>CM017464.2:29704065-30904065 GCA_007827005.2 Populus simonii
CAGATTGCTAAAACCAAGAGATTAACCGATTATCTAACATATAAAATTTGTTTTAAGCTACAAGTGTTAAGAACAATGGTTGTGAAACCAAACTAAAAGGAAACAAGAAATTCCCTTACATTAAAGGTCATTTCACTACAAGATTTAACAGTTTTACCGACGGAATTTGTTTGTCGGAGTAAGACACATATTCCGTCGGTATTTAATTTACCAATGAAATCACCGACGGGGTAATTAATTTACCGATGAAATCACCGACGGAAATGCTCCGTCGGTGAATCTTTCATCAATAATTTCTTGTCCGTCAGTAAATCCGTTGGTAATAAAAAAAATAAAAATTACCCACTTCATTTTGTTGATATATCCTGTCGCACCCTCGCGGCGGAGCGCGGCGTTGCAGCGATCCTCGATTGATTTCAGGGTCTTTTGTTGTTTGTGTAAAAGGGAGTCGCCACCTAGTATTTTGGTCACCAGGAACCCTAACTGGTCTTTCAGAGATTCTAAGGCAAGGGACTGGTTGCGTAAAGGGAAGGTGTTAGCACCCCTAGTACGCCCTACCTAAGGTAAGCTGCTTAGTGTTTGGTTTGTCTTATAATTGCTATGGTGTTGGTGTTTTCTAATCCCATCAGTTTTTCTCGGTTTGATTCTAACTAAATTTATTAAGATAGAAATCCAAGGAGATTCCATGTGCTTTACAAGCTCATTTTTTCCTTGGTATTTCAAGAGTTCGCGACTCGTAAATCGCAAGGAGGAGGGACAAAAAATTAGAAATCTAGGGTGCTTTAAAAACCTATTTTTTTTTGTCTTAGTGTTTTATACTCTCACGGCTCGTAAACCGTGGAGTAAAAAATTGAAATGTCCTCGATTATAATCAAGGCTTCTTTCAAGAATGTGTGAGGTTTTATTATTCCTAAAAAATTATTTTGGATATTTACCACTCCGGGTTTCTTTATCCAAATATTAACAGTGAATAATAACAAATTATTCCCAATAATATTTGGATATTCGTCCTTTAAGGATTTCTTTATCCAAACATTAGCGGTGAATAATAGATGAATTCCCCCCAAAATAAGATTTTTATATTTTTTGGAATATTGGCCAATACCCTTTGGAGTTTTACAAACATGTTGTAAAATCCAGAAATGCAAGAAAATAATTTTCGTTGTGTTTAAGAAATCCATGCAAAAACACATTTTGAAACTTTCAATATTCTTTGTATATATATAAAAAAGAGCATTCAAAACATGTTAGGGTATTGGCCGTATGCAACACTCAAGAATTTTTTTTTTGATATATAATTATATATATGTATATTTGCCGCAGTTGCGTCGAAAACCGGGTATTCTAAATACGAGAGTGGTATATATTTATTTTACATAAAGAAAAATTCAGACTTTAAAATAAATATTTCAGAAAATAAATCTCTCTCTTTATTTTATCTTTTTTTTTTAAAAAAAAGTAAGTCCGGCTGGGTCACTTGCCCAAACAAGTGACCCGTTTGGATACAAAAAAGGGGGCGCAGTTTATAACTCAAGAAGGCTGGCGAATACTGTTCAAGTGAATTAATTCACTTGAACAGTGCAAACTCAAAATAGAAAAATGCATGTTGTGGGGTGAAGAGAAAAAACAAACCTGAGAACGGAAGCGAAGAAGCTGCAGCGACGTTGTTTGTTTGTTTTAAATATTTTCCTGCAGATCCTTTTGCAGCTAATAATAACCAGAGACCGAAAGACTTACTTGTGCCTCCTTAGCTACTGGTAGATGACGGGAGAAACAAGGATACTGAAGCTGATGTGCTGGTGAATTGAACGTTCTTCTTCTCTTGCTTTTACTGGTTTCCCCGTCGCCTGCCTCTCCTTTCTCCTCTCTTTTGTTTCTTTCACAGTGATGAAAGGATGTATGGGAACCAAAGGCTCTATGAAAACCCCTCTGTTCCCCTGTTACCTGCGTTTTTACTAACTCCCTGCCTCTCTTGTTTTTCTTCTTTCTTTTGCTGTGTTCGTTTTTCTTTCTCTTCTCTCCGTTTTTTCTCTTATTTTTCTACTCTCCTTTGCTGTTCTTTTTCCTCTATTCTCTCCTCTCTTTTCTTTCTCCTCTCTTTTTTTTCTCCCCCATTCGCTAGGTCAGTAGAGGGTTTATATAGCCTAATCACATCTCTTTATTAGGAAAGATTCAATGCATTAATCTTGGATACAAATCCCAGCTGATTTGCAGCCAAATAATGCAAATGAGGAAACTACAATATTCTTATTCCTATTCTGATTTTCAGCACTTAATTTCCATTGATCAAAGGGTGGTACAGCTCCTTTCTTTCTTTCCATAGCTGGGACCATGAGGCACCAGCTGTTTTCGTTGAAATGAATCAATAAAAACGTGGTCTGCAGCTCTCCAATCAGCAAGACAAACATGGAAGCCAGCAGAGAAAAAAGGAAAGAAATCAGATGGAGGGTGCAGCTGCAAAGTCTTATTTTCCTTATTCGGTGTGGTAAAAATCCTGTCATTTATAATGATCCAGCCCCCCTCTCCAGCTTTCAATGTCCTTCTTCAATTAAATCCCTCATTTTAGCACTTTTCGATTCAGTCCTTGGTCCAAAAAAAATCCTTCGAATCAGTCCCGCGAACTTGGGCAAAAACCCTTCTTGCGGCCAGGAATCCCTGCTTTCAACACGGGAATATCTTGAGCTTCTGATATCGAAATCAAGTGATTCAAAAGCTCAAATTCATCTACGCGTCTAGGACTACAACTTTGATGAAGGAGTCGAAGTGAGATAAAATCTTTTTACAGAACAGAATCTAGCAGTAATTTGGTTGGTCGAAAGGGATCTCCGGGTCTAACTCAAAAACTGACGAATGTCGAGAATCCTGATATGACTAAGAGTATGAACTAAGAACAAAAATCACAAAAACTAGGCCAAAAATAGAGTTTTTTTTAGTGCAGACTCGGGTCAATATCCTTCTCGCGGTAGAATTCTCTGCCTTCACGTTAGATTTTCAAACGGGAACATCTTGAGCCTCTAATATCGAAATCAAGTGATTCAAAAGCTCAAATTCATCTACGTGTCCCGGACTACAAATTTGATGAAGGAGTTGAAGTGAGATAAAATCATTTTAGAGAACAGAATCTGCTAGTAATCTAGTTGGTCAAAAAGGTTCTTGATCTGACGATGCTGAGCATCCGAATCTGACTGAGAATTTGCCCTAAGAACAATGATCCCTAGGACCTAATAAAGGTGTACGTCAATTTTTTAACATATCATGAGTGATAGAATATACCTAGGATGGTCAGATATCGTATGAAACCGAGTCAGAATCAGAGCCTAAGTTGGAACAAAAAATTTCGACAACAGCAGAACCATTTTTTTATGCAAATTCTGAGGGATTTTTTCAACTTTAAAGACCAGATAAAAAAGGAATGAATTTCGCATTATGAAGACTTCTGATCAAACTAAGAAAACCTGACGATTTTGGCAGCAAAGGGGAAGGATAAAGAGAGTAGAAAACAGCTCAAACAGGGTTTCGAAAAAATATTTCTTTCATCTGCTTTTGTCAATCTTCCAGCAAACATGGGGTCCAAAAATGAGTAACAACAGCTGCCCCCTCTTTACAATGCTTACGAAGCAATACTTGTCAAGTGCTTCGCGTAGTAAGTGTTGTAAAGATAAATTGTATGTTCATGCTAAAACTCAGTGCTTTTCCTAAACAATGGTCTCCCTATCAGGTGACCTGCCTATCTTAAGATTTCTAGAAAAACTCCACGTTTTTTTTTTAAGAAATGGTCCAATTATTGGGTGACCTGCTCATCCTAAAATTCTTAGAAAACTCCACGCTTTTCTAAGGAATGGTCTCAATATCGAGTGACCTGCCCACCTTAAACTTTTCTAGAAAAATCCACGCTTTTCTAAAAATGGTCTCAAAATCAGGTGACCGGCCCCTCTTAAAATTCTTAGAAAACTCCACGCTTTTCTAAGAAACGGTCTCAATATCAGGTGACCGACCCCTCTTAAAATTCTTAGAAAACTCCATGCTTTCCTAAGAAATGGTCTCAATATCGGGTGACAGGCCCCTCCTAAAATTCTTTAGAAAACTCCACGCTTTTCTAAGGAATGGTCCCAATATCGGGTGACCTGCCCACCTTAAACTTTTTTAGAAAACTCCATGCTTTTCTAAAACATGGTCTCAACAACAAGTGATCGGCCCCTCTTAAAATTCTTAGAAAACTCCACGCTTTTCTAAGAAACGGTTTCAATATCAGGTGACTGACCCCTCTTAAAATTCTTAGAAAACTCCACGCTTTTCTAAGAAATGGTCTCAATATCGGGCGACCTGCCCATCTTAAACCCTTTTTTAGAAAACTCCACGCTTTTCTAAAAAAAATGGTCTCAAAATCAGGTGACCGGCCCCGTCTTAAAATTCTTAGAAAACTCCACGCTTTTCTAAAAAACGGTTTCAGTATCAGGTGACCGGCCCCCTCCTAAAATTCTTAGAAAACTCCATGCTTTTCTAAGAAATGGTCTCAATATCGGGTGACAGGCCCCTCTTAAAATTCTTAGAAAACTCCACGCTTTTCTAAGAAATGGTTTCAATATCAGGTGACCGACCCCTCTTAAAATTCTTAGAAAACTCCACACTTTCCTAAGAAATGGTCTTAATATCGGGTGACAGGCCCCTCCTAAAATTCTTAGAAAACTCCACGCTTTTCTAAGAAATGGTCTCAATATCGGGTGACCTGCCCACCTTAAACTTTTCTAGAAAAATCCACGCTTTTCTAAAAATGGTCTCAAAATCAGGTGACCGGCCCCTCTTAAAATTCTTAGAAAACTCCACGCTTTTCTAAGAAACGGTTTCAATATCAGGTGACCGGCCCCTCTTAAAATTCTTAGAAAACTCCACGCTTTTCTAAGAAATGGTCTCAATATCGGGCGACCTGCCCATCTGAAACCCCTTTTTTAGAAAACTCCATGCTTTTTCTAAAAAATGGTCTCAAAATCAGGTGACCGGCCCCCTCTTAAAATTTTTAGAAAACTCCACGCTTTTCTAAGAAATGGTTTCAGTATCAGGTGACCGACCCCTCCTAAAATTCTTAGAAAACTCCACGCTTTCTAAGAATGATCTCAATATCGGGTGACCTGCCCGTTTTAAGATTTTTAGAAATACTCCATGCTTTTTTTTCAAAAAATGATCTCAATATTGGGTGACCTGCCCGTTTTGAACTTCAAAAGAAATCATCTTACCTCGAGGAATGAAGCAATGCCGATTCACAATTCCTATCCTTTTCCGTAGTTCCGTTGACCTGGGATTTCGTACCTTAGCAGTTCCCAAAAACTTGGAAACTATTTTGGCTTTCATCACACCTTTTCCTGCCAGGTTAGTGTCATGATAATATAGCATGCATGTTTTTGTTTACCTATTTTTGGAAACATAGGTCCCCCTTTTCGTTGTAGCCCTCTTCGAGCTCCTGTTTCCATTCGTTTGCCCGACCTATCCTCTTGAACTGGAATATGCTCCATGCGCTATATTTCCTATCCTTCTTATGTTTGGTGAAGAGATCTCTAGTTCCTTATGGGGCTCTTTCTTGCTCCATTGAACGTTGCTTTGTAGTATACTTTTGCTGATGTTTTAATTGCCTTTTTCATTTTTGAGAAATTATTTTTAAGAGGAAAACTAAAACAAATTTGGTTTTGTTCATGAAAACTTTCAACGCAATCATTTCTCATAAAGGTGCTTCAGAGGTTTTTTTATGATGATATCCCTTTAATGTTGAGCTTTGATTCACTATGTTCCCCTATGTGCACTTCTTACCCCCAGTGTGGTGTGCAATACCTATCAGGTTTAAATTTGGTTTGGATCCCTCGAATTTGAGAATTGATGGAGTCATCTCCTTAGTCATGCGTAAAAACAGTAAAAGATTTTGAATGCTATGAGATCATGCGTTTTACGAAGAAAAGGTTCTTTACAGAGAAAATTCATGGCCGAACTTTACTTTATTGATCGGGAAGCATAGTATTTTTATAGAGTCAGCACAGGTCTAACTAGATCTTCTCCATCCATTCTAGATAAAAATAAAGCTCCTCCCGAGAATGCTTTCTTTACCACGTAAGGGCCCTCATTGTTTGGCACCCATTTACTCTGATCTTCTTATGGTAAAGGCTATATTTTCTCCAGTACAAGATCTCCTTCGTGGAATCCTCGAGGTCAAACCTTCTTATCATATGGTTTGGCCATCTTTGATGATGACAGATTGCAGCTATCCTCTTTTCACTGATCAGATTCAACTATTCATATCTAACTTTTACCCACTCTACCTCTTCTAGCTCTTAGTCTATCAATACTCTTAATGAGGGGATTTCAACTTTTAAAGGCATCACCGCCTCCATTCCATATACCAACATATACGGGGTGGCTCCTATTGAGGTTCGGAATTTGGTGCAATACGCGTGAAGGGCCAATGGCAACATCTCATGCCAATCCTTGGAGGTGAATATCATCTTCTGAATAATCTTCTTGACATTCTTGTTAGCAACTTCTACCGCACCATTCATTTTTGGCCTATATGGCGAGGAATTGGAATGCTTGATTTTCCATCTAGCGTAGAGTTCTATTATCATCTTGTCATTAAAGTTCTGGGCATTTATTAGGTATAATCTTTTCTAGTCGACCATATCGACAAATCAAATCTTTTTTCATAAATTTCTTCACCACTTTTTGCCTCTAAACATCTCAACAAAAATCTCGTTAGATGATTTTTTTACACAAAGTTTCCCCATCAAGACAGAAATCCCTTGCCAACCTCCTCAAAGTCTTCTTGTCGATTGTGGATGCCCCCATGAGATATGTCTGGTTTTTTGGATGAAATTCTTGATATCATAGTACCAAGGGTTTCCATCTATTTCTCTCTCAACTGAGCAACAATGAGCTGGGTTATTTCTTATATCAATGTGTACCGACTGTACCTTATGCCCAAAGTCTATTCTAGCCATAGAAGCTAACGTGACCAAAGCGTCAGCAAAATGGTTTCCTTCCCTTCCTAGATGGGTGAACTTTATTTCCTCAAATTCTCTAGCCAATTTAGACAGTTATTATTGGTAAGGTCTCAACTTCTCATCCTTGATTTGCCATTTTCCTTTCACTAATCAAAATCAAGTCTCCATACATATCTATCTTTCTAATATTCAACTCCAATGCCGCCTCTAAAACAAGAATGCAAGCTTTATACTCCTATGTTGTTATTGCACCAAACTGCAACTTAACTAAAATCGAATACTACTTTTTATTAGGAGAGATTATCATTGCATCAGCTCTATTACCACATACGTTTACAACACCATCAAAGTACATAGTCCACCAATCTAATTTTCCTTCCTCAACTGAAAACACATCTTCATCAGGAGGTACTGCTTGATTTTCTCGAAAGCTTCTTCACACTCTTATTTTAAATTTCATGATTCTTCTTCCTTAACAATCGAAGATTGGGTCACAAGTCATGGTTAATTGGGATATAAACCGAGCAATGAAATTCAACCTTTCTAAGAACTTTCTTACATCCTTCTCAGCCTTGGGAGTTGGCATAAATTGAATATCCTTTACTTAACCAAGGTCAACTTCTATCCTTTTGTCACCCATCATAAATCCCAACAACTTCCCAGATTTCACCCGAATGAACAACTTGCATGGTTAAGCCTCAACTTGTACTTCCTTGATCTTTCAAACAATTCCTTCAATATTTGGACATGATTCATTCCCTCTCTAGATTTAGCAATCATGTCATCCACAAATACTTCAATCTCTTTATGCATCATGTCATGAAATAGAGTTACCATGGCCCTTTGGTAGATGGCCCCGACATTCTTTAACCCAAATAGCATAACCTTGTAACTAGGTTCCCCATGATGTTATAAAGGTTTCTTCTCATTATCCTCAAGTCATTTTTATCTTACTGTAGCCCAAAAATCCATCCATAAAGGAATATGTGGAGCTACGTGCTACATTATCAAACATATCTATGTGTGGTAGACAAAATTGTCTTTAGGGCTAGTCCGATTTAAATCCCTAAAGTCCATATAAACTCTTATTTTCTCTTCCTTTTCAGATACTACCACTATGTCGGACACACATTGCGGATACTTGACTATTTCTAAAAAACCAGCATTCCACTACTTTTCAATTTCTGTCTTTACCTTGATCAAGACATTCAGATTGGTCCTTCTCAATCTTTGCTTAACCGATTTGCATCCTTCTACTAGTGGTACCCTATACAAACCAAGCATATCTTTGTAGGACCAGACAAAAACATCTACATAATCTTGGAGTAGTGTAATCAACTCTTCTCTTTCTTTAGGGGTGATTGAAGTCCCTATCTTCAGTTTTTCTCTTGATTTCTTCGTTACCCATATCTATGGTTTCAAATTCCTCTTTAGCGGGTTTCCAAGCTTGTTCATGTTGTCCTATTTTCTTCCCATTCTTCCTCTTCTACAGCTACTATGTATTCTTTAAAGTTTGGCCATTCATTCTTAGTGTAAAGTGCAGGTGTTTGTTTTGGAAGATCCACTTTGAAAACAGAAAGTGATGTGTAAAAACATAAAAAAAAGAACTTTTGAAAATGTGTGATCTCATTAAAGGGAAAAAGTTGTCTCAAAACATTTGCTCGAGCAAACCGATTAGGTGCGCAATATCATTCCAAACTTCTTCAAGCTCTTTTTGTTATTGAGCTTCTAGTTGTGACCTTTCTTTGTTTTTCATCATTTTCCTTAGTCAAGTGTTGTGGATTCTAGAAGGGGGACCTATGTTTCTTAGTCTACATATCCGTGTATAGATGTATAAGAAAATGCATGATTGTGATAAGAATGCTTTGTATATTGGGTATGGATGCAACCTTCTTGTGAACGAATAATAGCCACCACCTTATAAACATAGGTTCTCTTATCACATTGCTAGGAGTACTGCCTTTCAAGTCGTTTGCTTGAATCATATTCACCAAGAGACAGATTTTGCATAAGAAGATGGGTCAACGCCCTTTTCAATAATGCTTGATAAGTTTATTATATTAAAAAGGAAATACAAAATATATTAATCCCTTTCCTCCACAAAATCTCTAGCCAAAGGTAAAAAGGCAAAGCCGCGGTTCTCAATCTTCCCTGGAAAGGCATCGGTTTCAGCTAGGCTTCAGCGATAGCGAATGATGTCCCCTCCCACTTTTCACGCATTGATTCTAATAATCACAGCATGTGCAGCAGCTTCGTCCATTTGCTCATCTCTATTGGTCATCTTTTCTATTAGCAACATATTGGTTCTGTTTAAAGCAGCGTTGTTGGCGTCGAGTTGATCTTTGTGTTTTTCCATTGCTGCTAGCTTCTCGTCCAAATACTTCACATTTTCACGTTCCTTGTCAAGTTTTATCCTCATAAATTTTATCTCATTCTTCTTAACGGCTAATTATGTTTCAATAGCCTCAAAATCTTTCCTTTTACTTTCTTCTTTTACAATCCCCATCGAATGGCTTTCCAACTCCATATATTTCTTGTTCAAATCCTCATACTTCCCAATTCTATCCATCAATTCGAACTGGACTTGTGCAAATTTTTCTTGGAAATATTCTGCACTTCCTTGGCAATCGTTAAAGTCAGTCTCCATTACTTCAAGTTCAGAGCAACTTTGCATCCAATCCAAACTCATCCCTCTTAGCTCCTTCTCACTCCTTTCCCTAGCAATCTTCTCCTCACCCAGCTTCAACTCAAGCTTTGTTATTCGCGCATCTCTAGATTGTATTTGCTCATCTAGAAATGCTCTCCTTTTATCTTCTTTTAGCATCATTTCTTCTAATGTTGCCTTGTCTTTTCTGCTTTTGCTCAACTCTATCTGAAGTTTTTCTACTTGTCTTCTCAACTCCTCTTCATTATTGACCCTTTTCCTCTTAACAGACTCTTCTATAGTTTGGGGAGATTTGGCCTCTACACAAGGCATGGCTAAAGCAGCTAAGTCTCTCCATCTTGCATATCCTTCGCTTGCACTTGGATCCTTTAAACCTTCTATCTCAACCAAAACCAGATGCTTCCAATCTTGTTTGATGATCTCCAAAACTTCTTGTGCAATGGGATCTTTGAACAAACCAAAGAATTGAGCAATTCCCATAGTCCTTGGAACAAACTGCATGCCCCCAAGTTGCCTTACCACTAGGGCAGGAGCATAACTCACATAACCTGTAATCCCTACCAATGGCACCCAACGTCTTTGTCCATAACTCATCAAGACTTTCATTGTCGTTACCCATGAGGCTCTCCATTTGAAATCACTATTAGGCAAACCTTTTAATTTGTCAACTCAACCTTGGTTGTCTAGATCTCCCCATTCTTCTTCTTCTACTAATTTCAGGGGTCTTTGGGTGAACCACCAAAAATTCTTGAAGACAGGCTTTTTTGTTTCGATATGGCTAACCATCCAGATATATAACAACTGTGTGCAGCATCTCATTGCTCCTTTTCCGGCCCTCCTACAATGATTAAGTGTCAAGATGGTTTTAGCTAAAATAGCAGCCATTAGATTGATTTGTGTATCGACGGCCTCCAAACTCACTACACCCGTCTGGCTTGGGAACAACACAAGGCTAAATATGCCCAAGGCAATCAATCTCTCTTTTTCTAATCCTGACTTCTTTTCCAGTTCAATTTCTAGCATCCTCCATTTCAGACCGGTAGCATTCTTTTCCAAAAACTTTTCCAAGTTGGAGATTCTGAGCAGTTTTGACAGTTTGGGGATGATCTTGTCAGATCTCAAAGGCAAATAAATCCGATATAGATTGTTTGGAAACTCAGTCAACATCCCATATTCCTCCATAGTGGGACATAGGTCTATGCTTCCAAAAGAAAAACACTGGTAGTCTGGATCCCAAAAATGAACTATGGCTCGCACAGCTGGGCTTAAAACTTATACCCTTGCAATTTCCATCAAACGTCCGTATTTACTAAAAAATGCATCCTTATCCACATTCTGAAAGTGAGTCGTTAACTTGTTCACCTCATTCATAATGCAATTCAGGTTCTTGATTGGTGACAGTTTCTTAGCGTCGCTTCTAAGGTAGTCTCCTACAGTCAATTGTGACAGTTCAGAATTTTTCCCATATTCTATGATGGAAAATTTAGCAATGGTGGCCATTTCGTTCACAAGTCCTGCAATTCAAAATGCCTTGGGGTTAGACTTGTTTTGATGCAAAAGATATTATGGATCATACACCTTAAGGATAGGTTCTAGTTCCTTTACGTGAGACATATGGTAGGTTTACTACTTGGTCTCTAAAAAAGGGTCTCTTGCTGTCCCAGTGATCGCCCTCGTAAAGGCAATATGGGGGTTCAGCAGATAGTGGGATGGCACTTGTACCAATCACTATCAGTCTAAACACTCAGCAAAGAGTTGGGGTTTGCACAAACTTAAACCTTGACTCAAGTCATAAGGCAAGCTGCTAGTTCCCCACTTAACTTAAAGTTAAATGTGTGTGCCCTCAAAAGATAATAATAATAATAATAAAGTGATGCATGACTAGATCATGTATGACAGAATGTCAAGATGCATGCTAAAGCTTTTAAACAAAGTATCATTCATATAAGAAAACAAAAACCAATAACACAGCATAAACAAACAAATTACCAAGCTTAGTCCAAGGGTCCCCAGAGGAGTCGCCATCCTGTCGCACCCTCGCGGCGGAGCGCGGCGGAGCAACGATCCTCGATTGATTTTGAGGTCTTTGTTTTTTTGTGTAAAAGGGAGTCGCCACCTAGTATTTTGGTCACCAGGAACCCTAACTGGTCTTTCAGAGATTCTAAGGCAAGGGACTGGTTGCGTAAAGGGAAGGTGTTAGCACCCCTAGTACGCCCTACCTAAGGTAAGCTGCTTAATGTTTGGTTTGTCTTATAATTGCTATGGTGTTGGTGCTTTCTAATCCCATCACCTTTTCTCGGTTTGATTCTAACTAAATTTATTAAGATAGAAATCCAAGGAGATTCCATGTGCTTTACAAGCTCATTTTTCCCTTGGTATTTCAAGAGTTCGCGACTCGTAAATCGCAAGGAGGAGGGACAAAAATTTAGAAATCTAGGGTGCTTTAAAAACCTATTTTTTTTTTGTCTTAGTGTTTTATACTCTCACGGCTCGTAAACCGTGGAGTAAAAAGTTGAAATGTCCTCGATTATAATCAAGGCTTCTTTCAAGGATGTGTGAGGATTTATTATTCCTAGAAAATTATTTTGGATATTTACCACTCCGGGTTTCTTTATCCAAATATTAACAGTGAATAATAACAAATTATTCCCAATAATATTTTGGATATTCGTCCTTTAAGGATTTCTTTATCCAAACATTAGCGGTGAATAATAGATGAATTCCCCCCAAAATAAGATTTTTATATTTTTTGGAATATTGGCCAATACCCTTTGGAGTTTTACAAACATGTTGTAAAATCCAGAAATGCAAGAAAATAATTTTCGTTGTGTTTAAGAAATCTATGCAAAAACACATTTTTGAAACTTTCAATATTCTTTGTATATATATAAAAAAAAGAGCATTCAAAACATGTTAGGGTATTGGCCGTATGCAACACTCAAGAATTTTTTTTTGATATATAATTATATATATGTATATTTGCCGCAGTTGCGTTGAAAAACCGGGTATTCTAAATACGAGAGTGGTATATATTTTTTTTACATAAAGAAAAATTCAGACTTTAAAATAAATATTTCAGAAAATAAATCTCTCTCTTTATTTTATCTTTTTTTTTAAAAAAAAAAAGTAAGTCCGGCTGGGTCACTTGCCCAAACAAGTGACCCGGTTGGACACAAAAAGGGGGCGCAGTTTATAACTCAAGAAGGCTGGCGAATACTGTTCAAGTGAATTAATTCACTTGAACAGTGCAAACTCAAAATAGAAAAATGCATGTTGTGGGGTGAAGAGAAAAAACAAACCTGAGAACGGAAGCGAAGAAGCTGCAGCGACGTTGTTCGTTTGTTTTAAATATTTTCCTGCAGATCCTTTTGCAGCTAATAATAACCAGAGACCGAAAGACTTACTTGTGCCTCCTTAGCTACTGGTAGATGACGGGAGAAACAAGGATACTGAAGCTGATGTGCTGGTGAATTGAACGTTCTTCTTCTCTTGCTTTTACTGGTTTCCCCGTCGCCTGCCTCTCCTTTCTCCTCTCTTTTGTTTCTTTCACAGTGACGAAAGGATGTATGGGAACCAAAGGCTCTATGAAAACCCCTCTGTTCCCCTGTTACCTGCGTTTTTACTAACTCCCTGCCTCTCTTGTTTTTCTTCTTTCTCTTCTCTCCGTTTTTTCTCTTATTTTTCTACTCTCCTTTGCTGTTCTTTTTCCTCTATTCTCTCCTCTCTTTTCTTTCTCCTCTCTTTTTTTTCTCCCCCATTCGCTAGGTCAGTAGAGGGTTTATATAGCCTAATCACATCTCTTTATTAGGAAAGATTCAATGCATTAATCTTGGATACAAATCCCAGCTGATTTGCAGCCAAATAATGCAAATGAGGAAACTACAATATTCTTATTCCTATTCTGATTTTCAGCACTTAATTTCCATTGATCAAAGGGTGGTACAGCTCCTTTCTTTCTTTCCATAGCTGGGACCATGAGGCACCAGCTGTTTCCGTTGAAATGAATCAATAAAAACGTGGTCTGCAGCTCTCCAATCAGCAAGACAAACATGGAAGCCAGCAGAGAAAATAGGAAAGAAATCAGATGGAGGGTGCAGCTGCAAAGTCTTATTTTCCTTATTCGGTGTGGTAAAAATCCTGTCATTTATAATGATCCAGCCCCCCTCTCCAGCTTTCAATGTCCTTCTTCAATTAAATCCCTCATTTTAGCACTTTTTGATTCAGTCCTTGGTCCAAAAAAAATCCTTCGAATCAGTCCCGCGAACTTGGGCAAAAACCCTTCTTGCGGCCAGGAATCCCTGCTTTCAACACGGGAATATCTTGAGCTTCTGATATCGAAATCAAGTGATTCAAAAGCTCAAATTCATCTACGCGTCTAGGACTACAACTTTGATGAAGGAGTCGAAGTGAGATAAAATCTTTTTACAGAACATAATCTAGCAGTAATTTGGTTGGTCGAAAGGGATCTCCGGGTCTAACTCAAAAATTGACGAATGCCGAGAATCCTGATATGACTAAGAGTATGAACTAAGAACAAAAATCACAAAAACTAGGCCAAAAATAGAGTTTTTTTAGTGCAGACTCGGGTCAATATCCTTCTCGCGGTAGAATTCTCTATGTCGCACCCGACATCGCGGCGGCCCTAAAAATAATCTTGTTTATGGAAAAAGAACAGATATCTGACATCTTGTTCTTTTAGGGAAAAAGTTTTTGTTTAAGGAGTCGCCACCTAGTATTATGGTCACTAGGAACCCTAACTGGTCAACAGAGATTCTATGGCTCGGGATTGGTTACGTAAAAGGGAAGATATTATCACCCCTTAAACGTTCTGCCTAAGGCAGACTGCATTGCCGGTTTTGTCTTAAATTGCTAAATATTTATTAGTTTGTGCTATGATGATTTGTTTATAATATTCCTGACTCTGGCGCCAGTGAATATTCGAGCTTGAATAATTCCAACTCTGGCGTTGATAAAAATTCGTAGCTACGAAAATAAAATTAGATCAATATTTTTTATTCCTTGCTCTAGCACCAGTGAATAAATAAATAAAATAATTTTTTTTTACGCATGCACATATTTTTTTATTTTTCTAGCTAAATAAAATAAAATACAACGAATAAAAATAATATAAATTTAAACCAGTATTTTTATTCCTGACTCTGGCGTCAGTGAATAAACAATAAATTTACATTATTTTTATTCATGCATACACATTCTTTATTTTTTCTACTTTTTCTATTTTTTTATTTTTTTCTATTTTTTCTATTTTTTTTCCGCTGGGCCCAACTCAGCCCATGGTGCTCGGCTGGGCTGGGCCCAGCCAGCCCAGCCTGGTCACTGGCCCAAACCAGTGACCCGACTGGCTGAAGCACGCATGCGTGAACTACTCACGCATGCTGTGCACAGTGGGAAGGTAATTAAAATTACCTTCCCACTGTACTTATGCAAATATACTTGACTTGTGCAAATATAAAAGGTAGGGAACGGGAAGCTTACCTGGACGCAGGAACGAAGACGATGACGAAGGCGTGGCGGCTGGCTGTTCTCTTCTCTCTCTTTTCTTTATTTTCTGGTTTGATTCTGTGCGTTCACGCCCTTATAATCTCTGTCTATTATCTCCTTTGCACGTCCTCTTGCTTCTTTTTGTTTTTGCTCTGTTTTCTTCTCTCTACTTGGTGTGTTTGTCTTTCTCTGGTCTGCTGGAAACAGTGAAGAAGATGGTGATGTTGATATTGATCTCTGTGTTTTCTGCTTGCGCTTTCCTTTTGTTTTCCTTGTCTACTGCTCACTCTCTCCGTCTTCTCCCTCTCGGTTCCCCTGGTTTTGTTTTTCCCCTTCCCCTGCTTTTCTTCCGTTTTTTTCTCTCGTGATTCCTCATCTTCTCTGGCTTTATAGCCAGAGAATATCAACCATTTGAAACGGCTTCAAAGCCATTACTGCCAGAAACGGCTCCTGAGGAAGAAGGCGAAGAAGGCGATGAACAGCTTCTCAAAACGGTGTCGTTTGTGCGACGGGAATGATTATTTTCAATTTGGTCACTGAAGTTCTGAAATCGTGTAATCAAGCCCCTTTGTAAATTGTAATTGGACCCCCGTATTTCGGCGCGTTTTACAAACTAATCCTTGGACTTTAATCTGTTGCAATTTTGCCCCTAATTAAACCCCAAACTTTGCTATTTCTTCAATTAAGTCCCTGATTTCATTAATTTAATTAAATCCAAAGTCCAATTAAGTCTAAAACTTATCAATTCTCCAATTAAGCCCCTGATTGGATTAATTAAATTAATTCCAAGCTTAATTAAGTCTCAAAACTTATCAATTCTTCAATTAAAACCCTTGATTGGATGAATTAAATTAATTCCAAGCTTAATTAAGTCTCAAAACTTATCAATTCTCCAATTAAACCCTTAATTGAATTAATTAAATCAATTCCAAGCTCAATTAAGTCTCAAAACTTATCAATTCATGTTGCCTTTAACCCAAATTTTAATTCATTCTTCATTTATTTCATTTTACTTGCTTTTCATCATTATTATTTTTTTCATCATCATTTTTTTTATATCATTTTCAGTAAATAAAATAATAATAATAATAATTAAAATAAAGGGTCAAAATTTGGGTTATAACACTCTACCTTCACGTTAGATATTCAAACGGGAACATCTTGAGCCTCTAATATCGAAATCAAGTGATTCAAAAGCTCAAATTCATCTACGTGTCCCGGACTACAAATTTGATGAAGGAGTTGAAGTGAGATAAAATCATTTTAGAGAACAGAATCTGCTAGTAATCTAGTTGGTCAAAAAGGTTCTTGATCTGACGATGCTGAGCATCCGAATCTGACTGAGAATTTGCCCTAAGAACAATGATCCCTAGGACCTAATAAAGGTGTACGTCAATTTTTTAACATATCATGAGTGACAGAATATACCTAGGATGGTCAGATATCGTACGAAACCGAGTCAGAATCAGAGCCTAAGTTGGAACAAAAAATTTCGACAACAGCAGAACCATTTTTTTATGCAAATTCTGAGGGATTTTTTCAACTTTAAAGACTAGATAAAAAAGGAATGAATTTGGCATTATGAAGACTTCTGATCAAACTAAGAAAACCTGACGATTTTGGCAGCAAAGGGGAAGGATAAAGAGAGTAGAAAACAGCTCAAACAAGGTTTCGAAAAATATTTCTTTCATCTGCTTTTTCAATCTTCCAGCAAACATGGGGTCCAAAAATGAGTAACAACATATCCCTCGGTAATAGTATTTTTTATTACCAACGGATATACCGACGGAAATTCCATCGGTAATTATTTAAAACCATTTTAAAAAAATTCATTTTATGAAATTATAAAATAATTAAATTAACATAAATCAACACTGTATAATATATACTCAAAACGCTTGGAAAAAAAAAGAGAAGAAAATCAACTCAAACAAATTTGCAACAAATAAATAAAACGAAAAATAAATTCAACTAAAAAAAATTCATATGAAAAAAATGATGTTGCAATTGCTAAACATTTAAAAATCCTATAAATAAATCAACTAAAAATTGGTCTCATATGAAAAAAAAATCTCACAACAACATTTATACAATTATTAAGAACAAAAACAATTAAAAATAAAATAAAAAACAAATATAGTGAAAAAAATCATGAAAAAAGAAGAAAAAAGAAAAATCTTACCTTAATGTAGTTGCAAGTAAAGCTAAGGAGAGAATTTTTTTTTTTTTAAAGCATATTAATTAAAAAAAAACTAAGAGGATAAAAGAAGAAAGAAGAAGAAGACATACCCGAGCATGGAGGAAAAGAGAGGGAGATAAGGAGAGAAAAGAAGAGAAAGAAATAGATATTGATATTTTTTACATATAGTGAAGAAGAAGAGGTAGAAGTAGTAGTAGAAGAAGAATTATAAGAAACGAGTATGTCTCTTATGAAATAAGGGCATTCAGGCTTTTTCTTAGGGCGCGTTAGCGAAGGATTTACTGACGGATAATTGAATATTAATATTTTTTAATTATTTCGACTGTAATTCTATCGGTAATATTTAATTTAAATTTTCAATTTCATAAAAAGTTTTCATAAACCGCCAACAATTACCGATGATTTTTCAATCCGTCGGTGATTCCGTCTGTAATATTTAAATGAAAATTTTAAATTAATTGAATTTTTTTAGAAAACTGCCAAATAACACCAACGACTTTTCAATCTGTCGGTGATGTTTTCCGTAAAGAACAACAATTAACAGAGCAATTGGAAGGTGAACAGTTCTGGAGCTCTCTGAAAAATACCGACAGAAAATTCCGTCGGTGATTCCCTTTGTAATTAACATGATGAAAAATATTCACAGTTTACCAACGGATTTACTGACAAAATAAATTCTGTTGGTAATTCCGTTGGTAAAAATGACACGTCATCATTTTTTTGGCTTTGCTTTAATTTTTTTCCCATTGTAATTCCATTGGTAAATACCGAGGGAATATTTTCGTCGGTAAAATCCATCGGAAATTTATCGACGGAAATATTCCCTCGGTATTTCCGTTTGTATTTATCGATTTTCTGGTAGTGTTTCTCCTGTTAAGGTCAAATGATGGTTGTAGCTCTCATTAGACATCATTAAGATATCTGATGAGATGGTTAAGATCCTCTCTAATAGTCTTCATCACCTTAATCGTCCACCAATAATGGCCTCTATAAGTTGCTCTTCATCCTCAATCAGGGTAGGGAAATTAAAAAGAGCCCTACCAATAATGAGCTTAGTAAAAACATTCTTAAGTTTAACCCTCTCAGGAATAGCCCAGGTAAAGGGCCTTACTGCTGCAGCCTCTACAGGCAAGGTTAAAAGTTGAGGCAGAGGGAATGCCACCATCGAAACCTCCATAGTCGAGGATGGAACACCAATCTCTACAGGGGTGGAGACCCTCTTTCTCTTGAAACCGACAAGAGCGCTTGCAATTACTTTAAAGGGAGTCAAATCTACTTGACCCCTAACTGGAGAAGTACGAATGACCTAAACTTCCTATTATATGAGAGTCCTGACTCTCACCGCTGTTTTTTTAGAAACAGAGAGTTCATTAACAATGATGGGGTCATTCTCCATTACATCTATATTCCTGCCTTCACTCACGTTAGAGACGAAAACTTTTTTGTGAACTCTCTATAGACCTTACTTAAGTTTCTTCTTCTCCTTCGGCTATTAGTTCTATAAAAAAAAAAGTCAGAAATAAACTTAGATACATAGGAAAAAAACATCAAGAGACAAAGACTTACTTTGTGAAGTCTCTACAGACCTTGCTAAAGTTTCTCTTTCTCATTTGGCTATTAGTTCTGCACAAAAAAGAAGTCAACAATAAACCTAGATACATAAAAAAAAATTATAAGGAAGCTACATACTTTGTAATGTGGACTAATAATATCCTTTTAGCTATTTTATTGACTTTATACTCAATTGAGATCGAGGCCATCATAACACATATTTTCTCTTTGTCCAAGCTCAGAAGAGGCTTGTTATTTACATTGGAGAAGGAACCCTCTAGTAACAAGAATAACCCTATATCTGGTACATTCCACCTTTGGGACTAACTAACCTACTATACCTTATAATCAACCATCTACACTTTAATTTCTTGACATGGGTGAGCTTTTTAACTAGACTTCTCTTCATGGATCTAGTAGGTCTGTTGGCGAAGGTGTAAAACCAATACATGCCATTGCTATAATCAGTGCCAATGACCAAATGGTAACAATTTCTAAAGAAATTAATTATATGCTCGATTTTGACAAGCCTAAAAAACTTATCAAAGACATACAAGGTTATCCACCTATTAGGGTGCAGGTGGCCTAGACCTAACTAGAGGGAGAAGGAAGACCCTAATGCATATATGTAAAATAGGGATGTAATTTCAAATTGACCCTATGCAAAGCCCAAGGTCTGTCAGCTGATACGCTTAACCTAATCATGCATTCGAGTTGTGTACTCTCTCGACTGCAAGTAAGTAATAAACTCTATATCATTTACACCTAATGTGCTAAGAACATCATTCTTAGGGGTTTGAGGTAGCCCCCCCTCTCTTTTGAGATTCCTTGTTAGTGGCAGGAGAAAAACTTCTCTTAAGGGGAGAGCTACTTCCTCCTACCAGAGGTGGACATCGGGGTACTACCCCCTTTAGTTCCGGGGCCTAGTATGATGAACCCCTGCCCCTTGCTACTTCTTTTAGTCTCAAGTTGGAACTTGAAATCCTGATCAGAGGTAACAACATCCCTACTTCTAGGGATAAATAGCACAAATGAGTGTCTATAAATTTCTTTAGGGATCAAATTGAAATTTTGCCTAAAACAACCCTCTTTATAAGCTGCCAACAATGAAAAAAAAAACAAAAAGAAGAGGTAGTGTGCAGCCGGCCAAGAGAAGAAAATATAAAAAGAGGGTTTTTATCATTTTTCATCAAAATTGCTTGAAAAAAAAAAGTGTAAGATAGAAAGAGTGTTAAGTAATTAAAGAGAGGGTTTGATGCATTAAGGAGACTACAAGGAGTTTAAATATTTTAAGTGTGCTTTTAGAGAAGGAAAAATTGAGCTTAGAGGGAAGTGTGAAGAAGAACTTGATTCAACTTGTTTTGGCTTTTGATTCTTCATTCTATAAGGGTAAGAAAACTCTCTATAATGATCAATTGTGTTGTTTTTCATATTTGTTCTTGGATTGAATAGAATTGGTATTATGTGAAGGTGGGTTCTTGATGTTAGGGTGGTTTGAATGCATGAATTTATATTGATTATATATTTATTGAGGGAATAAATGTTTGGGTTTGTCATTAATTCGGTTAATTTGTATAAAAAAAAGGAAGAAAAAGTAGAAGAGAAAAGAAGATGGAGGGGGATATAGAGTGGTTTCCACCTTGGATTTGCTATTGATCCCTTACTATGTTATGAGTATATATGATCTTATTATGTTGATTAGTGAAATTTTATACATTGATGCTTAGTTATTATTATGTGTGATTATGAAACTCTTAGATAAATAGAAATGATGGATGTAATTTGTGAAGTTGTGCTTGAGTATTGTATGTTGGTATGAAAAAAAATAATAAAACAAATAAATGGGTTGAAGTTAATTAAGTGAAAAGTTGAAGAATTATCATGTCACCATTTTTATTTGAATTTTCGACAAAGGTAAAGAATTTTGAGGGGTGGGTTTAATTGATGTAATTGGAGATTTTTGATGACTTAAATGGATGTATTGAGTTTGGATGATGGATTAAAATTTAGAGTAGAAGAGAATTTATCCTCCTTTTAAAAAGGTGAATTTGACCATGGAAAATATAAGAAATAAAACTTCAAGCTTGAAGAAATTAATGAATTGCATTTAAATAGTGAAAATAATAATAATGAAATGATGTGTTGAATTACGTGTAAAGGAATTAAATTTCCAATAGTTATTGGGAAATTTTTATAATAATATAAGATTTCCTTATAATTGTGGTGAATTAAAAGTTTAGGTAGATGTAACATTGTAAGAATTATTTGTGGAATTATTAAAGAACATGAAGAAAAAGTAATGATAATAATTTCGGGTATTAAAATTGTATTGATCGAAAATTTTACTATGTGGAGAAGTTTTAAGTAAATTATTGGATGATGAAGTATTGGAATCATGTGATCTTTTAAATGAAACAGGAGAGGTTGGAGGCTCCAAACAGCAACAAGAAGCTACTAGTCGAGCATCACCAGAGGTAGGTATCCGACATCTTGAATTTTTGTAGAAAGATTAATTGAAAAACACGTGTTAATTTTAATTACAAATTCTGTAATTTATGTTTTGATGTTAACGGATGATCATATTTGGGTGGATGAATTAGTACCGGTAATTGGGCGAGTGAATTAATGCCCGGTAATTGGGCGAATGAATTAGTACTGATATTTAAGTGAGTGAACTACTGCCCGGTAATTGGGTGAGTGAACTAATGCTCGGTAATTGGATGGGTGAACTAGTGCCGGTAATTAAGCGGATGAATTAATACCGGTAATTGGACAGGTGAACTAATGCCTGGTAATTGGGCGGATGAATTAATGCCGGTACTTGGGCGGATGAACTAGTGCCCGGTAATTGAACGAATGAATTAGTTTCCCTAATGAGGGAGCAGTACCCCCGTGAAACGGCTAAGATTGGAATTAATTGGATGAATATGTAGGTGTAAGATATTAATGATTCATAATAAACTATATAGAAAAAATATTTTTATATGGGTGTAGTATGATACATTGTATTTATTGATAATTATGTTGATAAAATATTAATCTTATTTTCGGGACCCTCGCAGTAGTACAATAGATCCTGCTTAAATATATGTCACTTTTTATGTATTTATATTGATCAACATGTATTTTGAGAATTATAAATGATGTAAAAGAGGTTGAATGAACTTTTATATTTGTAGAACGAAATTGTTATATGTAATTAATGTGAATGTCATACTTAAAAATATCTTTGTGTTGTATGAAGTATTTGTATTTTATCATAGTTGCTCATAGGATTAGAAATGTTAAAATGATAGCAAAAAATAAAGAAGAAGAAGAAGAAGAAGAATTTATCCCAAATTTTAATATTTAACTAAGAAATTGTTCCGGATAAAATAGTGGGAGCCTTACATTCATAATCTAAGTTTGTATTGTTTTTCTTAGAATCAATTAACTTTGCAAGTTATGTAAACCTTAGTCTTATTTATGTATTTGGTTTTTATTGATTGCATCTTTATTATCGGACAATACATGTCTATTATTTTTTGTGATATATTGATTGGGAAAGAGATTTAAGATGATTGGACCATAATTATGATATGAATTTGAGTCAGGAATGAAGATGTCGATAACTTGGTATGGTCCAGTTATAGGAGAAACTCTGCCGAATTTTTTGTTTTTTTTTTTAAATTACACCGAATAAAAATAACACTTAAAAGTAAATATGTTTTTTTTAGGTCGTGACACTCAGGCTCAGCCAAATGCTAAGCTCAAGTACATATGGCTCTAGTAATCTTAGGAAGCTTCATGTTGGACCATAAGATTTTAATGAGTTAGAGATTTTTCATCTGATGAGTTAGAGATATTTTTCCTCTTGCACACATAAGAGATATTTAATGCTATTAGAAAAATATGACTTTCCAGTCCTCCTCTTCGCCAAAAGGTAAGGATCATATTGGGCTATAAGTCTCATTAAATCCTTAAAAGAAACAGATTTACAATCTTCGTTCTTTACTGCATATTTATTTTTACAGTCTTGTTAAAATATTATTTTATTTTCTCTCAGAAAAATATTTACTTAAGTATCGGAGAGTCTCTAAATCCACCAAAAAAAACCTTTTACAAGTACCAACAATGAACACCTTCGCTTATCAGGCACCAAGCACTAGCCACTATGGCTAGAAAGAATAAATCAAATTACTAGAATCAAGAAATTAACTGATTATCCAATACATCAACTTTATTAGTAAGCTATTTGAATTTTTTAAAACATCATCAAAATAACACTAAGGTATACAAGTCATGCAGACCTACTAATCCTTTAATGGTGGCTTGGATACAATTTTGACTAACTACATGGGTGGAAATTTGCACCAACAAGATAACTTTATGTATCTACAGTAGTAGTGAGCGAGACGTAACTACTAGCTACCATTAATATGTGGTGCCATTGCACTTAAATTTCTTTACTAGATGACAAATAATGTTTTGACTGCTAGGATTGTATGTAAAACTGATTGTAAGTATTAAAAAAAAGAAAAGAAAAATATTATACGTTCATTAAAATAAATATGTATATTTCACAACAAAAATGAAAAAAACAATAAATACAAAAAAAAATACATGTAATAAAATAATGACAAGATAATAAATACAAGAATTACAGATATGAATATATGTGGGTATGATGCGCGCGTCTCCATCGGCCATCGCCTTTGCAAGGCTATTCAAGTCCTGTCCCGGTCTTTACAAGTTGAAATCTTTCTTAATTCACACTTAATTTTTTTTTTAGTTTAACGTGGGTGTCTGGGCCAACTTACGCGCATCTCAACTAATTCCACGGACCCTGAAGTTAACGACCATGTAAGCCTCAAATGACTATCATATGAGCAACCACAGGGCTCGAACCTGAGACCACAGAGGGAGCAAAATTAATTCACACTTAATTGTATTCATAGATGTGGGTTTAAATGGACCTCTCTATTACTATATATCGGTCAAAAATAGCACTCTCAGAAAGTCGTTGATTAATTATCCATCCAAGAGGGATAATTAAATACTATGTATTGTACTCGTGTGCTAAAATAATTCCGTCTTTATATATATATATATATATATATATATATATATATATATATATAACAGTATCTCCTTTCTAGAAAAATTGAAAGCACTTCTAGAAAACGAACATAAAGACCCGATTAGCTGATTTTATCAGCTACTCGACGTGATATTATCTTCAAATTACCTGACAAGACCGCAGTTAGAATTCTTTAGTCATTCCACTGTGGTGTTTGAGTAATAGATATGTATTTTAAAAATATTTTTTAATTTTTTCATGTGTTGATATTAAAAATAAATTTAATTTTTTTAGAAATATTAATTTAATATATTTTAGAACAAAAAATATTTTTTAAAATAACTTCTATCAAAATAAATATCAAACGGGATCAAGTTGCTTGACATTTGGCCATGATGGTCTCATTAATTAAAACAATTTCCCCCAGACCCTATATATACATGCGTCCACTCCTTTTCATTCATAACAAAACTATTTCACATCCCGCTTTGAAAAGAAAAAAAACAACGACATGGAAATCTCCAAGAATTCACTAGCAATTGCTTTTCTTATTGCCTTAGCTATAATAATCCCTCTATCCCTTGCCCAAGACTCCCCCCAAGACTACGTCAATGCCCACAATAATGCTCGTGCACAGGTACGTGTTGGAAATATTGTATGGGACACTAATGTGGCCGCTTATGCAAGTAACTATATTAAACGGCTCACGGGCGATTGCAGACTTGTGCATTCTGGTGGGCCTTATGGCGAGAACCTTGCAGGGAGTAGTGGTGATCTTACAGGCAGCGCTGCGGTGAAATTGTGGGTTGATGAGAAACCAAAGTATGATTACAACTCCAATTCATGTGTTGGTGGAGAATGCAGGCATTATACTCAGGTGGTTTGGCGCAAGTCGGTTCGTTTAGGTTGTGCTAAAGCAAGGTGCAGCAATGGCGGTACAGTCATCAGTTGCAACTATGATCCCCGTGGCAACTACGTTAACGAGCGTCCTTACTAGAGCTGTGACTCTAGGGTTTGGTATGCAGGAATGCGTGCGTGATAAATAAGCCATGTCATTTGGCCAATGATAGTAAAATGGAAACGATGTATTTCCTCGACTAATTATATCAAACGATATTATGCTGCAATAATATTCACTTCAATTTCTCTGGAAAATGATGTTTCAATGACCTTAAAAGGATTGGTTTAGTTATTTAATATATGAATATATTAAATAATGAAACCAATCCTTTCAAGCCATCATGTTTGATGAGGCACGAGCTTTAAAAGGGTGCCATACTTAGTCAGCAATTAGGTGGTAGAGAATTAATGCAAATTCTTTCATTTATTAATACTCCTTAGGGAAAAAGGAGAGAGATATATTTTTCCATCAAGCCTCCCAACAAAAGATTTTTCCAATTGAATCCCCATCTAATTGGATGTTAATATCCAATAAACACCCAATTAGACACCCTATTGGATGAAATTGAGGTATTTGGATAATTAATGTCTTATTAGATGGTGGGCTGGATTGAAAAAATCGTTTGTTAGGGGATCTCAATCAAGAATATTGGGATAATCGTTGCATATTTTTTCCTTTCCATAATAGAAATCTAAATTTAAACGATTCATTTAGCTTAGATTATTATTATTTTTAATTATGTTAAATTCTCTTACGATCGAGCTAATAAGAGAAAATTCAGCTACCAATTTGAACCGCACTATCATGAAAAAAAATGGATATTATTTCATTATGGAAATAGATGAATGAAAATGAAGACGATTAGACGACTAAAGTATGAGAGCACATGATCCGTATAGTGACAACCATGACCGTGAGGCCAAAATAGCATATTCTTAATAAATAAATAATAAATTCTAAGTTATCGCTTAATTTGATTATCATGGCACTTTTTTCTTTGCCGGAAAATCTTTTTGTATCTACCTAATTATTAAGTTTTAGGGCAAATCCAAAAAAAAAAACTTTGTATTAATTTTTTCCTCCATCTTGTTTCAAAAATTCTTAATCAAGTCTTTTCATCCACATTATTGGTTTTTTGCCAAAAAAAAAACTAATATCGTCTCATAAAGAACTTAAAATGTTTTGTTATATAATTCTAATAATTGAGAAATAAAAATTGTTAACAATAAAATTGATATAAAAATATATTTAAGATGAAAATTGATATTAATATAGTAGTTGGGGTCATTTTCGAGGTTTGCCTTTAATTTTAGTCAGAAGAAAGTTTTTTGACCTTTGGAATAAAAGAGAAAATTATTGATGGCTAGAAGACAATACTTGCAAGAAAGCAAAGGGATAAGAAGCGTTATTATGTTAGTGAAACTTCAACATCTCACCCTTCGGCCAATTTGAGTTTATCTGATCGCCCTACACGTGGAATCACACCTTGAGATTAAACGAAGCTGACCGCAATCTTCCTCGTAAATCCATGGGCGGTGTAATAGAAAGCTTTCGTTTGAACAATCCTGCCATGATCATATAATTTTCAGCACAGAGTCGACGTTCTGTATACGCTTTAGACTGCCATCCCAGTTTTTAATCATTGCCCGATATGGAGATTAGAGAAAATTCTTTAGGAATTGCTTGTCTCATTGCCTTAATTAGCCTTACTATTCCCTCTTTCCCGTTCTCAAGACTACATTAATGCTCACAATGCTGCTCGTGCAGAGGTTGGTGTTGGACCTACGAGTTGGGACGATAATGTGGCAGCATATGCACAAAACTATACTAATGCACTAGTGAGTGATTGCAGAATCGCACTCTCTCGTGGGCCTTATGGCGAGAATCTTCATTAATCAGTTGCAACCATGATCCTCCTGCAGGCAACTATGCTACTCAACGTGCTTACTAATTATGGCCTTGGATTAAAGTGCCGAGTTAATAATGCGTGTGTGTGTTAAATAAGTCGTGTTTATTTTACATGTCGGGCTGATTATTTTACATGTTCGGTGAAATCTCCTTTTTACATGTTTGCCAAGATAATGATTCACACCATCAACGCTAGGGCAAACCACGCACTACACCGCGGCTTCATGAATATAAAGACGACACAAAAATGAAACAAGCCTTACTTACAATTTTATAATTCAAGTTTATATTGTTTTTTTCGAGTAGTGTTAAAAAAAAATATTTACCTGGACTGGGGCTGTAATGGTTACTTAGCTGGATTAATTGTATGTTCAGTGTCTCATTATGTGTATAATCATCAGGCACTATCATATGACTTCCCAGTCAAGATAAGAAGATTGCATGGACAGCCATGACTTGGATTCCATGCTGATTGACGATATCAGAGGACCGTGATTCTCGGCCCGAGCTTATCTAATTCCAATCGGCTTCAATATTCATTAATTCCAACCGCTGTTTAATAAAATATTAATTTAATATATTTTAAAATAAAAAACAATTTAAAAAACAATTATTACCAAAATATATATATGAAAAACGAAGTTTCTTAGATTTGGCAATGATGGTCTCATTAAAACAACTTTCCCCGGACCCTATATATACATGCGTCCACTCTTTTTCATTCATAACAAAACTATTTCACATCCCGCTTAGAAAAAAAAAACGACATGGAAATCTCCAAGAATTCACTAGGAATTGCTTTTCTTATTTCCTTAGCTATAATAATCGCTCTATCCCTTGCCCAAGACTCCCCACAAGTCTACCTCAATGCCCACAATAATGCTCGTGCACAGGTAGGTGTTGGAAATATTGTATGGGACAATAAAGTGGCAGCCTATGCAAGTAACTATGTTAATCGGCTCACGGGTGATTGCAGCCTTGTGCACTCTGGTGGGCCTTATGGCGAGAACCTTGCATGGAGTAGCGGTGATCTTACAGGCAGCGATGCGGTGAAATTGTGGGTTGATGAGAAACCAAATTATAATTACAACTCCGATTCATGTACTGATGGTGGAGAATGCAGGCATTATACTCAGGTGGTTTGGCGCAACTCGTTTCGTTTAGGTTGTGCTAAAGCAACGTGCACCAGTGGGGGTACACTCATCAGTTGCAACTATGCTCCCTCTGGCAACTTCGTTAACGAGCGCCCTTACTAGAGCTGTGACTCTAGGGTTTGGTATGCAGGAATGCGTGCGTGATAAATAAGCCTTGTCATTTGGCCAATGATCAATTTATTTGACATTGTTTTTTAAGTTGGTAGAGACATATTGATTCTGAATATATTAAAGAGGGGATCGATATAAAGCTTATATCCGTCTCTTCTATCAGTTTTGTACTAGTTTGAAATTGTAATTTTATTTATATGAAGTCAAATTTCTTTTTTTAAAAAATATTTTCTATTTTGGTTCTTTCGTTAATATTTTTTTAGAAATGTTAAATCCTAAAAAGAGTTAAAGTTAGAATCTCAAACAACTATTATGATCTCTGAACATAATTAAATTTGTTATTAAGGCATCATGATCCTGTCCTTGAGGCTGGGCTGATGGTAAGTGTTGAACAAGTATCCATATGAGTTGGTTTCGTTCCTTCTGTGTTGATTTATATTCATAGCTAAAATGAATTCATAACGGAGTGAGAGTAGCATTTCCTCTGTATAAAAAGCTGGTGGTGGGTAGCCTTTACACAAGTATCCATACCCATTTTTTATTTTTCTTCATAATTAATATTTCTAGAGTTCATCTACTTCGTCTTTCCTGTTAATGCGGACCTTCCAAGCATTCTTGGTGACAATTTGATCGAGAAAACCTGCAAGCAGACACCCTAATACGATCTTCGTGTAAGGTCTCTCATGTCAAATCTTCACAGATGTTAAAGGCCTAGCCAAGAGAATGATTCGCACCATCAACGCTAGGGCAAACCACACACCACACCGCTGCGTGCTTCATGAATATAAAGACGACACAAATATGAACCAAGCCTTACAATCTTGTGCTGATCAATACGATGCTATAATAAAGGGAGACATTCCATTGTCTCTATAAGCTTTGCGTTCGGGTGACTAAAAATTTTCTGAACGAGGCAGGATCTGCTGCTGTTGAGGTCAGGTCATCTGAAAAATAATTCACAACCAGATGGAGGTCGCCCCTTTCTGATATGAATAGAGTTGTGCATGATGTCTTCGTCGTGGCTGCATCCATTGTTCTTCCCACTCCTTTTAGACGTAGGCAGAAGAGAATAAAATCAAAGTAACTGCTCTTTTCATTGTGTAGAATTTTGATTTATACCTTATCATATGAAAAATGAGAGTGCTCCTGGAGAAGGTCACTCAACTAGTTTTAATTTGTTTTCCGTTTATGATGAAGCAGCCCGATTCAATTTACAAAGAAGCACAAAGGCCCTATAGTACATATAACGATTAAACCCATTTCTTAGTGTACTAAGCTAGAGCCTTAGGGTAATGTCTGAAAACTAAAACATCAAGCCCACAAGCTAGAGCCCACCAACCTAGAAATCAGCTAAACTTATTTCAAAATTCATGGCCCTTTTTTTTTAATAATATTTTTTGTTTTCGTTTTGGTCTGGAAAATAGTAGTAATGGCTCGGCATCTGATATCATGATTTTTTATGATCACTGGTGATATAATATTTATAACAAATTATCACATGTATCTTATAGTTAGAAATGTTAATATCTCTGCTCTCTTTCCCTGTATTTATAGGAAAACCAGGGAAGAGAGACAGGGGCGGAGCTAGAATTATTTGTTAGGGGAGGCTAAAATTAATATAATAAGATATAATATTTATTTTAATTTATTGTATATGAGTTGTAAAACAAAACATGCATAATTTAGTTTTATTCAAATAACTTACTACAAACATATAATGATTTTTGTATAAGGTAAAATATTTAGAATAATATCAAATTCAGTTAAAGCAATAAAGTTAATTTCATCTTCATAATGTATCCATCACTTTAATGTTGTTGGTCTTTATACCTATCAAATATAAACATACAAAGAAATATTAGCTAAAGCGAAGCATTATTTATGTTTGATAAACTTTGAAATAAAACAGAAAATAATAAAGAATCAATTCTTCTTAATTTGTTCATCGTTCAGCCTAAAATCAAAACATATATCGTAAGAAAAAATTGATAATTTTGATGGTCCTGCTAAAAACAAAATATAAAAAAAACATCCAAGCATAATCAAAACAAACCAATAAAATATATCTAATTAATTAGAAAAAAATTACTATAACAAGCAGAATTCAAAAAACAATTGGTAGAACTAGAAGATTTGAGAAAAAAAAGAAGCAAAAATTGTAGAATTATAAAAGAACCTCATCAACTTATTAACAAACATTTCAAAACAAAACAAAAATAGATTTTAAATTTAAATTATCTTATTTTATTTGATGAAAGATAAATAATTGATAACTCTGCTTCAATTTTTTTATTAAAAATTTTACTTACAATTTGTATTTTTATTTTTCTGTTTAATTGGCTGCAGCCTATAAAATTTATATTTAGAATAAATTGATGGCTCTATTTTTTAATTTCCAAAGTAATGTGTTTATTTTTTTTTCCCATGTAGTTCAAGAGTGAATTAGGAAATCAAAAGTAAATGACTGTAATAAGACCCACCAATATGACACTTCCTCTTTAAAACTTAAAATGTTTTGAGGGGGGGCCCGAGCCCCTGCTTGCCCCCCCTCAGTTCCGCCCCTGGAGAGAGAGGCAGGGGCGGCCACTATGCAGCCGCACCAAAAACCACCAGAGGAGTACGTCCCCTCTGTTTTTTCCACACCGTGGTAGGCCACGGGTCAGAGCTTAGGCAAATGAGAGCTTTGGGTCGATGTCTTTTTGAGTGAGAAACAAGGGTGGAAAACAGAGGAAGAAAAATCTTCTTCTTCCCCTGCTTCGTGCGTCAAGAGGAAGAAGAAGACCCACAGTACCGTTAAAACGACACCGTTTCGGGCGTATTCTTTTTTTTTTAATGAACAGTGGATGAAATAACGCCGTTTTAGACAAAACATGCAATTTCATTTAAAAGGAAAAGGTGGCAAAAACGTGTCAGAGTTCACATCGGTCCTCAATTTGTGATTTGTTCAATTGAGTCCTCAATTGCAATTTTGATTGTAAAAATCAATTCAATTGCATCCCTGCCAAATTCAATTGACGGCCCTGAAGTTGGCCGCCTTTTTCACATTGGTCCTTGATCTCTAATTTATGCAATTTAACCCTCAATTGAGCAATAAACTTTTAATTTCTTCAATTTGGCCCCTGATTCGGTTTAATTGCAGCCCTTCTATTTACACGTGTTTTTCATTTTGGTTCTTGGTTTCGGATTTCTTCAATTAAGTCCTTCATTGGTCATCTAACTTCAATATTACTCAATTGGAAACCACACACAAAGGAGGTTCCAATCAGATTATAAATTGTTAACATGATTACATTAGTTATCTTATTCGAATAATGTTAATACTTGTAAATGTTGTCAGGTATTCATGATTATAACTTATGTTAACAACAAATCAAGTTCCTTTCATAGCACAGATGTCGGTTATACCATACGGTTGGGCTATGAAAGTGCCAAGTATTTATTATACCAAGGGTTATACAACATAAATCTAGATTAACCATTTAACAAGCAAAGTATTAAAAGTGAACAAGATAACAAATACAAAACATGTTAGTATCAAACATTAAAGTCCATGTTGAGTTTATACTATACTTATTGTTACACCATTAGTGTAACCTTTTCACCTTGACATGATAAACTTAGCTAAACATAATAAAAGAGAGAAACATAAATAAACAAGATAAGAACATAAATAAGATATAAGTTAACTAAGTAAAGGAAAGGAAATGAAAAGTATAAATAAGAGATTAATATGAACAAAACTTAAGCATTACAAAAATATAAAGAAAGAGAGCAAGAATATAATCTTGATCTGAAAACTAAGATGCCTCAATGCATGGCAAATGCCTCCTTTTATAGGCCAAAATTCAGAACTACTGATTTAATGACTAATTGTTGAGTGGGTGGCCACATCTTGACTTGGTGACAATCCTTATCTTCTTGTCTGAATAAAATGTCATTGCTAACATCAGAATTTAAACAGATTGTCCATATGAAAGTTCTAAGAAATTGTCTTAGCTTTCTAACACAAAAAGAATCGGTACATTTGGACTTCTAGAACTCGAGATATAGGTTGAACACTGAACAGTGTCTGGGCTGCAGAACAGATTCAAACTTCTCTTTTGATGCTAAGATTTGGACTTCTAAACATCAAAATTGAGTCTTGGACTCCCATGAATGTTTTAGGCCTATGTCTTAGCTTTCTAGCCATATAAACCAAACTGAAATCCAAGATCTACACATCCAGATACGACCCAATGACTGAATAGTGTTCCAATTTGGACTAAACCAACATCTCTTTTCTAAGCTTAGCCCTCTCTTTGTCTTCTTAATTTCAGTAGTTAAATTCATCAATCAATCCCTTGATTTATGTGATAGGCCTGTATTTAAGATGAACATTTACTATAAATTAAAGGTATCTTATATTATTAGATATGATATTATAAAACATGCTCTAGTTAAGGAGTTATTGATACTTTAAGTGCAAAATGATGATATAAAACCTTGATAAAAATGCACTTTTAAGTACTAATCACTAAACATCCTTACAAGTGCAAGCCACATGATGTTTGAAACGAAAAGTACCTCCGATGATAATTTTTTGACAATACTTGCACTGAAAGTTTCTAGTATTCTTATCAATATCTATACCATGTTGCCATCCCACATCAAACCTATTATTACCAAAAAAATGTTTTCTAAATGTCATAAGTTCAACAATTCAAGAATCAAATCAAATCAGCCCTGTAATCAATCCAAACATGATATGATTCTAATTAATTTTTTGTTAAAAAAGAAGTATAATACATGTGTTATACATAATAATTTATATAATCTAGAAGCATGCATAAAGAACTCGAAAAACTAAAGCAGAGATCATAATTCATATACATGTGTCTACCGAATCTGCTATTCTAAGTTATCCTATAATCTTCTTTGAATTATTGCTCCAGTTCTCTTTTATGAATCTAAGTTATTACTCCCTAAAGATAACAAAACTCACAATAATACTCTCATTCAGCAACTAAACAATTAAAATCCATGCATGGTAGTCCCTAAATTATACTACTACCTAGATTAAAAATCGATCTACTTCAGTGAAGGAACCCTGTATATCGAAAGATTTTCAAAATAAAGGTTTTGTATTACCATTGCCAAAATAACTGTTGGACATCAAATATTCAAACTTCAACATATTCCCTTTACTGAATTTGCCATCGATAAAACAAACAAGCAGCATAAAATATGCAATGCAATATTCATTACCCAATCACTTTAAAATTTCTACTGCATATTCATTACCCAATCACTTCAAAATCATCATACTAATCATTCCATCAAGCAAAACATTATAAAAGGAAAAATTATTAATTAAAATCATGGGCAATCAGGACCGAGAAAATACAGGGGATTAGGGAATATCACATTTTCACTTTTAGACCCTATAGACATTATAAATAGAACAACTTACGGTGAAGAGGAAACTGTTGATGATGGAAAAAAAGGAGAGTGTTGTTGATGAAGACTGAAGAGGAGAGTGTTGTTGATGAAGAATGAAGACTAAAGAGGATGTCGTTGATGATGAAAAGAGAAAGAGTCGAAGACTAAACTCTAAAGAGAAAGTTGTGGATGCTGGAGAAAAAAAGAGAGCGCTGCCGCTGTTGATGAAGAGGAAGCCATGAGCCGTCAATCTCAAAGATTTTTCTCTTTAGAGATTAGGTAAATGTTGGATGTGTGTGACTGTATGTGGCTACTGGCTAATGTTGTTGTGGACTATTGGATGTGGGCATGCGGCTATTAGCCTGGAGGAAACATATATTGCAATGCAGTATATGTTTTTTGTTGAAATCATAAAACTGGTACTAAACTCGTGATTTTTTATGATTTCATCCGATTTTAACCCGATTTTATCAAATTTCAAGTTTTTAAAGCGATTCTACACGTTAAGCATATATTAACTCGTAAAATTGTATGATTTTACGAGTCAACTCGTGATTTTAACAACCTCGCTGGGGACACTTATAGGCAATTTTTCCTATACAAAAAAGAACCTGGAGAGAATTTTATTGGAAATATTTTACTCATTGATCTGATGTTGCATATATTATTTAAGAACTTCTTTAAATCAGATGACAGAATAAGGCTCGACATTTTATGTCATAATTTTTACGATCATTGGTGATATAATATTTATCACAAATTATCACATGTATCTTATAGTTAGAAATGTTAATATCTCTAGCATTATTTTTCGCCTGTGACAATCATTATTCTTCAAGGGTGTTTGGGAGTGTGGTAACGGTTACTTTTCAAAGTACTTTTTGCTCGGAAATGCATAAAAATCATATTTTTTTTATTTTTAAAAAATTATTTTTGACATCAGCACATCAAAACAATCTGAAAACACAAAAAAATAATTTGAAGCAAAGATAAACATAAAATAATTTTTTTAAAAAAAGTATTTTTGAAACACAAAAATAAATGGGTTCTTCATTTGGAGAAACAAAAATAACAAAAAAAACAAATAGGGAATTAATTGAGGTTTTAAACATCTACCAAATTCAACCTCTATTATGCTGAGAGTGTGGTAACGGTCGCTTTTCAATGTGCTTTTTGTTTATAAATGTATTAATTAATATTTTTTTATTTTAAAAAAATTATTTTTAACATTAGCAAATCAAAACGATTTGAAAATATATATATATATATATATATATATATATATATATAAAAAAAAAAAAAACTAATTTGAAGAAGAAGAAGAAGAAGAACAACTTTCCTCAGAAACATTTTTAAAACCTAGAAACAAATGGTATATTAGCCTTTCAACTTGTACTGATCTCGGGTGGGGCACTACATATTCGTACGTCTTCTCAGAAGCATAAGAATAAGAAATATGCAGAATTTTTAACTTAATGTAATTATATAGATAAGGACGCAATAAGTTATGAAGAATGGGTAAAAACAAGTTGAATTTGAATAGAGACCACATGGGACAATACGTATGTTCTCAGCCTTCGGTGAAACATCTTTTAAAATCTCTCTTTCAATTGAATGAGTATAAGCAGCCACCTTATTTTCCTGTTAAGAACGTCATCTAATCAAGTTGAGCTATTGGAAAAATAGAGTCTATCAAATAATCAACTCATGGTGGGTCAGTCTATGAGCACATTGAGCATGGAGCCTTGCCAAGAGGTGGTGGCCATTGTTGATTTTATTATCGAAGATGACACTCTACTGGCATACTTTAATCCAATTTACTTTTAAATATGTCCCACTAACAAATAATCTATAATACTTCTTTTGCAGGATGATGTTGATGAACAGTAAACATTACGTGGGAAACCCCTATATATACCTACCTAAATGCTCTTTCCTCTTCATCAACGTTAACCATAAGTGCTTACTCGTCTTCCTCAAGGAGAATCAACATGGAGATGAGTAAGATTGCCCTAGCAATTATCTCTCTAGTAAGTCTAGCCATTGTGCACCACGCCCATGCTCAGAACTCCCCGCGAGACTTCCTCAATGCTCACAACGCTGCCCGTGCATCGGTGGGTGTAGGGCCCATGAGATGGAGCAATACAGTGGCTGATTTTGCACGAAGCTACATTAATGGACTAAGGGGCCATTGCAAAATGGTGCACTCCGGTGGTCCTTACGGTGAAAACCTTGCATGGGGCAGCGCTGACCTTACCGGCAAGGCTGCTGTGAAAATATGGGTGGATGAGAGGGCAAACTACGACTACAACTCGAATTCCTGTGTTGGTGGGCAGTGCTTGCATTACACTCAGGTAGTTTGGCGCAACTCGGTTCGTCTAGGATGTGCTAAGGTGAGGTGCAATAATGGCGGCACAATCATCAGTTGCAACTATGACCCCCCAGGCAACTATAAAGATCAACGTCCTTATGAGTCTAGCTCTTAGTAAAATCTCCAAGCTGCTATGAGTACTGTTGATGTGATATAAATAAGTCTGTCATTGGCAGATTGTAGTAAGAAATTGGAGGGTTTTTTTTCTTTTTTAATTCTGTTGGGATGGAAGATGTTGTGACTTCGTTACTGCGTGCAACGCTTTTTTATCTAATATACAAATAAGAAGTTTAAATTCTGCTGTTTTATCCTATTTGAAGGGAAATGTTACGAGCTTGAAAAGGAATTAAAAAAATCTATCATTTTCCCCAGAACTGCAGGTCTGCAGAAATGACAAAGTTCTTTTTGCCTCAATTACCGAAAAGAAACACCTACCAATCGCTCTAATTAACATCTGTGCAGGTTCATAATTAAAGATTACTTCTGCATCACATATATATCATCTCAGCAATGCTTACCCTCGAAAAGCAAGTATCTTTGAGTTCACTTAAATATTTATTGGCGCTCGTATTTATGAAGGGACTAATATGGTTATGGCATGACATGCAGAAATTTAAGCTGCAATTTAGCCAGCACATACTATCTCATACAAATAACCGGAACCCTATAAGGCTATATAGCTTTAGAAATCAAAATTTAGGAAGTTCAACATCCAGGCTCACGTCATTTGTTTTAGATTCTGGACAACTCGATCGGACAAAAACACCAGTGGGGACAGGTTGTGTTCGGGAGATAGCACCATCATAGTCCATCGCCGAACCTCATGCTTAATTGAAGGTTTGGGTAATCTATTAGTGCCAATTACAAAACACTGGCAATCTTTCACCTTTTTTTTTTATATAGTAAACGAGAGAATTGTATATTAAACAACCTCATCAAGTAGGTGGAGCTAAACGAAAGATAGAATGCAATGGGAATATAAAAGAAAAGAGAAGACTAAAGCGACGAGGGACCTAATTAATTAGTCCAGTTCATAATACATTCAGGATTTTTAGAAAGATCTGAGTCTGTATAGTTGAAATTTCTAATTGAGGACTTCAACCAAAAGGGCAAACGGTGAAAGGTGAGATCAAAAATCATATCCCAATCCGGAGCCTTGGACTCGAAGATTAGGCGGTTGCACGCTATCCAAATTGACCAGTACAGACCTTTACAGAGGAAGGTACCAGCACGTCGCTAAAAATTTCCATTAATCAAACCGGACCATTTCTGTAGATTTTGATTTGGGTCTTTGTGCAGACAACCTGAGCACCCGAACCAGTTCAAGAAACGACCCCAAAGAGACCATGTTATAGGACACCAATGGAAAAGATGATTAATTGTCTCAGTTTCCTTAGAGAAAAATGGGCAGTGAGATTCCTCATAATTAATGATTCTCCTCTCGGCTAAAAAACTTCTTGTACTCAAACTGCCATGAAGAAGAAGCCATATGAACGCATCCACTTTTGGAGGGGCATAACCATTTCATAGCAAAATAGGGGAGTGATTATTTTCAGTGGCCGATAGACTATCAAAGAGGAGGCAACCTGATTGAGCCGAGTACATGCCAAAGCTGTGGAATTTTCATAACTTGCGGTCTGCACCATCTGAGAAAATGAGACCACGCTGCACCTCTGCGATCAAGCCCTCCCTCATGCAGTTTTCATGGGGCCAGAAGGGTATTCTCCAGGATAGGTTGAAAGATGTATCTGTCAAATTATATATATCTGCAAGGCTGATGTTTTGCTGCAGGAAGAGGTTATAAAGTCTGGGGAACAAGAGCTGGAGAGTGGTTGCAGAGCCAAGCCAAGAGTCAGTCCAAAACCGGATGTTCCTCCTGTCACCTACCTTGAATTCGACATTTGCATGTAAAAGATTGGCTATGTTTTGTGTTGAGAAGATCGCTGAAACAATGCCATGCCAAGTTGGAGATAAAGAACATGTAAACTCGAGGATACCATTCATAAAGTGAGGTCGGTATTTTAGAAGAATGTGTTCTTGCCAGCCTCCTGCCACTCCATTATCCAGATTCCATAGCCATTTAAATAGCAGAGCCAGATTTTTGTTGTGGATGGATCCCAGCCCGAGACCACCAGAAGATTTACTCTTTATTACCTTGTGCTAAGCCACCTTAAAAATGCCATGAGATGAGGTTCCTTTCCAGAGAAAAGATCGGGTTAGAGAAGAGATGACTTTAATAATACCTTTTGGCATAGCGAAAACTAACATGTAGAATAAAGGAAGAGAGCTCAAGACTGATTTAATCAGACATAACCTTCCCGCCATGCTCAAAAAATTTCCTTTCCATGTGCTTAGCTTTGCTCTGATAGTGGACAGCATTGGTTTCCAAGTAGAGAGTCTGCTGGGATTGGCTCTAATAGGTAGTCCAAGGTCCCTGACCGGGAAAGTATCACTACGACAGAAAACTGAGTTCGCCAGGCTAGAGGTGTAGTCGTTGTCCAAGTTGATACCTATTAGTGAGCTTTTATAGAAATTAACTTTTAGTCTGGAAATGATCTCAAACCAACGAAGTATCCTCTTGGCATGTAGAAGAGAGGGAAAATCATTTGGCAGGAAAATCATAGAGTCATCGGCATAATGCAAATGAGTTATGTAATGTCCTGGAGCAGTCTGTAAGCCTTTGAAGTAACCTAAAGCTGATGCCCTATTGAATAAAACTGTCAATCCCTGAACTGTGATGTCAAATAGGAAAGGAGTGAGAGGATCCCTTGCCTGAGACCCCTCTCTAGACTGAATTCTCTACTGGGGAACTGTTTATCAAGATGGCTAATTTAGAAGTGGATAAACATTTAAAGATCAGCTTCCTCCAATGTGAGATAAAACCCATGTATCCCATGCTTGTGTCAATATGTTCCCATAAAATTGAGTCAAAGGCTTTATGGAAATCTACCTTCAGTGAGAGGCCATGCTCCTTCTTGCTGCGCACACTATGGACAACCTCATTTGCTATCATGAACCCGTCTAAAATCTGACGCCCAGCAATGAATGCAGACTGGTTAACACTGATTACATCTGTCAAGACACGTTGAAGCCTAGTGGACAGTAGTTTTGCCACTATTTTATATAACCTGTGAATCAAGCTTATCGGATGAAAATGGGAGAATCTGCTCGGCCCCTTTGATTTTGGAATCAGAGTTACAAAAGAAGAGCTGATACCCTTTAAAAGTTTACCAGTTTTGAAAAAACTTTTAACCAACATAAAAACCTCTGAGCTGATGATATTCCATACCTTTTTATAGAAGGAAAAGGTGAAACCATCGGTGCCAAGGGCTTTGGAACCATCACAGTCCCACACAGCTTGCTTCACTTCTTCCATTGAAGGTGGTCTTTCTAGCCAAATTGACTTGGCTTCTGAAATTTTGGAGAACCCTGAGCCTTCTATTTCAATTCTTTTACACGTTGGTTTGCAAAACAAGGATGAGAAGAAGTTGACAGTGCATTCTTTTATATCATTTAAGGAGACTAGGTAACTACCATTATATTCAATCTTACTAATGTAGTTGTGGCCTTTCCTTAGACTTGCTAATATGTGGAAAAAAAACGAGTGTTCTTATCCCCTATTTTACACCAGTTTTGACGGGATTTTTGCCTCTAGATATCTTCAACCCTTCTGTTAACCTCACATAGTTCAGAGTTCAGCCCCTGGAGCTTTGTTTTTACGGTTTTAGACAAGGGACGCACTTCGCTTAAGTTTTCAAGTGTTGTAATGGAGTTCTGGATCTCTGCAAGTTTTAGATTTTGATCCCCGAAAATGGATTTATTCCACTGTCTCCAGCTTTTTTCCTTTGATCCCCAGCTTCTTAATCAAACTAAACTCACCTGGAAATTCCTTGTAGTTATCAGACCAAAAAGCCTCAAAATCTGTTAAGAAAGAAGGGTGTGACAGCCAGCAGTTTATGAAACGGAACAGCTTCCACCCCCAGTTTACCTGAAGGCTTTGAAGGAGCAGCTGACAATGATCGGACATCCCTCTAGGGTAACGGCAGAGAAATAAAGATGGGAACTGCAGCTGAAAATCTAGGGAAGCAAAAGCTCTGTCAATGCTACTCATAGAGCCACCCTTAAACCAAGTGAATCGGTGCCCCTGCATATTGAATTCAACTAGTTCATAGTCAGATATAAATCTGTGGAATGAAGTTGAACCTAATAGATTGAGGTGACCACTACTTCTCTCATGAGCGTGTAAAGTTTCGTTGAAATCACCTAGCACCACTAGTGGTAGTTAGAAAGCAAACTTAAGAGTGGTGATTTCTTCCCACATATCAGCACGTTCCTTCACTGAAGATACAACGTAGACACCAACTATCATACAATTAAAAGAAGAGGGAATATGCGTGCCACATAGGCTGATCCACTGCCCCCTAAATTCTACAGAGTTAACTTCAAAGATAGAGTTATCCCACATTGCTATAATCCCTCCTGATTTCCCTACAGATTCTAGAAAAGCCCATTTGACAGTTGTAATATTCCACAGATTTCTAATAAAGGAGTCACAACAATTATTTTTCTTTGTTTCTAAAAGAAAACAGATACCAACATTATTGTTTATAAGCCTATTCCGGATGGAATTTTGTTTGTATGACATACCTAAACCACAACTGTTCCAAGCAAAGATATTCATAAAAAGAACAAAAAACCAAGGTAGACTACACTTAGCGGGGTAGAAAACTTACACCTGGTTAACTGATGTCCACTCATCTACTTCTCTGTCAATGTTTCTCATTATTCCTTCTTCGTACCCTTTTAGTTCTTGCGAGTTTCCCAGACCTAGAGCCACAACATCTTGTATCATTTCTTGAGTCTCCTTTTCACTGTCAAACCCATTGTATTGATGCTTCATACAAGTGATCTGAAACCGAATATTTCCTTATCGGATTCCTGAGTTTAAGGAGTCTAAAGAATCACAATCCTTCATAGTGTTAGCAATACTACCACTGGCTTGCAGCAACTTCAGTTTTCTTATTTTGTTGTTATTCCCGTTTGCGTTTTCATTGATCGCATCTGAAGAGGTTTGTGGGCTACTTTGAGAGTTCAATAGGGGTGGTAGATGGAGATACATGCCACTAGTTTCATCATCCATTGATGCATAGTTATGGTTCTTTCCAATGCCGAATGACTCGATAACAGGGGATGGCGTGGTGTCTTGTAGAGGTGTGTTATTTTGGGTGCTGGTTACCTTCATTGCAAGAAGGTTGGGTGCTCCATCATATATATGAGCTACAAATGATCTAACTTTCATCATATTCTTTCTTTTGCTAAATTCAGTAAAGACTGGACAAGGTAGGATCTTTCAAAAAAAAACTTTTTTCACGCACAAAGAAATCAAGGACATCACTATAGTGCCACCTAAAACAAACAAGCAATCAGCCATTCACATAAGCACCCAGATGATGAGGGAAAAACACCAATATTGGACGCAGAATAACTTATATAAATTCGAGAAATTCCAATTCCTATAACTTTCCATCCCATTATTCACAGTAAGCCAGACTCCTACATATCCTTAACCATCATATTCATAAGTAAAAAACTCATATATAAAAAAGTTAAATTGAGAACATAAATTGGGTATCCCTTTGTGAATCTCTTTTACATACAAGAAAAGGTGTCAATTGTGTGTGTGTGTGTGTGTGTGTGTGTGTGTGTGTGAGAGAGAGAGAGAGAGAGAGAGAGAGATGGTTTTCCTTTTCCTTTTCTTTCCTTAATTCAATAATTATTTCTTCCCTTAAAATGAAAAGAAATTGATTGGCACGTTGATGAGTTCAGAATTAGTGAAGGCAAAAGTAGAATGAATAAATGGAATCCAAATATATTTTTATTATGATAATAAAATATTACATATATTAAGAGTTGGGTTTTCCATTTTCACGTAAATCTGATTGGCGTGGAATAACTTTTCTTTAATGCATCAGTGTTAAATGCTCATGTTTTATAATATTTTTTTCATTCCATAAAGGGCAGACCACGTTGACTGTATAATAGCTGATGATTATTAATGTATTTATATAGAAAATATTTTAGGCATACTATATAGGAAATATTGTAATTATACTTTTATGTTGTAACCTCCACCATTATTATTGTATATTGCCCTACACATATATATAGAGAAGACTAGCTAACTAATAGGTCAAGCCTCATAATTATTCTCAATTTGGTATCAAAGTTTCTGCTGTCAAAACTCTTTTCTCCCTCTCCCCTTTGCAGTCGGCCTTCTCTCTGCTTTTTCTAAATGGATTCAAATGTTGTCACAGTCTTCTCCCTCACCATCGGTGGTGCAGCCCAGCCGACCAACCATCTATAAGCTACTCCCGGTGGTGTCTTTCCTTCACAACAGCAACCTCCACTTGCAGAGCATGTCTTTGACTCCTCCTCGCAAGTTTCTGTTGTTCCTCTGTACATTATGGGAACAAAAACTCCAGCGATCGTTGCTCTATTAAACACCTACCAAGTTGTTTCGTTGAAACTTACGAACATAAATTATCTCTACTGGCAAATGTAGATGAAGCCTTATCTCCTTCGTCAAGGTGTTTTTCACTTCGTTTATGACTCAATATTGTGTCCTCCGTTTCATGCTTCTGACAGTTCTGCTGGTCTTTCCTCTTTAATTAACCCTTCTTTTCTTCGTTAGAAGCAAGAAGATCAACTTATTTTGAGTGCATTTCTCTCCTCTCTCTCCGTGGATGTGTTGCATCTCGTGGTAGATTGTCATACCTTGCATTGTGTTTGGCGCACTCTTAAGAAAGCCCTTACGTCTCCATCCAATTCTCGCATCATGCAACTCCATAGTTCCTTCCAAGCTCTTTAGCATGGTCACTCATTAGTAAGTATCTACATGCAGCAAGCCAAATCGTTATTTGACGAATTGGCTGCTGCTGGTCGCCTCATGTCCCTTGAAAACTTCAATCCCTATATGTTTTGTGGCCTTTGTGGTGAGTTCAAAGACTTGGTAACAAATCTTATAACCAAGGCAAAACCGTTGTCGTATGTTGATCTACACAGCCATCTTCTCACCCCATGAATTTCTGCAGAAGAACTCTCTTCAGTCCTTGGAAGTCACTGCCTTTCTGCTGCCTTCATCTCTGCTGTCGCAACCACCTCTACCCATCATGTTATGTCTCATCATAGCTCAAACTTCAGCCATAACAAAGGTTGTTCTCGAGGTAATTGACATCCCAACAACAACTGTTACACTTACCAGAACATGGATCAATCTGCTGTAGATTAGCGGCCAAACAACTGGTAGCAGAATAGGTGTCATACCGGTAGCAGCTAGTGGTCTGAACAACAGCATGTTCGATGCCAATTGTGCTCCAGTTTCGGTCACACAGCTCCCCATTATCCCCAATTTCACAGCAGTACCCAACAACCCTCTACTCACTTTGCTGTTGGGCATGTTTCTGCTGCGACTTGGTAGCCTGACACCAGTGCAAATCAACATGTCACATCTGATCTTGCAACTTTGATCGATTCTGCACCCTATCTTGGTAATGATCATTTGCATGTTGGTGACGGTAAGGGCCTTGACATATCACATATTGGACATACTACGTTACATCCCCCAAAACGTATTTTTACATTCTCTAATGTTCTTCATGTGCCTCATATTACTAAACCATTGTTATCTGTTTAAAAATTTTGTCGTGATAATCATGTTTATTTTGAATTTCACGCTTCTATGTTTTATGTCAAGGATCTCATCACCAAGGCAATTCTCCTTTCCGATCAGGGTAATGATGGTTTTTATGTCCTTTCCGAGTCTTCTACCACATCAATTCCTCAAGCTTTTTGGTCTCCTTGCACCTCCGTGACTGCTAATATGTGGCATCGTCATTTGGGTCATCCAATCCCTCGCATTTTAAATTTGTTAGTTCTGGCAATAAAATCTAACAACATTCCGGCAATAAAATCCAATCACTTTGGGTCTAACATTCGTGCAAAATCAACGCTATCTTGGCCTTGGCACACAGCTAAGTCCAAACACCTTGGACTTGAAAAAACATAACTTTTTTATTGTGAACATAAAGTATATATACTAAAGGATTTCAAAACATAAACTTTCTTCTAGTATTTATATAGTGAATTATGAAATGAGTTAGTAAACAATTGAAAAAGATGAAAAAATAGAGGTCTATGGGTAGGAGAAAAAACACATTTGAAAAAAAAAGATCTATAACAGGTTTTTTCCGGGTCATTTAGGTTCCGGGTTGACCCGATGGGTCAACCGATATACTCCAGGGCAATTGCAAGCCCGAATTTTGAATGAAACAAACTCGTCCAACCCTATTGAGTCTTGGTGGCAGTAAGGTCCTGCTGAGTAGCAGGACTGAACGCTAGGAGAAGAAATTCAACCAACCCAACTGCAAATAAAAAACAATTATCATCACCCAACTTTTGTACAATATAAAAAAAGCCTCATCAATTTATTTTCTCTTTACTGTATGAAAAAAACATTAAATAAGACAAAATAAAAAAAATTCTAAAAGCAAAAAAATTAAATTGAACATATCTGGGTCTAGCTGAAAGCCAGACCCAATAGCATTGGGTCTGGTTGTCAAGCCAAACCTAACACCTGTTGGAAGCGATGTGGATCTGGCTGCCTAGGTAGACCTAATAGCATTGGGTCTGGTTGCCAAGCCAGACCCAGCAGCTTTAGGCACAAAAAACAAAAAAAACAACGTCCTCCACCAACACTTTTTAACTAAAAAACGCCCCCATGATGCTACAGTGTCGTCCACAATGTAAAAACTCTATGTTTACAATGTGGTCCACAGTGCACTGAGTCTATGTTCATAATAAATGCATAATATTTTTCTCACGCCTTTTAAAGTATAATATAATGTGTTTTTAATTTTTTGTCTCTTCAATTAAGTTTTTTTTTTATGTTTTTATATTATTTTAATATATTATATTGTTATCAAAAATAAATTTTAAAAGATTAAAAAACATTAATTTAATGTATTTTAAAACAAAAAACATCAAAATAAATTTTTAAAAAATTAAAAAATATTAATTTAATATATTTTAAAATAAAAAACACTTTAGGAATTAAGTTGGCTTTTGGCCATGATATAGTCTAATTCAACAATTTTTTTTATATATAAAAAACAATATCTCCTTTCTATGAAAAATTGAAGGCACTTCTATAAAATGAACATAAAGACCCGATTAGCTGATTTGATCAACTGCTCGACGTGATATTATCTTCAAATTACCTGACAAGACCGCAATTAGAATTTTTTAGCAACTTTGAGTTGACAAATATATATTCCATTTGTTGTTTTATTTTAAAAGTATTTTTAAATTATTTTTTTCTTGCTTTAATTAAGTGTTTTATGTGTTTTTATATTGTTTTAATGTACTTGTATTAAAAAATAATTTTAAAAAAAAATTAAAAAATATATTAATTTAATATATTTTAAAACAAAAGGTATTTTAAAATCGATTGCTACGTACTAAATTACGCAACAGGCATTAAGATCCTTGGCATTTGGCCATGATGGTCTAATTAAAACATTTTCCCCAGACCCTGGATATACGTGCGTCCACTCTTTTTCATTCATAACAAAACTATTTCACATCCCGCTTTGAAAAAAAAAAAAAAAAAAAACAACGACATGGAAATTTCCAAGAATTCACTAGCAATTGCTTTTCTTATTTGCCACCATGATCCTCCTGGCAACTATGCTAATCAACGTGCTTACTAATTATGGTCTTGGATTAAGAGTGTGTTTAGGAATGTGGTAGTGGTTGTTTTTCAAATAATTTTTTGTGCCGAAATACATATCAATAATGTTTTTTTATTTTTTAAAAATCATTTTTAATATCAACACATCAAAACGATTCAAAACATACAGACCATATTAAATTTTAACAAAAAAAAATTGAATTTTTTGAAAACGCGATTTACACCACATTCCAAACACATTTTAAAGTACCGAGTTAATAATGTGTGTGTTAAATAAGTCAATCGTGTTTAGTTTACATGTTGGGTTGATTATTTTACATGTTAATTAATTACATGTTTGGTGAAATCTAATTTCATCTTGATGAAGCACAAGGTTTATTAAGGTTGAGGTGCATAAAAAAATTATATTTTATTAAAAAAAATTAATTTTTTTTAATGTTTCAAAATTAAAAAATTAAAAAAAAACATAATTTTAATGTATTTTAAAAAAATATATTTTAAAAATAAATATTATTATAATTTTAAACACTACCTTGCAACAAAAAAAACAAGGGTCTTTCAAGAAGAGAGGAGGAATAAAATCCTGATGCAAAAATATGGAAGGAGTGAACTTGCTAGACAACACTGCAAAGATATTGGTGTTTAGGGACAAATATCTATTTTGGTTCTTTAGTTAATATTTTTTAGAAAGAATCTCGAACAACTATATATGATTATCTCTGAACATAATTAAATTTGTTATTAAGGCATCATGATCCTGTCCTTGAGGCTGGGCTGATGGTAAGTGTTGAACAAGTATCCATATGAGTTGGTTTCGTTCCTTCCGTGTTGATTTATATTCATAGCTAAAATGAATTCATAACGGAGAGAGAGTAGCATTTCCTCTGTATAAAAAGCTGGTGGTGGGTACCCTTTACACAAGTATCCATACCCATTTTTCATTTTTCTTCATAATTAATATTTCTAGAGTTCATCTACTTCGTCTTTCCTGTTAATGCGGACCTTCCAAGCATTCTTGGTGACAATTTCATCAAGAAAACCTGCAAGCAGACACCTTATTACGATCTTTTTTGTTTGGTCTCTCATACCAATCTTCACAGATGTTAAAGGCCTAGCCAAGAGAATGATTCGCACCATCAACGCTAGGGCAAGCCACACACCACACCGCTGCTTCATGAATATAAAGACGACACAAATATGAAACAAGCCTTACAATCTTGTGCTGATCAATACGATGCTATAATAAAGGGAGACATTCCATTGTCTCTACAAGCTTTGCGTTCGGGTGACTACAAATTTTCTGAACGAGGCACAATGGATCTGCTGCTGTTGAGGCCAGGCATGTGAAAAAGAATTCACAACCAGATGGAGGTCGCCCCTTTCTGATATGAATAGAGTTGCGCATGATGTCTCCGTCGTGGCTGCATCCATTGTTAAGACGATGATAGGCAGTTGATAACATCTTAAGTTCTCTGCTCTGCGCGTAAGGAAATTGAAATAATTTTTCTCTCTTATGCTGCCAATCAACTAGGTTTAGTTTAGTTCTTATCTTGGTATTTTATGTACCTAATAAATTCGTATTTTGGAAGGATAATGAAAGAATTTTTGTTTTCTTGTTTTTCCCACTCCTTTTAGAAGTAGGCAGAAGAGCATAAAATCAAAGTAATTGCTGTGTTCATTGTGTAGAACTTTGATTTATGCCCGATTCAATTTACAAAGAAGCACAAAGGCCCTATAGTACATATAACGCACAGACCCATTTCGCACTGTTAGCCCATACAGCTAGCAAGCTAGAGCATTAAGGTAATGTCTGAAAACTAAAACATTAAGCCCACAAGCTAGAGCCCACCAACCTAGAAATCAGCTAAACTTATTTCAAAATTCATGGCCCTTTTTTTTAATAATACGTTTTGTTTTCGTTTTGGTTTTGGTATGGAAAATAGTAGAATGGCTCGGCATTTTATACAAGAATTATCACAAATTATCACATGTATCTTATAATTAGAAACTAGTTAGCTACCCGTATTACTATTATACCGTTGGCTAACTTTTTATTTTGATAAAAAATATTAAAGATTTGAGAGCGTTGGTTTGGCTGTAATATCACACCCCAAAGCATCGAGTTTGACTACAATACCAGACTCAATAATAATATTTATAATATTAACAATAATATTTAATTTTTCTATCTAAATTCTTATATTTTTTAATTTTTTTTAAATGATGGTTTTTCTTCCATAGTAATAATAGTATTTTTAAAATTTATTAATGATGATGGTAATAATAATAATAATTTTTATTTTTTTTCAAATTTATTAATTATTTTATTAATAATAATAATTATAATACAAATAATAATAAAAATAATAATATTTAGAAATCTATAATCCAAGAACCTTGGATCCTGACGCCGGACCCATTAGTCTTAAGTCCTGATGTCAAACCCAAAAGAATTAGGTCTTGACGTGGAGCCAAGAGAATTGGATCTTGACGTGGAGCCAAGAGAATTGGGTCTTGACACTGGACCCATTAGCCTTGGGTCCGAACGCAGAATCCATTAGCCTTGAGTCCTGACGCAGGACCTATTAGCTTTGCGTTTGGATGCCGAACCCAAGAGAATTGGGTCTTGACGCACGACCGATTATCCTTGGGTCCTGAAGCCGAACCCAAGAGAATTGATCCTAAAGCAGGTCTCATTAACCTTGAATCCTGCACCGAACTTGAGAAAATGGGGTCAACATCGAACCCAAGATAATTTTATCTTGACAATGGACCCATTACCAATGGTTCCGAACGTAGAACCCAAGAAAATTATATCCGGATGCAAAACCCGTTAGCCTAGGGTCCTGACCCAGAACCCAACAGAATTGGTTCCGGAAACGAACGCATTACCTATGGGTCCGAACGCCGGACCCCAATACCTTACGTTAGGTTAGGCTGCAAGACCCCAGTGATTTTAGTCTATGCCCGAGCCATACCCAAGTAACTTGGGTTAGACATCCCTTTCCAGCTCCACTTTTTTTGGGTCTGGAAGGGGATGCCTAACCCAAGTTAAAAATATTAATAACAATAATAATAATAATTAATTTTACCTTAAAATCAAATATATTTTTTATAGTAATAATATTTATTTTTAATTTAATAATATTTAATTCGTCTATCCAAGTTTTTATATTTTTGAATCTTTTAAAAAACATTTATGATTTTCTTTGATGGTAATAATAATGTTTTAAAAAAAATTACTAATGATGACAATAACAACAACAACAATAATTCTTAATGTTACCCTTCAAATCAAATCTATTATTTTTTTTCAATATTAATAATATTTTTTACAAATTTATTAATTGTTATATTAATAATATTAATTATAATCAAAATAATAATATTTATAAGAAAAATAATGGTATTTTTAAAATTAATAATATTAATTATAATAACAATCATAATATTTATAACACAAATAATAATATTTTTAATATTAATACTTTTAATTATAATAAAAATATTTATAATACAAATAATAATATTCATCATATTAATAATAATATTAAACTTATGTTACTCTAGTTTTATAGTAATATTTTTTAAAAAAAAATTATTAACGATAACAACAATAACAACAACAATAATAATAATTTTTATTTTATTTTTATCATTTTTTTCTTTGCAGTGTCTGCAGACCCAATCGCACGGGTCTGCAACCCCTGAGGGGATCTGTAGATCCCAGGCGCAGGTCAGAAGAGACCCAGGCGTGCGGGCCCGCACCTAGCGTGCGATTCTGCAGACCCAAGCAAGTGGCTCTGCAGCCCTAGGCGCGCGGGTCTGGTCCTAGCGCTCAGGACATGGCAACCCCAGCGCCAAGTGTCTGCTCTCTTGAGCCTACAGCCCACCATGCCTCACCAAAATTTGCACTGACTGTTTTCTCCCAAATCATCATTTCAATGCCAAATGCATACGAATATAAAGACAACCCCACCCTTCCCCTGCAGTCTTTACAATTCTCTATGGCAAGGACAGCTCTGTCATTACATTACTTTAATCCACAGTGCTTTGTATCTAGATAAACAATAGCAAAGGTATTAAGCTCTTTTAATATATTGTATATAATGTTAATATCTCTAGCATTATTTTTCGCCTGTGTTAATTCCTTGTTTTTTTTTCATTTGAAGAAACAAAGATAACAAAAAACAGATAGTGATTTTGTTAAGGTTTTAAATATTTATCAACTTTAAAATGTTTTTCGCTCAGAAATGCATCAGAGTGTCTTTCAAATAATGCATTAAAATAATATTAATTTTTTAGTTTTTAAAATTATTTTTGATATTAATACATCAAAACGATATGAAAAAAAAATATTAATTTAAAATAAAAATAAAAAAAATAATTTTTAAAAAATAATTTTTAAAATATAAAAACAAACATGCTTTTATCCATTCGTAAATATCTCATATGACTGCACTGTATATATCCGTACGTAGCATGGGAATTAAAAATATGCAGAATTTTTAATTTAATGTAATTATATAGATAAGGACGAAATAAGTTATGAAGAAAAGGTAAAAGCAAGTTGAACTTGAATAAAGACCATATGGGACAACACATGTTCTCGGCCTTCGGGGAAACATCTTTTAAAACCTCTCTTCTAATTGAATGAGGATAAGCAGCCACCTTATTTTCCTGTTAAGAACGCCATCTGATCAAGTTGAGCTTGGAAAAATAGAGTCTATCAAATAATCAACTCATGGTGGGTCAGTCTATGAGCACACTGAGCATGGAGCCTTACCCAACGGTGGCGGCCTTGCCTAGAGAGGCGGCTATTGTTGATTTTTATATATTATCGAAGATGACTTTCTACTGGCATACTTTAATCCAAATTACTTTTAAATATTTCCCACTAGCTACTAATCCATAATTCTTCTCTTGCAGGATGATGCTGATGAACTTTAAACATTAAGTGGGAAATCCCTATATATACCTACATAAATGCTCTTTCCTATTCATCAACATTAGCCCCAAGTGCTTACTCCTCTTCCTCCAGGAGAATCAGCATGAAGATGAGTAAGATTGCCCTAGCAATTATCTCTCTAGTAAGTCTAGCCACAGTGCACCACGCACATGCCCAGGACTCCCCGCGAGACTTCCTCAATGCTCACAATGCTGCCCGTGCATCGGTGGGCGTAGGGCCCATGAGATGGGACGATAAAGTGGCTGCTTTTGCACGAAGCTACATCAATGGACTAAGGGACGGTTGCAGAATGGTGCACTCTGGTGGTCCTTATGGTGAAAACCTTGCATGGGGCAGCCCTGACCTTGCCGGCACGGGTGCTGTGAAAATGTGGGTGGATGAGAGGGCAAACTATGACTACAACTCGAATTCCTGTGTTGGTGGGCAGTGCTTGCATTACACTCAGGTAGTTTGGCGCAACTCGGTTCGTCTAGGATGTGCTAAGGTGAGGTGCAATAATGGCGCCGGCACACTCATCAGTTGCAACTATGACCCCCCAGGCAACTATAACGATCAACGTCCTTTTGAATTTATATCTAGCTCTTAGTAAAATCTCCAAGCTACCATGAGAACTGTTGATGTGATATGAATAAGTCTGTCATTGACAGATTGTAATAAAATATTGGAGTTTTTTTTTTTTAATTCTGTTGGGATGGCAATCTTTCACTTAATCGCTAAATTCAGTAAAGACTGGATAAAGTAGGATCTTTCATAAACATTTCTTTTCACGCACAAAGAAATCAAGGAGGTCACCATGATGCCACCTAAAACAAACAAGCAATCAGCCATTCACATAAAGACACCAATTTTAGACGCAGAGTGACTTATATAAATCCGAGAAATTCCAATTCCTATAACTTTCCATCCCATTATTCACTTCCACGTATCCTTAACCATCATATTCATAAGTAAAAAACTTATATATACATATAAAAAAAAGTTTAATTGAGAACAGAAATTGGGTATCCCTTTGTGAGTCTCTTTTACATACAAGAAAAGGTGTGGATTCTGTGTGTGTGTGTGTGTGTGTGTGAGAGAGAGAGAGAGAGAGAGAGAGGTAGCGGAGGAATTCTGCGCTCAAAATGGAAAGTTTCTTTGCTTGAACTGCCCATCCCTCCTATCTTTCTCAGTTAACTGTGCTGCCGGCGGAGTTCAGTAAAAGCAGGGAGACCATCTCGCTGAGTTCTCTGCCAAGAGCCCAGAAGGACCAAGGAGTCTTTCTATTTACAACGATTAAAAATTATAACATCCCATTGCCTTAAGAAATTGAAAATCAAGGCCTAAGTATAGGGTTTTACAATATTTTCTTCATTCCATAAAGGGCAGACCAAGTTCAGTGTATCATAGCATTATTGTAATGACATTTTAATATTTTAAAGCGCAATCAAGTTGCTTGCGCTATGCACAGCTTTGAAGATGATTTTTCCTCTGTTTCTGAGTTGTGAAATTACGATAATGTTTTGTCTCGAATGATTTTTCCTGCCTAACAGCAGCAGTACTTCTATATCTTTTTCACAGAATATTTCGCTGTCTTCATTATTGATGTACATTTCAACCATTTCTTTTTCTTTCTTTTTTTCTTTTTTATTCTCATTGTAATTTGCGATAGGAAAGAAGAGAGAGGAGACAGAACAAATAAATAAATAAATAAAGAGATCGAGGATTGGATCAGACATGGGGTGATTTTTTTTATACTATTTTATTTGTCTGGTCAAAATATTTTTTATCGTATCGATAACGTTGTAATTGATATTTTAAAGTATCTTTGGATCTCTTTGTTTTTTTTTTTTTTCATTTCTTAATTTTTTTTATTAAAATTTATATATTTCGAGTCATAATTTTTTAAAAAACAAGTCTAAATACCATGTTTTTTAATTGCAACATATATAAACTTTGTCATTTCACTAATTTTTTTCAAACGTTATTAATTCACCAATGTTTTTTTAAAAAATATATTAATAAGCAAAAATATCTCAAATAATCAAGATTGCAAATTCTACATATATGATTGGTCTAAACACCGTTTGTTTACTGGAAAATAGCTTTAAAAAAATAATCCTAGAAAGTGAATTATATTTTTATATCTAGCAATGTCATAGGAAATGAGTCGAAAAATATTTTTTGATATTTAGCTATGCCTTGAAAAATAAATTAGAAAATAACTTGTTAATGTTTTTTCTTTTTCAAGTTTATTAAAATTGGAACAAAATCTAACATATGAAAAGGTTGAAGGAAGATTAAATTGCAAAACTAAATTTTAAAGGTTTTGGTTTTTTAACCCTAATTAAATCAAATCGTTTTTTTTAAATTTTTTTTTCTTAGAGGTTATCTCAGTCTCATGACCTGACTCACTGGTCCTTTAATATTGGATTTGATTTTTATTGAGTTGTCCATGTTTTATGATCCGGGTTACGAGTTTGCCAAGTTAACCCGATTGACTTAGTTTTTTTTAATTAATTTTTTTAATTTTATCATTGAATATTGTGTTTTATTGGGAATTAGACTTCATAATTTGTTTCAATTTGCTTTTTATTAGGTTATCTTAATCTCGTGACCCGGGTTTGACAGGTTAGCCCAAGTCACTTTTTTAGATCCTTTTTAATTGATTTTTTTTTAAATTTTATTCTTCAATATTGAGTTGATTGAAAATTAGTTAGGCTTAATAATTTATTTAAATTTGCTTTATATTAGGTCATCATAGTCTCATAACCCAGGTCGCATATTTGATATGTTAACTGAAATTGATCTAAATTAATTCAATATGTTCTTATCTTAATATTAAAAAAAAATATTATTTTTTTAAAAAAATTAATCAAATCATGTTTTTACAAATAGTATAAATTATTTTTAGACCCGCAAAATCAATCAAATTATATCAAGCTATTCCTCAAACGGTTTTTCATTAAAAAAAATAATAATTAGAAACATAGTCTAATTTAACAAAAACCGATCAAATATATCTAGTTTTGTCTCTTTCTTGTCTAATTTAACAAAAACCGATCAAATATCTAGTTTTGTCTATTTCTTGCATGTTCGCTGATAATCACTGGTCCGCTTGGCATGATTTGGCTCCAGGGTGATTACATCAGAGATATGAAATGATAGAACGACGCAGGACTGTGCATCAAAGAAGTGGCTTAAACTATTCAAAGGAGAAAAATCATTTCTATTTATCTGGGAACAAAATTACAAAAGCGATTTATTTCTCCTGTCAAGGTCAGGCCTCGATCCTACAAACTAACTAAGATCTACCAATTCTTGATAATCCACAACGAACATCAGTTCAATATCTTTCCTATCTCAATGAAAGACTCCGTCTACTCTGGACTTGGAGACATGAATTTCTTTTTCCCCAAACAGAGAGGAAATGAGTTACTGTGATGCATGAAATTACATTTTACACAAACATAACATAATAGCTACTGCCTACTGGAATTGCTGGAACTCTGTTTCGCATGTAATAGCAAGTCTGAATCTCATATATTTCACAAATCAATGACCATGGAGGATGCTAGTAATACAGCAAGAGAAAAAAAGAGAGCCTCGAATAGCATATCGAACCAGCAATGCATGGAGAAAAACAAGTAAAATCCAGCAAAGGAGAATACAAGACAAGTCCAATTCAATAGAAACAATTTACTGGAAAAATGAAACAAGCAAGAGAAGAAGAAACATGCATTTATAAAACAAAACCAATTAATCTTAAGAAAATTTAACCCGAAGGAAGTGTCGGGAGGATAGTGAGCAGACTGGAGAGCACATGTAAAACACAAGCTGCTCATGAGGCCATATAAAAAAACGAGTCATAATCAAATCCAACCTGAAGAATCTTGTGAGTCTCTGACAAACACTATCTAAGCATTGGTCATATGGTCATGAAGAATTGATCATCCGTCACCATCACCATCTCTCACTGTCCCACTAAAACTGATATGTCCATTGCTTTCTAACCCTTTCTTCACTTCCACAGTTCGTCCATGCCAAAAAGATCAGAATTTTGTGCATCAGTATCAAACTCAAGTACCGGCTTGTCTCCTTGAGTGGCCCTCTCAAAAGTCCCAGCGAAGACCTTGTCAGGCCTGAACCGATCAGTTTTCGGGATATTAATTAACTGCTCGTCTTGGACCAATGGGCGCGCTCTCTGAGCAAGTGCACGCAATTCCTGGTCTCTCCTTTCCTTCTCCTTTACCATAATCTCATTGTGCAATTTTGTTCTCATAGCAACATAAAGTACCTCGGCTAAGTTATTGAAATTAGGACTAATTCTTGCAAACCATTACCATAAGCTGTCAGACGTTTGGCATAGCCCCTGGAATTCTTCCATTTAAAGATGGAAGGTGGGATTTTCCAGTCCTGTATATTATTCACCTTGACAGGCCGAGAAGGGGACTGGATTACAGGCACAGGTTTCATACCTGACGCCTTCGGAACCCTCTTATGTTTGAACTTGGCAGGTCAAATGGAACTATTGGCATCTCTACCATTCTCATGAATCTTTCTTTTGCACCTGATGATGGTTTGTGCTTGATATAACGTGGTTCACAGTTAAGCGACAGTGGTATAGTTCTTAGCTTAACATTCACAATCTTTGCAAATGTAGCCTTTATCTTTTGCAAATCATCATCATCATCAAACAGACCAGACTCCATGTACAGTCCTAAAAGACAATAAGGATGATAGGACTTCAGTCCAGTCCTATACGCAGCAATTAAGGATGCAGAATCTTTTATGGGTACGCAACGCATGAAAGACAATATTGCAAAAGAAAATTTGGGTTGATCAAATTAATCAAAACAGTGATAGATATTTGCAAGGGTTGCTCGAGTAGTTATAGAGGAGATTCGAACGAGTCCATGTACAACTCAGAATCCCTAACCAACTAAATCCCTAGCTGATTCAGTCCTTATAGGACTTCAGCCCAGTCCTATACGCAGCTATTAAGGATGCAGAATCTTTTATGGGCACGCAACGCTGCATTAACTTGGGCTTCTCCTTTGTAGTCTTAGGGCTTTGCCGATAAGTTCATAGTTTCTTCTGGGGGGGCTTCTCCTTTGTAGTCTTAGGGCTTTGCCGATAAGTTCATAGTTTCTTTTGGGGGTGGCGGTGAGGCAAGAGAGTAGGTTTACGTCTGTTTATTTTTGTATTTAAAAATATTTAAAAAAAATTAAAAAATTTTATTTGTTTTAAATTGATATTTTTTAATATTTTCAAATCATTTTGATGTGTTGATGTCAAAAATAATTTTTAAAACATAAAAAAAATATTATTTTAAAATATTTATAAATAAAAAATATTTTAAAAAATAATTGTAATTATATTTTCAAACACACTCCTAAAAATTTATAGGACCACCAAGTATTTGAAAAGGATAAGCAAAATTGCGGATTTTCTCATTTATTTTTTCCTGCCTTTCCAAATTCCAACAGTCCAATGGCTAATCACTTGATGCTAAAAAGATCGATGTGAACTTGAAATAAATATTCAAAAAAATAATTCTGGATAAATAGTTGTATTTTTTTTAATGAACAACATGTGATCCAATCCACCCATCTTGCACGTTCGAGATATGTGCGTGTATATATTATTCAATTAATATGAAAATATTTTATTATTTTTATCATCATATATGTTCCCCTAAGTGATTTGTAATTTTTTTATAATTAGAGTTTTTTTTAGAAAATAGATATTTTTTAGTTAATTTTATATTTTTCAATTTTTTTTATTCAATATTGTTATGCTTTTAAATTTTTCTATTAAAAGAAAATAATTTTCCTAGTTTATTTTTCTATTCAATATTACTAGGATTTTTTTTATTTTTTTTCTATATAAATGATTGAAATAGCCTTTTGGCAAGCGCGGACTTTGATGAATAAAAATGGTATATTTTAGGTGTTTCTCCATAGTTATGATATTCTTAATCTTTGAGGGTTTTGACTTGTAACAATTTATATTATTCTTCGCTCATATCTGCGCCAATTAGTATCAAAACTTAATGAATCTTGGTGATTTTGGTTGGAGGACACAAAGGATGTGTATTAGAGCTCATTGATTCCTAATGGTTAATTGTTGTGTGTTTTAAATAAACATGGTTGGAATAGGTCACAAAACAGGACATGGTTATGTAGAAAGGGGATGAAAGAGGTTTCCTCTTGTCAAAAAGATGTTATGAAACAACACATAACAACTAACCATTATGAATTATGATGGAGCGGCCTGTATAAAAGTGTTGTATTAAAGATCCACGATGGGGTGGTCTGCACAAAAATGTTGTGCTAGGAACCCTTGATAAAGTGACCTGTAAATAGATGTTAGGGACTTGAGATAAAGTAGACCGCATGAAAAAGGATGTTTGTGGTGGATGACAGTTTATGAATGAGATTTGAATTCGATGGCAAGTTTCTTCCAACCTGAAAAGACTCATGCATGATATTTTTAGGAAAAAAGCTATTTTCCTTAGTTAATTTTATATTTTATTATTTCCATTTTTCTATTCAATATTATTATTGTTTTTTTTTTATTTTATATTTATAAGGAATAACTTTCCTAGTTTATTTTTTCTATTCAGTGTTACTAAGGGTTTCTAGTTTTTTTTCTATATAAATGGTTGAAATAGCCTTTTGGCAAGTTAAGGCTTGGATGAATAAAAATAGAATATTTTGGATGTCTTTCCATAGTTATGATGTTCTTGGTCTTTAAAGGTTTTGATTTATAACAAACATCATTATCCTTTGCTCATGTCTACATGAGTTAATATTAGAGCCTAAAGGTTCCTAATAGTTTTGGTTAGAGAATATAGAGAACATGTATCAGAGCTCATCAATTTCTAATAGTTAATTGTTTATTGTTGTTGAATCAATATGGTTGTAATATGTCATAAAACATGATATGTTTGTGTAGAAAAGGGATGAAGATGTTTTCTCTTGGTAAAAAGACATTTTAGAACCATAATTATTAAACCCGACTCGATGGCCAAACCGGTCCAGGTAAGGCAAAAAACCGAGATGAGCAAAAATCTAGCAAAACTCGGTTGACCCGTAACCCTAGACGACCCGAAAAAACCCGGTTGAGATCTGTTTTTTTTTCAAATGTGTTTTTTCTCTTAACCAGAGACCCTTTTATATATATATATATATATATATATATATATATATATATATATATATATATATATATATATATATATAGTGATTAATCCTTTTCAAAGTTTACTATATAAATACTAGATGAATATTTTATTTTTTCAATGTGGGATTTGAAACCCTTTAGTATATATACTCTATGTTCACAAGAAAAAGTTATGTTTTTTCAATGTGAGATAAAAAAAACCTTTTTGGTTTAAATACTTCAACTAAAGGATAACATAATAACTTAGTATCTTTTTAATGTGAAATAAAAAACCTTTTGAAATAATATTTTAAACTTCATTATTTATAACACGTATAGCTTATGTTCATAAAAATTATTTCTTATTTTTTTCATATAAAATATTAAAATTTTAAATATTTTTTTTAATTTTTCCGGGTTGACCCAGGTCAACCCGTGTAACCCGGGACCCAGCTCCTTGGCCGGTTCAACCCCCGGGTCCAATCTAATAATTATGCTTAGAACTAGCGTGTCATTTTTTTTATTAGTTGTTCTTATTTAAAATCTTGGTGGTGAGATTCACAATAGAGCAACCCACACAAATGTAATGTATTAAGAATCCATGATGGGGTGGCCTTGCACAAAGATGTTGTATTAGGGACATATAAGGAGGTGGTCTACACGAAGGTGCTAAGAATCATGATGAGTGAGCCACATATAAAAGGATGTTTGTGATGATATGGTTTCCGACTGAGGTTTAAACTCAATCATGATTTTCTTCTAACTTAGAAAGACTAATGCAATAGCTTTTTTAGAAAAATAAATATTTTTCTTAGTTAATTTTATATTTATCTTTCAATATTATTATGTTTTTTTTAAAAATCTTATTTAAAGGAAATAATTTTCTATATTATTTTCTCTATTCAATATTATTATAGTTTTCTAGTTTTTTTTATATAAAGGATTGAGATAGCCTTTTGGTAAGCAAAGACTTTGATGATTAAAAATTGAATATTTTAGGTGTCTCTTCATAAATATAATGTTTATGCTCTTTGAAGGCTTTGATCTGTCACAAACGCCGTTATCCTTCGCTCTCATCTGTGTCATTTGATATCATAATCTAACGATCCCCGGTGGTTTTTGTTGGAGGACTTAGAGGGTGTATAATAGAGCTCATCGATTCTGGTGATTAATTGTTATATGTTATAGAATAAACATGATTGTAAGAGGTCACAAACAAGATGTGCTTGTATAAAAGGAGATGAAGAGGTTCCCTCTTAGGAAAAAAAACATCTAGGAATTAGTGTGTTATTGATTTTTATGTTAGTTGTTATTATTGAAAATTTTGATGGTGAAATTTATAATGAAGCAACTCGCACAAAAGAATTACATTAGGGATCCATGATGGGACAACCCAGATAAATATATTATGTTATGAACTCATGATGAGATAATTTATATAAAGATTTATGCAAATTGATCGAATGAGTCAATTTTTTTTTGCTGCTAATTAAACTGATCAAATTCATTAATTAAAATATCAAAACAAAAGGTCATCGATTGATAAAACTAACCCTATAAAAGTTGTGATAAAGAAAAGGACGGACCTACTCCAATTAAAATCAATCTCTTGATTCAACTTTCTTTTATAATATCCTGAATTAAACTAATCCAACATAATTTTATTTGAAAAAAACAAAAATCATATAAGATTCTTAACTAAATAAAAATAATGTAAAAAACGAGTTGCAATATAATTGCCATGTAATTTACTAGACGGAGTTTTTTTACCCTCCCTTGATTCGACCACCCTCCCCTTTGTCGCAGCGAGTGGAGCCGGCAGCGGAGTTTCCCAACCATAAAACATGAATCATGATTCTCGTTACTTTTTTATGCCTTAAATTGTAAAGTATGTTTTGGTCCTATAGTCTTATTAATATTTCACTTCGAATCCTATTTTCTTAATTTTTTTCAAAATCACCTCTCAAGTTTCCAAAACATCTAATAACGGCCTCCTGTTAAAGTTTTTTTTTCCCCTAATTAGAAAGGCCACAAAGACACTGAACAGAGTAACGAAAAAATTAATTAATATACAACTTCAAGCAGCTGTTTCAATAATACAATAACAATCTTTTATCTTTTATTTTTTTTATTTTCTCATTTTATTCTTATTCTTTCCTAGTAAACTTCAAACACTTAGGGTGTATTTAGGATTATGATAACGGTGACGATTCAAAGTATTTTTCGTTTAAAAATGCATCAAAATAAAAAAATTATTTTTAAAAAATTATTTTTGACATTAATATATCAAAATAATCTGAAAACATAAAATAAATTTCAAAATTAGAAGGAACGTAGTGCCCGAACACACCCTTAGACCAGAAGAAAACACTAATAAATTTTGGTAGGTTTAAAAAAACAATTAAAACCCAAAATTTTAATATAATAAATTACAATAAACCTGATATATATATATATATATATATATATATATATATATATTACAATAAAAAAAATACAGCTATATTAATTTTCATCAGTGGTAAAACAAAGATAGACCATTTTGAGAGGAAAAAAGAGAGGTTGGAATAGAAAAGAAAGAAAGAACATCTCAATTAGAACAGTGTTTAAACTATATGGACCAAATGCATTTGTCCCTAACTCTAATCACCTATTTATCAGATCCCATCTGTACTTTACCAGTACCGAAGGCTCGAAAAAAGTATATAACAAGTTGGAATATAATATAAGTAAGGGAGAAGAAACTTGGGAAAAACTTCATGGCTTTATATCTATTCATCTAGGCCATTTAATCCACTCAAACCGTATCTCCCACTTTTGCTGACACAATAAACTCTCTCTTGCCTCACGGTCTCCATTCCCAGGTACTTCATTGCTTAGTTTTAACTATTATTTTATTTTTATTCGGTAGCACTGCATTTGCAAGTAGCTTTGCACTGCTTATGTTTCTAATTTTGCTGGATTTGTTTGCATTTGTAACTGTTAAGTGTTTTGGCTGATGGGTTTTGATTTTGAATGTTAATGGATTAGATTTTGGTTGCTGATTTGTGGGTTTTGCTTGTTGAAGGAGTTAGGTGCTGTTTTGTTTCTGGATTTTATTTTTCTGTTTAGGGTTTTCTAGGGGCTTTCACTTTGTTTTACTGAAATTATTTTGGATTTGGTTAAGGTATTAAATGAATCAATAGCGAAGTAAAGAAATTTGTGTTATTTCCACTTGTTTTAACTGTTCTAGTCCTGGCATGGAAAATGGTTGACTGATCAAAGAATGGTGAAACATGTTTCTTGTCTCTTTTATTGTTTTTATCCCCTCTTCTGACTTCAATAGTCGATTCAAACAGAGCAGAGTGGCTCTTATGATTTGGGTTCCATAACCAAAATGATTTTTCTTGGGGGTTTTTTGAAGATTTGATTGATTGATAGTTCAAACTAAAGTAGGTCAAAACTTAACTATAACAAAATTAAATTTTGGATTGTAAATAAGAACAAGCAACAATAACATTGGTAGATTGATTTCTTATTTTTATCGTACTGGTAAAGTATGTGGAGTAGATTTGGATTGTGACTGGTTTCTGACATACTATATGTTTAGGGAGGAGATCAGAGCTGTAAATTGGAGTTGATCATGATCAAGCGGTCACCAAGTAGAAACCCCAGATCCAAAGGAATCAAGGCAAAACATGTTCTTCAGATTTGTTTGTTGCTTGGTGTCTGCTTCTGGTTGATCTACCAAGTCAAGCATTCCCATGACAAGAAGAAGGAGCTTCAAGGAAAAGATGCGAGTTTCTCTCAAAAAACACTAAGCCATGATGTGCTTCCGAAACTTGGGAGGAAAGACCCCCATCCTGGTTTGCAAGACAAAACTAGTGAGAAAAACGAGGAAGAAGAGGAAGAAGACACTGGAATGGACGAGGAAGGAAATAAGAAGGAAGAAAATAGGCATGAAAAAGAGGATGAAAGAAGAAGGAGGGCTAGAAGGGGGAGGAACCAAGGATGATGAGGTGGAAAGAGAAGAAGAACATATGCATGAAGAGGAAGAAAAAGGAGGAGAAGTAACTGATCATTTAGAGAAAGAAAAGGAAGAACAAATTGAGCATGAAGAAGATGAGCAGCATGAAGAAGCAAACAGTGAAGAAAACAACGATGAGGGCAGAGAAGTTGGAGATGATGAGGTAGATGAACGTGACCGAGAGAAAATAGAAGGAGAAGCTGACCCTGATGGTGAATTTATGGATGAAGAGAAAGAGAGGGAGGATGATGAAGGTGAGAAAAAGGAAAGCCAAGGCAATGAAGGCGGAGGAAAGGAAGTTCAAGGTAATGAAGATGAAGACAGGGAAGTTCAAACAGACAATGAAACTCAATCAGAAGATCAGGATCATGATGGAGGTAAGAATTCCCATGTGGCCCGAGAGGAACATTACATGGCAGACGATGCTTCCAGTGCAGTGACTCATGATACCCAAATTATAAGCACTGAACCGGAGAAGGAAGGTCTGGAGAAATCAAATGAGAACTTGGCAGCAGCTGATTTGCAACAAGAGAAGCATTCCATTAATGATAACCCTTTGGATGTTAATGGGGATAAAAACAACTCAACGTCTCAGCTTGAACAAGCTGAAAATGGCCATTCTTTGAATGCAACAACTGATGAAAAGAAAAACGATGAGACCACTCTGGCCAAGTCCGAGGATGAGTCACCTAACAACACAACAGTGACGGTGCTGTCCAGTGATCAATCAGTATCAAGCAATAAGTCGACAGAAGTGAGTTCAGAAGCTGGTGATAAGCAGGTCAGTGAAAACCTTGAAGTTCCCGGTACATCCCAGCAGAATGGAATGTTGAATGCTCTCCGATTCAACTCAAATTCGAAATGCAACAGTTGATGGTCATGTTACTGGAGACGTAGCCAACCTACAAACCACTCAATCGGAACAGGTTAATGATGGCATAATTTCTGAAGGTATCCAGTCTGATTCTAATTCAAAACTCCTTGGTCAAACTGAGAACGCAAACTCATTTGGCAACGACTCCTCAAACTCTTCTAGTAATTCAGAGTCTGGTGGATCTGATAAGACCATTAAGAAGCCTGAAGTAATAGCTGCAGAAGATGTCAATTCTGGGTTTTCTTCTGGAACAAATGAGACAACAGAAGCCACTCATGATGAGAACTCTGACACCATACATGAATCAGGTGGAACAGATGAAAACACCATTTCTTCTACCACGAATGAGACCGGAGATGCAGTCATTCATGACCCTAATGATTCTTCAATTGGCCAAGACGAGAGAGAGGCTCGCATAGATCTGGGTACGCTGCCAGATATAGGAGGGGTTGACAATGGAAATGTTGCAGAAGAGTGAGATTCCTCTGAAATGTCCCTGTGCTTGTGAGTGATGTAAAGTTTTAGTTACTTTTTCACTCTGTTTTGATTTTACACGTGGGAGGGCCTTAGGGTGTTTCCAGTTGGCTATGAAATATTTATCAATGTTCAGAGAATACGGCTTCACCTTAGCAGGCACGGTAAGATACAGACAGGACATCACGAATGGGTTTAATTGTATAATTTATCAAGCTTTCTCTCCTTAGATCTTGCTCGATGTGTCTGAATGGTTTGGTGACTAGACGTTAAAATGCCCATAGCACAAGAAAAATAAAATTAAAAGAATAAAGCCGTGCCTTGTCATTCCTCACTGTACAAAAAAATAATAATGCATAACATCCAGCTAAAAAACTGTTGTTAGTTATCTAATCCCTCTCAAACGACAAATCAATCTTCAAACAACCACCCCCCCCAAAAAAAAAAAAATACTAGTCAAACGACAAAACTCTGACTCTGTCTCAACTCTTTCCTTGGCTTACGAGTAAAGGATTTACAAGCATCCACGCTTAGATCCACAGCTGCTGCTAATGCCACAAAGGCCGCCGCATCCTCTGTGCAATTCACGTGTTGCACCCCTATCTCCACCTCTGGCTTACTACTTTGGTCATTACCATTGTTGACACTTGATTGCATTACAAAACCTTTGTACACAAACGGGGAAAACAACCCAAACTCCGATCCGGACCACGATCCAGAACCCGGTCCAGACCCGAAATCACAACTAGAATGTGGACTGCTTACTGGGGTGCTAATACTATTTGTCATGTCAATTGTAAACTTCCCTCCATTTTTAGCATTGATAACACAATTGACTAGTGGGGTGGTGGTAGGGGAGGATGAAACAGAGTCATGTAGCAATTCAAAATGGTATCCTAAAGCATTGGCATTACGTTCACGCCATGCCTCCAGGCGGCCCCATGGTTTCCAAGTTCCTTGTGCTGGGTGAAGAATTAGCCATGCCCCGGGATTGGACCGACTAACATGGTTCGAACCCGGGGATGGTACAAATGGTGTCACCATTGATGCCATAGCAACAGGCGATCCAGATAGGTCATGGATCGTGATTGACCATCCTTTTCGCTCTTTTGCTGATGGGTCTTTGTCAGCTTCAAGGGAGGGCAGCCAATTTCTTGACGGGGCTTGTTCTGTCATTGATGGCCTGTGCAACAACAATGTAAGCAACAAAAAATCATTCCCAACTTATAAACAACAATGATCACGAACAAGATAGCAAAATATTGACTAATGTAACAAAACTCAAGATCCAAATTCTAGAAACTTGAAATGTTTTCTATGCAAGGGACAGAAATTTATTCTGAGATAACCATTTACAGTTTGTAATCCACATCAAAACAAACAGAATCAAACAGCTTTTGCTAACATAGTTGCCGTCAAAACAAGGTTTTTGGGATTCGAAAAAGTCTTGAAGATTTCTAGTTTTCTAAGACTATATTTGCATATTTGACCATACATTCAACGATCCTTTCAGTCAGTTTATGTCTAATTTTCTACTTCTGAAAACAAAAACCAATTAAGTGATTCAATAATAATTAAGTTTCGTCCCCGGCAACAAAAGAAAAGAAAAATTACCCTCCCTGTTTTCCCTTGATAACTTTCTCATCAACCAAACACCAAAACAAGTTAATAAGAAAAACAGAAGGTAATGATGAATCAGAAAACTCACATAGAAACCAAATTACGATCTCCTGGATTCCTCAAGCTGAACTTGCAAGTGAAAACCGCCTGCCTAACACTCCCTTGCACCTGAAAAACCTGAGGACTACACTCAGGATCTCCACCAAACTGGAATGCATATCTAGGATCGGGCTCAACTCTAACACACAAATAAAACTGTGTAGGTTCTCCTTTCTTGTTTTCTCCAATATCAATCCATTCATTATGCATAACACAAGGCCTAGACTCTGACTTTCTCATGTCTAAAGGCACAGTCACTCTCCCCAACATTTTCCCATCTTTCAATCCACAAGTAACCCCGTTGTCTCTAATGTACACCTCAATCTCCAAATTCTTGGGTTTCTTGCAAGACAAAAGATCATCAATCTGAGTCTTGTCAAGACTATAACATGCAGCTACAGAACTCGATAAAGGATTGCCTTCTGGTTTTTTATTTTCTTGTTGTTTTTTATTGTTCACTGAAGGGATTGTAGCTTTTTGAGTAGGGAAATTCTTGAGCTTGATCTTGCAAAAGCATTGTACACTTAACAAGGAAGGTTTCGTAGAGACGGGAAACTTGAGTGCTAAGTTACCAACAAGGATCCGTACAAAAGGGCACGGATCCATTTCTCCTTTGAAAGATTAATGGTTTCTGAAAATGTTGAGTGAAGTGGTTGTTTTTATTGCTGCAGCGTGAGAGAGAAGGGGAGGAATGTTGGGTTCTCAGGAGGGATGATATATAAGAGTTGCCGACTAAAGAGAGATGCGGAGGAAACAGGCTGTAATTTTAACTAGCTGGTTTTTTTTTTTTTTTTTTGATGATAAAGGTCATACATGATGAGTTCAAGCTCAGCACTCACAGCTGGGATCGAGCTCTTTTGTTTTTTCAGCTAAGAGGTATATATATATATTGATGGGATTTTTGTTGGGTTTGATTTGAGGAAAGAATTACAGCTTGCTAGGAAGAAATTAATCATTAAGGAAAAGATACTAATCCAATGCGCTTAGATTATTTGGTTTCATTAGACTGTACACTCCTTAATTATTGCAAGATATATATGATGAACGTTTTGATTTCTGGCTTAGGGAATAAAAATCTCAAACAATACTGTTCTTGATTTAATTTAACTCTTGATTTACACTTTATTAAGGTGGTGTTTATGTTTACAATTAATTATTTTATATTTTTAAATTATTTTAATTTGCTGATATTAAAAATAATTTTAAAAAAATTAAAAATATATTTTTAATATATTTAAAAAAACATTTTAAACTATAATAGTTATCATACTCACGAGCACCTCCAATTAAAAAATAAAAATAAAAAAAAGGTGAATCGGTTTGATTTTCCAGGTTAGAAAGGGTTAAGGAAATTCTAGATATGCAAGGCTGTCTTTTAAAATTATTTCCATGCTACAATCAAACTTCAATATTCCAGCTTTCGCCGGAAAATAAAAATAAAAATTAATCTATTTTTCTATATTTTGAACAATATAGAAAAATTAATGACGTGTGTATCTCAGGATGTGTGTCTCCTTCTACATGGTTCTAGAAGAATGGAAAACTAGAAGAAAAAAAAATTAAGGATCTGAATCAAAAACAAAAAAAAAAGATTGATTAGGGACTTTGATTAAAATTTAGATAAAAAACCTAACCAATTAGGAATAAAAAAAGAGCATCTTGCATGTTCTCTTAATTAATTTAGGGTGGCAATCAAGATGCTAATTGCGTTCATATGTATGTGACATGATATAAATTACGAGAAAATATGGTTAATTAATAATATATTCCATATATAGCAGCGTTTTTATACATGTTAATTAATGACTATGTGCTCGTATTAATCATTTTTCAAGTTTTTATGGTGAATATTTTAAAGTCTCCCCTCTCCATCGTCATGCAAACACAAACGTAAAGTCCAAAGAAACTAAAACCCGTCCAAGGTCTGACTTTGTAATAAAAAAAAAAAACCTTAATTACAACATATAAAAACTTTAATCCACCCAAAAAAAATTAATTGACTATTTTAATTCCCCTACATATAATAATTAATTAAGAGGGTGTTTATAGAGGTTATAAAAGTTATTTTTTAAAGTATTTTTTATTATTTTATTTTTAAAATTTATTGTAAACCTAATATAATAAAATAATCTTAAAAAATTATATTTTAACCAAAAAAACAGAACTCAAATCTACGTATAGCTCTCTTACACGTATCATTAATAATTAAAACCTTGATTATACAAAGGATTGATGCGAGGACAGAGATCATCAAGCGGAATATCAAAAGAATTATGAGTTGTCCATCATGAATCACTGACAGGGATTACAATAATCAAGGGTGTATTATTACGTATCAAATGCAGAATAGATAAGGAAAAGTATTATAGTGATGGTGGATGTATCTGATTATTACCCTGCAGGTCAGAAAATGCATAGGTGGCAATATGCTGGTGCGGTGAGCTGGCTCACACTGCGCAGCCCGTTCACTTAGTTACTAGATGCCAGCAAAGCGCATCTCTGTCAATAATTATTCCTTCTCTTTGTCGTTCTCCCTCTTCCTCTTACTACACGACAAAAACTCGCTCAGTAACTGTTATTTATTCACTCGTAATGTTTTTAGCCCCTACCTATATAATTTTTATTCTAGGCAATCTTGCTCAGATACGTGACTCGTCAACTGCACAGAAATTCATGCCAGATCTGCAATCGTTAAATTTTGCTGGACATTGGTCACAGTTTTGCACAGTAATTGTGATGGGATTTTCTTGAAGCCTCAATACGGGATTTGGTACAGCGCCTTGATTAATCAAGATATTTTTATATGTTTCTTAAAATATATATATTTTTAATGTTTTTAAATAAATTGTTGAAATTAAAAATAAATTTTTAAAAATAAAAAAATTATTTTAATATAATTTTAAATAAAAAATATTTTAAAAAGTAATATCTACCGCGCGCGTTATCAAACAGATTCTAACTAATTTAAAAATAATTTGTAAATATATTAAAATAATATATTTTTAATTTTTTAAAATTTATTTTTGATATTAATACATTAAAAAACAAAAAAAAATAATTCTTTACAAAATCACAGCTCTCGAACTCATTTAATGAAACAATTAAAACCCATGATTTCTTGTTTATAATTTGCTAACATAATAAATGATTTAATTTGTTAACTATAATTGATTTATGAAGTCATCAGACTAAATATTATTTATGCCTCTACACAGAAAGAAAGAGCCCGTCACAATTCATAAATGCAGGAGGCAAGCCAAGGCCAGGTTTTTTTTTTTTTTTTTTTTTTCTCATCATCCAGTGCGATATTTGAGGGACATGTCGCATCAGAACTGGAGCACAGCTGTGGCCACTTAAGACTTGGGTCGGACGGTAGTTTGACCCCTACCTTACCAAAAAAAAATGGATAACCTTTGCTATGGGACCCACTAACAGTCATCTCTCCACTTACGTTGCCTGATTTTTTGTGGCCTTCAGTCCCTATCGAATCCACCTCCCCTTCCCATTAGAGAGAGATTTTTTTAAGCCTGTTTTTAGAAATATTTTTTATTTAAATAATATTTTTTATTTTTTAAAAATTATTTTTTATATTAGTGCATTATTATAATGATTAAAAACACAAAAAAATATTAATTTAAAATATAAAAATATAAAAAAATCAATTTTTTTTAAAATATTTTTAAAATACAAAAATAAATAGGAATTTTCTCCCTTTCCTTTCGACTTGTTTTTCTGTTCTTGTTTGTTGGGACATTGAATCTTTGAATTGCATCACACGTGCAATTCCTTTTGTGTTGTCTCGTTCTTGCCTTGCCTTTACTTGGCCAAAAGAAAACGGTGGCACCACCTTGTGACAGTGTTGGTTGAGAAGACAGATATTGACAAGCTATGATCAATACAAGATTATTCCCTGACGTGGCATGATTATTTAGTTGACACTGCTGAAGAGGTCTTGATTATGAATTCCTGACAGGATTATTAACGATGAAGAAAGCTTCAAGGCACAGAATTTATGCATGGCTTGTGGGTGTGGCTTCTTCACAGGCAAGATAGGATAAAAATCTTTGGATAAATCTTATTTGACCGGCCTCTTGTTATCCACGAGTGAATGCGCTCGCCTATAATTCGATAGACGACATGTTTTGCATAATAATTCCAGAAATTCGTTTTGATAAGATTAACGTTGCCTGTTTTCTCTTGTTCCGAAATTTAAACTCCTTTTGAATATGAACTGTGTTTGTGACAGAAAGAGCAAGCAATTTAAACTAAACAGTTTCAATTTCTAAAATTTCCTATGGTGATTTGCAACCAGTCACTCGTTTTACTGAATTCTCCAGGAGCTGGATTGCTAAAACAAGTGAGCTGCCAATATCATGCGAGTATCATATCTGGAAAAAAAAAAAGATTATTAGAGATTTATTATCATTTTATTGTGGACATCATCCACTATTAGAAAAGCTTGTTGAGACCGTTAAAACCCTCACTACAGAAAACTACATGATGACATTAAAAAAAAAAGTCATATGAATTGTTAGAGCAACGTTCTAAAAAAAATCTCAAAAAAAAAAAAAGTGATTAGCAACCTATATTCAACCACTGAATTTTATTTAACTCAAAAATCAAATTTATTTTAAAAAATAAACCTAATAAATAAATGACCTGAGAAAACTCAAATCAAATAAAAAATGTCTGTATTTTTTTTTCTTACCTTAATCGATTAAATTTCGATCCAATTATTCATCAAACCAAAAAGAAGCCCAGAACTGACGGTTTGTGCTAGATGATGCTGGCAGGTCAACAAATACTACGGCTTGATGTGACTTTTTTTTTCTCCCGAAAAACTCAAGGACTCGAATGATGTTATTGCAAACTTGTCGGTGATATTGCCAGAATTGGTCTCATTTCACAAGAACAGAGGGTGGATATTAACAATCAACACCAATAAACGGCGATGAAAATGAGCAACAGGGATTCGAGCACGCAAAATGTTTTAAAAAAAATAATTAGAAATTAAGTGCCTGTTTATGATAGGGATTCAGATCTGCCTCATAAATACATGTACAGGAAAGGTTAAGAAAGTAATAAGAATATTCAACATGTATATAGCAAAAGTTTTCTGTCCAAGATTACACAAATAATTCCCGCGTAACTAAAACTTGACTGGGTGCAAAAGGCGCAAACTCAAAGACCTCAGTGCGGTTGGCAGGCATTTCGTCTAATGGGCAACGAACCCCAGCTTACATTACAATGAGCAACAGAAGAGAGTAGAGACCACTATTGGGTACGGAAAGATAAATCTTTAAGCTGTTGAGGATCCACCTCTGATGGTGCCCTAGTAAGGGCACACTGAGCAGTTGTTGTCTTTGGGAAAGCTATGACATCCCTGATGGAATTAGCACCAGCCAACAACATAGCCAATCTATCCAGCCCATAAGCAATCCCCCCTGTGGTAAAAAGACATCAAAACCGGTGAATTGTGTAGTTGCATAGTAAATGATCATGGAGTCCTAGAACAGGCTCAGCATTCCATACCATGTGGAGGAGCGCCCATGTCCAACGCCTCCAGAAGATAGCCAAACTTCGCTTCAGCCTGCAGACAAAGAAATGTGACTCAACTTACAATAAAGGATGTGAAGATATTCATCATAAAGATGATAATGTGTTGTAACCATAATATAAGACGGGCCTTAAGGCCTGTAAGTTCCCAGCATTCTTACTAGAGATTTCAGACTTCTGGTTGGGAGTTGAAGTTACCAGATGCCCAGGAGGGCTAGTGATAAACACCAATTACTTGTGTTTTGCCTTTTTTAGATAATTTGTCCATGCGCCTTAGGAGAAACACAAAACCAAACATAAAAAATTCTCACCCTGAATAAAAGCAAGTGGACTTATTGAAATCCAATTTCAATGTTTTAATTCTCACAAAGATAATTTCTAATGTTTCAGAATTCATCCTACTTTTACATAATCCACCAGCCATAAATTTTCCAGAAAAAGAACTGACAGAAAAATAGACACATGAAAGTATAGAAACTCCCCTGTGATATTATGTATATTTGAACATGGGAGTGCATGACAATCAAAAGTGCATATAGCATAAGGTGCTTCTCACCTGTTCGGGGGTGATGCCAACAATTTCCAAAACTTTTTGCTGGATCTCACGTTTATAAATTCTCAAACTTCCTCCACCAATCTGGCAGTGCAACAAAAGAAGAAAAAAATGTGGTTCATTACAACCTGGCATGGCCTTCAAGTTTGTAGACATGTAAAGATACAGGGCTAAGTACCTCAACCCCATTATAAACCATGTCATAAGCAAGGGCACGTGCAGAGGAAAGGTCTATCATGTCTTCAGGATTGGGAGCAGTAAATGGGTGATGCAAGGCCTGCCAGAAAACTAGAATTTCAAGGAAAAGATAGAAAAGGATAGTACATTACAGAAAATGACTGGTGATGACTTGATGACACTAGTTATTAATCACACAACACCCGCACCATGAAAAACAACTTAAGTGCAATTTAAATAAGCACTTAAATTTAATTCTTCTTGATCAAGGGAAAGGATCGTACGATACATAAAATGACTGGTGATGACTTGATGACACTAGTTATTAATCACATAACAACCCCACCATGAAAAACAAGTTAAAGTGCAGTTTAAATAAGAACTTAAATTTAACTCTTCTCAATCAAGGAAAAGGATGGTACATTACAGAAAATGACTGGTGATGACACTAGTTATTAATCACACAGCAACCCCACCATGTAAAACAACTTAAAGTGCATTTTAAATAAGAACTTAAATTAATTCTTCTCCATCTTTATTCTCTGAATTCCTTGATCTAGCTTTGAGCTAAGTCCCAGGTACCCAAACAACACCCTTCTCTCATTCCTCCTATGTATTCAATTTTATTTTAAAAAAAAATGGCTGATGGAGAGTATGGTTTGAGAGCATCCATCATCTTAATGAGGCAGAAGCACCAATGGTTTAATGTTTATAGCAGAAACCAGTGAGACTAGCAATATTTTTCAGCTAACATACAGGGTAGACAATGTTTTGAGATAAATATATAGAATTTTGTAAACTAGGTTTACTAGAACAACACAAGCCATAATATACATCATGATGTACTGCAGAAATAGTATATCCGCCTACCATGTAATTGACACCAGACCCCTACACAGTGGACACATGATGCATTTTGATAGCCTTTGAATTAATTGGAGATGCTTAATGAAAGATAGTGTAACTGTTATTTCATTAGAGTTTCAACAGACAAAATTGATGAAAGACAAACCTCAAGCCTCTGCTCTGTTTCGTTCCACTCAAACATTGGAAAATCAGTCACCCACAAAATTGAATACCTGGACTGAAACATTAGAAGCAGAGAAAAAGTTAAATATCAAAGAATAAGAGACTACTGGTAATATGTATTACATAAACCAGACAGGTCCAAATCATACAGGATCAATCAAGCCCAGCTGATTGGCTATGAATAGCCTAAGTCGATCGAGAGTTTTATTAACTGATGAATGATGACCAACTGCAAACAAGATAAGGTCCCCTGGTCCTGCAGAGCAGCGACTTAGCAACTGCTCTTTATTTGTTGGATCCAAACTTGAAAGTAATGCAGAAATTCCCTCAAACTCCCCTTCAAAAATTGAAAAATACACAGTTGAAGTGCTGAAGTAATAATGTCATTCGCCTTTAAGTTAGGGGTGGAAAGAAAAATGTAAGGAAACATCTTCCTTTACCATTATCCAAGACCTTTAGAAAGGCCAAACCCTTTGCTCCTGATTTGATTGCTTCGTTGTAAATGTCACCTTTTTTAAGAGCAGTGTTTGAATAACTTTTAGCACCTGAAGGCACACAGAGTACTTTAATAATACCCCCACTTTTCAAGCTATCAGCAAAAACCTTGAAGAGGACTCTGAAAAAATATCAGATACCTGCAGCATCAGAGGGAAAACATTTTTTAATGGTTTACATGTAGAACTTGAAGTCCTCATAAAATGTTCTGTGATGCTAAGTATACAGGAGAAAGGAGATAATTTACGTCTTTCAAATGAAGATCAAATCTTGTGTCTGGCCTGTCTGAACCATATCTGCTCATTGCTTCAGCATATGTAAGCCTAGGGAATGGGTTTGGTAGCTGGACACCTTTAATCTCCAAAAATACCTGCAAGCAAACTTAACTTTTTAGTCAAACCCTGAAATGTAGAGAAATGTAAGTGTTCAAACATGCCAAATTTCTGCAAATGGAAAATGAAAATACAATGTGACCAGCATATACTGTTGAGTGCATGCCCAACCACTTGGGTTCCAATAAAACCACCACCTTTCAACAGATAACTGATGAGAGCTGAAGAGTCTAGTCAACTCTCAATAAAATGAAATGACTTGTTCACTGGGAAACTCAAAAAAGAGGAAGGAGAAATGGATGAAAGGCAAGCCCAAGCTGCAGCATTGTTCATGTCATTGAGACATGATTAGCTCAACTCGAATAGAACTTTGAATCAAATAATTAACTTTGACATAGATATAACATGAGCAGACACAGGAATTAACTTATATTTCAATGATATCCTATAATTAGATATTCAAAAAAATTGGTCTCTTCTATACAAGAAAACTCCTGCACTTGGCATGATAAATGAAACTCATTATCCACCAGCAATGCCATCTGTTACGCTGCTAATATACAACACTCAAACTTAAATAAACTAAGAACTTGAAAGGTTTTTCCATTTAAATCCAAGAGAAACTAATGAATACTCAAACATAGTCAGAGGAAAGAAAAAACATCAAAACCTGATAAATCTCATTTACAGTTAGCAAAACCAAAATGATTATTTGCCCACCATTTTTGTTTTTCCTTTCTCCATACTGCTCTGCCTTTTATATATGTCTTCTTCTAATAATACCAGTCAGAAAATCATAGGAACCATAGAGCAAGTTCTACGAACCTTTCGAATTAGATCTTCATTGAGTCTCAGCATATCCTCCATGGGAGTGAATGCCAATTCCATATCTAACTGGGTGAACTCGGGTTGTCTATCTGCCCTTAGATCTTCATCTCTAAAGCATCTGGTTAGGAAGAAAAAGAAAATCTTCATCACTTGTCATATGAAACTCAAGCCCGGGTAAAGCTCGCTTGCTGTGTGTATACAACAAAAAATTATATATGATGAAAAGTATTGCCAAAGGAGAAAAGTGAGAGCATAATTGAATAGCACAACACCACAATCATATCACAATACCAAACATCTAGGAAGAGAATTTTACCTTGCTATTTGATAATATTTGTCAAAACCAGAGACCATTAACATTTGCTTAAAGAGTTGTGGACTCTGGGGTAAAGCATAGAAGGTTCCTGGCTTCAAATGGAAATTAAAGTGAATCGGAGCCATGCAAAGCTTGAATAAAGTATTATGAATTAAGGGGCAAATGATATCATTCCATCCATCTAATTTAGTTATTCAATTTGTCCGCATTTTTGCCAATAGAACTCCAATACCTCACCAGGATAATCCCTTATCCAACATATAAAACCAGTACACATTACACAGTTGACAATTTTGAAATTGACATTCAGCGGAGTAAATCTCTCTAGCAGTTGAGATGTAAATATTGTTGAATTCAGAGAATTTGTACTGCTATCCAAACTCCAAAAAGCATCATATTACACTTGAGTGGCAAGCTATAAATCCCAAGTACCTGAATTCTTGAAGGCACTAAATAATCCCGGGCACCTTCTGGAGTAGATCTAGAAAGTATGGGGGTCTCAATCTAACCTTATAACCATGCAAAAGGTCAGGATCAAAACAACATACAAACATTATCTAAAACCCTGCAAACAAAGTAGAACATAAACAAACTAATAGACGATGCATCAAAATTTGTATCCTGTACCTCCACAAAACCCTGAACATCCTCAAGATATCTTCTAATGAGTTTCACCACCCTGTGCCTCAGCATAATGTTAGAGCTCATTTGCTGCCGCCGTAAGTCAAGGCATCGATATCTATTAACAAGCATTTAGCTTCCTTTAATCAACAAAACGCCAAGAAATATAAATCAATGTGGTGCATAAATGCAATGGGCTGAGATGTACCTCAAACGAATCTCCTCCTTGACAGAATCCTTAGCATCGTCTACTGTAGTAACTAAAAACGGCAACTTTGCTTTCACTGCATTCAACAATTGAGCATGCTCCGCAACTACCTGGCACACATAATCAACATTCCAAAGAAAAAAAATAAAATGGGGGAGCAACTAAATTACCAATTAGAATGTTCAAGCTAAGCAGTAAGAACAAAGGAAATGGAGCCCAGCTAACATTACCTCAATAGAACCGGTGGCCATTTTCTTATTAACAGACTCAACAGGCCGAGACCGAACAACCCCTTCGACAACAACCACATACTCAACTCTCAGATCATTTATAATAGAATGAGCATCAGGAAATTCACCAGGCAAAGTCGCAACCTTTAAAAAAAAAACACACAAAATCGAACTCATTCTCTACAGACTTCACCCGACAAAACACAATCAAATTCCCATAAAGCAATATATTGGATGAATAAGAGATACCTGGACAATGCCAGTGTGGTCTCTGAGATTGAAAAAGGTGAGACCACCATGGACTCTGTGAAGAGCAACCCACCCACAGAGACGAACACGTGCACCGACATCATTGATGGATAATTGGCCGCAGAAGTTGGTACGAGAGACCCAGAGGAGGGTATCTTTTGGTTGTTGTTGTGGCTTGAGAATGGTTTCAGGGGAAGAAGAAGAAGAAGCAGCAGAAAGAGCTACAAGGGTTCTTGTGTGTTTTGTTGAAAGTGATTTGGGAAAGTGATATTTGAGAAGAGTTTGGAGGAGAGGAAGAGAGTAGGGTCTGGTGGTGCGGAGAGTGATTAGAGGGAAGGATCGGAGAAGAAGAGTCATGGTGATGGCGTGGGAGTTCTGGGATAAAGGAGCAGAGGGTTTAAGGAAAAAGATTGGGTTTTGAGCGTAAGAGAGTGGGGAGATCCGGAGCACGTGTGGCAGACAGCATCAAAGACTGAAGCGATAGAAAGAGATTACTGTGGATTTTAGAAATTTTATGATTTTGCTTTTCACCAGATCAGTGAACTAGGATAAGTTTATGGGTAAAATAGTTCTTTATATGTGATTCATTTGTTATTTTTATTTTTAATGGGGTTAAAAAAGTCTTTTTATTTTTTTTTAAACATTGAAATACCTTCATTGACTTTCAAAGTCAAAACCAGATAATTTATTGTTATGAGTTTTTTTAAAAATATCATATTTTGTTATAATAAAAATACTAACTTATTCTTGGAATAAAATTTAATTTAGACTTGCTTTTGGGGATATTTTTGAATTTTCATGTTAGGTTTTACGTTATAACCATATTAGTAGATGAGTAAATTAGTATTTTGCATTAAACTAAAATTATTTAATTTTTGAATTTATAAGACACATGTTTTTTTTAATTCACGTGGATGTCCAGGCCAACTTGCACACACCTTGACTAATCCCACGAATCATGAAGTTAACGACTATGTAAGCCTCTAGTGGTCCTGAGGTTTGTGGAACTCGAATTAGTGACATCTAAGAAGCAAACCTAAAGCCTGACCAGTCGAGCTACAGCGCTACACCCTCAGGGTTCTATAAGACACATGTTATGTGCGTGGGTGAGTGTGGAAGGGTTCAATCACGCTTCGATGACGTGTATAACATCATCCAGTAGTGAAAAATTATCTTTTGTCATGTCATTAGATTCCTCGTGATGTTTTCTTTCTCTACCAATAGCGTGTGTTTGGTTTTTCTAAATAGATTTTCATCGAAGCTTTTTTGTCTCTCTTTTCTTCTTCCTGCCTCAAAATTCATGCCTAGCAATTAAAATTTCAAATATCCCTTTGTTAGGAATATTTGAGTACCAAGCCTTTTTCTTTTGATTTTTTATTTTTGTCATTGACCATTTTGTAAGTTTATGTTTTGTATTTCAATTTCATTCTTCAATCTAATTTTTTTCTTTTTTTTTCAAATTTGGTCATGTTTTTTTTCCTTCATTTTTCTCTTGTCTCTTTTATAAATTTTCAATTGTTTTCAATCATATCCTTTAATCAAAATATTTAGTTTGTTGTTTTTTTAAAATTTAATCCTCATTTTTTGAGTGGTTTTCTCTTTTAATTCTTTTGTAAATTTGATTTTTCTTTTCAATCCAAAATTATTCACCTTTTTTTTTCTTCAATTACATTCTTTGACATTTGATTTTTAAGGTTTGGGCTTCATGGTTTTACCATGTTTGATACTTCTGATCAAATGGTTCGGGTCACGAGTTTCTTGAGTTAACACAGGTTCCCGTCTGTTTTTTTTTGTGTGGATTTATTTTCTTTTTCAATCTCATTACTCCATATTGATTTTTAAAAAATATAGGTTTCATTTTTTTAAAAAAAAAATTCTTTTTATAGGGTTATCCCGATCTCATAACCTGACTTGTGAGTTTAGCAAGTTAACCCAGCTAAGCTCACATCTTTCTTTTTTCTTTCTTTTTTCTCTAAGATTCTTTTATGTTATTGATTTTTTTTTAATTTCATCCTTCAATATTTGATTTGTTGAGAATTGGTTTACGTGGTTTTTCTATATTTGGTGCTTCCAATCAAATTGTCCAGGGCATAAATTTTATAAGCTAAAAAAATTTAGCATAAAAAAAATTTTAATTATTTTTTTCTATCTCATAATTTGACACTGATTTTTATAAAAATTGAGCTTCATGATTTTCTCTATTTTTTTATGTCAGGTTTTTTTGATCTCATAACCTGACCCGTAGGTTTGAAGGGTTGACCTGAGCAGGCTCAAGTCTTTTTTTTTACTTATAATTGCTGTTTTTTTTTTTATTATTCTTTTGTATGTTAGGATTTTGTTTTTCAATTTCACACTTTAATATTTGGTTTGTTGAGAATTGGGCTTCAAGGTTTTTTCAAATTTGTTACTTCTGGTTAAATGACTTGGGTCACAAGCTTAATGTGTCAACACGGGTTAACATTGTTTTTTTTTTCTTATTTTCTTTTTTGTTTTCATTCTTGCATCGACTTAACATCAATTGTTTTCTAAAATTTTATTTAATTGGTCCACAGTGAAGCTGGATTCATATAGCTAGTGAAAAATAAAATTAAAAAATATAAAAATAATTAGAATATTATTTGTTTTTAAGTTTTATCACGTGTTTTCAACCTTATGAGTTAAATTTCATTCATAGCTGAAAATTTTATGTCTGTAATCATTTTGAATGTTAAGAGTTAAATTTTAAATAGAATTTAATCCTTTTACCATGCATTAATCCTCCTTTATCGAGCATTAGTCCCTTACTGAGAACAGTAGTTCAGTTATCCCTTTACCGGGCACTAGTCCTTCACTAGGGACGCTAGTCCAACTGCCTTTTTACCGGGCACTAATTTTTTTTAGTTAACAAGCATTAACTTCTGGGATTTCTAGCAGAGTACTTTTAGTTATATAGATAAATTAAATAAATTTCTAATAAGAAGAGACTAAGTGTCGGGCACCTACCTACTGAGTGTACACAATTAATGGCTATTTGCTATTGTCCGAAACCTCATGCCTCTCATGTTTCAATAAAAATCCACAAGAGTTCAATACTATATCAACTTGCTGTTTTTCTTAAACATTTCATAACATGCCTGTTTGGGATTGTTGTAACGGTTGCGATTCAAAGTACTTTCACTTAGAAATGTATTAAAATATTATTTTTTTATTATTTTTGAAAAATTATTTTTGATATCAGTACATCAAAACGATCTGAATATATATATATAAAAATAAGTTTTAGCAAAATCAAAATTAAAATTTAAAGAAACACGATTTGCACCGCGTTCCGAAACATGCTATTAATTTTTCCATTAATCACACATGAAATTCCAGAATTATTTTCCAATATCTCCATTCAATCAAGAATAACTACATCTACAATTTCATTGGTCAAATCACCGTATCTTTTGAAGTACTTGAACACAATCATGTAATATTCCATACACTAATTCTTCTTTTCATTTATTATAACTGCATAATTATTTCCTTGTCCCGGAAATAATTTCATATCTATTCAATTAACATTAAATCCCAATATATCTAATCCATTTTATCATTTTTAAAGAAATGATCAATTTCTTTCTCTTTATTTTTTTTTATTTAAGCATTTTCGAATTTCAACCCAAAAAGAAAGGGGTGATTCTTCATTAATTTCAAGTCTCAAATCTTTATCTAGGTCTAGTTCATTTATTGCAGCATGATAATTTTCTCGTCTTACCAATTCCACACAATACATGTCCTCCAATTTTATTTTATCTTGGCTGAATTGTTACATTTCAAAGAGGGGAATATATTTTTCTTTAATCCAAGTTTTAAACCACTATTTAAACCTAATTCACTCATTAAAACACAATTATTATTATTTTTCTCTTTAATAATTTCTCATCCAAAATTATTATTCCCTCATTAATTCTACCTTTGATGCATTTTACTAATTTTTTCTCTTCTATTTGAAACCATTATCTCTTACTTTGATCATTCAGCCAAAGTTTCTAATTGGATAAAAATCCAATTTCTTTCTCTATTATTCTTTTTCATCACATTTATATACATGACACTTGCCCCATTAAATATATTTCCTTCCATATTAAGTTCCAATTTAATTCCTTCATCAACCATGCATTCAATTCTTCAACTAGCCCAAATAAACATAATTAAATCAACATTCATTCAACAATTTTTATTTGGCCAATTTTCTCTAAATTTCTGAAATTTCCATCTAGATGTAAGGTGGGTATCCTTCATTAATTATTTCAATTAATGACCAACTCAATGATTGTTCATACCAATAAACACAAAACATAACATTAAATCAATGAAATCAATCATCACTGCTAGATTTCTTACCTCTAATTAATGAAGAATGAAAGATTAAACTCTTCTAAAACAACCTTTCTCGTCACCTTGGCTCCAACACAATTCTCTCCCATTCAAGCTTACTTTATCTTTTAAAAAAAGAGAAAACACATCACTCAAATCTTCCTCTCTCTAATCACTTTTCAACCATTGAATCACTCTAATCTACTCTCAATATTTTTGTATAGATTAAAGAGAAGATGAAGAAGAATTCAAGCCCTAATTTCCCCTTTTCTTCCCTCAACCTTCCCTCTACCTGTTGGCCAACAACAAGAAAATAGGAGTTTCATTTTTTAAAATTTTCATTAATTACACTTTAGTCCTTAATTCTCTTATGTTAGTTTATGTGGTCCTAAAGCTTCCCTTGTTTCTTTTAATTTTAGTCCTATAATATTTCCATTTCCTCTAATCTCTCACACTCTAATTAAAGTGGATCCCCTCCAATTTAAATTTAGTCCATCATATTTTCCACACGTAATTAATTTAATTAATTAAATTTAATAATATATCATTCTAAAAAAATAATTTAAATCGGGGTTAATATAACCAAACAAGATAAAAGACACACATCCCTTACATACTAACATTATACTATACCCCAGCATGATTTGTATCGAGTGGTCACCCCTGGAGTCCTTGCAACACCAGTACAAAGAGATTGGCCCATTCAACTTTAACAACCTGGTTTTATAGTACCGGTTGTTGGCTTATTACCAATGATTGAGATTTATCTCTGACGAATCAATGGTCAGGATTCGAGCCTGTAAGGGATTCCGAACACCATCTCCACGTCCTATAAATAGGAATGGATATTCCAGCTAAGGAGGACGAGGTCCCGAAGAGAAGAAGAGAAAAACAAGCCCCATACACGGTTACACCATCCAAAACACAGCTTACCCCTTCCCTGTTCCAACCGAAAACCAAGCCAACATCATGCTTGCACCGGCACCTGACAAACCCTAGATCATTTGCTATCATCCTAGTCACCCACGATAGCTTCAGGCAGGATCTTCAACCATGAGTAGCCCTTTCCAACAGGTTCAACCGTGAGTGTATCTTCTTCATTTCTAGACTAGCAGCGACATCAACTCCAACAACCCAAGGCCGGGTAATGTTCCCTTCCTCCTTCACTGTCTCGTACGTAATCCATGCCACTTCTTTTTGTTGAAAAATCCCACCGCACCTTGGCTTGATAAAAGGGTAAATATTGCATGAGTGGGTAAATATTGCATGAGTGTATTTTCCTTTCGTTTTACTTCAATATGTATGAATGGCGAATGGGCACGGGCTAAGATGGGCAATGGGTTGGTCTTTTGGTTTGATGGGCTATAACATGTTGGATCGGATGCTAAGTTTTTTATTACGAGGGGCCATGTTGCTGGCCAAATTGGACTTGAGCCCAGCCCATACAACTAGGTTGGGCCTCTCCAGAAAAAAGGAAACTTTGGGTCAGGAAGCCTTAACCGCGTGACTGGGCAAAGTCTATTTTTAATAAGATAGTGTTTGAATGGTTTTTTTTTAAAGCAATATTTTGTTTTTAAAGCGAGTTTATCAAGTCTTAAAAGTATTTTCTTTAAGCCTTCAATTTTTTAGTTAAGGATATGTTTAGCAAATACATTTTATTAATTTTCCAGCAATGTTTTTTTTTTTTCCAAACAGATCTCAAATAATTTCAAGAAATTATGACAAAATCTAAGGATCGTTTTAAAATTATTTGTGGGTTTCTCACTTGTTTTCCAACTATTTCATTTAATAGTTGGACTTTTAGACTTACAGTGTAAGATACTCTTAATATTAAAAATACTTGTTTTTTTTTAATTTCAAAAAAATACAAAAAAATCATCTTTATCATACTTTTAAAAATACAAAAATCAATCAACGAGTATCATAACAAGTTTATAATTATCCATTATGATTTGACTAAAATTTAAAAAATACTACAAAAATTAATTTGTTTAATTAATATTTGGGGTGTGAATTTAATAACGTAATGCATATTCTCGGTATTAAATTAAATAAATTTTAAAAAATAAAATATTTGAAATTAATTATAGACTTTAATATTTAAGGAAATAAAGTTACTTTGTAAGGTATATTCCCGAGTATTAAATATACAAAATAAAAATAGATACAACATTAAAATCCATGTCTTAGAATGGTTAGATTTTAGTTTGATAAGACAGAGATCTCTTTACCGAGGGGGATCTATCTTGAATAATAGATAGACCAATGAATAGAAACATGACCTAAAAAACGATCAATCAATAATATAGTTTATAGCAAGTAGGGTGCACTATGAGTAATGCATCTTTTCTATGCACAACAAGTTTTTTTACCTAAAGTCTTGTAGACCAGTAGATTTTTTGGTAACTATAATACTAGATTATGACTCCTCAATCATTCAAATCATAGTTTTATAGTTATTCCCAACATGTTCAAAACCCTCTCAATCCAATAGGCAAATCTGTTATTCGACGTCATGCACATCATTGAGGATTATATTTTTCAATTTGATCCTCTTTTTATTTATTGTTTTTTTCTTGATCTTTTTGTAAAAGTTATTATTCTTTTCAATTTTACCCTTCAATCAAAACATTTTTTTTTTATTTTTATGCCAATTTTGATCCTCGTTCTTTTGATTTTTTTTCTTTAACTAAATTTTTTTTTCTTTTTAATTTCACCCATCAATTAAATATAAAATTTATTTTGTTTCTAAATTTTAATTTTCATTCTTTTAATTGCTATTTTTTTAATTCTTTTGTATAATTGAATTTTGTTTTTCAATTCTATCCTTTAATATTTGATTGATTGAAAATTGAACTTCATAGTTTGTCCAAATTGGATGCTTTGAGTTTTATGATACGGGTCACAAGTTTGAAAAGTTAACACCATTTTATAATCCTCTTTATTTTTTATATAACGATTCCAATCTTATGATCTAATTCGCAGGTTTAGCAAGATATCCCGAGTTGCTGTAACTCTAATCACCATGGTTACAAGTTTGTCATGTTAATTCATGGTGACCAAAACTAATATTTTTATGCCTTTTTTACACCATTTTAATATTTGAACATGTTTTTTTCTAAAAAAAATTATCTAACCCCATAGTGAAATGCCATTGTCGAGGCTAGTAATATCTAAAATCCAATGAACATTTATTTAATATTGATATAGGAGTCACAAACTTGAAAATACTTTGTTATTTAAAATCAAATTGAGTTTCTCAAAGTATTTAATCTTCTTTTATATCTTCCAATATAAACTTTATTTTGAAATTTAAAACTAAAATCGGAATCGGAGAGACCGGAAAATAAAAAAATAAATCTAATTTCAGAAGTGAAACCCGTATTTACCTTATTGAAAATGGACTTTCCACGATCCATATTCCATGCTTCCATACAGTAATTAAATCAAGCAAAGTAGATCGTCGTTTCTTAACGGCTACAAATCCAAGCTATAAAAATCACAATCCCGCTAAAGTCTAACGGCTCTGCCTTTTTGCCCTCACTATTCAAATCCCATTCTCCAACGGTCAGCAACCCCCAGCAATATTTAAATCCCCCAAGTTATTTCCAAAACTAGCCGTTGCCATCATTCTCCCTTCCCTCTCAACAAACTCTCTCTCTCTCTCAAATCAGATCCATAACATTAAACAGATTACTTTTTGACACTCAATTCAAGAAATCAGTCAAGATTTACCCGTAATCAGTACTTTGGCTAAAGAATCCATGGCTGCAAGCAAGAAGTTGGATTCTCGCTCTCCAATACCCAGCAGACCAACCAATCCTACTTCAAGAAACTCAGAGAGTAGTAATCCAATGAGAAGGAGTTTTAGTGGAAGCCCATTTGTCAAACCCTCTATTATTTCCAATCAAAGAGGAGGCAGCTTTAACCCCAACACTCCTGTTAATACTCCTTCAGGTTTGATTTCTTTTCTTTTCTTTTTTTTCTTTTTGGCGGTTAATAAACGATTACTATATTTTTATTGGGTTTTGTTTCATCTTTTCTGTAATTGAGTTGGGCTCTGTTTTTATTCTAATTTTTATTTGAAAATAGCTTGTCGGGTTTGATGTTTGTTTATGGTTTGATTGGTTTACAAGAAAATGTGGGGAAGTAAGGGAAAGGATAGAAAATCGTTGCATTAGGTGCTTGCTTGTATGAGGTTTTGATATAATGATGGCTTAATGGCTTGTTAATTCCTGGTCTAGCAATTAAGTATTTCATTTATGAACGTTTTTGTTTTGCTGCTGGAAACTAGTTCGTACGTCAATTTTGCAATTTAACATGTTGGGTGTTTTAGAGTGAACTCTGTAGCTTCATGTTAATGTTACGCTGAAGTAAGTTTACTTGAAACCAATAATTACTGTTAAAATTATAAAGTACAAAATGTTACAATACAGTTCCCTTTTTGTCTTCAGCAGCCTTGGAATTGCTTTATTGGTTCTGTTAAAATCCCTTTTTGTCTTTAACAGCTTTGGAATTTCTTTTTTTGCAGATTATCCTCGAAGAAACTCCATTAGCAGAGAAAATATAGTAGTTGCTTTCCCTGATCACGAGGACAAAGAAAATGGTAGAGACCAGAATTGGAAATCAGTGCGAATACGTTCACCAGCAAAGGGTGCAAAGAATTTCATGTCTCCAACAATTTCTGCAGCTTCAAAAATTAATGCATCTCCAAGAAAGAAAATCTTGGCAGACTGGAATGAGCAAACACGCACTTCAATCTCGTTTTCTGATACTAAAAGCCCTTTGATGGAAGACTTGTACTCAAAGCCGAACAAGGGTTTGAATCAGAAGAAGGAGGTCTCGTTTGATTCAACAGTCACTTACTTGGGAGACAATGAGGATTCCAAAAGTGAGGAACATGTTGATTTAATGGTAGATTCGAGTTCTAAAGATGATTTGGACTTGTCATCAGAGAACCTAACTATGGAGAAGGATTGTGTTAATCTTGATCCAAGTTTTGAGATTAGTCCAAGGGTTTCTTCTTCATTTCCAAACCCTGCTTTGGCACCTCTTGATGCAGATCCATCAGTGCCTACTTATGATCCTAAGACTAATTACCTCTCACCAAGGCCTCAGTTTCTTCATTATAGGCCCAACCCTAGAATTGAGCTTTATCTAAACAAGGAAAGAGATAGCCAACCACTTGAGGAGATCTTTGCATCTGAGTGCTCTTCGGAAACTGAAGTTAGTGAAGCAGAAGACAGTCACTCTGATGATTCACGGAAAGAATCGGATGCTTCTTTGGCTGATGAGTTGAAAGAATCGGATGCTTCTTCAAGTGATGAGGTGAAAGAAGAAGAGGAGTTGGAAGAGTTGCTGCTAGCATCCGAGCCCATTTCCATTGGTACTTATGTGGAGGAGGAGGAGCTGCTTGTATCTGAACCCAATTCCATTAGTACTTCTTCAAGTGATGAGGTGAAAGAAGAAGAGGAGTTGGAAGAGTTGCTGCTAGCATCCGAGCCCATTTCCATTGGTACTTATGTGGAGGAGGAGGAGCTGCTTGTATCTGAACCCAATTCCATTAGTACTTCTGTGGAGAAGGCTGAAGAGAAAAGGGTGCCTAAATCACGTTTCTATACAAGAAGAAAGTTCATCGCTTTGCTTTCGGTCCTGACTGTTGGATTTTTATATGTTTCAGTTTCTAAATCCCAAGTCATGGATCCTTCTGTGCTCAATAACTTTACCTTTTTCGAGCCATATGTCCCACCTGAATTCTCAGAGTATAACAGGCAAACTTTTGATGTTCTAGCTAAAAAGGTCCAGCTTTGGCTACATCAGTCTCTGTGTTACACGCATAATCTGATAAACTGCTTCAGAGGCGTGCACATTTTGGGTCCTTTTCAGTATGCTAATTTGACCGTTTTGCTCGAGGATGACATAGTTGATAGTCAATTTGTATTTGACCAGAGCATTTTAAGATCGAAAGTTAAGCATGAAGAGAAAGTTTTGGAGTCCATAAAGGGGGCAGAGGTCAACTTTAATCTAGCGGATGAAGAAGATCAACCAAGGGCAGTTGACGAGAACATTGAAGTCGTAAGAGATAAAAATGAATGGGATTTTAATAGTGCTCCGGATTCTGAAGAGTTTGGTGTTCCCGAGTCCATAAAGGGGGCAGAGGTCAACATTAATCTATCGGATGAAGAAGATCAACCAAGTGCAGTTGACGAGAACATTGAAGTCGTAGGAGATAAAAATGATTGGGATTTTAATAGTGCTCCGGATTCTGAAGAGTTTAGTGTTCCCGAGTCTGAAGTAGCAAATCTGCGCCCCGGATCTGGGGTGACTGAAACTGGTAAGTCAGCACAAGAAGTCATCCAAGAAAGTGCTGAAACTGCTGCCAACGTTGTGGAGCTTCAAAGTAACATGGTCCTTGAAGACCAGTCTGTTCTGATCCCACAAGCTGCAGAAATTCAACCAGAAATCTTGAATTCCATGCCATCTCAAGGTATAAATGATATTAGTTCTGCAGGTATTGAGTCCCCTGCATCAGAGGTCAATTTTGAAATACTTGCAGGTGCTGCAACAGAAAATCTACGGAGTTCAGAATTAGTGAACACACGCTTAGCACAGATAATGGTGGGATTTTCCTTGATTGTTTTCAGTCTACTTGGAACAGCCTTCGTTTATATGAAAAGTCAAACTCCCACAACTCGAAATGCTGCATCTACAGTGGATCAAATGCCAGCCACTAAGAAACTGGATGATAGCCCAATGCCAGTTGCAGCAGAACATACAGACATTGTTGGAGAGTCATGCCCATCGGAAATGAGCAGTTTCAGCTTGTCCTACAGCAAGAAAGGACAGGGCGGTACAAGTGAAGCTCATAACTGTGAGAGGAAGCCTAGGAAGAACATTTACAGGAGAGAATTCATGGCTTCGCCGGATTACTCTGTTGGCTCCATGAGTTCGCCTTCTTACGGCAGTTTCACCACATATGAAAAGATTAGCAAGCATGTAAGATCCGATTGTCCATTTATGTTGTGTGTATACATTACAGCTATAACTTGAATTTTTATCTTATGTGTGTGTCTTTCTATTTTGGTTTTGAAGGGAAATGAAGATGAAGAGGTGATCACTCCAGTTAGGCGCTCTAGCAGAATTAGAAACCAAGTCACTTCTCCGTGACCCACAAATCAAAAGCAATTTCTGAATGATGTCCTCTCTAGTGATTGAATCGCTATTTAATTGCCGAGTTAGATTGTTTCATTGTTTGTGATTAAGCAGTGATTCTGTAGTTTTCCATTGTTAATACAGGTTTTCCTTTTTCTTTTTGTTTTCCTTAGCAATTTTTTAACCAAATATGGCAATTGAGCTGATGTTGTTGCATCTGGAGTTTTGCAAGTTGATTTTTTAGTTTCTGGTGAGGAAACTAGTCTTCTAATACTGGAAAAAAAAAAATCAAGCTAACCTATTAAACTCACGACTAAAATTATAATAACTTTATTAAAAAAACCTATGAAGTTCCATTTCCAACGAATTTAATGTTAAAGGTTGAAATCGAGAAACAAAAATAAATTCATGACACTTGGATAACTCTACAAAAAATAAATTGAAAAAAAATTATGAATCACATTTTCAAATAACCTAATATTGTACGATGACATTAAAATAAAAGATTGTGTTGTTGGGGGTAAAATTAAAAAGAAAAATATACAATTAACAAAACAAAAAAAAAAACCAAGTCAACTTATTAAACTTGTAATTTTAGTTTTGAGATTGAGATAAACTCATAACTACTTTTAAAAGATCTAATATGTTAAATGTTAAAATTGAAAAGAAAAATAAATAAATCAGATTGATATATAAAATCAATCAAAAAGAAATATTTTTTAAGAGAGTACAATTTCCTAAACATATATATATATATATTAAAGTGTTAGATTGAGAAAAAACTAAAAAAAATAATATCTCAAATAATAATATTTTGTGAATGTTATTTTGTGAACGTGGCTATATTGATTTGGTCATTCTCTTTAGTTTTTTGTTGATTAATTATTTACCAAAACGAGGCTCTTTACACGATGTGGTCACATAGATTTTTATCACCAGTCTAGCTAAGAAAATTACTAGTTACTTGACAGTTGACACACACTACACCACATGTTATATATTTTTTCAATAAAATAAAGGATATACAAGCTTTATAAACACATTTTTTTAACATAAAAGTAAATCAAAAGACCTATACAAGCATCTGACAAAATAAACCATAAACCATCTACTTGAATAAATGAGAAAAAAAAGGCATTAACATTAACTGAAAAACAAAACTAGAAAAAATTAAGAGATAAATATAAATTAAAATATTTGATCTCGCAATAATGAACATTTAATCGATTATATTTACTGAATTTTTTTATCAAAATAAATTTTTTATTCAATCGAATGACAATATAAACAAACAAACACCTGAAATTGATTGAATAAGACTAGAGGAAAAAAAACATTTATACAAATTTGCACATATTATAAATATTTTTTATTTTTTAAAAAAATTAATCTAAATAAAAGATAAAAAAATATTTATAGATGAACCATAATAATATTTTTAAAAAATAAAAACATAAAAAATAACTAAGAAAAAACCTCTATTAAAAAGAAGTTAAATAAGTGAAAAATAAAATAAAATCATGGAGAATGAAAATTAATCGAAGCATAAATTAAAAATATTTTAAAAAGAAAAGACACGTTAAAAAAGCATCAATAAAAATACTAAAAGCAAAAAAAAAAAAAGACAAACTTGGGTTATAGCCCCAATCTTTAAAAAACAAATAATGTTGAATGATGAAATTATAAAATAAAATGAGAAAAAAAGGAAATCGACCCTAATTAACTACATGTGACCTGGAACATTATACCGGAAGCACCATGAATAAAAAAACTTGGAAAGCCTGATCCTTAACAAATCAAACACTGAAGAATTATACAAGAAAAAAATTACAATTAAAATAAACAGGCTAAAAATAAAATAAAAATTAGAGGGCAACCAAATTTTTTTGATTGGAAGGTTAATTTGAAAACAAAATGACTTTAACAAAAAGGAAAAATAAAAGAATAATGATCAAATTAGAACAAAAATAATACACCATAAACTTTGATTGAATGATGAAATAAAAAAGAAGGTCAATAAAAAAAATGAAAAACAAAAAGAACAAGGGTCGAATTACAAGATATAACATATGAGAAATTGTAATTAAAGGACTAAATTGAAAACAAACAAAAATTTAATAAAAAAATCAAGAACAAAAATAAAAAATCAAGAGAATAAAGACTAGAATTTAAATATCAAAACCAAAGAGGACCAAAGTGCACATTTTAGGGTGAGAAGAGAGAGAAAAACGAAAAGGAAAAAAAAACAGCTACAAATGACGATGCGACCATTCATTGCCTGCAATTACTGTACACACTATATTTTATATTATTAAAATACAGAAATACCCCTAATTGCAGGTAGCGACAACTTTTTAAAAATATTTTATATTATTAAAATATAAAAATACCTTTGATTGCTCTTAAAAATAACAAAAAAACCAATGTAAAGACCTTGCAAGACAATTTCATTTTTTATTTTAGAGATATTTTCGTTATTTAACTGTGCAATAAAACAACAAAATCACTAAAAACCCATTGAACATAAAAGCTGTTTTTTTTTTCCTTTCTATAAGGTTACTTTTCTAATTACATTGTTCTGATAAGGTGTTTGAGGTGTGGTAGTAATTATTTTTTAAAGTGTTATTTCTCATAGAAAAACATCAAAATAATGATTTTTAAATTTTTAAAAATTATTTTTAACATTAGCACATCAAAATAATTTAAAAACAATAAAAAATCAAGTAAAAAAAAATATGTGAAACACTGTTTAGGTTGCATTCCCAAACAGCGCCTAAGAAAAACACAGGTGTCCCTATGCAAAGACCATAATACCTTGCCTCTTGTTTTGTGTAAATAAAGAGCAAGGTGGGGTTTTCATTCGGGATTGCTACAGTGAAAACCTCATATCTTTTAGTGTTTTCTATTGACCTTGATATATGCATTTTGCTGCGAGACCAAACTATTTTTTTATATAAAAAAATGATGTTTAGGTATTGAAATGAGGTTAAAAATACATAAAAACAGTCATGATAAATATGTAACAACACTAATTAAGGCTAAGATAACATTGTTTATTTTTGGACAATACGCGCTACCCATAATGAAAGAGGAGACAACGATGAATCAAATTATAAGGTGGAAGCCTATTTTTGACCACCCGAGCCTAAAATGCCTGCATTTTCTTCAAATTTAAAAATATTATTGAAATATTAAATTACATTATCACCCTCAATCGAACATACAATTAACAACAACAAAAAACCTAGGCTAAATGACCCTAACACCCCTAACTTCAATTGCTTACATTTCTTGGATTCAAGGGCTTATGTTTAATTTGATTATTTATTAAAAAATAAAAATACTAAAATACCATTATCTCTGTTGTGATAATTCTTTTATTTTCTAGGATATTTTTTTTATTTTACTGTTATTAAAAATATTTAATAAGCAAAAATACCCCTAACCAAATCTACAATAACTAGCAAGTTGTGTGGAAATATAAAAACACCCATGGCTCTAGGCTAGGCCCTTTTTTTTAAGATCATCGACGTCACTTGACCATTATAATGAATAGTTGATTGTCTTTATAGCTATAGGAAAACCCCCTTCCTTTTTAGTTGTTTTTTTATCAGTTTCATTATTATTATCACTATTAGTATCATCATTATTATTACCACCACCACAACTATTATTATTATTAGCATTGCTATTATTATTATCACGCATTACTATAATTATTGTTACTGTTACTAATACTATTGTTGCTATTACTGTTGTTGTTGAAATAACAAAAAATATAAACTTGATTTGAAGACTATTATTAGTAGTAGTGGTACTATTACAACTAGTACTGTTATTATTAATATATATTACCATTATTATTATTATCACTATTATTATTATTATCATTTTTATTCTTGTTCTTACTACTGTTGTTGTTGTTGTTGTTATAATCACTACCACTATCATCATTACTACTATTGTCGTGTTTGTTTCTTGGCAAAATAAAATTTTACTATTCAATTACATCAATATTTTTTTTTATCTTGGTATTGACACACATTATCTGGATCCTATATGTTAATAGCTACGACATATATTCTACATCTAATTACATATTATATTTGATTAATATACTACATCTAATACATTTAAATTTATATAAAACATTTAATTTAAATAATATATTTTATATATTGGATTTTTATTCCATTTTATTTTAATAGAATTCAAATTTATATTCATTTAGAATTTATTAAAATGTAATTTAGAATTTCTTAGAATTTATTGTTCTAAATTATAATTCAGAATGATGTACCATTATTATTATTATTATTATTATTATTATTGAAATAACAAAAAACATAAATTTGATTTGAAGAATAAAATTAAAGACCATAAATTTTTTGACAAAAAGACAAAAAAATAGAAGAAAAGGAGCCACATCAAAATTAGTATTATTCCTATTGAAAAAACAAAAACACAAAACTTGATATGAGGGATAAAATTAAAAATCATAGAAACTTTAACAAAAGAGCAATGAAAAAAAAAATCTAGAGTACAAGGACCTAATTGAAAATATTACATATACATATTTAAAGTAAAGGATTAGATTGAGAACAAATAAAACTTTAACACAAGAGAAAATGACAAAGATAAAAAATCAAAACTCAAATGACTGAATCTGAAACACCAACATCAATAAGGATCAAAGTTGATTTTTTAGGGTAGGAGAGAGAAATGAAGGGGGGAAAGAAAGGGTCATCAACGACAAACCAACCATCTTTAACAAACACAAGCCACCAATAAATGAAAACGACGTGAAGGATAGCCAAATGAGACGGTGGAAGCTCATTTTCTACCATTGGAAGACGCCACACGCACTGCCCAAAGTGCATTGCGTCTCTCACGCGCCAATAACTTTTTGCATTTAAAAATTATAAATTAAATAGTAAATCATGTTACTACCCTAAATCAAACCAGCAATTACAAAAAAAAATTGAGAGAAAAAGATGTCAATACCCTTATTTCAACGACTTAATTTTTTTGTCCCTAAGATCATATATGTAATCTTACAGTATGCTAAAAAAGAAAAAGACAACATCACTACCTTATAGTGTTATTTTTTTTTTATCCCAAGGGCAATTGGGTTCCTTTACTTTTCATAAATATATTGCATATATAAAAATATCCCCAAACAAATCCATAATACCTAATAAACCATATGTATAGACAAATATGCCCCTGGTTTAAAGGCAAACAATTTGTCATGTGAAAGACAAAAAAAGTCACCACGTGAGGGAGGCTACAATGAATCCTCCTTCTGTTTTAGTTGTTTTCTTACTAGACGCATATTTGTACATAAAAAATTATAAGTTTAAATTGAAAATTTTATGCATGCATGTAATCAAATATATTGAGAACCATGTGTGTTAAAAAATTAAAAAAAAATCATCAATAATAAATGAATATAAAAAATAGAAAATTGATAGACATGTATGGATCAAGATATTTGACATTGCTACACGTCTTTCACTCGGTCTCTTTAAATATTTTGTTTACCAAAATCAAAATTTCATTCAATCAAATAATAATAGAAAGAAAAATACATGAAATTGATTGAAAAAAATAAAAGAAAAAAAATATTATGTAAGGTTACACACATTAGAACTATTATCTTTAAATAAATATCTTTTTTTATATAAAACATTAAAAAAATATAATGAATTAGAATAATTTCTTTAAAAAATAAACACATAGAAAATAATTGTTATTTAAAAGAGGCTATATAAACAAAATAAAAGGGAAAATGGATATTAATTTAAATAAAAATAGAAATAATAATTTTGAAAAAACACAAATAAAAAGCATCAATTTAAAAACAATTTTAAAAAACAATTTAGAAAAAAGAGGAAAAGACCAGGCTCTGTTGAGCCTTACAAGCCAGGTTAACCTATTTGACCTATTTTGTTTAGGCATGCATGCCCTTGATATTTTTTAAAAAGTAGATGGGGTGAATGCTTATTATTCTTTGAAAAAACATATATCAGATGATGTGTCACCTGCTGTCAATTCTTTTTGAAAAAAAATTAAATTAGCTTACGCATCACTTACTGCGTCAAACAATGTGTCATCTTTTGTTACTCAAGTTCAGACCATTGTGGAAGCCGAAAAAACAGGACTCAAGGTTTTTTACCCAAAAAACCTAGAAAACACCTTATGAACCTTAATAACACCTTATGAACCTTGATAAACCTATAAATGGCCTAAAAAACCCAAAAAACATACCAAAACCCGAAATCTACCTAAAACCAAAATCTTTTTCAAGCTTAGATTTATTTTTTAGGCACTTTCAAGATAAAAAAAAAAAAAGCACCTAATCTGAACTCCCCTCTTAAAATAGAACCATTTGACATAAATATCGATCGTTTTAGTAGTTGAAATAAAGGTTAATGATATTTTTTTCTATTTACCATCAAAATTCAGTGGCCTCTCTCTCTCCTCTCTCAATGCACAGACTAAAAATAACAAAAATAAACTTTCATATCAAAATTGCCCTCGAACTTAGCCCAAAAATGATGTAACTGCGTAAAACAAAGTTCGAGGACTAAATTGAAATCAAAGTGAAAATTTTGAATAATAGGTTCACAATAAAATGTGAGAAAGTCACTGTGGAAAGGCCACCTCTTTTAGATTTTTATTAGATACTTGACCCATACTTCGCTGCAGGTCAAATATTTTTTTCCAACAAAACAATTATACATATAGGCTTTTTGGAAATATTTTTGTAGTTTATATATACATGTAATCAAATAAATAAATAACTACGTGTGTTAATAAATGAAAAAAAAAGCCATAAACGATAAATAAAATTAAAATTAAAAAAAATCAAGAGACAGAAGTAGATCAAGATATTAATCTCATAAGATGGGACATTTACCCGGTTATATTTGCTAAATTTGTTTATTATAATATTTTTTTTATTCAATCAAATGATAATCAAAATAGACACTAACATTAAATTGATTTAATAAAATAAAATGGAAAAAATAGTATGTAAGGCTGCACATATAAAAAATATTATCTTAAAATAAATATTTTTTATTTGAAAAATAAATTTCATCTATACAAAAGATAATAAAAATTATAGATAAATGAGAAAAACCTCTTAAAAAATTAAATGCATACAAAATAACCAAAAAGTAACCGTTCTTTAAATAAAATAAAAGACGAGTATTAATCTAAATATAAACAAAAAAATATTTTTGAAAAAAAAGCATATAAAAGGCATTAATTTAAAAAAATAGAAAAGAAGAAAAGAAAAGGTAACGCAACTGAGCCAAGCCACGCCAACTTGCCTGACCCATTCCATTAGGGCTCGCCCGACCAAGACCTCTTTTTTTGTTTTTGCATATTGCCCACCCTGATATTTTTGGAAAGAAGGTAAGATGATGCGTCATTTGTATTGCCAAGTTTTTGACAATTGCGGTGGCTGAAAAAACAGTGCTAATGGTTTGTTCAGCCTAAAAATTGAATTTCCTGCCTATTTCTTTCACCCAAAAAACCTAGAAAATATTATAGTCAACTCGATAAACCCGTTCATGTCCCCCAAAAACCAATCCTAAAAATCTGAAACCAAAAATCTTACCAAGATCAAATATATTTTTTTTAAAAAAAAACCCCTAATGCGAGCTCCCCTCATCAAAATGAACAATTCAACATGAATTTCAACTTTTTAGTGTCCTAAATCGATGCCAAAAAAATTTTTTATCTCTCTAACACCAGATTCTAGTGACTTTCTCTCACATTTCTCACACCTTGGCTAAAAAATAAGGAAAAAAAAGTTTGAGACCAAAATTGATTTTTCCTTCTAATTTTAGAAACTGAAGGGACCATATCTATATTTTATAAAGTATAGGGACTACGTTAAATATTTTGCCCAAAGTTTTTAAATCCACCTGTTCCCTGTGTAATTTATACTTTGGTCCCCTTTCTTTTAATCTTATCCTCCCCTAACAAATTGGCTTATAATCTAGTCCAATAAGGGTCAAATTAAAAAAAAAAGAAGAAAATAGACCAAAAAAGCACTGGAAAAAAGTCAATTCACAATGCCATGTGAGGAGATTCATAATGCATTTTGCCTAGTGTATGCCCCTACAAGTTCTAGTTTTTTAGTTAATTAATAGAAAAGGATATTATTATGTGGGTTTGATGGATGTTATATGTTGATACATTAGGAGCGGGGAGATAAATCAAAGTAAAATACAAACATAAAATATTTTATTTTATTTCATATCCTTTGACGAGGATTTGATTGTTCATTTGCTTTTTATGTGGATTTAACATGTTATAGGTATTGACTTGATTATTGGCTCGCGTTGCGCTGTTTCGTGAGCCAATAATCAACTTAGATCATTTGATTTTGTTTTCTATATTAGATCAACTTTTTTAATGTACAAGAATATCTAAGTATCGTTAATGGTTTAATCATGAACTCAAAATATGATGCATATTGGACATGTTTTTTTTATATCTTGATACAATGATACACTGGATAATATTTTTTAAAAATATTGAGACGATGACATATTGAATCCATCCGAGTTAGCCTGTTAAATTTGTAACCTAGGTCGTAAGACCATGACAACCCTATAGAAAACAAATCAAAATAAATTATAAAGGTCAATTTATAATCAACCCGATCTTGAAGGATGAAATTAAAAAATATATTAAATTAAAAAAATATATCTGAGTCAACCAGTGCTAACCTGTTAAATCCGCGACTCCGATCATAAGATTGAGATAACTCTGTATAAATAATAATAAAAATTTATGAAGCACAATTTCCAACCAACTCAGTATTGAAGGATAAAAATAAAAAATTATAAAAAAAACAATCAAAGTCAACCGAGCTATCATGTTAAACCAACGACCTTGGTCATGAAACCATGATAATTTCGTAACAAGCAAAAGAAAAAAATACGAATCTCCATTTCACACAGATCCAATGTTAAAGGTTGAAATCAAGAAAAGAAAATCCATGAGACATGTGCATAAAGCAAATCGAGAAAAAAATATGAAGCCTAATTATCAGACAACCTAATATTGAATGATGAAATTAAAAAAAAAAACTAAATAAAAAAAGAAGAAGAAGATTAAGTTGATAGATGGTGAAATTGAAAAAATAACCAATAAAAGGACAAAAAAATAAATTGAGTCAATCTAAGTTAACCTACAAAACCTGCGATTTGAGCTATGAAATCAAGATAACCTTATAGAAAGTAAGTCGAAATAAAATATGAAGTCCAATTAAAAAATAACAAAAAAAAAACTCAACCTGAATTGACTTGTCAATATCACGTCATGGATTATGAGATAGAAATATTCTCATAGAAAGAAAAAAAAATGAAACTCAATTTTCAACTAACATAGTGTATAAGGATGAATTAAAAAAAATAAATTAGAAAAAAGTGACAAAACAAAGTCGAGTCAATCCAGGTTAACATGTTAAACTCATGACCTGTATCATGAGATAGAGACAAATTCATAGCAATCAAATGAAAAATAAATCATGATGCCCCACTTTCAATATATCTAAAGTTAAATGTTGAAATTGAGAGAAAAAATCTATGAGAACGATATATAACCCAATAAAAAATATATAAAACATAATTTTCAAAACAACTTAACATAAAAAAATAAAATTAAAAAAAAAACTAAATAAGAAAATTTGGTTGTTAAAGAGTCAAATTAAAAAAAATACTAAAAAAACAGCTACAGCTTTTAGAGTTTTGTTATTATCGGTAAAAATCATAAAAAAAATGTTGTTCGTATATAGTTGAGTTATCATAGATAAAAATCAAGCAGACCTTTAAAGCCAATAAACAGTCATTTTGGGTACTCTTCGGAAAAACACAAGCCCGGGACGAATACATTTTCACATTTTTTTTTAAGAATAAGCCATACTTGATTTGTTGTTGTTGTATAAGCACACTCGTTTCCCATTCATCAGAAGGGGCAAAGATCTCGAATTATACAAACCCGCAATTAAAAATAAATAAATAAAGGGTATGCTAATAGTGTTTATTTTATTTTTATTATTTAAAAACATATTTGTTTTTCAATTTTATTTTTTATCGTTAGGTTGTTCTGAAATTAATTTTTATTTTTTTGTTGGATTATATATTGATCTTGTAGATTTATTTATTTTTCTTAATTTCAACCTTTAACGTTATATTTGAGTATGACTTTATTATGTTTCTCAATTTACTATCTATGAGTATATCTTTATCTCAAGACTTGGATTGCGAGTTTCAGAAGTTAACCTGAGTTGATTAATGTCATTTTTTTATCCTTTTTTCTTAATTTAATATTTTTGTTTTAATTTTGCTTTCAACATTATGTTGATTATGAATTAAGCTTAATAGTTTATATTGTTTTGCTTTTTATAGGGTTATCACCATAGTTTTGAAACCTGACTGGGCTCGGCGGGCGACCCGGGACCCGGCCGACCCAAGGCTGGAATCGGCCCGGGTTGAAGAAAAAATAGGGAAACGAAAAACCCGATTGACCTGGCGACCCGGTTGACCCAGCAATACCCAATCAAAAACCCGGTTGCAACCCATTGACATTTTTTTACTAAAACGATATCATTTTGATTTTTAAAAAAGAATTGACCCGGTTAAAACTGGAACCCGGGCCTTGTACCGGGTTGGGTCTAAAAACTATGGTTATCACAGTCTTGTAATACTGATTTTCTCTTTTTTTTTCTTCTCTTTTATCTTTTTTTTGGGTTTTTTTTCTAATTCGTTTTCTTTTCAATTTTGGTTTTTGACATTTAGTTGGTTAGGAATTGGACTTCGTCATTGTTTTAAAATTGATTTCTATTAAGTTATCATGATCTCATGATTTACATCGTGGGTTTACTGGGTTAACCCATATTGACTCATTTAAAAAAAATGTTTATTTTTTATTTCATAATCCAACAATGGGTTGGTTTATAGCCTAACTTCATGATTTTTTTAGTTTTATTTTTTATGTGGTAATCTCGTTCTCATTACTTAGGTTGCGAGATTAGTTGATTGAGAATTAAGTTTCGTGATTTTTTTAATCTACTTTATATATCAAGTTATTTGATCTCATGATCCAGGTTGCAAGCTTGTCAAGTTAACTCGGGATGACTCATATTATTATTATTTTTCACTTTTTTTAAAATTGTTTATAGTTTATACACTTTTGTACTACCACTTCTTATTATCGTATTTATGTTAATGCATTTTCCAATGATACATAAGTAATGTATTTCAGGTAGGGGTGATCATTTTCGGTTCGGTTCAGTTTTTACCTATAAAAAACAACCAAACTGATTTTTTTTGAAAAAAACTGAAACCGAGTCAAACCGACCGGTTTTGGTCCGATCCGGTTCTTGATTTCAAAAAACCGAGAAAACTTATACGCTCATATTTCTTCTCGAACTCGCCAGTAGCCTTTTCACAAGTATTGTTTTCCCTGCATTGTGCAAACTGCAAACAACCAAAAGCCAAAAATCAACAACACTGATTTCAATTAAAAAATAAAAATAAAATCAACATCCCAAATCCAAAACTCTGCTATAAATCAAAACCCTAAATTTCTTGCAAAATAAACATGGTTTTTCCTATATTTTTCAAATACTCAGATGCCAAAAATCCAAACCCGATTTTTTAAAATCAAAACCCCAAATCTTCTTATACAGATAAATCTTATCTTCCCTGCATTTTAAAGAATACCTATAAGCAAGTGGAAGAGGTGGTCTTCCTTTGTATTCTCAACAAGTTCAACAGTTCCCTTCCATTTACTCCTTTTCAACTTCTCATAATAATTCTTAACTACAACAGTCAAATAGTCTTCCTCAACTACAAAGATCAACATCCTCTCGTACCTAAGCCTAGCAAGATCCTCTACACCCGGATTCATCCTAGGATCAAGAGGCGAGAGGGGGCTGCTTCTAAGTCCAGGGGGAGGGAGAGGGAGAGAAAGAGGCGAGAGGGGCTGCTTCTAAGTCTAGGGGGAGGGAGAGGGAGAGGGAGAGGGGGCTGCTGGTGGCTAGGGTTACTGGGGGGCTAGGGTTATTGGGGGGATAAATTTTTCTATTTATAGCCTTTTTTTGAACCGGTCCGGTTCGGTCCAGGTTAACCGGTTCTTGCATTACAAAACCGAAAACCGAACCGAATCGGGATTTTTTTCTAACTATTCTAATCGGTTTAATCATTTTTTTTTCAGTTCGGTTTTTTCGGTTAATTGTTTTTGGTTTTATCGGTTTATTTGATTTTCCGGTTTTTTTGGACACCCTTAATTTCAGGTCTTTTTAAATCTCATTCTTCAACAATGGATTGGTTTGAAATTGAGTTTTGTAATTTTTTTTATTTGTTTTATGGGGTAATCTCATTCTCGTGACCTAGGTTGCATGCTTAATTAGTTGAGAATTGGTCTTTGTGATTTTTTTTCTATTAAATTATTCTGATCTCATGATTTGGATCACAAATTTGCTGTGTTAACCCATGATGACTCAAATTATTATTTTTTGTTTTTTATTTTAAAAAATGATTTTCCTTTTTCATTTCACCCTTTAACAATGAATTGATTGAGATAAAAATTTGTAATTTTTTTACCAGTAAAATCATGTTCAATTAAAAAAATTAAGAATAAAAAATAATTTGAATTGATTTTTCATAAATAATTTATTATTAATGTTATTATTTTCATAGATTGAAAATAAATTGTTATTATTAAAAAAAAATTACAATGATAATTAAGAATGGTGTCAAAAATGATAAGTGAACATAATAATTTTTTTTTGAAGGACAAAAAAACAAGGAAAAAAAAAAGGAATAAAAGAAGAAGCAAAGGGCCAGCCCATCCATGTAATTGGCCCAATATTATTTTTAATAAAAAGATGAATCACATGTTATTTTATTTATTGAAAAAAAATATAGAAAATCAAGCAACCCTTATGTTACACTTTTATATATATATATATATATATATATTAGATTCATTTTAAATTTAATGATGTTTATATTTTATTTATTATTTTATGAATAAAGTTATTATAAAAAGACCCACTGTTTACTTGAGATTAGTGTTTATGAATTAAATTTTCATAAAAGAAGTTTCAAAATGAATAAAAAAAAAAGAAAGTCCAGATATTTTGCGATTTTTAGACACAGTTCCATTTTCTTGTTCCTTTTTTTTTAATATAGACAGTCTCGTCTCTAAACTAAAAAATAATAACATAAACGGTCCCGATCCTGGACGCAACGAACAGAAAGCGCAAAAGGTGAAAGATAACAGATGCCCGTCATCACTCGCTTCTTGCAGCCTCCAAGCGTACTTATAACGTGTGCATCTCTCTCTTGAAAAATAAAAAAATAGAAAATAAAAGAGAGAGCACAAAAAAAAACCCTCTCTAGTTTGAAGTATCTCCCCTCTCTCTGTGAAAGTGAAGCCCTCGCTCTCCCGCTCTCCCTTTTAAGAAAGTCGATGTCTTAAACAAGATCCATACAGCAATTGCTGCTAAGTTAAGTTAAGTTAGAGAGATTAGTAGTAGTTAGGTTTCTGTTAAAAATGGCCTCCACATCGCAGTCCCTCCGTTTTCTGGTCGGGCCTGCAACCACCGCCCCCGGCGGCGGAAGTTTCGACGCTCTTAATCGCATCCTTGCCGACCTCTGCACTCGCGGCAACCCTAAGGTATCGCTAAATCTCTCGTTAATTTCAGCGAAGTTAATTGTCGCGTAGGTTTTTGTGTTCAATTAGTGATCAGCGATAGAGTTACTAGTAATTATCAAAGTTAACATTCAATAGTTTTTTGTACTGATCACTAATTGAGTTACTAGAAAAATTAGAAATCAAGAAAGGTGAAAGCGGAAACGTGAGTGTGTTAGAGTTACGCGTTTTGTTGCTTTTCCTCTTAGTAAATTAATTTTTCTGGTTTTGAATGGAGAAATGTGTTTCTTGTTAGTTTTTGCGTATAATCAGTAATTCATGATGGAGTTATACTTGATAGAAATTAACAAAGTGAATTTTTAATTAAGCATTCGTATTTAATTACCAATCAGTAATTAAGTTATTAGAAAAGTCAGAGACTACAATGGAAAATGAGAGTTTTTGGCTCTTTTGTTGTCTGTTTTTGTGGTTATTTATTCATGCATTTAAAAATTTGTTTGGTTTTGATGTTGGAATGCCTGTGCTGTTATGTTGAAGGAGGGGGCGACATTAGCATTGAGAAAACATCTAGAGGAAGAAGCACGTGATATAAGTGGAGAAGCATTTCCCCGTTTTATGGATCATTTATATGAAAGAATTTCTAGTTTATTAGAGAGTAACGAGGTTGCTGAGAACTTGGGAGCATTAAGAGCAACTGATGAGTTAATAGACGTAGCACTTGGAGAGAATGCATCCAAAGTGTCAAAGTTTGCTATTTATATGCGGAGTGTGTTTGAGGTAAAGCGGGATCCTGAAGTGTTGACACATGCTAGTAGAGTTCTTGGCCATTTGGCTAGGGCTGGTGGAGCAATGACTGCAGATGAAGTGGAATTTCAGGTTGGTTATACATTGTCTGGTTTGATTATGTTGTTTTTTGTGTGGCTTCTGATATTTTTGTTTGTGTTAGGTCAAAATGGCACTAGATTGGCTTCACAATGATAAAGCAGAATTTCGCCTTTTTGCTGCTGTCTTAATTTTAAAAGTAAGTGACTTACTTTCCCTTTCCTTTTCTTTTTCAGTCGACAAATTAATTGCATGGTTGTTTATTATTCTATTGACAAGCGTATTTTTTGTTCTTTTGATGATGTTATAAAGACTGTACCTCACCATCTTAAAGACTTTTTTGCCTTTTTGTTAAATTTTTGAAAATTTTACATCCTAAGGATGTATTCTTGATTATTGTAGGAAGTGGCAGAAAATGCCTCTACAGTATTCAATGTTCACGTACCTGAATTTGTCGATGCAATCTGGGTTGCACTGAGGCATCCAACATTGGCAATTAGAGAGAGAGCTGTGGAGGCACTGCGTGCTTGCCTTCGAGTTATCGAGAAGCGTGAGACACGTTGGCGTGTGCAGTGGTCAGTTATGATAATTTGTGATATATTTTGATTTTACAGAAGTATATACACATTTTGCATCCAGAAGCTGGGAGTTATAATGGGAGGAAGGGGCTTTAACTGTTGCACAAAATTTTAAAATTCTGTACTGATGCGGCATTAATTCTTACCCCTTGGATTTGATTCATTTAACATACACCTTTGGGTTAAAATTTAAATGATGAACTGGTTGATTACACAGTCAGTTATCATGCTGTTCAGGTTCTTCCTCCCGTTTTCTTTTCTTCATTTAGTTTCCTGAACCTAAATGAATATAATTAATTTCTTGACATCGATGTGAAAATGTACCTTCTTTTTATAAATGCAATTTATTTATTTAATTATATGGCAAACAAGAAATCCCCTATTCCCTATCTTAAAATCATTGATTTTCAAAGATGCAAATCTACAATTTTTTTGGTTCTTAATGATTTAATTACTGGTTTTCCCATTCTTGTGAATAAACTTTAATTCCACGAAAGTATATTAGGGTTTTATCTAACGGTGATTTGATTTCTATGTTTATGTAAATTTGCAATTGAAAGGACAAACATGTGAGTTAGATATGTCAATGAATGAAGGTTGTCAAGGAGAAACATCTTAACAGGAATGCAAGTTTAGGATGGAAAGAAAAGAGATTGGTATCTGCAACTACTTTTTTCTTCTTTTCTTTTCTATTAGGAGACTTTTCTTATTGTTATTTGTTTCAACCAGGAGAGTAGGACTAGAGAGGCTCGTAAACACAAATAACATGTTTTTGTTATATCTTTTAAATTAACCAGGTATGGCCGGTTTATATGCGTTGGGTTGATCTAATCCAATGGTTATAAATGTTCTTTGTGGGTACAAAATTTGATCTACTTTGTATTGTAGAATGACCTGGGAAAAGGAATTCCAACCAGGACTAGACTTGTTTTAAAAGATTTTGTGGGCCTTTAGTAATTTATTGGTTTACTAAATAGAGTAGCGTTGTTTTCAATTTGCAAATTGATTAGGGCCTTGAATGGTGCTTGTAATAGTAATAGGGGGTAGTTTTGAGCTTTAAGTTGTTAATGTTTATCGTGTATGTTAAGAAAGTGGTAGTGATAGCAAGAATAAGAAGAAAGAAAATACCTAGAAGCTTAAAAAGCGCTTATTGGAATTTCACCTAGAATTATGTTGTTGGGATGTCAGCGTGGGTTTACTAGTTTACTCGATTGTAACAAGACTTGATAATGTAGGAGTTAAATTGAGATTTTTTTCTGCCACTTGATTGGCATAAAGATTTGATTGGGACTTCGCATCAAATGCTTATTGTAATGCACTAAAATAAGATGAACAAGCTAAGTTCAACATGCCATCTCTGTATTTTTGCTTGTCATAAAGATTTGATTAGGACTTTCTAATTGATACAGTTCTAATAAAATTTGATCTAGGAGCCTACCTCAATGCTTGAAATATTACTCCGATGAAGTGTTGTTTTCTCCAATTCTTAATGCAGCAACAAGGCAGGCGTTTGCTGTTTGAGTTTGTCTAGTGATAGGTCTTGTAATGGGCGCTTGGAAGTAGTTGGAGCTAATTCTTTCTGTGTCTCTATTCCTTTTATATATAGATAAGTGAATATCTCATATTGCCTTTTCACTATGCTTGAATACATGACTTTCAAACTGCTTGTTTGATTGTATTGATGTTTGTGTTGCCTTCTACAAACAATTTTTCATCATACTTATTGAGTAAACACTTCAATTTGATTGGGTATTTGGCAGGTATTATCGTATGTTTGAGGCTACACAAGATGGATTGGGTAAAAATGCTCCTGTTCACAGCATACATGGTTCTTTGCTTGCTGTTGGAGAGCTCTTGAGGTTGTTATAAATGACTGAATGTGTTATTGCGGAAATGTTTCTGACGTGGACTAATTGAATTTTCTAGCTTGAATGAATGGTTGCAAAATGATTGCTTGCCTATTTTTGAGCTAACATGTTGCTGTAAATTGTCTTGTAGTGACTATTGTCCCGTACTTCTATTGGATAGTGTTGGCTATGAGCTTAAAACTCTGCACCCTATCTCATGCTATGTGACATTCACAGCTAACCAGTACAAGTCTAGTCAACAGCATTATATTACGAACTGGTGCCTATGAGCTAACAAATGAAGCACTTTATGTTTTGTCTATAATAATAAATAAATAAATAAAAGATTAAACAGTTAAACTAACTTGCTCAAAAAACAGGTTCATGTTTCAACTTTGATAACAGGTTTTAGGAGATGAATCATGAAATTAGTTTAATTGTGGGATTTTGTATTCAAGGATCCACTAGTTTGACGTAAATGAATTGATTTTGGAAAACAAATTTTGGGACAATGATTTTTTTTCTGATATTTGCTTTGCCATTAAAAATGTGCTGGAAACATTCCCAGCTGTTTGGCAATGGTAAAAATAACTTCCCTTTTCTATATGCTATCCTGTTTCTGCTTTGAATTTATGATATACCATTTTAAGTTTGATAAGGAAAGTTTTTTCTCCTTTTCAAACTGGAAAACACTTGGCCTCCTGGAAACTAAAGAGCCCAAGTTTCAATTCCCATTTTGCAACAAACATACCAAACTATTGGACCTTACACTAACTTCATCTCAATTCCTTAGTACACTCATAATAGAAATGTTAATTATTTTGAGTTTGGTTGTCAATGTTATTTATAGTTCATGATCTCCTTCACACCTATTTGGCCATTCCTCAGGGCTTATGCTGTTGAAGAATAAATACACGCTTTAGTTGAAAGAATGTTGTCAGCTTTATTTGTTGAGTTTTAGCTCTGATTAAAAAAATTCCAGTCTTCCAAAAATTTATGGTTTCGTTATATATTCTTGCTTTGATAGCAATAAAATTGGAAGGAGACATACAAGGGACAGTAGGGAGCCAGCAGTTTAATTACTGGTTGATTGGTTGGAGCTAGCTTTGCTAATTTGCTTATTGTAGAATTGGAAGCTGTTGTACTCATTGTATTTAGTTTGGCATCATGACACTTCAATTATTCTGCAAAATTAGTTATGGAGGGTGGGTGTTGTGGCATTTGGCATGTGAATTATTGATGTGGTGGGATCATGGAAAGGTGCCGAGAAAGACCTTGGAAGCTTTCGCTGAATGGATGGATTTCCATGATCTTGCTGATACTTTCTATTTTGCAGTTCTGTTAATTAGTCAATATATGTTCATCTTATATCCAATAAGGTATATTCTGAATTTATTGCTATAGATTCATTTGTAATGTATGTGACTGTTAAGCTAGTAAAAAAAAAAATGCAAAGAAAAATGACATAACAGTGACATGACATACTTTTTGTTGGCGAACTCACTGTCATGATTTTAAGATACCATGCAAAAGTATTCATAAGGACCACACTACCGTTTCTGATTACAATGATATATTTGTGTGCCAGCTGCACTTGATAAAATTCTGAATAGATTGACTTATTTCTCAGGAATACAGGGCTTCGATATTGCATAAACTGTATAATATTTTAAGCTCCACATGATTGTTTGTGATTGTATAACTGCTGGCAATTTGATAAATGTTGAACAGGAACTACTACCATGATGTAGTTTCTTATAGCATCTAATATTCATGTAATTGAACATGATTTATGTAGGAATACTGGTGAGTTTATGATGTCAAGGTACAGAGAAGTTGCTGACATTGTTCTTAGATACCTCGAGCATCGAGATCGACTTGTTCGCCTTAGCATAACTTCATTGCTACCACGCATTGCTCACTTTCTGCGGGATAGATTTGTTACAAACTACTTAGAGGTTTGTGATTTTCACTGCCTCCTTAATCATACTGCAGCAGCTATAATAAATAGCATTTTGGAACAGAGTATCCTAGATGTATCAACAATTATTTAACTGATTATGATTAACATCAAATTGTGATGTCTTGCAGATATGCATGAATCATATTCTTGCAGTGCTAAGAATACCAGCTGAACGTGGGAGTGGATTCATTGCCCTTGGGGAGATGGCTGGTGCTTTGGATGGGGAACTTGAACATTATTTGCCGACAATTACAGCTCACTTACGCGATGCAGTAAGCTACCCACTATGTGGCTGACATTATTTTCTCCAGTGATTTTGGTTTTCTTTCTATTTCATCTTTTGCAGTTTGGGGTTTATTGGTATTTTTCTGTTTTCCCTCTGCACCCCCTTTTAGATTGCTCCACGCAGGGCCAAACCCTCACTCGAGGCTTTGGCTTGTGTTGGAAATATTGCAAAAGCCATGAAAACTGCTATGGAACCTTATGTTCGCAGCCTTTTGGATGTCATGCTCTCTTCTGGGCTCTCTCCCACGCTTGTTGAAGCCCTTGAGCAGATAAGTGATAGGTATGGTGTGCATTTAATAACCTCATTTTTTTTAATAAAAATTTTCCCCCAAAAGTGGTCAGGAGCTTAAAATCTCTATGCTATCATTTGCTATTTCAGTATTCCATCATTGCTGCCGACTATTCAAGAGCGGCTGCTGGATTGCATTTCGTTAGCTCTTTCGAAGTCCCATTTTTCTCAGTCAAGGGCAGCTATTCATACTGTTCGAGGGAGTATGACGAATGCACCTCAGCAAGTATCAGACCTCAGTGGTTCAGCACTGGTGCAACTTGCTTTGCAGACGCTAGCTCGCTTTAATTTTAAGGTTTGGTAACATATATATATATATATATATATATATATATATATATATCCAAATTGAAGCATATTGCACTTAAGATTCTGTTCTGAAGCTATTTTGTTGTCCAGGGGCATGAACTTCTTGAGTTTGCCAGAGAATCAGTGGTTGTATATTTGGATGATGAAGATGGAGCTACCCGGAAAGATGCTGCACTTTGTTGCTGTAAATTAGTTGCAAATTCCTTTTCTGCCATGGTATCTCCACAGGTTGGTTCTGGCAGGTCCAATCGTACTGGGGGAAAGCGATGGCGTCTTGTCGAGGAGGTTTAGTTCATTCTATTTCCTGTCTCTTGATGTTCTATTCTTGTTAAATGATGTTTTATGCTCCCATGTCTAGAGCTGTTTGTTTGTTCCCATCATTTCCTGTGACCTGTGTCCTTCCAGTTGTGGCCTCTGTCTATGCATGTCTGTAACTGTTTTTCAAATTTTTGTTACATGTTACATGAATAGACAGCTCGGTTATATGTATTAATGTGTCAGCTTCATGTTTGCTTGAGCTTGGCAAGTAGTTGAGACCTGTATTAAGATTAGTTTATCATGTTTGCCAAAAACAAAAGTTGAGTGTGATTGATAATGTGAGCTTTCTTTGCTCTTGCTTGTAATCTGACATGGTGCATCTGCAGCTTGTGGAAAAGCTTCTCATTGCAGCAGTTGCAGACGCGGATGTCACTGTTCGCCAATCTATCTTTTCCTCTCTTCATGGAAATAGAGGTTTTGATGATTTTCTAGCACAAGCTGATATTCTCAGTGCAGTTTTTGCTGCTTTGAATGACGAGGTGTGTATGTGGCTCCTGGAGTTATTTCATGTGATGGAAGACTTTATTTTGGTTATGCATGTAATTGTGACGTGTGAATTTGTCAACTGTTTGTTGGTAATGGAAAGTATATTTGATTTGAAACTTGCCCCAGATTTCTGTGATATTCTCTATCATTATTTTGAAGTTATTCTATTTTGTAGCCAATTGTACATCTTGCAATTGAATACTTGAAATGTTGGCTTCTAAAACTCAGGATCAGAATCAAATTGCACCACTTAGACCCTGTTTGGAATTGAGGTTGAACCTGCTTTTCATCAAAATTTGATTTTTTTTGGTTCATATTAATTTTTTTTAGTGTTTTTGAATTGTTTTGATGTGCTGATGTCAAAAATGAATTTTAAAAAATAAAAAAACATTATTTTGATGCATTTCCAAATAAAAAACACTTTGAAAAGCAACCCCTACCACATTCCCAAACACCCGTTCACAAGATTTCATGGGTCATTAACATTGCATTAACAATTTTATTCTTTTTCAAATTTAATTTTGGATTCTTGTCTGATAATCTTTTGGTTTACTATCTATTTGATTATTTGGCAAGGTTGGTTGCTTCCTGTAATGTCTATTCTGGAAAGTACATGATATCTTGCTAGTCTTTCTGGTTCCAGTAGCTTGGTAAATGGATTGCTTACTCCTCTCTATCTATTTGTCTCATCTGTTTTGAAGAATCACACTGTGATCTGTGAAATGTTTTTATTTTGATTTAGAATGGGAGATTTAGAAATAATTCCACTTCCAATCATGGGTATGTTGTCTGTAATTCCTGCTAATTTGTGAAATTAAGCAATAGGGTTTTCCTTACAGTTAATAGGACGTGATGGAAAAATTCCTGAGTAGCTGCATCTTTTCATAGATATGGGAAATTCCAGGCATACTCTGACTGCAAGTTTCCCTGTTCCCTTCTTTTTCTGTTCTTGATTTCTGTATTAACCCTTTTTCTTTGCATGCATTTGTTAGCAAACCTGATACACAGAATTTTTTCAGACTTTTTTTCTCTCCTGTAAATGGTGTTTATTGTTAAGGTGGTCTTCTCATCTTCATGTTCAATTTTTCTTCTGTAATTCTAGAATCTGCATATTTGAGTAAGGATTTGGTTCAGATACTTCTCACATTAACATCTTTCCTCCAAAAATAGAGAGTTGGTCATTATTTGGGCCTTTCGATCTTTATAATCTTCATTTGATGTTTCTGTTCGGTTGTACTTCATATAACTCAGTTCCATAAAGTGTATGTTTCTGTTTTTGAATGCTTTTATGCCATCATTTGTTTTTTTGGTAAATGGAAATTGCTGTTGTAACAGGATTTTGACGTTAGAGAGTATGCAATCTCTGTGGCCGGGAGACTGTCAGAAAAGAATCCTGCATATGTTCTTCCTGCACTCCGTCGTCATCTCATACAGCTGTTGACCTATCTAAAACAGAGGTGATGTCAACAGTTAGCTATTGTGCTATCATACAAACTTATATTACTTGTAAAAATTATAATAATTTGGGTTGGATGAAAGAAGTTTTCTCAACCAATCTGTGAAGTTGTCTGATATTGAACTTTCCTGTGTTGTCAGCAGTGCAGATAACAAATGCAGAGAAGAAAGTGCAAAGTTATTAGGTTGTTTGATACGTAATTGTGAACAACTTGTACTTCCATACATTGCTCCAGTACACAAGGTTTGATCTGTGTATTGTTTTTATTTTGTTTAGCTCTTCTAGTTATCTTCCTTCTTAAGATATTGGGTGTCCAATGTGCAGGCACTTGTGGCAAGACTTCTTGAAGGCACAGGAGTAAATGCCAATAATGGTATCATTAGTGGAGTTCTTGTAACTGTCGGAGATCTTGCTAGAGTGGTGGGTGAACTCTGTTTGATTTCATACCCATAACCCTACAAAGCATGAAGTCTATCTATGTAGTGCATTTCCATGCCGGAACAATAGACCAAGGGACATGCTGTATCAGCTGTTTCCATATATGTTGTTTTGCATCCTATCCTGATCTACATGGAGCTGTGTGATATATTTCCCTCTTATTTTGATGTGTATATGGTTAATTTTGATTGTGATACTTGTTTAGGGTGGTTTTGCTATGAGGCAATATATTTCAGAACTTATGCCTCTGATAGTCGAAGCTTTGTTAGATGGAGCAGCAGCAACAAAGCGTGAAGTGGCTGTTGCAACTCTTGGGCAAGTTGTCCAGAGCACTGGGTATGTGGCATGCCATTGTCTCTTTGAAATCATGATAAATATTTTCTTTTCCATCCTTTTGTTTCATGGTTTTATTTGATTCGTAATTGGTAATAATACGTGCTATTTTTTTTTTCATGACTGAGATCATGTTGGGTTTTTCATCTTTTGGTCAGGACGGAGCATAAGATATTTTTTCTATTTTACTTTTTCTGAAATTTCATGATTTCCATGGAATGCAGCAACAAAAACTTTACAATACTTATTTTTCATTTAGAATTATTTTCATTTTGCTGTACTATGCATGCTATAGATCGTAAATGTAGATGAGTGTTGGGCTAACAGCACATTCTTAAAAGCTGTGCATAAGGTCCCACATGCTCCTTCCTCTTCTCCTCTGTTTTTCTTCATGACGTAATGTGGATGGAATAATTCCATCCTGGGGAAAGTTGAACATCTAAATTAGCCAGTTTTCTTCATGCAAGGAAAGATGGTTCAGTTGTCTATGAAGGTGTTTGAGAGTGATGCATTTCCACAAAGTAGGAAATTCTATAGTGTTGATGGGTTTTCTTTTTCCGTCCCGGTATAGACAACAAGGTCACAATGCAATGATGCAATGACTTTACTTTCACTTTTGGGATGTAGATAATATAAATTCTAGAGTCATTTATAAGGTTTTTTTTTAATCATTAATGCTCGGTTCTTTTTGCTGATAGGTATGTCATAACTCCTTATACTGAGTATCCACAGTTACTTGGCTTACTCCTCAAATTGTTGAATGGTGAATTAGGGTGGACTACTAGACGTGAAGTACTGAAGGTAGCTACATGCCAACTAAAATGCTTGGCTATATCCTTTTAACTATTTGATTCAAGGTTAACTTTTTGGCTCTCAGGTTCTTGGCATCATGGGAGCTCTGGATCCCCACGTGCATAAACGAAACCAACAAAACTTGCCTGGTTCACATGGTGAGGTTGCCCGTGCAGCCAGTGATTCAGGTCAACACATCCCATCAATGGATGAACTACCTATGGACCTTTGGCCATCTTTTGCTACATCAGAAGATTATTACTCAACGGTAGTGCTTATGTTGCATTTGTCATTGTTCTCATTCTTGTTCGTATAACATTCCTTTATGATGAATTTAGGTTGCAATCAACTCCCTCATGCGAATTCTAAGGGATCCTTCACTTGCTAGCTACCACCAAAGGGTGGTCGGATCTCTTATGTTCATATTTAAGGTAAATTATCACAGTTCATGCTGTTTTTTTTCGTTGATAAGAATGACTGCACTATCTTAATTTCATTTTTGACTTCTGACACCATTAATCATTGTTGGGATTTTTTATGATCCGCGAGGTTAGTCAATGGGCCTTGGCTGTGTACCATATTTACCTAAGGTTAGTGAATTAATCTTTAGCTGTATTTATTCCTTTTCTTTTTTTCCTCATACATTCTTTCTATTGGAACTTAAGTCTTTGTGAATGAATGATAAATATCATGAGAAATGGCTTCCTTTTGCCTTCCACATTATCTCTTTATTTCTATGTGCTTCTATCTGCTGGATTTTCGTTATCATGTTGCTTGCCCTTGTTTTAATCTTAACTTATTGACTCCTTTATTGGGAAGTTCACCTGGTTACTTATTTTGCTCAATTTCATTTCTGGGCTTTAGCTGTAGTTGTGGTAGTCTGCTCTCTTTCACTCACACACAAAACTGGAAAATTTTTAATAACACAAGTTGATATCAGGAAAGTTAAGAAAGAGTGTGTTTTTTCAAAAGGTAAAGATAACTTTCCATGTTAATGTCATTGTTTGGTTTGGAACTTAAAAAAGTTTCTAGATAATATATTTATATTGTTGGATGATGTTAGTGCTTGTTTGGTATTTCATTTTTGCGAGCTGTAATTTTGTTTGGTATCCTGGACAACATTTGTTGTTTTATACTTGATTAACATGTGTTCTCCTTTCCTATTTTATGTAGGTTTTGCCTGATCTCTTTCACACTGTTCGAACATGTGATGATTGTCTTAAAGACTTTATAACTTGGAAGCTTGGAACTCTGGTATCTATTGTGCGCCAGGTGAGTTATCATTTCGTGAAGTGATATGTAGTGCATTTTGGTATTTTTCTGTTAATGAGATATTGGGTTTTTGATTTGGTTGTGCAGCACATTCGTAAATATCTCCCTGAATTGCTCTCTCTAATATCTGAATTGTGGTCATCCTTCAGCTTGCCAGCTCCTATTCGTCCTCCTCGTGGCTTTCCAGTAAGTTATGTTTCCATTATTTGGTGTGGTTGGAATTACCTGCATGTCATGTTTGGAGGCTACTCTTGTAATTTCTTGTGTATAGTTTGGTCTCTTCCTCTTCCTCTTTCTCTTCCTCAAACACGCATGCTTTCTTTTTTTCTTTTCAGGTTTTGCATTTAGTGGAACAGCTTTGCTTGGCTCTCAACGATGAATTCAGAAAGCATCTTCCTGTCATTTTGCCTTGTTGTCTTCAAGTTCTAAGTGATGCCGAAAGGTGTAATGACTATAGCTATGTTCTAGATATACTTCACACGCTTGAAGTGTTTGGTGGTTAGTACTCTCATGAGACACTGGTTTTTTTCATTCTTCGATATATTTCTAGCAACTATTGTGAATCATTGTAATGCATTATTAATCAAGTGGAAGAGTGTAAAGAATGTAGAACCTTCTCTCTTCTGTATAGGATTCTAGAATCTACTAGGAAGTTATGTGTCAAGACTTGGATAATGTGCTCTTCTATTTGCTAGTAATTAAAAATTGAAGCAATTCAACTCATCCTGGGGTATGGTCTATGGGGTATGGTCTATGGACAACATTAGTTTCATTGTGGTGTTGTGTTAGAAAGGAAAGTGGTATTTTTTCATGAATACGTCAAAGAACTCCATCCTGGTTCTCATTCCACTTGGAATGCTTTCAGAGTGGATGCTGCAGTGGATACAGAACATTCTGTTTTCCAAAATGCCAAATTGCAGCCTGAATAGAATTTCTCATCATGCTTACACAATGTAGGGACATTGGATGAACATATGCATCTACTTCTTCCTGCGCTCATTCGACTGTTTAAAGTGGATGCCTCTGTGGATATAAGACGGGCTGCCATCAAAACTTTGACGAGATTGATCCCTTGTGTTCAGGTGGGCTCTCAGCTTGTAAAATCACTCTGCATCAAAATAGACCGCTATGATCGTTGCTTTGTGCTACCATGATAGGATCCAGATGGGTACTGTATATTATCATATTGTCATAGTAGTTAAAGTGTTTTGCATAAATGGAATAAAAACATATCTCTTAATGTGTTGTAAAGCTCTATCACCAAACACTTGCTAGCATGTGTATAGACACAAATGTATGCATGTGTATTTGAGGATTCCTGTATCTAATTGACATATACTCTTATATTATTTTCTTCAGGTTACCGGTCACATTTCTGCTCTTGTGCATCACCTGAAGTTAGTGTTGGATGGGTAGGTTTCACTGCTTCCACTTTCTATATAGAGAACCTGTTTTGGTTCCTGGTTTTGTTTGTGTGTGTGTTCATGCATGTCTGTTAAAATCAAACATGGTCCTCTTAGTCCATTTTCCTTAACTATTCATGTTTCTGTTTGCCAATTTGAGTTAAACTTTTAAAAGGTGTACTGTTTTCTTTTCATACCTTTCTTTAATTGATTCTCCTGTCCTACCAGCATATTTGATGGTTTCTGTTGCATGGAAGTCTCTTCTGTGATGTTTCCTGGTACTAAAAGTGTATCATGAACGGTTATCCTCGTCGTGGACTCTGAAACCTTGGCTAAAGATCCAAACCCCCCCCCCCCCCCAGCAGGGGGGGCTTTGCGAGCGGAAGTCCTCTATATATTTAAATGAGGTGTCGATGGTTTCTGGAATTCCATAGTTTTATTGATAAAGTCACGTCTCTGTATATTTAAATGATTGTCTTGACCCATATCTCAACCTTAGAAGAAAATCAACATCAGTTCTTCTATGGTTCTGTAATTGTATTTCCCCACCCTCTGAATTCCTTGCAAATTATAAAGATATTTGCTTGGTTTTACTTGGGGTTAGATTTTTTCACAATCTCTGTTTACTTCACCTTGGAGACAATATTGTAACTTTATTATGACATGCCCCCCCAATTCCATGTTTGTTGTGTACATGTTGCATTTTTCTCTAGCACGAGGCTCCAAATGTGCATGCTTGTAATTTTCAGGAAGAATGATGAACTCCAGAAAGATGCTGTTGATGCACTTTGTTGTTTAGCTCATGCATTAGGGGAGGATTTCACCATTTTCATCCCATCAATCCACAAACTCTTGCTGAAGCATCGATTGCGGGTCTGTGCCTTGCTAATATAACAACCTTCTCTTGGGTTGCTGCATTATATTTCAGAATTGATATGACTATTTTTTCCTTTTTAATTTAAATTTAAGTTCTTTCTGTTGTCAGCATAAAGAATTTGAAGAAATTGAAGGACGCTTCAGGAGGCGTGAGCCTATAATCTTAGGGAGTACAGCTGCACAAAGATTGAGCAGACGACTTCCAGTGGAGGTTATTAGTGACCCTTTAAATGATATGGATAATGATCCTTATGAAGATGGTATTGACATGCAACGACATCTTAGAGGCCATCAGGTAACTTTGTCTTATATGTGTATGCTCAATGGTTTTTGTTTAGTTTATAGGCTATACTAAGTCTTTAAATAAAAGTCTAGATTGCTAGCTCCAGATATTTTGTTTGTGTGCATGTAAAAAGTTATAAATATTAAATGATTTCGGTTAATTATTTCATGTGCATGGTTTTGATTGTCAAAAGATCATCCAACTTAAAAAGCATAAGCTATTAGGTGAGACCAGAACAGTTTTATATTACTTCCAGATATTCCCTCAAGTTATAGCCCATAGGGCTTGAATCTTGGACAAAACACGGGCATGTACCAAGTTAGAAGCATGCCATACACGTAGTAGCATTCTAGCACTGACTAATAAGCCATAATACTGGTGCATTATGCTTATCTAAAAATATTGTGGAATCCTATTCTAAAATTGGCTATTAGAGACCTACCCTGAATAGATGAATTACCCATGCTTTAAGCCCAATTGGCTCTTGTTTGAGAGGGCATGTTAAAAATATTGACTTTACTGTTCTGGTGCATGGCATTTTATCTCAACCATGCCTGCATTATTGTCTTGTTGTTTGGTTTAACTAATGTAAGTTTGTGCAGGTTAATGATGGTAGATTACGTACTGCTGGAGAGGCTTCTCAGCGCAGTACAAGAGAAGATTGGGCAGAGTGGATGAGGCATTTGAGCATTGAACTTCTAAAGGAGTCTCCTTCTCCAGCATTACGAACCTGTGCAAGGCTTGCACAGTTACAGGTATGGAAAATAGCACTGTTGATGAACCTACCCTTGCTGTTTCCATTCTGATCCACAGCTTTTGTAGCCTTTTGTTGGACGAGAGTTATTTGCTGCTGGTTTTGTTAGCTGCTGGGCACAACTAAATGAGGCTAGTCAGAAACATTTGGTTCGGAGTTTGGAGATGGCATTTTCATCCCCAAATATTCCTCCAGAGATTCTAGCAACACTTCTTAACTTGGTATGTCTGGCTGGGATGTTGTTTTTTATTAATAATTTAAGAAACCACGTTGTGGTTTAAGATGGAATTGTTTTTCCATCCTTGTGCACTGGAATCTATTGCTTGGTTTGTTAAGTGTGTGAAAGCTATTATTTATTGTTTTGTTTTTTAGTAACCAACTAAAAATTTCCCTACAACTTAAACAGTTGGAGGTTTGTATAGCTATGTATTTAAAACTCCGCGACCTGAATAGATAACTCTCTGTTTGGCCACTTGTCAGCCTGACTTTATCTTAGTAATGATACTTCTTCCAGATATTGATGCTACATGTGGCTTAGAAACAATTCAATGAAACTAGTCCCTTTTCTTCTATTTTGCCCTTTTTATCAGCGTAGGAATGTGCAATAAATTTTGGGCAAAGCTTGCTATAGTAAGTAAAGCTGAAATTATTTATGGTGTTCCATTTCTTCCACATTTGAAAATTTAAGTTCAAAATTTCCCAAACTTTAGGCCACTATATAACTTTGATGAGGATTTACCTGAATCTTCACATGATGCATAATTTTGCAATTAAAAAATATTTCGGTAATGGTCCTGATTTCTCATGAAATGATATCTGGTAATGTTTATCCTTTTGTGTTTGCCCTTATTAATGATAATTGGAAATTTGGATTGTGCATTGAGATTAAAGGAACAGATTATAAGGACATGCAAGATTTAGTTGTATAATCCATTGCCATCATTAAGAAGTTATCCTATGCTATTGTCTCTGATATCCGGTGCCAGCATTATAAAATTTGTCAAGAGGAGTTATTGTGATGCTGGACAGCCTTGAAAATTGAAATTTTAGTGTTTTAGATGAGAATTTGGTTAGGGTGTAATGTATGTTGAATTGGGTTTTGGATTAAAGATGTGTTTTAGGAGAATTTGGGGGTCGATTTGGGCTGTGAATAATAATAAGTGATTGTAGCATTAAGAAATTAAAATATAAGAAAGAAGAAGAAAGAGTGTTTAGTGAAAAGGAAGAGGAAGAAATAACACGGTTACAATCCTTAAACCAAATCATATGCTTGTAATTTCAATTTAAATTCCTAGATGCACCAAAAACCCTAGTAGTCCTGATGTAAACACAATAAAAATCTAAGTAGGAAAAGGAAAACACATTAAAAAAACTCCGTACTATAGTCCATGTCCTAAATAAACTAAGATTCTGAATCGTATTAACATTCCTGATTAAAACAAATCCCTAAATACTCTAGTTTTACAGGATATGTTAAAATATACAGTAACTGTAATTTCTAAACCTTTCTCTCTCATTGACCTCATCTTGGCTCCTAAATTGTGAAAAGGAAGTTAAAAATAATGTATGTAGTCCTTGTGAATTTTGACATGCTTTCCCTGTTCTGCTATTAGATGAAGGGTGCGCTGTTTATCTTATTGATGTTTCTTTGCAGGCAGAGTTCATGGAACATGATGAGAAACCTCTACCTATAGACATCCGCCTTCTTGGCGCTCTTGCAGATAAGGTTTTTTCCTACTAATAAGCAACTCTATAACTGCATAGCCCTCATGCTTCTGTCTATATTAAAAGTTGTATATGTCATTCTTTGTTTACGGTGAATGCTACATTCCAGTGTCGTGCATTTGCCAAGGCTTTACATTATAAAGAAATGGAATTCGAAGGTTCACGCTCCAAGAAGATGGATGCCAATCCTGTTGCTGTAGTTGAAACTCTCATTCATATAAATAATCAGCTACACCAGCACGAGGTCTGTTTTGAGGAAGAGCAATGTTTTACTTCTTGTACCTTTCAGCTGCCTCCTTAAAACTTTCTGTCAGTTTGTCTTAATCTCTGATCATTCTTATCTCATCCATTGTTAATTCTTAGGCTGCTGTTGGAATATTGACCTATGCCCAACAACTCTTGGATGTTCAACTTAAGGAGTCATGGTATTATCAAGCATTGACATGAAAGGAATATATATCTGTACTCTGAATAAAACATCGATGTTTATTGTATCAGATAAAAATATCTTATACTTCAATTTTCCTGCATTTTTTAGGTATGAGAAGTTGCAACGTTGGGATGATGCTCTCAAAGCATACACTGTCAAAGCCTCCCAAGTTTCGAGTCCACATCTTGTACTGGAAGCTACATTAGGTTTGCTTTAATTAGTCCATGTTGGTTGTTATGACTGCTTGATTTATTTTCATTTCTATAGTTAATTTCTTGGAGTCATTCCATCATACCAGCCTACCTTTTTATATATAAAAAATCTGATCTTGGCTGTTTTTTGCTATGCGCTTAAAATGAAGAGGAAATTGGTGGAATCAAATGAAGAAATTGACTGTGATATCAGGGAACCACTAATTTCTTAAAGCTAGTTCATGTATATACTGATTGTATCAAATGTTCAGTATGGCTTTTCATGGGTCAGGATAGCCTAGGAAGTCAGATGTCCAATAAGGATCCTCTCGTGTTTTTTCTTGGTCTATGGGGAGGCCCATTGGTTGCAATCTGAGTATTCCTTTTTTGTCTCTTCCATAATATGTGTGGGTTTCTATCCAAGTTTTTTGGTATGATGCCAAGTTGATGCAGCCTGGGAAGAGGAAAACAACACTAAACATAAATTATAGCTGAATATTGACTAAAACAGTAAAGAAAATTGAAGTTGGAACAAGAAAAGGAGGTCTGAAGTTCACAGAGAAATCTCTAAAATCTGAAATTGATTGATAGGATTTAAAACATTGACTAGTAAAAATATCCATAGTAGACAATCATACTAGTTAAGACTGTAGTCCTAATTCTTGTAGGAAATTTTTTTCTCATTTATATGTCAAATGTTAATCACATGACAGCTAAATAATCCAAATAACTTAGACATTTATAGCCAAAAGAAAATTAATACGGAAAATGTTAGAAACCTCGTGCATTACAAGTGACTACTAGCTAAGCTAACCTGTATCCTCTCTGCTTGTATTGACTAACTGCATGGCTTTGCTTTTAGTCATTTCTTGTATCCAACTTGACGAAGCTTGTCAGATGATTTCTGTCAAGGGCTGTGATTGCTGACAGTAGTAAGTATCGGTTCTTACAGGATGAGCCATGTAGGATGTCCCTTTTGGTTTGCTGAAAGATCATCTTTGAATGAAGCATTTTTTATTGGCGATGGAAGCCACCTAGAGGCATTGGGTCATTGGGCCTGCATTACCTTGATGGCCTATTCTTGCAATGACATCCCCCTTAAATCATCCATTTAGATATTGAACTTCATAGTCAGCTTCCTCCCATGTTTTTTTACAATTTGAGGGATGGGGATGCATTACGTTTTTATGCTTCCATATTCCAAGAGTTTAAAGATCTTGACTTATGCCCTGAAAGTAATCATCCTTGTGTTCTATGCAGGGAGGATGCGTTGCCTTGCTGCATTAGCTCGTTGGGAAGAGCTTAACAACCTATGCAAGGAATATTGGACACCAGCTGAGCCATCCGCTCGATTGGAAATGGCTCCAATGGTTGTTTTCTGAACTTCATGCATATTTTCTAACTTAATCCCTGTGCATGCTTATTTTTTGTGATGCGCTCGTTTCAGGCTGCCAGCGCTGCTTGGAACATGGGTGAATGGGATCAGATGGCAGAATATGTGTCTCGGTTAGATGATGGTGATGAAACCAAAATTCGGGGTTTGGGGAATACTGCTGCTAGTGGTGATGGAAGTAGCAACGGCACATTTTTCAGGGCTGTGCTATTAGTTCGTAAAGAGAAGGTACTCTTTGAATTAGATCTATATTAATTCCAATTTATTTGCTTTTTGTTTTGTTTTGTGTGGTTAATCATTTCATTGTTACCATTGTTTCTGCAAGTATGATGAAGCTCGTGAGTATGTCGAGAGAGCTAGGAAGTGCTTGGCAACTGAGCTTGCTGCTTTGGTTAGTTTCTTATTTCATTACTATACTTCCAATGAAGCATGGGTTTTCAAGTCAGCTTTTGCATAAATGACTTCTCTTTCCAGATGAAATTCTTTCTCATCTACTATTATGAATTTGTAATATCTCAAGTTATTTTCTTCTCTAGGTTCTGGAAAGCTATGAACGTGCTTACGTCAATATGGTCCGTGTTCAGCAGCTGTCAGAACTAGAGGAGGTTTGCTCAATAGTTTTTGAGAATTCATCAACCTTTCTCATTCTATTTCTGCATACAGGCATGAAAATTAAACTGGAGTATGGGTTGGTATTTTGATTTTTAACAGGTCATTGACTATTGTACACTTCCTGCGGGAAATCCTGTTGCTGAAGGACGGCGGGCCCTTATTCGAAATATGTGGACAGAGAGGATACGAGGAGCGAAGAGAAATGTTGAGGTAGAGATGATTTTATACTCTCTCTCTCTCTCTCTCGCGCGCGCGAGTGCACGCATTCTTGTTTCCTGCCAACTGACTGAGTTGAGATATTTTCCTGCAAATGAATATTGCTAGATATGATGTGGTGGTATATGAGGTTTCCAGGATGTATGATTGTGAAAATGATGTCACCTGAGGATGAGTAGTTCATGGCATTGAAAGCTAGGTTAAAAAATATAGGAAGTTGACGAGAGTTTATTGGCAATTGCTTCCCACTTTCAGTGAAAAGCTTTTATGGATAGTGACAATTGTTTTTGCTCTGATCTGTTTGACCATTTTTATGCTTGATTTTTCAGGTCTGGCAACTTCTTTTGGCTGTAAGAGCGCTTGTACTGCCTCCAACGGAAGACATTGATAATTGGCTCAAGTTTGCTTCTCTTTGTCGAAAAAGTAATCGGATTAGTCAGGCTAGATCCACTTTGGTTAAACTTTTACAGGTCAGTGGTACATGTCTTGAGAAACTAACAAAGATGTTAATTTTGGGATTGACTTTCATTTGTCTTTGCATGCTGAAATCTTGTTTTGTATTGTAAACAGTATGACCCTGAGACAAGTCCTGAAAATGTGCGATACCATGGGCCTCCTCAAGTAATGCTGGCGTACTTGAAATATCAATGGTCACTTGGGGAGGATCACAAGCGAAAAGAAGCATTTGCTAGGTTGCAGGTGTGTGTAACTGATTTAGCTGTGACCATGTCAGACACAATTATCATATTCATATAGTCTCATTTGCTAATTCTGATTCTGATTCTGATTCTCTTGCTACATATTTATCTTAACTGCCCTATAACTTTTACAGGATTTGGCCATAGAGCTTTCAAGTGCCCCAAATATGCAATCAATCACACCAATAGGTTTAATGGGCAGCACGGGTCAAAATGTTCATCTCCTGGCACGTGTGTATCGTACACTTGGAGCCTGGCAGTGGACACTTTCTCCTGGTTTGGATGATGATTCCATACAAGGTGCCTGCTTCCTTTCCCCACTAATTTCTGCAAGAAATTTTGAGTTTTTGTTGTCTTATTTTTTTTATTCATTTTTTTTCCTTTTGTGCAGAGATTCTTTTATCATTCAGGAATGCCACCCAGTATGCAACAGAATGGGGAAAAGCATGGCACTCATGGGCTTTGTTCAATACAGCAGTGATGTCACAGTATACATTACAAGGGTTACCAAATGTAGCCTCACAGTTTGTTGTTTCTGCGGTCACTGGATATTTTCATTCAATAGCCTGTGCAGCAAATGCTAAAGGGGTTGACGATAGTTTACAGGTAAATAATACTCATATATAGGCTTCCTAAAAGAAAGCGGACACCATCTATTGACTAAAGCTTTCACTATAAACTTTGGTCTTTTCATTGATGACTTTTCTATTTGTTCTTCTTTCGACATTATAGCTTTAGTCACTCTCTGTTGAATAGGCTCCTTGTTGGTTGTTACAAGAGATGGAGATTATGGTGGGAATCTGGTCATAATTTCAATGAACTGCAGTTTGTACTTTCAAATTTATATGGAGATGTCTTAGCATGTATTTGATCATTTTTAATACTGTTGGTATGAATTTATATTGTGATGCCTTCATTTTTTGCAAGGTAGAGGAGTGTTGTTTATTATGCATTGTTTCCCATTTTCCTGATATGTTATTAATTGTGCTATATTTTTCAGGATATACTCCGCCTTCTTACCTTGTGGTTCAACCATGGAGCTAGTGCAGAAGTTCAGATGGCACTGCAGAAAGGATTTTCTCATGTAAATATCAACACGTGGCTTGTTGTTCTACCTCAAATTATTGCCAGGATACATTCAAATACCCATGCTGTGAGAGAACTAATTCAATCACTACTTGTGCGAATTGGACAAAGTCATCCACAGGTGAGCATTTTCTGCTTGATGCTTTCCAAATTGATAACCATGGTGTTTTACTATTAGATGGAAGAACTGAGATATAAAATTGTTGAGTTTGTGCATTGGATCTAGAATTCCATTTAACAATCCAGGACTTTTTCAAATCAATTTTGCACTATGAAATGTTATTTTTTTATTGTTTCTTTGAGTTAATATTCTGTTGTATTTCATTTCTTTAAGCATGGACAAAAACTTCTGAGAGTGAGAAAATCCTAAATGAATTGAAGTCAAAAACACAAGTTCTAAAAATTCTTACTGCAGTAACTAGATTTTGACTGCTCTATACCTAAAAGGTGGGAATCTTCCTTTATTCAACACGTGGAATCGCTTCCAATACATTCATAAAGGTTACTTTGGATGCACAAGTTTTACTTTGCATGTAGATTCTTAAGATAGATGTCTCTTAACTCAAATGATTCTGGACCTCTGCATGGGTTTGAGGAATTGATATCTTTGCAGGCTCTTATGTATCCTCTTCTTGTGGCTTGTAAATCTATAAGCAATTTACGTAAAGCAGCTGCTGAGGAAGTGGTAAACAAAGTTCGAAAGCATAGTGGTGTGCTTGTGGATCAGGTTAATTAAGTGTTCTATTTGCAATTGATTAATTGTTTGTTGTAGTTTGGTTTATCTTAATAATGATCTTTTATATGTAGGCACAACTTGTATCGACGGAATTAATTAGAGTCGCTATACTTTGGCATGAAATGTGGCATGAGGGACTGGAAGAAGCAAGTCGTTTATATTTTGGTGAACATAACATTGAGGGAATGCTAAAGGTGCTAGAGCCTCTGCATAAAATGCTCGAGGAGGGTGCTGTGAAGGAGAATATTACTATAAAAGAGAGAGCATTCATTGAGGTTGCTATTAATATTATTGCATTAGTCATTTCATATTTTTGCTCTGCGGTATCTGCTATCAGTGCATATGATCTTATTTTGAAACTGTTTTGATTTTTTAAGCACAGTTCAATTATTGAATTCTGGATCTTGCCTTTTTTTAGTCCGAATGTGCCATGTTTCTATTCTGAATCTTGAAACCTATTTATAATTCTTGAATCGGGTCATTTCTTGAAGCATCTAGCATTATGGCACGCTGTTTCATTTATACATTTAGCTGATAACCATAAGCTGTTATGACTGCAGGCATACCGGCATGAATTGTTAGAGGCATGGGACTGTTGCATGAAGTACAAGAGAACTGTAAAAGAGGCGGAGCTTACTCAGGTATGATAGCTTGAGGGAATGATTTATGTGAGTTTTTATTTAGGTCTTTTCTACTAGTTAAGAAAATGACAAGCGTTTCTTGTGTGTGCATGAATCTGCCTAGAGGTGGATGGTTTGGTTGAAAAATCATTGTTTTTTCTGATCGCCATTTTCAGATTTGCATACATGGATCTTTTCCCTGTTGCCTTTTATACACAACTTTCACGTCAAAGCATCAAAAACATCAACAAATTTTTAGAGTGCCACTTAGTTTCATTAGAGTACAGCCATTTTTTTCTTTCAATTTACACAGTATTATTTTTCAAGTTTTGTTGTTTGAACAATCCAAATAACTGTACATGCATTTGTCTTGCGTGCAATCACCCTTGTAGGTTGTAGTCTAAGCCAAGTCCATTAAGGACATAGTTTAGGTGAAACTAGATCATTGACCCGTGCTATGTTGTGGGTCAGGTCAAGTTTTTCTTGAACGTAGGAAAAATGTTCAAATATTGCTAATTTTTTTTTAGTGGAAAAAAAATTTAAACCTTATGGGGGTTGACTTGATGTGACCTGGTTGACTTTACGGGTCCAAAAGCAACCCGAATGACTCAGAAATTTTCAAGATGACATTTTTTTTAATATTAAGATAACATATTGGATTGACTTTGTTTAACCCGGGTTAACATGTAAAATCCGTGACCCAAGTTGTAAGACTATGGGGGTTGACTTGATGTGACCTTAAACCTTATGGGGGTTGACTTGATGTGACCTGGTTGACTTTACGGGTCCAAAAGCAACCCGAATGACTCAAAAATTTTCAAGATAACATTTTTTTTAATATTAAGATAACATATTGGATTGACTTTGTTTAACTCGGGTTAACATGTAAAATCCGTGACCCAAGTTGTAAGACTATGATAATCCTATGGAAAACAAATCAAAATAAATTATAAAGCCTAATTTTCAATCAACTCAGTGCGAAAGGATGAAATTGAAAAAAAAAACCTAAAAAAGCAACCTGAGTTAATTTGTTAAACTCCTGACTCGAATCATAAGACCGAGATAACCTCATAGAAAGAATATTGAAACAAATTATGAGGTTCAATTCCCAATCAGTTCAATGTTGAAGGATGAAACTTAAAAAAAGATATCAATTAAAAAAACACATAAAAAATGACCAAATCAATCCGTTAAACCCATGACCTGGGTCATGCTACCAAGACCAAAAAAACCTTATAGAAAGAAAATAATAAAAAAATGACCTGATTTAACCCAAATTAACTTGTCAAATCTATAACTCTGGTCTTGAGACTAAGATAACCCAATAAAAAGCAAATGAAAACAAATGATGAAGCTCAATTCTCAAGATTCTGTCGGATCTAATGTTGAACGACGAAATTTGAAAAAAATTTAATTAAAAAAATGACACAAAAAATGAGCTGAGTAATATGGGTTTAACTCGTTAAGTAATTATTCCCAGGTCATGAGACTGAGATAACCTTATAAAAATCAAACCAAAGTAAATCATGAAGCTTAATTCTCAATCAAACACTATTAAATCATGAAATCGGAAAAAAAGTGTCAATTAAAAAAAAGAAAAAAAAACGAGGCAACAAGATTAACTTGTCAAACCCGTAACCCGGGTCATGAGATGCGGAAAACTCAATAAAAATCAAATCCAATGTTGAAGGACATGAAATCGAGATAACCTCTTGGAAAGAAAATAAAAAAAATGACCTGGTTAAAATACCAAAACTCGCTGCCTTGATCACGAGACTAAGATATCCCTATGGAAAACAAATCAAAACAGACTATGAAGATCAATTCCCAACTGACCCAATATTGAATGATAAAACTGAAAAAATAAATAAATTAAATAAAACACAAAAAACAACTCGAGATAACTCGGGTTAACCTGTTAAGCACTTTTCCTAGGTCTTGAGACCGGATTAACGTAATAGAAAGCTAATAAAACAAATCATGAAGTCTAATTTTCAATTAACCAAATATTAAAGGATGAAATTGGAAAAAAAAAAAGGGTTAAATAAGGAGAAAAAAACCTAGCCAATTGGGTTAATCCACCAAACCCGCAATCTGTGTCATGAAAGTAGGATAACCCTATAAAAAACTAAATCTGATATTAAAGGATAAAATTTTAAAAAAACATTAATCGAAAAAAAACCATAGAAGAAAAAAAAAACAAAGGCAGATGTTTTTTTTGTAGGGCCAGGGAAAGTACTATTCATTACTACAGTTTTTTCCCCACATATTTTAGTGTATTGTTAATATACTCTTCTCTCTAAATGCTGATACAACAACAAAGCCTTAATTTAACAAGTTGGGGCCGGCTACATGTATCTTTTTGCACCATTTGGTGTAATCATAAACCATATCCATCTCCATATTAAGTCTGTTTAAGTCATTCGATACCACTTCCATCCACAATGTTTGGTCTCCCTCCTCCTTCCACAATCTCCTTTTGATTTCTCTGACTCAGTGCTTCTGATAGCCTACTCTAAACATACCCCAATCATCTTAGTCATTCTTCTCATTTTATCTCCAATTTTCTGAACAGTGGAAAATTGGTTAATTTCTAATATTTCCTTCTTTTTTTGTTGCCATTAATCCATCTTAGCATGCACATCTCAACCACACTCATTTTATGGGTATGTTGTTTTCTTGCCCGTGATTCACTCCTATACAGCATGGTTGGCCTATTGTGTCATGTGGAGCATACCTTTCACTGATAATATATATATATATATATATATATATATATATATATATATATATATATATATATATATATATATATATATTATTTTGATGGAAAAGGAAGTTTTGAACGAAAATATGTATGAACGAAGAATGAGAAATACACCTAAAATACCAAGAGGAGGAACATCTTTTTCCATAGCTGAAGTAATCTAGTCACATGTTAGGCTTGCTTAGTTGAAGCTATGGATGGGGAGGTGTGCGCTTGTATCAAAACTGAGAAGAAGCTAATGATATGAACTATGATTTGAACAGGCATGGGATCTATATTATCATGTCTTCAGACGAATAGACAAGCAGCTTCAAGTCATGACAACTCTTGACCTGCAGGCAAGAATGATATATCTTTATGTTGATTTTTAGCTTGTTATTGAAATGGAACTTACCATTCTCTGGTTGTGGAAAGATAGTCTGTTTCTCCTGAGCTGGTAGAATGCCGTAATTTGGAGCTTGCTGTTCCCGGAACATATCGTGCTGGTAATCCTAGTTACAAGACTTATTAATTATCAAACCTCAGTTTCCTGGCTAATCTTTCAACTCGGTTTCTCATGCTTCAGATTTACCAGTAGTAACAATAGCATCATTTGCACCTGAGCTTGTTGTCATAACATCAAAACAGCGACCCCGGAAATTGACTATTCATGGGAGCGATGGGGAAGATCATGCCTTCTTACTGAAGGGACATGAAGATTTGCGCCAAGATGAACGTGTAATGCAGGTAAACTATGTTTTGCGCTTGAAATATTTATTATTGTGCTCTGTTGTGCTAGATGTTACTATTTGGGTCTAATTGCTGGTTAATGCTAAAAATCTGTTGGCTGTTGTCAGCTGTTTGGATTGGTGAATACTCTGCTGGAGAATTCAAGAAAAACTGTCGAGAAGGATTTGTCTATTCACCGATATGCTGTAATTCCATTATCTCCAAACAGTGGGTTAATTGAATGGGTTCCTAATTGTGACACACTACACCATCTCATTCGAGAATATAGGGATGCCAGAAAGGTACATTAAAGTTTATCCGTGAGTAATGGAGTAGTGGGGTGATGACTGTTGAAGTATCTGCCTTCATGTGTTTAGTATATGGTTATGTCGGTATTTTGTCATGAGACAGCTGCAATTGATGGATTCCTGTTTGTCTTAATCATTTCAGATCACCCTAAATCAAGAGCACAAATACATGCTCAGTTTCGCTCCAGATTATGACAATTTACCACTCATAGCTAAAGTTGAAGTCTTTGAGTATGCTCTTGACAATACTGAAGGGAATGACCTGGCTAGGGTATGGAATGAAAATTCATCTCTTCAATATTTATTTCTTCCTCTCCTGTGGAAACTATTTAACTTTACCAAGTAATGTTATCTGCCAGGTTCTTTGGTTAAAAAGTCGCACTTCTGAGGTATGGCTAGAAAGGCGTACAAATTACACACGGAGTTTAGCAGTCATGAGCATGGTATGTGTCCACCTTGTATTATTGTTTAGCAGTCATGGATATATTATGTGACTGCCTTGTATTATTTAACAGCTTTCTTAAAGGATTCCATCCCTTGATTAATGAAACTCTCAATGAATGTCATTATATTGCCATTCTAGCTGACTGGCAAGTTTTCCAAACAACCTTGCCAAATAATTGAATCGTGTTTTTTGGTTAACTTGAATACTTCACTGGGGATGACTTTTTGGCTATAATTTGACAATCATTTCTGGTTCCATATAGTTGAATAGTGTCTAAAAGATTTAGGACATTGAAGCAGATAATCCCAAATCATCTGGTCCTTTATGCCTTTGAACTGTTCCAGATTATGAACAGGGAAATAAGGTCTTGATGCATCTAGTTGTTGGATTCAAAGTTTTAACTCCTAACCAAAGAAGTTGTTGCTGGCCATCTCACGTGCTTTTGTCTGCTAGGCTTTTTTAACCTTGCTTTGTTTCTATCAAATAAATTAATAAAGCTGCTTTGTTTTGATTAAGGGCACCTACAATCTTTTTCTTTTAATTCACTCTCTTTATTGTTGAGTTTTTTATTTTTTGAAAACATGGTAATTATTTAACGCTAATTGCTTTTTCTCAGGTTGGTTACCTTCTTGGCTTAGGTGATCGACACCCTAGTAACCTTATGCTGCATCGCTACAGGTATATAATGATTAGAACAAAGCAGAGGAAAGAAAAGTTCTAGTTTATGGGATTAAACATACTTGTTATGTTTTGCAGTGGGAAGATCTTGCATATTGACTTTGGAGATTGCTTTGAAGCTTCAATGAACCGGGAAAAGTTTCCTGAGAAGGTGCATTCTAGAAAATACTGCATTATCATACGCTTCCTAATGCACATGATGTTTCTTTGAATTTAAAATGTGGCAGTATGCTTAAAATTATATTTTCAATGTAGGTTCCTTTCCGTTTGACAAGAATGCTTCTGAAAGCTATGGAGGTTAGTGGTATAGAGGGCAATTTCCGCTCTACTTGTGAAAATGTGATGCAAGTTCTCCGAACACACAAGGATAGTGTTATGGCCATGATGGAGGTATGAACACTGAAGTTTATTTTTCTATTTAGTACTTCTGTGAGCCTACTCCATAGGGAAACAGAGATATAATTAATTGCATGCTTTGAATATCTTCTGAAAGTCCACATTTGTAGAACAGTGGATACTGGTGAAAGCAACAGCAATCGATGAGTATACAAAAAGTTTAAAAATTTGCAATATTACAAATGATATAAGACTATTAATTGTGTGAAAAACAAGTATACGTGTCGTTTCTTAACTGATAAGAAATTTATAGTGTTGAGGTAATTATATCCAGTTTAAGGAAGAAAAAAGGTAAAGGTTTCCAGTTGGTTATTATATTGGTTTGGTTTTCAATACAATGCTAAAAGGAAAATATAGATTCTTGTTTGTTGAAATGACAATAAGGTAAGTCAATCTGGTTCCCCTATTTTTCAGGCTTTTGTTCATGATCCCCTCATCAATTGGCGCCTTTTCAACTTTAATGAGGTCCCACAAATGTCAATGTTCACCAATAGTCATGTCCCTGCTGTTGTGAATGCTGAGGAATCTGCTCCTAGTAGAGAGCTCCCTCAACCTCAACGCAGTGCTCGTGAGAGGGAACTTCTTCAGGTATCATCATATAGTATCTTAAATGTAGGAACCTTTGCAATAATGTTCTTCAATGATGTTTATATATTCAATTGGTTTTATGTAGGCTGTTAATCAGCTTGGTGACGCTAATGAAGTTTTGAATGAACGTGCTGTGGTTGTCATGGCCCGGATGAGTAATAAACTGACTGGACGTGATTTCTCCACTCCTTCATTTACTGCAAGCTCTATCCAACATGCAGTAGATCACAGCTCCTTAATTTCTGGAGATACTCGTGAAGTAGAGCATGGCTTATCTGTTAAATTGCAAGTTCAGAAATTAATTATTCAAGCCACATCACATGAAAATCTGTGCCAAAATTATGTTGGGTATGATGCCAGTGTGCCTTCCCGCCTTTTTTTACTTGTTTTATGCACACTCAAAGTTTTGTAACAAGGTGGCATACACTAGCCAGTAAGTGCTTAAAGATGACATGCGGGTCAGTGTTGCTTTTGTTGGTATAACATGCATGGTTTCATTTAACTTGTTAGCAGAAATGACAGCTGAACGAAGGTGGCATTGAACAGTTCCTTTTCACTTTTGATTTCATCATAAAAAGTTTGTTTCATGTCATTCTCGTCATCTAATTTTGCACTGATTGAAAGAACAATTCTACGAGTTAGCAGGCTTTGTTAACTAATGACTTGTACGTTTTACTTTTCAGGTGGTGTCCTTTTTGGTGAAGGGAAGCAACCCTGTTGTATGAAGTGTACATAGTTCAATCACAGTAGACCTCGAGACGTCCTGGTTTGCATTTTCTATCATTGTAACTTCTGTATATAGATACCAGTTTGAAGCAACGATAGTTGCATGTATTCTTGTATAGTGGAATGGCATTTAAAATGTATGGGAATGACCATCATCCCCACAGTATCGCTGCTATTTATTCTCCGCTGTGTATTTCATCCTTGTGACATTTGCAAGAATCGGAATTTCACAGTTCCGGTAAATATCGTTCGTTTGGTTTCACACGGGTGTCATTTATTATTTCCTCCCTCCCACCAAGTACTTCTGTGACATCGTGAACTATAACGTCCTTGACGAGACCTATTAGCAAATTTAGATACAGTGTGCATAGCGTTGACATGACCATTTCAATTTACGTGGAAAAATATATATTTTTCCATACTTTGTACTAAAGGATGCAAATTTGTATTTTGGTCTGTTACCATTGTCGTACTTTATGTAAATGTATGGAACACTGTATTTAGTGGCACTTAGATGGCATTGGTGATGCACCAATGATGGCATTGGCATGAAAGCCTCATATTTTGTCATGGTTTGATGTAGAGCGAAGGGAGATAGTAATTGGTATTTGGAGCTATACTTGTCTTGTGTTTCTAAAGGAAACGGCCCTTTTCATTTTCCTGCTGTTTCTTGCTTTAGAGAAAACGCAGATCAAAATGAAAAATGCCACTCTCGTAGAACATCCGTCCAGAGATCCTCAGTCTATAGAGGATTCGTTTGAATGCTTGGTGTGCAAAGACAATGATTGGAAGCGCATGAAAGTAAGGCCTAAGCCTGTACCAGGGTCTGCTCCATTTTCAAGTACCTGGTTTCGGCATTATGAAGATATTTGCCGGTGTAGTATACTGATCTTTACATCTCCCGAATCAAAGCGGTGTTAATTGTTGTGACAAAACTTTAACGGAGGAGATGAATTCTGAGCTAAGAGAAGTCATTGTTGTTTTTCAAAGCATGGAAGAAGGGCAAGCACCTTTCTCTTATATAGTCATCCAGTCGGTCTTTGGACATCCTTAATAAATTATAGATACAATAAGTTCATACTTTAAGACCATAATGCTCAAAACCATCTAAGGAAGGGAGAAGCTGAATTTGAGACAAACTTTAAAGTCTAAATATTAACATTATTTAATTAATTAATAATAATAATAAAATAATTTTGTGGCTAAAACACTGTGTATCAAAGACACAATGATCTATCATTGTGGATGCTACTGCGGACTTGCATCATGATTTTTTTTTAAAAAAAAAATACATAGCTTTCTAGCTACAAAACCCCTATATTTTTTTAATACCAGAAATCACATTTTTTGTTTACATTTTTCTTTTTCAAGAAAGAACATACAAAGGCTCTAGATAAAAATTTTCATCCCAAATCTGAAATCTCTCTCAGTTCTTTTGAAAGAATTTCTTAAATTTCTCTAATCTAAAAGCAGGTAGAACTCTAATCTACCCTCAACAATGAAAGAATCGAGAGTGACTGAATTGGAGGAGCAAAAGATGCATAAAATAAGGACTGCGCTATGATGCTGAAGATGTTGTTACTGGCCATGAAGCTTCTGAGGTGGATCACAAAATGTAGGAAAACCTAGAAAAGATGAGCTCTTTGAAACCCTGAATCTTTTATGCTTTTTTTTTTTTGCAATTTCATATTTGGATATAATGGATGCGACTTTATATATATATATATATATATATTATGGGTTTTTATTTCTGAGATTAATTTGCAATTTGAGTTCTTAGTTGATTATGGATTCCTTTTTTTTTAGGATTTGCCTTTGTTTCTTCTTCGATCGAGTTTGATTTCTTTGCCAATTTGCTAGGATGGTTTAATCGATTTGTTTTGTTCCTTCTCTTACCAGATACATATTTTCATGTTCACCTCATTTCATCTTTCTGTTAGATCTTCACTTTGTTTCTTCAATTTCTTGGGAGCTGTTTCTCTTTCATCAGAATTGCTTACTGGTTTGTTTTGGCCTGCCTACTTAAGGAGATTTATAGTTTTTTTTTACAAATCATGGGTCCTTTATATTTTGATATAGGAAAGAATTTTATTGAGAGATTGCTGCCTATTGCTGCTTATATTTTTATGTGGCCTGCTCTTGTACCTGGTAGACATATGGAGCTTCCTATTGGAAATGTCTTGCTTAAAAGGTATCATCTCACCTGCTTATTGTCTGTATTTTAAAATTAGGATGTTTGAAGAATTTGTTTTTGCCATGGCACCAACACCTTTAAAGACTTGTTTGTTGTGTCTTTTTTAGTTTTATTTTAGAGAGCATTAATGATTGCCATTTTTTTTAACAAGCTAGCTCAAATGGTTCGTGTTATTTTTCTCATTTGGTTGAACCTTTGGGCTAGCGTTATGGGTATTATGATAGGTTGTCATGATTGTGCATTTAATTCACTGTCATTGCTTCTTCTCTTTATCACCTCTTGAATCTATAGGAAGTTGCTTCTCTTGCATCAGAATTGCTTGTTCGTTCGTTTTGGCTTGCCTTTCCAAAGTGATTTGCATTTTTATTTTCTTCTAATCCTCACTCTCATCCATCCCTCTTTTAGTTTGTTCGCAATCAAGCTCTAACCAGATAGGTTAATTGCCACTGATTATCATTTGTTTTGCAATCATGAAACTACATTAGTTGCTATCATTTCAATTTAATATTGCTTTGATCATGATTTTTGTCTCATGATGCTAGAGTTAGAGTATGAATTAATACAACTACACTTAATTTAGTTCACGTGAATAGAGAAAAGTATGTCACACTCATCTTGCATGAAATAAGACTTAGTTGACTATAAAAATTCAAAGAGACCGGAGAGAGTTTAAAGAGTCTTTTGTTTATTCTTCTGCAACTATTTTGTATGCATTCAAGGTGTCTTTAAATAGAACTTCAATTTGACAGAGGTAGAGTAGAAATGCAATAAACATCCTATTAGTTAGCCTGTACATGATATACATTTGAAATCAAAAACTTGTTATTTTTATCTCCTCTGTTTCAGGAGTCTGCTACCGGATTTGAAAAGGTTTCATTGACTTGTTTTTCTACACACCTCCACAGTTGAAAGGGTTAGGAACGAACATTGAGACTGTCACGTAGGAGAAGAAACCAAGTGGAAGACAATGGTTTCGTAAGGGCATCTGCATATTGATCTTTGTTGGAAAAAAATTGAACATGAAGTTGACGACGTAGAACTTAATCATGAATAAAATGGAAGTCAATTTCAATATGTTTTGTGCGAGCATGTAATAAAGGATTGCTGGTCAAATAAGTAGCTGTTATGTTGTCACACCAAAGAATTGGAGAATGTACAAGCTGAACATGAAGATTAGTGAGTAAGGATTTTATCCATTGAATTTCTGCAGCAACATTTGCAAGTGATTTTTATTCAACTTCAGTACTACTTCGAGCAACAATTTGTTGTTGTTTGCACCCCCATGAAACTAAATTCTTGCCTAGATAAACATAAAAGACACCAACTAATCGTTTGTCATCGCGATCAGATGCTCAATCTGCATTGCTGAATGTATGAAGTTTTATAGTAGGGCCGGGTTGAATCAATAGGGCATGAGAGATTGTGTTTTTTAAATAGCGCAAGATATGTTTTACAGCTGCCCAATGTGGTTCAAGTGGATGATGCATATATTTGCTAACCTGGTGAACTGCAAATGCCACACCAGGCCGAGTGAAGGAAATGTATTGCAGTCCACCAACTATGTTGCGATATAGATGAGGGTTATGAAAAGGTATTCCATCGGACTTTGTTAATGACTGTGAGGTGGACATGAGAGTTAAGCGTGACTTTGCTTTGTCCATATTATTGTGCGTAAGGAGATTTAGAATGTAACGTCGTTGTGATAAATATAAGCCATTATTGTTTCTAATTGCTTCAATGCCTAAAAGACCAATGTCTTTTACTGCGAACTTGTTCTGCAGCAAGCTAATCACATGGTTAATTGTGTGAATGTTAGCATCAACTAGAATTATGTCATCAACATAAATGAGAAAGTAATTAAGTGTTGAGCCTTGGTGGTAAACATATAAAGAGTAATTTGCCTAACTGCAGATAAAGCCAATAGCTTGTACATGATCAATCAACCGAGAGAACCATGCTCATGGTGCCTGATGAAGACCGTACAGAGATCTGTGCAGCTTGCAAATATGGTGAGATAATTGAGGATAAATGAATCTTGGGAGTTGAGTCATATAAACATCCTCTTGTAAAAGTCCATGTAAAAATGTCTTTTGCACATCGATTTGATGAAGATACCATCCGCAAGAAACTGCTAGAGATAACACCAAACTAACAGTTGGTGGTTTAACCAAGAGACTGAATGTCTCACTCCACACCTTCTTGTTGATGAAATCCTTTTGTGACTAAGCGTGTCTTGAAATGTTCAATGCCACCATCAACTTTTCTTTTAACTTTGTACACCCATTTGCAGCCAACTAGATTTGCATTAGGTGGTTTAAGAACTAGAGTCCGAGTTTTATTTGCTAACAAGGCATTAAATTCTTTGTTCATGGCCTCACGCCAATGGTGGTGCTTGACTGTAGTTGAATAACAAGTTGGTTCTTGGTCTTTTTGTTGGATTGTAGTGTTAAATGCTTTGGGAATCAGATAACGAATGTGGTTATCAAATATGATTTTTGGTTTGTTGATGTTATTCTTGCTTCTTGTGATTATAGGGTGTCCATTTTGAGTCTGCTTCTAAGGTAGAGAAAGTAATGTGGAGGGAATGATATTATTCTACTACTGAGAATGAGTATCATTTCTAGTATGGGAGCTAGAATCAACATGAAGATCAGTTGAAGGGCTTGACGTTAAAGCCATATGCAGATGGCTTTGTGCAAGATTCTGAATAATTATACCTGTAGAGATAAGAGAACTAGAGGGTGATAATTGAAGATTTGGTGGAATGACAACAAGATTGAATTTTTTTTATAAACGTAGCAGACTTAGGAACTGTATATAGATAGATAGATTCATCGAAGACAACATGAAAGGAGATGAAAATTTTTCCTGTAATGACATCTAAACATTTGTATTCTTGATGATTAGTACTATACCCAATAAATATGCAGTTTTTGGATAAAAAGTCCATTTTGTGTCTATTGTAAGGGCATAAATAGGGCCAACAAACCTAACCAAAGGCATATAAAAAATGGTAGTCTGGTTTTTTAAAAAAAACCATTTTGTATAGGGAAAGATTTTTAAAAACTAGAGTAGGCAATCTATTTATAATAAAAACAGCAATTAAGAAAATATCTTCCCAAAATATTTATGGTAATTTTCAATGAGCAAGTAAAGTTAAATCTACTTCAACAATGTCTGTGACGCCTTTCAATTGCCCCAGCTTATTAATGGGTATAGGGATGAGTTATTTTGTGATTAATGCCTTGAATTTGTAGATATTTATTTAAGCTATGATATTCACCACCTCAATCTGATTGCAGGGCCTTTTTTTTTTTTTTTATCAAATTGGCATTCTACAACATTTTAAAAATAGATAAAAGTTTGATATGCATCAGATTTGAGTTTTAAAGGAAATAGCCATAAATATTTAGTTGCATCATCTAGAAAACTAATGTAGTAACGTGCACCAATGGTAGATAAAACAAAAGTTGGCCCCCAAACATCTGAGTATATTAATTGCAATGGTTTCAAAATAGAAACATGAACATGTTTAAAGGGCATAGTATGGCTTTTAGCCGACTGACATTCAGAAAAAATATAAGAATTTTTATTTTGATGTGTTAATGAAATTGCTTTATTAATGACTGGAAGAGAAGCATGACTGAGGTGGCGGTGCCAAATATTGGCAGACACATGAATACTCGATAAACCTTTAGGATGGAGATGAGCAAGAGATGATGAGAAGTTGTAAAGACCATTACTGAGTGGACCTCGATGCAGGATGTTTCCCAAGTAATCCTTCACAAGGAAGAAAAAAGCATAAAACTCATAGAAAATATTATTGTCTAGACAAAAATGATGAACAAATAGAAGATTTTTTTAAAATATTTTGGGAACACATAGAATTTGTTTAAGCACAAAGGATTTAAAAGAGGAAGAAAAAGTGGAAGTTTCATTTTGTATAATTTTCAGACTTGCACCATTAGCCATCTAAATATGATCGCAACTATTGTCGTCTTCATTTGGCAAATGAATATTGTTTACATTATTGGTTAGATGATGGGTAGCTCTAGTATTGGGATGCCACTCATTATTAGTAGTGTCGTAGTGTGCATTAACCATGGCTTAAGGCTGGTTTTTAGGAGTGTGTTGATCCTGATAAGAAAGATCAAAACGACAATAGCATTGATGAGCAGAATGACCTATTTTGAAACATAACTGACATGTAACAGAGTTTGATGGACCATTATTATATGAATTGAAACAAGAATGACATCCTCTATAACAATAGATTTCATGACTACGATTTGAGTGTTGAAACTTTGTAGTCATGTGAGAAGAGGACAGGTTTGGTTGCAAAGGATGCTTGGTAGCCACATTTACTAAGGCAGTAGCTTGAAGTGGTTGATTGTTGTGATTAATTTTAGATTCACGTGTAAGTAAAGCTCCTCTAGAATAACAGGATCAACACGAGATGTAATTATAAAAACCAAGGAAATATACCGCTAGCCAAGTCCCACGAGTATATAGGTGATAATGTCATCAGCTGTGAGTGGTTATCCAACAAGAGCAAGTGCATCAGTCATTCGTTTAATGGAGAGAAAATATGCATTAGCAAATAGAGCCCCTTTCAGAATATTTGTCAATTGAGTGCGAATTTGGATTGATTTTGCACACGAAATTAAGGAAAAGGTTCGCTCTAATGCAAGCCAAACCTCACGAGATATTGTATAAGACATGATTTGAGTGAGAACATCTTTAGTGAGTGAGGCATTGATGGTGGCGAGGATTAGAAAATCTTGACAAAGCCATTGAATATATTGAGGATTGGGAATTTTGATATCAACACCGTGCTAGGATGAAGAGCATTAATTTCTTGTAGTGGGATTGGGATTGTACCATCAAGATAACCAAAGCACTATGACCTTTGAAGTAGGGTAGGGTTTGAGCTTTCCAAACGGGATAGTTGGAGGAGTTGAGTTTGATGCTAATAGTCTCCTCTGTTTTAAAAGTCTTTTGCTGGATTTGAAAAGGTCTCATTGTACTGTTCTTCTATAATGACCTAACATTATGCTATTTTCACCATAATGTTATATTTTCACCATAAACGTTCAAAGCTTACAACTCTTTAAAAGTCATGATATTTCTTAGTTCTCCCTGATAATTACCTTTTTATGCAGATTCATGTCTTAATACATGGTGAAAATATGGAGCTTTACCATGATTATTAGTACATATATGCAGGTAATGCTTCGTATTTGGTTCAAGTTAGGAAGTTTTAGAGTTGCAAAAAGAAAAAAACACATATAATCCTAAAATTATATTGTCAAATTTGTTCAAATGGCGTGTATATTTTTTTAAGTGGGTACAAATTCACTTAGTCGATTCAACACACTAAAAAACATTGGCTAAATCCATCATGTGTAAATTTATAGACTCCTATTTTTTTAGCTGTCATTTGCAACAAACGAGTCACAAATGTCATTTGTGACTTTCTTCGTAATTAATATGCAAAGCCTTTTTCTCCAATTCTTTCCTCCTTTCACTTTCTCCCCATAACAACCCGCCCCTCCCCTCTCCCCGCTATCAACAACCTTCTCTCTCTCTCCACCGTGGCTCATCCAATTTCCAACAAAAATAGCCACCATCAATTACCATCACCAACTACATTCTACATTTTGAGGTGTATTGAATACTTTTCTTTATCAATTTGATGTAATTTATGTTAATATGTGTTAATTTGATTTCATAGAATACACGGGTTTTGAATTAGGGATTAACTTAATTAGATATAATTTAAGTTGATAATTAGGTTATTTTATAAAATAATCAATGATTTTGGGTTGTTATTGATTGTGAATTAACAAAATTATTTTATTGGATTTAATGTTGATTTAGGTTAATCTATGAATTATACTGAATTACATATAAAATAAGAAAATTGGCTATGAAATACATGAGTTTGATTGATAATTTTGTTATGGTATTGAAATTTGATAAATGTAGGTGCTCACTAATTAATTTAAAGAATTTAGATTTGAACCGATTAAGTTACCACTATGGTTTTGTTGATAAATTATGCACTTTGATTTACCCTAAGATATTAATAAATTAGAATTATGTTTTCTTATATTGTTTGACAGAATGTCTGTTAATTTAAGAATATTATGCTTTCATAATGGTATCATTGTTAATACCGACAATGATATCACTTATAATAAAGAAAGTTATGAGATCCTAACAGCTACATTAGGCATATCCCTTAACGAGTTATCTAGAATGTTATGTGACTAACTTGGCTAAAATATGTTGTAAACTAGGGTGAGTCAAGCTTGTTATGTTGGTGTGCTAATCTGTAGTGATGAAAGTGTGAATTCAATGTTTGGTTTGTGAGGATTAATGAGATTAATATGCTAGAGCTCTACTTGAGTAATAGACATAAAAGAGGAAACTCTTCTAGTATAGAGTTTTCTCGAGTTTCGAGTAACTCTTAGAGAACCACACAGGTATCATGAGCAACTAGTCCATCTAGGTTAGGTGGCAGTGCAAGTAGACAAATGTCAGTATAGAAGATTATTAATATGGAACCTTAGTAAGGTATGATATTTGCTCTATATTGCTATGGAGAATCCAAACAAAATGACTACGAAGATGACCATCACATTGATTGAGTTAATGTTGAGGAGGAAGATGGAGAAGATGAGGGTGTTGAGTTAGTTGAGCATGTTAATCAATACATGGCTCCTTATGCTCCTAAAATTGAGGTAGTGAGCGTGGATAACTAATACAGATGCAATGATCACGCTAATAGTCGTTAGCATTCATGCTTATAAGTTGATAAATTAAAGGTTAGAAAAAAAATTTAAAGACAAAGTCTGAATGTAGTACTACAATGAAGTGGTGTTATATAAATAATTCATTGCAATACAAGATTCATCATTCAACTAAAATTTATATTCAATTGAAATGTGTTCAAGAACCAGTTTGTGAATGGTATTTGCACTTAGGATATCACCAAAGGTCTAATTCATGTGAAATTTCAAAATTGAAAGAGTCACGCGCATGTCAAAATCCTCTTATTTTGTAACGCCATTGTTAGATTGACTCAGGTCTCATTGTTGAGGTAATGTTGACAATTGTGAAGAGGGATTTAAATAAGATTGTTGCAATGATTTAAGGTATTATAGAGAAGATTATAAGCACGGAGTCTCCTATTGAAAGGTGTGGATGGATAAACATAAAATATTGAAGTGGTTATTTGATACATATGAAGATTCTAATCAACATGTTATTTATATAAATTGAATGTAAGAAATATACTAACTTTGTGGTTTGTCATGTTAGATGGTGTGGGCTAGATATTTCATAGTAAATCTCACTCATGGCCACACGTTTTACCTGGATGAGTTGGATGCTTAACCGCCACATTAGGTATGTGTTACAAATGTTTTGAATTTTTTTTATATTTGAATGTAAATTGTTTAGTTTTGATTTGTTATCTAATAGAAGTCTTTTATATGTTTTGATAGGTTATTTGAATGTCATATAGAAAGAATTTGATACTTTCAATTTTATCTATATGTCGTGAGGGATCTGATATTTGGTTAACATAGGTTTCCTTGCACTTTTTTCATATTGTTGAGATGTATTGCCTATATCGGGTAATGCAATAATTTGAATTATCTCATCATATACCGGATTATATTGATGCTAGTGATGAGCTACATAGCATTAGTTGCTAGGGTAAACTCAAGAGGAATTGATTGGTGATTCATGCATCTTACCTAAATCTTTGGAATGTTAGGAGAGATTATGCTTTTTAGGAGCGACATACGATGATTAATGTAGATACCTATATGAGATGGTATTTGTCCATTATACATTTTTTTTATTATATCTACTTGGTCATGTATTCTAAGGCGTCTATGCAATTTAATGCATTATACACCCTAATATTCAAGACAGAATCAATTGGTGTGTAATATTGTTGAACATATAACATTTATTAAATATTTTAATATTATTATGGATAATGACTACTAATTGATTTTTAATATATATATATATATATATATATATATATATATATATATATGGATTAATTACTTTGTATGAGAGACTCGAAAAGCAATAATAGTTATCCGTGAACGTGTCGATGAGATGGGATGTATTATGACCAACACTAAACCCAATTTTAAGTCACGGTGTACTTCAAGATGCTTGGGAGGCTAAGCATCTTGAAGTGGGTTTAGTTAAAGATAAGATTGCTTATAGTGAGTGTTGGGGAAGCTAGTCCATCCACGAGCGTCCTAGGTTCACCCACGAGTTGGGATGATATTGGTCCTTCTTACACCTACATGCAGGGATGGAATTAGAGGGAGGCAAATAGGGGCCCAGGCCCCTGCAAAACATTTCAAAAAATTTCATTATTTAGTGTTTAAAGTGTGGGATGGTGAAATATTTTTTTATTTTAAATAGATAGGCCCTTCTAATCATAGTTTTGAAACTCAGACCGGCCTGGCGGGTCGACCCGGGACCCGGCCGACTCGGGCTTGGGACTGGTCCGGGTCTAAGTAAAAACTCGTATGGAAGTTGGCCTAGTGAAACTCGGTCGACCCGGCGGGTCGACACTGGTAAACCCGGATGAGACCCGGCTACCTTCCTGACAGAGAAAGGCAACAACAGTTTGTAAGATCTAATCTTTGGAGGCAACCGTATTTTTTACAAGTACTCAACAAATGGCCTCTCCAAATCCACATCTGAAATCTTCGTGTTCCTTTTCTCTTCATCATTCCCATTCCCATCATTACCAGAAGTACCCGCCCCCACTGTGGCAACCAAGTGCCCTTGCACCAGCTTAAAAAACCTCATCAACTGATTCTTTCCCTACTGTGGCAAACTTTGAACCCATTTGTGATTAATAATTTTGATAGGAGGGTAACATCTCAACAAATAAAAAGAAAAGGAAAGTGAAATGCTCGAATATGAAGAGAGCAGACTTCTAGCTTTTGGAACGTAAGAGAGAGAGCAGACTTCTAGCTTCTGGATTGTAGGAGAAGTTCTCAACTACTCTTCACTGTCTAGGGTTCTGTGTCTTGAACTCAAATGAAAAATATTTCAAATCCGAGTGGAAGACAAATCTTACATCATTAGATTAATTTGGTAATGGAGCCCACATGAGCTCCTCCTCCTTAACCGGCCCCTCATGTGATTAATTTTTTTTATTAGTTTTTTTGAGTTGACCCGGGTCAACCCATCTGACCCGTGACCTGATCATTAGACTGGGTCGACTACCAGATTGGGTTTCAAAACTATGCTTCTAATAATAAATTACTATTCCCTTAGCTATCATTTGACATTAAAACTCTTTATTTTATGCTCTCTACATGGAAAAGAAAAGACAAACAACTTTTTCATTTAATTTCCTTTGTTATCTTCTCTTTCTTCTCTTTCTAGAGCCCTAACACAAAAGGTATAAGAATACAACTGGCGACATGGAAAGGCTAAAGCAAAACCACCAATTAACTCATTTTTCATCAAACAAGGTAATTAGTCAATGGTAACCCAGACTTAAAATCTATTTTTGTTTTATTTTAGGATGTTTATTAAGAATTTAATGAGGTTTTTATATATATAATTTTGCCATTTTTGCTTCTTTTTTTCCAGATTCGCTTGTTTTACCATTTTTTTTTAATTCTTATTATAGTGAATGTTTTTTTTTCTAATTAATTGAATATATTTTATGGGTTTGTTTCGATTATGCTCGGATTTTTTTATGTTTTTTTTTTAGCAAAACCACCAAAATTACCATTTTTTCTCACGTGTGCCTTACTATCACCAAGTCCAATAGACAATTAGACACGATCTTTCTAGCCAGATTGAGTTCTTTGAAGAGCACATACCCAACTTTGATTCAGTGTAAGTTTTCTTCTTTAGGAACCAATAATTCCATTTTTTATGTCAGATTTGCTTTTATATATCAGTTTCTTTTTTTAATATGTTAATTTTGCTTTTATATATTACTGCGATTTACATGTAAAAATTTATCTTTGGTTCTCATTATTGCTTCAGCACATCGTCATGTGTAATCATTTTTTAAAACAGGAAACAATAAAAATTTATGATGTTTTGATTTTAGGTTGAACCATGAACAAAATAAGAAGAATTGATTCTTTTTTTAGAAAAAGAGGAAAAATATTGATAACTCACAGCTTAGTGAACCAACTCCAATGTGTAATATTGAAGTTGTGATTGAGCAGTCGCAATATGCTTCAGTTTGTGAAGAACTTGCATTGATTAGTGACCAGCCTCTTACTAAAATCAACATTACTCATTTAATTAGAGATGCAAGCAATCGTCATTGAATTTGGAAATACCCAGTTAATCAACAAGATAAAATTTGAAAGGCATACATTAATCTGGGTCCATATTAACCTTTGATGTCTGAATATCCGTTGACTGGTGAAAAGCATCCTCGTTGATTTCAATCTCATTGGTTCAAAAATTATCCATAACTTGAATATTCAGAGAAAAATACTGCATTTTGTTTCCATTACTATCTATTTCCAGGTAAGTCATCTGGAAAGTTAGGATCAGATACATTTACTGTTAAAGGATTCAATTATTGGAAGAAGTTAATGATAGGGAAATGTGTGCTTTTTTTACTCATATGGAAAAAGGTCCAAATTCAGCTCATAGATTTGCTAACGGGTGCTTGGAAAAATTGAAAAATCAGTCATGTGATATTGAGAAGGTAGTTAAGAGGCAAACTACTCAAGAAATTCTAAATAATCAATTAAGTATTAAAGCTTCAATAGATATTATTCATTGGCTCACATTTCAAGCATGTGCTTTTAGAGGGCATGATGAACGTCCAGAATAAAAAAAACCGAGGTAAATTTTTTGAAATGGTGGAACTTTACAATGAACAAGTATGTGCTCTTATTTTAGGTAATACTCTATAAAATTATAAATACATCTCACATCAAATTCAAAAAGAAATTTTACATGTCTTTGCTAGAAATGTTCAATCTTCAATTCATCATGAGATTGGTAATGTAAGATTTTGTTTAATTTTGGATGAAGCTCGAGATGAGTCCAGAAGAGAGCAAATAGCCCTTATTATTAGGTTTGTTGATAGAAGTGGATTTATCGAGAATGATTTTTTGATATAGTTCATGTCAAAGATACAACTGCTTCAACTCTTAAGGAAGAGATTTCCTTTGTTTTATCTCATCACAATCTTGATGTTCAAAGTATTAAAGGTCAATGGTATGATGGTGCTAGTAATATGCATGGAAAGTGGAATGGCTTGCAAGTTTTATTCATTAATGATTGCCCTTATTCATATTATATACATTCTTTAGCTCATCAATTACAATTGGCTATTATTGTTGTAGCTAGAGAAATATTTGATGTTCACACTTTCTTTCAGAATTTGATTTTTATTGTTAACATTGTTAGTGCTTCTTACAAGCGTAATGATGAATTATAGGCTTTTCAAGTAGTTATAATTGAACATTTAATTGATATTTGTGAGATTAAAACGGGTAAATGAGTTAATCAAGTAGGTGGTTCGCAACGACCTGGAAATGGTAGATGGAGTTCAAATATTAAATCAATTTGCATTTTGATACAAATATATGGGGCAACTTGTTTGGTTCTTGAAAACAATTGTAAGAGCTAAATAATAGATTCAATGAGTAGGCGATCAAACTTCTTAAGTTGAGCACAACTTTAGATCCTAAAAATAGCTATAAATTATTCAGTGTTGAAGATATATGTTTACTTGTTGACAAGTTCTATCCTAAAGACTTTTTTGACCAAGAAAAAATTCATTTGAGATTTCAATTGCAACATTATGAGCTTGATGCACCCAATCATCCAAAGGTAAAGAATATGCCATCGATTGTTGATTTATGTCAAGGATTTGTTGAAATAGAAAAAATCACAATTTATCCACTCATTGACAGGTTGATTCGACTTATTTTGACACTTCATGTTTCAATAACAACTACTGAACGAGCTTTTTCAGCGATAAAGATTGTTAAAACAAGACTTCGCAATCGAATGGAAAATGATTTTCTTGCAAATTATTTGATTGTCTATATAGAAAAAGAAATTGTTGAAAGATTCATAATTGATATAATAATCGATAATTTTTATTCTATAAAAGAACGACGAGCACTGTTAAAATAAATATGTAAGAATTATTTTTTATTATTTTTTACTCTATTTCAAAATTTATCAAACATAAATAATGTTTCCCTTTATCTAATGTTTCTTATATACTTTATATGTTTATATTTGATATGTATAAAGACCAATAAAATTAAAGTGATGAATATATTATGAAGATAAAATTAACTTCATCGCTTTGACTTCAATTTGGTATTGCTCAAAACCTCTTACCGTTTACAAAGTTCATTATATATTTGTATTTTTTATATATAACTCAAATACAATAAATTTAAAAAATATTATATTTTAATATATTAATTCAACCCTTCTAATAAATAATCCTAGCTCCTCAGCTAGCTATACGGTTGAAGATTCCACCTCTGAAAGAGATACATTTATGGAGGCTGGCACAGTTTATTAAGACCAACAATGTTTTGCTAATATTTATGTTCCAATGCTAGCAGATGATGCAAGAACGTTCAGCTGATGCAAGAGCTACGTTCCACTTAGAAAGCAACAGTGAATGTAAGAGAATGAAATTAAACTACCAGGTCTATAGGTCTATACGACTATATGCTATATAAAAATATTTAGAAAGTACAAAGCAGCAATTAAGTGATAGATACTACTAACTTCAATAAGAACTTTACGACAAGAGAAAAACTAGTAAAGCCATCGCATCAACAACAATAGCTTCTAACACTAAATAAAATTAAAAAAAATTATTTCAAAACTTTTTTAAAAAATATTTATATTTTATTTTTTTTGATTATAAATTAATATTTTTAGATGTTTTGATGTATTAAAGTTAAAAATAAATTTTAAAAAATAAAAAATATTATTAAAATTTATTTTTAAATAAAAAATATTTTTAAAATAACCGTATTATAATATCAAACAGGATGGGAAAAAAAAATACATGAACACTTGCACTTTCATTTACTCTATGCATCACCCCTATATTTCATGAAGAATAAAAAATATAAATAAAAACAAGTAAGCAAAACCAAATGAATCCATAAAGAAACCAAACCTAAATTTTTTCAAAAAAAGGCATTACTTTTATGAAAGAATTTTGGAGAAATTAAGATATCCAAATAGTTTAAACTGCTTTATTAAAAAAAAGAAAAGCACCAAGATATTATTGAGAAATCCATGTAAGAGATCAATTATAGTGCCTAGCCATTAAACCACTCAAAAATCATTACTTACATCATCATCGTCTATGCAACTCAAGAATCAAACTTAAAAATTCAGCTCAATTAATTTAAGAGGTTTTGAATTTATTTTTTAATAATCATGAGTTCGAGTTCTTTTAACATCATTGAAAATTTATATGATTATTAATTTTAAATCACGTAAAATTAGTCGAAATACGTGTAAACTAACCCAAACATGTATATTAATAATAAAAATATATATAATGTGTATTGTTTACAGAGCTAAAAATAAAGAGTCGTTTGAAGAGAAAAATGTCATGGATGGAAAACATATTTGTTAGCTATTATAGTTCAAGTGGTTTTTCCAGACTAACATAGGAGTTTGAGAAATAGCACTGCCAGAATTTATTATTATTATTATTATTATTATTATTATTTTGATAATAGCACATCCATAAAAGATTTTAAAAAACCATGAATGATAACTGCAGTTTTTTTAAAAAAGAACTCTACACTAAATTAAAAATTGGAATGCTATTTTTTAAAAAATAACATTTCCTACTTATTGCGTGCTTAAATACTCTAGTTTTCTCTTGTTATTTTTAAAGTACTCGCAAATGAAAACTAGTTCGATTGTGCTACTATGTTTTTAATGCTAGTTTGTTGATTTTTTAAAAAACATTGTGCACACCCTGTCTCCGTCACTTTCCCGTGCGAAGGGTCGGTGTTAATGTACCTGTCCTAAAGTTTTAATCTTTGACTTTCAAAATTGAATCTTGTTCCAAAAAACTAAACTTTGATTTTCATTTACTCAAAATAAGCCATGGCAGTTTCTAGTGATTCAATGCTTCAAAAGGTCTTTGCGAAGAGCCCAACTTTTGTTTCGAACAAAAAGGTTCTAGGAAAATCAGTGGGTATATCTGGTGGGGTAATTTCTTGCAATGAAAGGAAGCTGAAAAGTGAAGACAAGATCGCAGTAAAAGCATCGGCAGAAGCTGGTTTAAAGGGTTTGAAGAGTTATGAGGTGAACTTGGATCTGGGGTTTGATGTGGTGGCAGAGAGAGAGTTGAGAGAAAAAGGGTTCTTGGGGATAAGGAAGACAAAGTTAGTGTGTACCATAGGCCCTGCTTGTTGTTCTTTGGAGGATTTGGAGAGATTGGCAATGGGAGGGATGAATGTGGCTAGGCTTAATATGTGTCATAACACAAGAGAGTGGCACCGTGATGTTATTAGGAAAATCAAGAAGTTGAATGAGGAGAAAGGTTTTTTTGTTTCGGTTATGATTGATACTGAAGGCAGCCTGATTCATGTAGTGGATCATGGAGCTCCTTCCTCTATCAAAGCAGAGGTATCTAATTGGAATCTATTTTCCATGTTATTGGAGTGGTGTGGACATTTTTCTAGTAGCTGTTACTTCAGGAGAATTATGAGTAGAATGCAGCGTCACTAGAACCCAGTATTTAGTTTTCCCTTTAATTATGGAAAAACATGACTATAGACTATTTCTAATCTTGGATTATAATAATAATTTGTTGAAATGAATTTGTTGTAATCGATGGATTTTTGTTTTTACTTGGGCACCAGGAAGGTTCAGTTTGGGTATTTACAGCTAAAAAATTCGAGGGTTCTCGTCCATTCACTGTGCAAGCCAACTACGAAGGCTACTCTGAAGGTGGTGAATTTATTTTCTTGTTCACTGGGTCACTTATCCTTAGTGTTTTTTTTTTATGTTTTATAAGAAATTACAAAATGATACCATTGCTTTATTTCAATTTATCTCAATAGAATTGAATAATCGGCAGGCATCATGGTGGGTGATGAACTGGTTATTGATGGTGGAATGGCGAAGTTTGAAGTCGTTGAAAGGATGGGGAATGATTTGCGTTGCAAGTGCACGGATCCTGGTCTTTTCCTTCCTCTAGCCAAGTTAAGCTTCTGGAGGGATGGGAAGCTTTCCTATCACGGTCTTCCAACTCTATCAATAAAGGTTTTATTCTCCTCTCTCAACAGCTTTTGACATTCTATGATGGTCTTAGTCAGCTTATATTGATTACATTATTTCAACTTTCGCAGTCTGCTACCTGTTTTGCTTGCATGTCTCAAAATCCAAGAAATTTAGTACCTTTACAGTGTACATTAGATTCTGCAACTTGCACACTTAGTACTACAGAAAACCTAGCATACTTCTATCACTTTCCAGGGACCTATATGATGAAGTTCATAGATTCACTGAAAGGAAAATTGAAGGATAGGCTCTCCACATTATAATCCTTATTGTCCCTTAACAAAAATCATCACATTCTTTCCTTGATGGAATGTGGCGAGCAAGTAGCATCACTTCCTCAAATTCATTAGATTTCAAACTCAATCAGACTTACATAGATGAAATCTTGGTTTCATGCTCTGATAAATTTCTCATCTATACTCATTGAACGTACAGGATTGGGCAGATGTTGATTTCGGAGTTTCTGAAGGTGTTGATTTTATTGCCATGTCCTTTGTAAATGATGCCAATTCTGTCAAGAATCTGAAGAATTATCTCTCCGCCAAATCGTCCAAGTAAGAACACATTCACCAAGTTGAGATCTCATGTAATTACCCACATAAAAATTTCCTTTCCTCTTTCCATTTGTCTCCAATAATATAATGTATTTGACCTGGACTAATTATTTAGGTTTTCTTTTACAGACTGACAAATAGTTTCTGAAACCATACCTGAACCTTGCTTGTGCAGAATCCTCCCCCCACTCTCCACCCCGCCCCCTCTTTTCCAACATCCTCTTTTTTCTTTCTTGTTAAAAGTTATATCTGCCTTGATGTAGCTAATATTACATTGCCATATTTGTGAAATGGTGTTAATCTATGTCCTACATTATACAAAGTTAGATAACAACATAGATATAATTGTTTTTCCCCTTCTATTTAGTATCTTCTGGAAAACGAAGTATGAAACTTGAACATTGCTGTCATTTACAGATTAATAAGAGTACTGGCAAAGATTGAGACCTTGGAGTCTCTTCAGAAATTGGAAGAAATTGTAGAGGCATCTGATGGAATTATGGTGGCTCGTGGTGACCTAGGAGTTGAAGTTCCACTTGAACAGATTCCAACAGTCCAAGAGGATGTAACTCGTTTATGTAGGCAGCTGAACAAGCCAGTAATTATTGCTTCTCAACTTCTTGAATCAATGGTCGAATGCCCAACTCCAACACGTGCTGAGGTATTATATGACAACATCTGTTGTAATTGCAAATTAATATCTTATAGTAGCATAGGGGGACACTGTTTTTCTGGAGGGAGAGAGAAACATCTAAACATTTTTTTTACAAGGTGTTTTCTTGAGAATAGAAAGCCGAAACATTCGAACCTTACACAACCGGTTTAAAAGCTCTACACTAGAGGACAAAAGGAAAATTTCTATATGGATCTAAAAAATCAGATAAAGAAGTGAAAACAAAAACAGGAACACCTTAATTCACTGTTTGGTCGTGAGAGATCTTTGAAATTCCATTCAATGTAGTCTGGAATTAAACAGTGTGGCTTCCCAGTATTGCATCTCATGGAATGATGGAAGCTGCTTTTTGTTAGACATGGCATGAACTTGGATCGCTGTCCCATTAATCTGAATGTGGAATGATTGGATTGAGAGGAACAGTAGGGTTATTCAGATTGAGACTTCTATTCATGAGATTAAACTGTCTTGTCTAAGGAGCTGTTCTGTTCTAGAGGGCCCGTGCATTTCTTTCTGTAAAGAAAAACAATATATAGTCTTGTTGAAATTTTTTAAAACTTACTGCCTTCTTTTATTTGATAAGGTGGCAGATGTGTCTGAAGCAGTTCGACAGTATGCAGATGCACTGATGCTGTCTGGTGAATCAGCTATTGGATTACATGGGCAGAAGGCTCTTTCTGTCTTGCAGATGGTCAGCAGTCGAATGGAACTATGGAGTCATGAGGAAAACCGACAGAGTGCTCTTCATAACAGTCAGCTGGGCAATACGTTGTCTGATTGCATTGCTGAAGAAATATGCAATTGTGCCGTTCAAATGGGTATGATTTTCCTTTAACCTTCACTTACATTTTAGTACTTTTGTTGTGAAGCATCAAGTGGATACATGGTATTACAGATGCAAATCCTTTTCTCTAAATATCTTTTCAGCCTTTTTTTTTTAACAAAAAGTATCCTCTCAACGCTCTCTATAAACTGTAGAAATCCATTGATGAAAAAATAGCTTTCCTTACAAAATTACATAATCATTCGAACTTAGACAATACTGAGCCAAAAGTCAATTGATGTACTGAGTAGGCTTTTGTGTAGCACCTTAACGAATCTTTCAGTCAAATTATAACTAGGAGCAATGCCTTGGAGGTTTCGAACGGCTTCATATTCTCCATGCATAAGATGGTTAACTGGAGATGGCATGGGATTTGTAGTTGTAGTTTCATTGATGACCAAATGTGTGTTTTAGTTGTTCTCGACATGCTGCCATCCCTAAAAATACCAGATACGTAAGCAATTGGAACCCTTTGGGTTTTTGTAGAAGTGCAGTGAAATATGCTAACAAATGTACTTCATCAATCATTAATGCGTGGTCTTTCCTTATCTTTTGGACATATAAGCACACACATGATGTTAACATTTGATGTACCACTCCAAAATATCCAGGCCATGACTTTTTGGAATTTATGCCGGTGTTTTTGTTCTCCAGCTAACAACCTTGGTGTAGACGCTATCTTTGTGTACACAAAGCATGGTGAAATGGCATCACTTTTATCTCGCAACCGGCCCTACCCTCCCATATTTGCGTTTACCAGTGACAATAATGCTCGGATGGCTTTGAATTTGCAGTGGGGAGTTATCCCACTTCTTGTTGATTTATCAGATGATATGGAAGCCAACATCTCAAAAACCATTGATCTGATAAGAACGAAGGGGATGATAAAAGAGGGAGATGCTGTTCTGCTGGTCTCAGATTTAACTCCGACACATGCAACTTCAACGACTTTCCAATCAATCCAGGTGAAGACCATTGTTTAGGAGAATTACTCCTTTCTGAATACTGTTTAGAAAATGAGTGAACACAAAGGCTTTATTTTGATCTTTTTTCTGCAAGAAAAGTATGCTGTCAAGACTGAGTTTGGTAATCGAAAATAGACAATACAAGAAATCCACCAAGTGGTGTGAACATGTCCTGTCCATATCATCCAAACCATATTCGGCGTCTATTTGTGTACATGTGAATCATTATAATGTGAGTCAGAATTGAATCCTTTATGTATAGCCCCGCCATTCACTGCTAATTTGTAGGATATTGGGAACTTGCAAGAAAGATATTGCCTGGTCTTAACAGGCTATCTAGCACAACGTTTCTGAAAGCCATCCATCCAGTTAGTCTATAAATAGTTTTATGGAATTACTTGTTTGATGGAAGTAACTGAAACTTGCAAGTTTTATTTAGGTTTCAGACTATGGTCCTACATGAACTACAAAAAAGTCATGACAAAAAATAATTTTTTTAGTTAGCGAGGAACAAGAAACTCTCATGTTTAAGTCACTACGTGTGTAGAGAAACTCTTATAAATTCTTTGAGGAACAAGTTTGTCTAAAGTAATTTGTACATGAAAAAAAGGTATGCAGGGCAAAGTAAACACCATGTTTAAGTGGAATTTTTAACTAGAAAATTCCAGCCACTTTGCTTAGGCTAGGCCAAGCGGCTGTAACATTTCCAGCCGCCTGGAGGCTCAAGCGGCTGGAAACAAAAAAAAACTTTTTTTTTATTGAAAGAATCCTTTTTCTTTTCTTTTCTATTTTTTCATCATCAGTAACCAACTCTTCCTTGGCGTATACATGAATCATATTCTCCAATAATTACGCTACATAACAAAGATACAATATAACTTGTGTAATCCTGTGCGTAAAAGACGTGAATTATGAATTTATTCCTCTCTGTATGACATTCGGTTATCAATGTAGAAAGTTCCGTGAAAGTTTGACTTCCTCTCTTTCCCTGTCAAGAATCAATCACATGTACAGTTCAGCTTCATTAAGTTTCAAACTTTGTTTGAATTTGGATTAGAGATTTTTTTTCAAAGTAGCATAGGAGAAATATTTTTTGAAAAAATAGCAGTCACTTTCCTGCATTTCTTAGACATGAAAAGTAACTTCTATGGAACCTTTAGCATCTCCTTCATGTATTTACATGGAGGAGAAACAACTCCATGATTGTGAACTAATAAAGCAAATCAGTAACGAACCAGTGTTTTGCATCAACTTTACCACACAAGGCTTGGAGTTTGAATGAGTCCAGAGACACAAAATTCAGTGTTTCAGCTGTTGCTTCCAATATCTTGTATGCCATGATTCTTCTGACAAATGTTTGGTGACATTTAAAGCAAGTCTAGACAAATGAATAGATATTGTACTTATTTTACCCTAAATTCAGGTTGCAATAACTCTAGGTAAGCTCACCACTCATGTCCGCAAGTACATGGTGGAAAAAGCTCACCACTCCCAATCTTTACCGATTCCTTGCTTATATATATATATATATATATATATATATATATATATATATATATATATATATATATATATATATATATATTTTAATGTGAATGTCCGGGCTAGTTTGCACGTATCTCGACTAATCCCACGGGCTCTGAAGTTAACGACCATGTAAGCCTCCAGTAGCCATCATATAAGCAACCACAGGACTCAAACCTGAAATCACAGAAAAAACAAACCTCTTAATTCCAAGTTTTTATCACTGTCTACCACGTTCATTATATATTTGGTTGTATAAGATACGGTAGTAGATATGAGATAAGCACGTGACACCTGAGGAAAATAACCTTATGTCAAATACTATGGCCTCCTGCTTACCCTCAGTTCATGTTTGTAGGGAAATGAATCCTGTCAAGGATCAAGCACTGGAAGAGAAAAGAGTGAAAACCAAACAATTATTGACTTGATCATTTTTTTTCTTTTTACAATTGACTTAATCATTTTCTTACACGCTCACAAATCATAATTTTCATAGCTCATCCCTTCTCTTTGTTCTTCAAGTTTCTAAACAGTAAATGAAAACCCTTCATTTTAATATATTATTCCTTCTTTTCTTTTTTCTTTTTTTTTGTTCTTGGCTTGCTTCATCGAAAGTGGAGAGTAAATTGTGTGGCCATTCCTATTCCACAAAACATGGGCTTCACCCTACTTCCTAGCCACAAAAGCCACCCAACAGACACGTCACTTCTTCGCACGTTAGTTCCATATAACATCTACTCACTAAAATGCGCCCACTCGTTTGACACTGACAACCGAAACCCACCTCTTGTCTTCACCACTGTGCCTTCGTTTCCCTAGAAACAAACACAAAACTTTTCTTCTTCTGATTTTATTTTATCTTCTCTCTTTGAAAAGTTGCTCTCATTACTCATAGACTCATTCTCTTGATGCCAAACGCCACCTCAGAATGGCTTATCAAATCAACTCTCCCTCCACTCTCCATTTCCCCGTCAAAAAACTTTCCTGGGAAATCAAATTCCAGGAAAACAATTCTTAAGTTGAGAACTTTCTATGGCAGCTCAAGAAGATATTATGAGGAACAGCAAAAGTTTAAGGTCTTTTGCTCAGTCCGAGAAGAAGACAATAATAAAAGAAATGGCAAGTTCGGTTTTTGATACTCGTGTAGAATTCGAACTTTATTGGTTTTTTGTGTTCTTATATATTAAAAAGATAGTAACTTTTTGTTAATATTTTATGTTATTTGTTTGTGGGTTTGCTTAGTGAAGACGGTTTTTGTATTTTTTTTTTTTAGGGGAAGAGCCACCGGAGTCATTGTTTATGAAGGAACTGAAGAGGAGGGGTATGACTCCGACTTCATTGCTTGAAGAGACCAATAGAGGCAATTATGGAGTGGAAGATGAAATGAAAATTGGAGAGGAAGACTGGGGTTTCTCTAAAAGAAATTCAGTATCAACTGAAATTGATAAAGGTCTGTCTAATCAAAGGGAGAGGTCAATGGCTCTTAATAGTGAAGGACTTGAGGTTAATTTTGTTTCTTTGCTCTTTGTTTATTTCTCGAAGTTTGTTTTTCCATTTGCTTATTTGTCAAAGAATTGCTTGAATGCTCTATTAACTATGCCATGCCAAAACTTGAGCTACAATCGTGGGAGAATTATTTGGTGTGTATACTTCCTTACCTATATGTAAAGGTTATTCCTTGCATATCTAAGCTCAGGTGTGCTAAGACGGGCTTACATTTTTCCTCTGTTTCAGGGATTAATTCCTCGGGCTAAACTTCTGCTTACAATTGGAGGAGCTTTCTTCTTGGGATTTTGGCCATTGATTCTCATAATTGTTGCATCTTTTTCTGCTCTCTACTCTGTAAGTTATCTTTCTGCCACGCTTTTGTCTGTTATATGTTACCACGGATCATTGCCAATTCAGTCAGCGCTCCTTTGTCCGAACCTGGTGCTGTATTGGGTTAAGGTGTTTTTATTTTCTAAAAATAGATTGTATTGTGGATCAGTGCCAATTCCGTTATCCTTATTTCTACACTGACATGTTATTCAGCTATTTGAGATATGCTTTTTGGTGGAAGGTGATCAAGTTATGTGGTGTATTGAGATTTGAAATCTGAAAGTGGTTACTGTCATATAATGTGTTTCTGTTTGGACTCTGTGTATGTATACTTGTTTTACAAGTTGCCATTATTATGATTATACATAGGAATCGCTTGGCCATGAGATCAGACTCAGTTTATATACACAAACAAGAACGGTAGCATAACATGAAATATTTCTTCAAATGTAGTTCACGACATGTTGTTGAGGAAGACTCAGCAAACTAGTGGCATAACATCAAATTTAACAATCATGTAGTTTGCTCTATAGCTAAGAATATTAGGCATCTTATACTGCAGCAATTACTTTTTGACCCCTTTTTATTTTTTTGAGTTGGATGCCTGCTGGTTTTCGTCTATTTCAATTTTGGAACATTGTATTACTAGGTTGAAAAAAAAAACAGAAAAATTAAAAAGAAGGCAATGAGTGGATAATTTTTTTCTCTATCGAGTTGCAAGTCCGCTTCTCGTTATTTCTGCGTGATGTCACATACATTCTTTTATAGCCATATGGGGGGCCATATCTTTGGAAGCTTGATTCGAGTTTGAATTGAAGGTGGTTGAGATTTTGGCATTTATATAGCCTTGTAAATCTTCATGGGACCTTTACTTCTGTTCCCAGCTAGCTTCTCTTATTCTCTTTGTTTTGTGCTTAGTAAATCTGATGTTGGCTGTTGATGCTCTAGAGAGACTTAAATAGTCCCTGACATCGAATTGGTTGCGCATAACTTAGAAAGTGTTTCTCACAGAAAGCATGAATTTCATGCTTTTCAAGCGCGGCGGCACCTCTTAAACAAACATACTCTTATTTGTGCGTCATGGAATCTAGTTACTGATATGTTTCCTCGTTTCCTGGACAGTGCTTTGGGTCAAGTTTCGTCCACGATGGAAGGGATGCACCAACCTCGCCACCACAACATATCGATCCATATGAACTGCTGGAAGATGAAAGAATATCTCAAATTGCTCCTAGTTTAAAATGAACCACCAAAAAAGGCTCATGTAAAACCAGATCCTTGATAGATTCTGTAGCATATTATGTCTGCCCTGGTTAATTCTGTATCCGTGTAAATGCTATCAACAATTGGATCTCCAGCATCTGTCACAATATTCTCAATTTGCAGTTGCTTGCTGGGATGACAGGAAAGATGTTATTGGTCTCACTGCAGCAGTGTTTGAATTTCGGGGTATGACTTGCAACCATTAGATTCCTGTCGTGCATGTAACATGCAATTTAAGTGCGTACAGCAGAATGTGTATATATATATATATATATATATATATATATATATGAGCATTAGTTATCTTAATTCATGCTGATGATATTTATTTGCGTACATTTTTAAACATCTCGTTTTTATAAATCGTTCAGGGTCGCCGTGGTTGGGCGAAAATTTGAGTTGACTTTAGAAAGTCTTTTTCCCTCCCGTATGAATTATTAGGAGTTGTGTCACCTGAAATGAGTAATTAATTGTGTTTCTCAACTGAAAAAAAAAAAAATAAATAAAAAATTGGTTGCATCATCAAACAAATCTGAAATCCAAAAAACATTTTTTTAATTGGATGCTTTTCTAATGCCATCTTTCATGCTTCACAGACATAAATTGTGTTCCACAGTGTTTGAAAATGCTCAATCCACTAAATCACATTCCATATAGAATAGAATAGGAAACAAGTCGCAGTAGCTTTAACATAAAAGGGTTCCTTAAACACCTTTGGAGCAGGACACATGGCACTGCCAAACAACAACTCGTATCAAAGTGTCAAGCACTTCATTAGAGAAACAGGTAATGTAGCACCTCACATGTACTCCTCGCCGTCTTCATCCTCGCCTTCAGCTGATTCCGCACCCACCTCTTCATAATCCTTCTCGAGTGCAGCAAGATCCTCGCGAGCCTCGGAGAACTCACCTTCCTCCATACCCTCACCAACATACCAGTGAACGAAAGCGCGCTTGGAATACATGAGGTCAAATTTGTGGTCAATGCGAGAGAACACCTCAGCAACACTGGTGGAGTTGGAGATCATGCACACAGCCCTCTGGACCTTCGCCAGATCACCACCAGGAACAACTGTGGGTGGCTGGTAGTTGATACCGCACTTGAATCCAGTGGGGCACCAGTCAACAAACTGAATTGTACGCTTGGTCTTGATGGTAGCAACTGCAGCATTAACGTCCTTAGGCACGACATCACCACGGTACATCAGGCAGCAGGCCATGTACTTGCCATGGCGAGGATCACACTTAGCCATCATAGATGCAGGTTCAAAGGCGCTGTTGGTGATTTCAGCAACAGAGAGTTGTTCGTGGTAGGCTTTCTCAGCAGAGATAACGGGTGCATAGGAGGAAAGCATGAAGTGGATTCTAGGGTAGGGAACCAAGTTGGTCTGGAATTCAGTGACATCCACATTCAAAGCACCATCAAACCTCAGAGAAGCAGTCAGGGAGGAAATGACCTGCAATTGCCATTCAAAAAGGTCAGTTCAGTACCATCTTCAAATTTGCGACAACTACAGAATTGAGGTTTCCTATTTGAACTTGATTCGATATCAAGACCATGTAAACCATTACACCTCGCATTATTATTGATACATACAATTACATTCCGAGCATCAATAAATCCACAAAAGCATCCCAAGCACGAGTATATGATATACCTGAGAGATGAGTCTATTGAGGTTGGTGTAGGTGGGTCGTTCAATGTCAAGAGAGCGCTTGCAGATATCATAGATGGCTTCATTATCAAGAAGCACAGCCACATCAGTGTGTTCCAACAGGGAATGAGTTGAAAGGACACTGTTGTAGGGCTCAACAACAGATGTAGAAACCTGAGGAGATGGATAGACAGTGAAACCCAACTTGGATTTCTTTCCATAGTCAACAGACAAACGCTCCAAGAGAAGGGATCCAAGACCAGATCCAGTACCACCACCAACAGCATTGAATACAAGGAAACCTTGCAGACCAGTGCAGTTGTCAGCAAGCTTTCTGATACGGTCCAAGCACAGGTCAACAATTTCCTTGCCAACTGAAACAATAAAGACAATCATCAGAATCATAAACTCACACAAGTCTATAGAAAAAAGGAAAACGAACAAACAACAGAGGGCACTTACTGGTATAGTGTCCACGGGCAAAATTGTTGGCAGCATCTTCCTTGCCACTGATGAGTTGTTCAGGGTGGAAAAGTTGGCGGTAAGTTCCGGTTCTGACTTCATCAATGACAGTGGGCTCAAGATCTACAAAGACGGCACGTGGGACGTGCTTCCCCGCACCAGTTTCACTGAAAAAGGTGTTAAAGGCATCATCTCCACCACCAACAGTCTTGTCACCTGGCATCTGGCCATCAGGCTACAGAAGTAACGCACAGACATTTATCAGCAACTCATATCAATAATAAATACAAAAAAAAAACTATTCATATTCTGATAATATTTAGTGGAATATACAAAATATTCAAAAATAAGACTTTGCGATTCAAGCATTCGTTTGCAAAGATATACATTTAGATCTAAGAAAGATCGATACACTATAAGAACTAAACTTAGATCTAGAGATATTAAACAAATTTGAAAGCAATGATAAACAAATGACCAAAATGAGAATAAAAACACATAGATCCAATGGAAACCAAGCAAACAAACCCAAAAATCGAAAAAATATTTTCACATCAGGTGAAGTTTAGATCTAACTAAAACCAAAAAACAATCCGCAAATCCAAGCAAAAACACATATAAAACTCGAGATTTAAGCACAAAAGCAAATGTGTAAATGTACAAAGTATAAGAGCTACAGAATGTTGGAAGATATGAAACCAGAATTGACAGATCTATCGAAAGATACCTGGATGCCGTGCTCGAGGCAGTAGAGTTCCCAGCAGGCATTTCCGACCTGAATACCAGCCTGACCAATGTGGATCGAAATGCACTCTCTCATTCTCGCTGATTAAGAGACGAAAGAAAACAACAAAAGTAGATCCGATGGAAGAAAGAAGGAGATTTGGAACGAAAGCGTTTATCAAGACGCCTTCTGGGGAAGATTTTGCAGGAGATGGACTTGGGTGATGGTTATTTATAAGACAGACATTTGGGGATTTTTTAACCGGGGTTGGTTAAGAAAGGGCAACATACGGCAATGATTGCTGACGTGGTGTATTTTCATTGTTTATGTATTAACTATAGTTAGGTTTTACGTCCCTTTCAATTATATTTTCAAATCTTGCCGCTCGAGGCTAGACTTTGATTCAATTGGAAGGAAGGGTGGATCAGCCTGGACGTGAGTGGACCTTACCTGGGCCTGTTTGGCTGTGACCTGTAAGTGGCTTTTTCCGGTCCATATTTAGGGGACCAATGCGCTGTCTTTTTATTTTTGGGGCATTTTCAAAATATTACTTAGAAAAAAAAGAGGAGGAGGAGGAAAATTAAACCCATTTTACCATGAATGCCCAAAATTTGTTGTCTGATATTAGAATAAAAAAGGTTGCAAAACAAATGGAACTAAATTAAAGCCGACCAATGGTAGCACCATCTCATGCAAGCAATTGAATCCTGGCATTCTGAGTTCTATCCATTGGATTTGCATGCCCAAAAAGTTTATATATATATAAAAGACATTGAATTTGCACTCCATTGTGATGGTGACGACAGTGGATTTGCCAACTATTTAGAATCTACTCTAGCAAATGCACATCAATAATGTTGCTTCGGTTTTTATAACTGATAAATTTAAATTTAATAGTCTTAAAAAACCCTCTTGAATGCTTAAAGATATATGGTCTAAGGCAACGTGTTTGGGACAAGCTCTTATGGGCTCTCTGTTGGAGAAAAATTCAGCTTTCATGGACTCAGTTTAAAAAAAAATCTCAACGCCATTAACTCAATCTTAGAAAAGAGTTTATCCCCAATAGAATTAGCTTTAGGGAAGAGTTCAGCCCTAACAGGTTCAACCCCGTGGAAAAGCTTAGCATCTAAAAATTCTTTATTTACCATAAAGGATCTTTTTACTAACCCAATACAATTTAAATCATATTCTCTCACACCTTCGGGTGTATAAAGTTAGTCTACCATGTTTTCATCAACATTAATGTTGTGTATGGGGTATTTATCTTTCATTAATGTTATAAGAAGAAAATGAAACTTCAACCCCTTCATTCAAGCAACATGACAAGGTTCAAGACTATATATAGCCCTTGAACCACTTAGGTAAAGGGTTTACAATCTCTATTTTTATTGCATGTATATTTTCATAGCATCTCTCTCTAAAATATCATTTCACTCTCTAAAAAGATACCTATTAAAACATTTGAGAGTCCTCAAATCTATCAAAGGTGATATTTTGCAAGTATTAAGCAACAGCCATATTGACCAGGAAGAATTGATCATATTGTTAAAACCAAAAGATTAACCGATTATCCAACATATAAGCCTTGTTCTTAAGCTATTTTGATTTTTTAGGACTTGGCATGTTTGGGATTGTGGTAGTGATGGCTGTTTAAAGTGCTTTTCACTTAGAAATGCATCAAAATGAAGTTTTTTCATTTTTAAAAAAATTATTTTTGATATCAGCGCATCAAAACGATCTGAAAATATAAAAAAAATATTTTAAGCAAAAAAAAATTTCAAAATTTTTAGGAACACAGTTTGCACCGCATTCTCAAACACTCTCTTCATCAATTGACGTCGTTTGTGGAAACTTGATAAAAAAAAATCATTAATTGCTCTTCCAGAAGTGGTTTATTGACATCTTTAATCACCATCAAAGACAGATAATCAAGATACTTCTAGAATAGGACATGTCACGGACCTCCCTATAATTGTTAGCACATCTGCTCCATCAAAACTTTAGCAACTCTTAAATAAAAAGTAGAAAGGGATTGACTTGGGCAATAGCCTCACAACCTTTCAAGGATGGGATTGACTTAGTCTTCTTAGTGCGATTACACAATTTATCTCGAAATGAGTCACCACGGTTTTCCTAGTGCGATTGCACAATTTACCTTGAAAGAGATTAATTTAACCACCATAGTGTGATTTTACAACTTTTCTTGGAAGGGATGAATCTAAAGCCTCTCTAATGTGATTACACAACTCTTCTTATAAGGAATGGATCTGAACCTCCCATTGTGCAATAGCATAACTCTCTTTAAAAGGGATGGATCTGAAGCCTCTCTAGTGTGATTGCATAACTCTCAATGGAATGGATGTATCTAAAGTCTCCATAGTGCGATTGCACAAATCTCTATAAGTCTATCCCCTCCAACCCTTATAAATTTTTCTAAGTATGAGAGTAAATATGGGTTTGTCCTCTCCATCACTTAGAGATTTTACCAAGTATAGGTGTCAACACTGGTTCCTCTAAGCCACTCTCTAAAAGATGGACTAGAGATCTCCCCAGTGCAATAGCATCACCTTTTTTGGGTTTACCTCCACCCCTTAGAATTTTTTCTAAGTATGAGAGTCGACATGGGTTCCCCTAACCATTCTCCAATAGATAGACCAAAGGTCTCCCCAGTGCAATAGCACTACCCTTTTTAGGTTTCCCTTATATCTCCTCTACCCATTAAAAAATTTTCTAAGTATGGACATAGACATGGATCCGTCACCTTTACCCTTTATAAATTCTTCCAAGTACGAGTGTCAACATGGGTTCCTCCAAGCCACTCTCCAAGGGATGGACCAAGAGTCTCCCTAGTGAAATAGCATCACCCTCCTTGGGTTTCCCTTCGCCCTTTAGAAATTTTTAAAAGTACAGGCATCAACATGGGTCTATCCCCTTTACCCCTTATAAGTTTTTTCTAAATATGGGCGTCAACAGAGGTTTTCTCATTGGGTTTCCCTTCTAGAAATTTTTCTAAATATAGGCATCGACATGGATCCATTTCCTCCGCCCATTAAAAATTTTTAAAATATATGCAACAACATGGACCCGTCCTCTCCGCCTCTTAGAAATATTTCTAAGTACAGGTTCCTCCTTCATGGGTTTCTCTATTATTAGAAAAAATTTCTCGGTATGCGTTCTATTATGGTTCCCCTCTACTTGTTTAGAAATTATTTCTTAACCATGATATATGCCCCTGCACACGAGCTCTCTAGTATATCACTCGAGGCTTCCACCCCTTTTCTCATACAAAGAAAATTCAACAAACTCATTATACCGAGTATTTTTATAAAGTTTTTACATTTAAATATTACAAAAAATTGAGAGGCTACTGATAAATTCAAATTTAACATGCTAAAAAAAACCCTTGAAAGCCCAAAAACTCATGGTTTCAGACAACGTACTCGAGCCTAACTCATATAAGCTCGGCCTTAAGAAAGAGTTCAGTCCTCATAAGTTCAGCCTTAAAGAAGAGCCTAACCTCTATAGGCTCAACCTTGGAAAGAGCTCAAACCCCGTGGGCTCAACCTTGGAAATAACTTAGTTTTCATAGACTTAGCCTAAGAGAAAAGCCCAATGTCATAAATTTAGCTTGGGAAAAAAGCTCAGCCCTATAAATTCAACCTCGGAGAAGAGCTCATCTTATGAGAGTTTTCTATCTACCATAAATGACCTTTTTACTGACCCAATATATTTTGGATCTTACTCTCCCTATACCTCTTGGTGTATAAAAGTCCTCTAAGAATCTTATTTTCATCACATGAATATTGTTATATAAGAGATAATGTATAAAGGTCTTCTAAGAAACAACCATATTTCTATCAATATTAATATTGTCTAAGTAATATTTATTCTTCATTAATAATAATAGAAAAAAAAATATTTAAACTACTTCATTCAAGCAACATGACAAGTTTCAGGTTCAGAAGTTATATATAGCCGTTGAACCACCCAGGTAAAGGATTCTCAATCTTATTCTCTATTAAATACATATTTTTAAAACAACTCTATCTAAAATATTATTGAACTTTCTCTAAAAACATACTTAATGAAGCATTTTAAAGTCTTCAAATCTACCAAAAAAAACCATTTACAAATATCAATCATTAATCACCTTAACTTAACTTACCAGGCACTAACCATTTTAATTAGAAAGCATAAATCAAATTATTAAAACCAAGAGATTATTAACTGATTATTTAATATATAAACATTTCTCTGAAGTTTTTGCTACCTCATCAATAACTCAAATATTTTATCATTTATATTAATCAGCACATGCTAGCGTTTACATTGTGAACATATAAAAGGGGTGATTGCCCCTTACATTCATATTCAATCTCTTTCTTTAGTTGTTTTCTAGTGCTCTACCAGTATCTACACGGATACGCTGATCTGGATTCTGGGTCTATATGGAGGACGCCGTCCTCACAAGAGTAGATTTTTTCCACTGCAGCAATGGTTATTTTGATGTCTGAAACCTTCAGATGAAAGCTTTTCATCGTCCTTGATTTGGGAAGTTCGATTACAAGGATGCTTTTATTCTTGATGAATGTGAAAAATACAAGTGCATTTCCAACTCTAAGAACAAAAAATTAAGCTGCTGGCTGTGTGCCAGTCCATGCACGATGGTCATCATCAAGTTCATTTATTCTAAGATTACGCCTTTCTTGCAAATAGGTTACCCCAGACCATATACCTCGTATAAGTAAGATACTTACAAACACCATGCTTCCAAGGGTGCAAACCACCTGCATTTCAAACACCAACACAGAGAGGTGAATGACATGATATAACAACTATCCAGGCACTAATCCATCTTAAATTTTATAAAGTCCAATTCAATGATTCCAACCAGCATGGTTGCATTTTCAGAGACTACCGATTGTTTCGGGGAGAAAGGCAGGGGAGCTGCAATCATCCACAACTAGAACTTGGAAATGAATGCCCACAAGGCTCACAAATCAGCACTGCTGTATCTATCACAGAATATTATGACACAGTTTACTTACAGCAATATTTGCATGTACATGAACTCAAGGCTGGACTGGTTAAGTCTAACTGACCATACTCAACATTAACCCAAGCCATTAATTGTGGTACTTTGCTTGATTAATCATCGAGATTCATTTTAAAGCATAATTCAATAATGATGGTAGAAACTCTTGGTTCCTTCACAATTCAAACTTTCAAAACCTCAAGCTTGGTTCAGATTAGTTCAAGAAGTTGCACCAACATGAGCAACTATATGCCAGAAGTTATCAGGAAATAGAACAGCAAACATCCAATGGCGTAGAGTGAGAGAAACACCAATAACTATAAATATTGGGCAATTTCAACAATTCAACTAATCCATTTTCAATGATTTTGGGAATAAATATATCCAGGACATCCACAACTGTAAAGGACATGCACACTGAAGTAGAATAACAAACAATTGAATCATTCTACTCGGAGCTCAAACTGAAAGATCGTTTATCATTAATATCCAAAGGATGTTATAACCAACATTATTGGGTGGATATGTGCCTGTTGAGCATGATTCTGGCAACACTTGGGTCAATGACTTTGGCTATCTGACACGGACAGAAACACAAAAAAAAGACAGCAAGCTGGAGAGACAGAATTGAAACCGAATAGAATTGTCATACAAAATCCTAATTTATAATCTTATTACTGAATGTCTTTTCAAGTAGTCTACCTCTTTAAGAGACAACTCCTTAAATAAACCCAAAAGCTAACACCTAAACAAACTAGGAAACCTGAAAATAAAGGAAAACCAATAAAAGTACCAAATAAACTAGGAAAAATAAAATTATTGCGCAAAATATTTAATTTCCTGAACTTAATAGGAAAAAATAAAATAACTGAAAAAACAAATAACTTTTTCTAAAAACCTTATGCATTGCTATCTCTCCCTTTTGTTGTGATGCATAGGAGACAAAATCCATGATCTGCCCCTTGTGATCGTTGAGCCAGTTAATCTAGGCATTTTACTCCATGAATGGTTGACTCAACTACCCAATCCTACAAGAAGAATACTCTTGACTCCAAGGTATCCCTCCACGTTTCCAACTCACATTCAACATATACTCAGCTTCATCATTGCACTTAAATCTCCACATTAGATTCTACAAAGCTTACTCTAAACACACACTGGAGCAAATACTGTACTTAATAGCATAAGAAACTAATTATAGATTCTGACAGGACAACAACAACAACTGAAGTTCACCATTATAATGTTTTCAATAAGCATTTGGTTGCTCTAAAGTTAATAACAAAGGCATGCTCCAAATCAAATATCAGGTTAGATATTTGATGAGTTGTACATATATGGCATTAATTAAAACTTAAAATCAGCGATTATACCAATTGGAATTGAAAACCACGCCAACAAGTAACGTTGATAAATTAAATAATAATAATAGTAAATGATCTAAAATTACTAGCATTACCTCAAGGAAAGCTTTCAGAACCCACAAAAACGCCAGCAATAAAACTCCATTCACCGAAAACTCCACCTAAAAAATCCACAAAACGCGCAAATTAGTAGATATAGGAACAGGACCGGTTAATCCAATAAAGAAAAAACACTCCCCTTCATTTTCATCAACTAATTCAAGAACAGGACCGGTTAACAGTGATTACCAATTTAGTAGATATAGGAACAGGCAAAACCGATCGGACGGCCTTTCTAGCACGTTTCGATACCTTCTTGAACACATTTGAAATAAACCTAACTAGCAGATCCAAACTCCTATCCTCCTCCTCTGCTTCATCATCATCACCGCCGTCCTCGTGATCATCGGCGAAATCAGAGTTGATCGACCTGCTCCAATTTCGAGGACCATTTAAATTGGAGGTTCTTCTTGAAGCTTGAAGAAGAGAATTAGGTGATTTAGAAGAGTGAAAATGGAGAATAAGTTTTGGATGAGAAGGGAAAGTGCGAGGGTTTTGGTGTGTTTTTGGAGAGAAAGGAGAGAGAGATGAGGTGTGAGTGACAGTAAATGACATAGCTGTGAGTTAAAGATTAGACATATTTTTTCAGCTCCAAGGCATGGATGGATGTTTGAAAGAGTTGGTTGCAAAGAGAGACAAGAAAGGTATCAGCGACTCTGAGTCCATGACGACTCGGTCCGGAGGATTGAGATTACAGTCAAGTGACGGTAAAAGTGAGGGATTGTTCCAGCAACTGCTCCAAATAGATGCCGCGTGGCAGTTCCCTGTAACTATTTTTTTTTTTTTGCTCTAATTGTTGTTGCTTTTTTTTTCTTTTTTAACAGAAGGGACTGTTTTTGCTCAAAATCATGGTTTGAACTTTGAAGGTTAATTCATGTAAAACGTGGAAAATATTTTATATGAAAAATATAGTGTAAAAAATAATAAAATGTTAATGAATGGTTTGAAAGCTTCCGTTTATTTTTGTCATTGTTTGATTATATTAATGAAAATTAATTAAAATTAATTACTTGTCTTTTCATATATATATATATATATATATATATATATATATATATATATATATATATATATCAAAATAAAAGTTATAAAAAGAAAAGAATTAATTAATGTTGTGGCACATGATATAACAAAAAAATATAGTTTTATAACTATTTTAAATCTTTTAAGTGCTGTTTGTCTTACGTTGTAAACTAAAAACATTATTTTTATAGTGTAGAGAAATGAGCCCTGAGTTGTTTAAACTTGTTTGTAGTGTAGTTTTGTTTTTACAATAAAAAAAAATTTTATTGATGATTTTTATTAATGTAGCTAGTTCTTGCGAGAAGCTCTCCAAGTGTTAAGCGGGGAGTTTGATTGTATAGCCATGGTTGCTTGGTGCTTTTTTTGTGCTTACTGATATCTGTTTGTTTACTGAAAAATAATTTTTTTTGAAAAATAAATTTTAGGAAAATGAATTATTTTCTGATATTTGACAGTATAATAAAAAATAAATTAGAAAATATTTTCCAGTATTTGGTTATGTCATAGAAAATGAGCTAGAAAATAACTTATTAATGTTTTATTTTTCTCAAGTTTATTAAAATAATGAGGAACAAATCTTACAAATTAAAAGGTTGAATGAGAATGAAATTGAAAAAAAATATAATTTCATAAATTATCTCAAATAAAATAAGTAATAATCAAAATAATAGAGATCAAATCTAAAAAATAAAAATGAAAGATGAAGAAATTAAAATAATAATAATTAACATTTCATAAATTATTTCAAATAAAATAAGTAATAATCAGAAGAATGAGGACCAAATTTGATACATAAAAAATTTCAATAAAAAAATAATAAGGGAAAAGTAAATAACAATTATAAAAATGAGGACCAAGTTAATATAAAAATTAAATTTTAAGAGATAAAATTGAAAAATAAATATTCAAAACAAAATATATATATATATATATATATATATATATATATATATATATATAGCAATCAAAAGTTTGAGGATCAAATTTGATATAATCAGCAAATAATATGACATTTCTAAATTTTTCACAATTTCCAGAAAGTGTTTTCCGCCCAAATTTTCCTGGAAAACACTTTCCTGGATACCAAGCCAAATTTTTCTTTGACTGGAAAGTGTTTTTCGTTGACTAACTTTTCTAATAGCAAACAAACACATGAAAGTTTGGAAAGTGGTTTTCCAGAGAGTGAATTCCGAGAAACAAACATAGCATAAGAGTTATTTTATGATTTTTTTAGGGGGGGCTATATTATAGCTGTAACTTGGATAAATATTTATTTTTAAATAATACTTTTAATATGTATAGCTTTATTTAATATTTAGTTTATTTTATTTAAGTAATTTAAATGTATATGTCTATTTTTATTATCATGATTGACTAAAAAAATATTTTAATTAGTAAATTTAGCAAACACAACCAGATAAATATTTTGTTTTATGATATTAAATATCTTGATGTACAACCATTTCTTGATTTATTTATTTTTTAGTTGTCGTTTATGATTTTTTTTATTTATTTTTAGTTGTCATTTATGATTTTTTTATTTATTAACACACATGGTTATTTATTTATTTAATTACATGTATGAAAAAAAAATTTTATTTATTTTCACCTAGAACTTTTTTTTTACTATAAAGACATGTTAAAAAAAACTTGTGTGTACAATTTTATTTTGAAAAAAAATATCTTTATTTAAAATAATTTTTGTTTATGATACTATTTTTCTGTAGCATCAAAAAAGACAACATTGTAAAACTAAGTTGGTGAAAAAGAAAAATGGATAAAATAGGGATCTAAAGGCATATTGAATATTTGATAATAAACTAAAAGCATTATTAATAAAAGAAGTCAATAAACTGCATTATTGATTACAAAAATAAGGGTATTGAGTTAAGATTTTAGTTAAAATGAGAGGACTGAATTTACACCACATGTTTAATAATTATTATTAACATATATTAAAAGACTTTGATATTTTACTGTAGCAATGAACTCTGAAATACCTTAGTGTTTTATAGTTTAATCCTCAAAGTTTACTAAAAGGTCTTGGCATTTCACTATAGCAATGAGCAGTGAAATACTTTGGCTTTTTACAATTTTGTCCTCAATTTTTTTTTTTGCAACTTCATCCTTTAGTGTTGTGTTTAATAGGTATTGAACTCTATAATTTGTTTCGATTCAGTTTCTACATAATTATCTCAATCTCATAACTCGAGATTTAATAGGTTAACACAAGTTGACTCGGCTTATTTTTTGTTATTTTTTAATTAATTTTTTCTATACTTTATCTTTCAACATTGGGTTAATTGAGAATTTAGATTCGTATTTTTTTATTTGTTTTTTATGGGGGCTATCATGATCTCATGATTTGGATCGCGAATTTTGCGAACTATTCAGGTTGGTTAGAGTATTTTTGGATTTTTAAAATTTTTTTTTTTCAAATACATCCTTCAACATTGAGTTGATTGAAAACTTGACTTTAATTTTTTTTCTTTCTATAGAGTTATTTTGATCTCATTATTCAGGTTTGACAGATTAACTCGAGTTGACTCATGATATTTTTTTTGTTTTTATTTTTTTCTAATTCAATCCTTTAGCATTGGGTTGATTGAAAATTATGCTTTATATTTTTTTATTTGTTTTTTATGAGATTATTATGATTTCATGACCTAGGTTGCAGGCTAGCCCCGATTATCTCAGGTTTTTTTGTTATTTTTTTTAATTTTATCCTTCAATATTGGGTTGATTGGGAGTTAGACTTCATAATTTTTTTCGGTCTGCTTTCTATGATGTTATCTCAGCCTCGTGACTCGGATCACAAGGGTCGGTTAACTCGAGCTAATTCAAGTGATTTTAAGATTTTTTTTAATTTTATTATTTAATATTAGATTAGTTGAGATTTGAGTTTCGTAATTTATTTTAATTTTTTTATGCGTTTATCTTAATCTCGTGACTAAGTTTTTGCAGGTTAACTTGGGTTGAATCAACTCATTTTTCTAATTAAACTTTGTTTTTAATTTTATATTTTAATATTGGATTGATTAAGAATTGGGTCGAATTTTTTTTATTTGTTTTTTACAGGTTTTCATAACCTGAGTTGGAGATTTGATATGTTAGCCTGAGTTAATTCGTGTAAATCAAGGTTAATTCAAGTAAATCCAAATAAATCCAATATATTTTCGTCTTAATATTTAAAAATAACATTTTTTTTTATATTTTTAGTCAAACTATATTTTTATCGGTCATTTGAGTTATTTTTAGACTTGTAAAATCAATTATATCATATCAGGTCAACTACCATACAATTTAATTTTTTTAAAAATATATTAACAACATGAATATTTTTTTTTTTGAATAAAAAATGGCTCAATCTCAGGTACAGCAAGATAATTATCTAGTGAAGATTTGATCCTCTTGAGCAGGCACCTGATCCAAACCGCTACAAATTTGCTGGGCCCTTTATTTTCCTTGGAGCTGTACTGTTATCTGTTCACGAGCATTGTATTAATTCCTTTTTTTTTTTCTTTGATTATACTATAGACCACTAACTTTTTAGGTTCAAATTTAATTCTTCTCCTTGCAGCGATATTTTAGAATTTTTTTTATCAACCGAAAAATTAGTATCCTCCGCTCTTTACTATTTTTTTAGTTTGTTTATAGTATTGCAGTGTAAATTATTTTTTAAATATATTTTTTATTTGTAAATATAATAAAATATTTTTTATTTTTTCATTTTTAACATAACACATTAAAATTATCAAAGAGTACTAATAAAGTATATATTTAATGTTTTTTCAAGATAAATATACTTTTAAAAAACATAAAAAATAAAAATTGCTATATTTTCAAATAGTAGAAAACATATAAAAAATCAATTTAATAAATAAAAAATAAAAAAGCAAGAAAAATGGTTTGGAATAATTTCTAGCCGCCCATTACACCAAATGTTCAAGTTGAATTTTTTAAAAAATATTAAAGAATAAAAACAAGAAAATATCAAGAAAAATGTTAGAAATAAGGAAAGTCCAATGATTCGTGAGAAGAAAGTTTTTTGGAAGGCCGAATCTAATATTTAAATTAATAAAAAAAACTACTTAATTACCACACCAATCTTTGAAATTATTCATATAACAAAAACACACTTGACTGAACTCTCAACCACCCCTGAGCCGAAGTCCCATAGACATCGACAAGATATACCCTGGCGAATGCCCTTGAGTTGTCTTTTGGACCCAGTGTGAGCCTTGTTCAAGGACTTGTAAGAAACTGGGCTTGCTAAGCCCATGGATCTGTAATTGTAGTTCGGCTTTTTATAACTCGTTCACACATCTACTGTGCCTTTAATTTCTTTTAAAAAAATTACCTAAACCCTCGTAGTAGTATTTTGAGTGCATTAACATTATTACTTTCTTTGTACTTTTAGTCATTACCATTGAGCAAACTCTGACAACCCGATTTTTAGAAAAAAAAAATAAAGTATATTTATTTAGAAATATATTTAAAAAAAAATTGTATTTTAATATTAATATACTAAAACAATTCAAAAATATTAAAAGAAATTAATTTAAAATAAAAGAAATTAATTTTTTTTTTAAATTAGACCACGCTCTAAACAACCTTGATCTTTCTCTTCAACACAAGTTCCTTTCTCTCCCACACGTCACCTTTTTTTTCAGGGAAGTTCACATGAAAGCAAGAAAAAAAAGACCCAACTTTACAGCCACCACAAAAATAGTCACCCACATCAAAATCCAATATAAATGAATTTTGCACACCAAATCTCAAAAACAAAAAAAACCAATTTCATAATCCAAAAAGTCTCTAAAATTTAAGATATTAAAATAATAATAAAAACCCTAGTTCACCAACACTGTCATTTCCAATAAAACTCAATATAAATTATTTTGTTTACATAATCAAAATTTATATACCAAAAATTATATAAAAAAAAGAGTTAAAAAGTGCGGGGAAATCACTGTAAATCAAGAGATGTTTTATTGTGGATTGTAATAGTAGTTTCACTTTTAATTTCTCATCTTTTCACGAGCGGATAAACATTTATTTGGCTGTCTTCCACAAGAGTGTTCATGTTTTTCTAATTTTCAAGTAAAGTCAAATAACGCTTTTAGTCTTAGAAAAAACAAAAGAAGTTTTGCATTTGGGGGTATTTTGATATTTTTACATGTGTATTTTGTGTAATAAGAGAACCATGAGGGTGTTTTAGTATTTTCATAATATTTGTTATTTTTTAATCAAAAATCTGTGGGCACGTGTTCCTCATGCCCCAATGAGTGGGCGACGCCTGTGCCATTAAAGAGGCGCGTATGACGTCTCCCAATGACCAAATCTGGTCATATGCCGTCTAACTGGATGTGCAGTCATGCTCTTTTTCCTATGGTATGGTACGTGTAGACAAATAACTGTTGAATTGCTGCTGGTGATCGATTGTTTGTGTTTTTTCTTTCTTTTCTCTCTCGTGACAACTAGAATGCATAATTGTCCTCTTTGTTTGTTGTTTGTCAAATCAAGCGCGGGTTTGTCAGACCCATACACACAGGTCTAACATGATTGTCACACCCAAACACCTTGGATCTGGTATGGCTGGCAGCCCACACACCTTGGGTGTGGCATGGTTTGTCAGACCCAAGCACCTGGGCCTGCCAAAACAGCACGTCTGGATCTGCCAGATCGATGTGCCTGGGTAAAAAAATTTAAAATTTTTCAAAAGCATTATTAGACTGCAAAAACAACCACTGTCTCATTAAAGCAGGATTTTTTTATTCATATGCAGTAGTACTTAACTGCAAACTCTGTTTTATTTGTGCAACTTATTTTATAAATTTGTTATATTCGAAGAGAAAATATTGAGAAAAAAATATTAAGTTCTAAGTGATTTATTTTAAGTTTTAACAAATAAACTTTTCTTTTTTGTATGCAATGTGGATGAAAATATTAATTTTATATTTCCATCCAAGTATTTAACAGTTTTTTAAAGGATTCATGCTTTTTTAAATTTGAGATGTTGTTGAATGATCTAATTGTCAAAGGTTTTTATAATGAGAGTTTATTCTACATTATAACTATTAGTATATACAAATAGTTATATGCTCGGGTGACCCTGCAGAACCCGGTAGAGACCTCTCTTTTTTCATCCTTTTCAGTTGATTACTAACTCGTATCAAAATTTATTATATAAATATTAGAAAAATATTTTATTTTTTCAATGTGATGCCCATTAACACACACACACACACACACTTTATGTTCACAAGAAAAAAATTGTGTTTTTTCAATATAGGATAAAAACTTTTTTTTGTTTAAATACTTCAATTTAATATGATAAGATAACATATTTTCAATATGAGATAAAAAAAAACTTTTGAAATAATCTTTTAGCTTATATCCACATGGATTGTGTTTTAATTTTTTCATATGAAATATTAAACTTCAAATATTTTTTTTTAATTTTTCCGGGTTGACCCATGTCAGGCCTGACCCAAAAAAATATCACACCCGCGTTTAAGTCTGACAAGAATGTCAGACCTGTGCTTGGGTGTGGCAACTATGCCAGACCCAAGCGTTTTGGGTCTGACATGGTTGGCAGGCCGAGGTAGTGGTGGAGCCACAAAGGGACAAACGGGGGCAATTGCCCCCTTATTTTTTTTAAATATTTTTATATTAAAATATTAGTTTAGTGAATTGTTGCTACACGAAAAGAAAGTTATTATTGTTTATTATTGTTGACTCGTATGTTAATATATATAAATTTCTTCATCTTCCTTGACTAAGAAAGAGTTTTGTTTGTTCTTTTCATAAGCTGTCGTTCCCTGCCTCTCCCATATGTAAATTTCTCATCAAGTATAGTTAAGCAATTAATCTTTTTTGCCTTTTGCTTTAGGTAAATTTTCTTCATCTTTTCTATTTGTTTCATTGTCTAATTTTAGTTTTATTCTTTTATAATTATTTATTAAAAATATTAGGGTTTATGATAATTTAGAGGTTTTGATATGAATATGTTCATATATGTTCAAAATAAATGTTTAAATTTGCTAATTTAATCAATTAAGTGTTTATTTTCTTATTATAAATGAATAAATTAATATTCATGCAAAACCACTATTCTTGGCATCTCTTGCATTGGCAGAGTTGTTTATTGAAATTTAATATTTTCACATGATTTGTTTGTAAGTAAAATATCAAGTAGAAATCATGTTTTTCAAGCATTGTTCCTCTTACACATACAATAGGCATTATTCCTCAATTAAATGTCTAGAAATGATTAAGTATAATTTAATCAACATACTTATTATATGCATATAAATATGAATTGAAATATGTTTTGATTTTAATGAATTGATATGTATTTTGCTATGAATTTCATATGGAAGATTTAGAATTATTGTGTAACTCAACTGATTTTTGTTTAATAGTGAATTATTGTGTAGTTGTGTTAATTATTATATAGACACTAATGATGATAAAAAAATCTAGCAGGTTCATATTAAATAAACATGTTAGGAGACAAGTATTTTAAGTGTAAATCCTTTGAGAATGAAGAGTCAATCAAAGCTTCAAGTCATGTAACTCAATCAAAGAAAAGTCATATTGAAATCAACCCCGACACTCTCCTTGCTAACCCTGGCTTAAGAAGACCAATTTATGAATACCATATAAATGATAGGGATGCAATCTGAAGAGCTTATCTACAAAAAGGTCCTTGTCAACCTTCACACTTTGATTTTTCTCAAAAACAATTTGGGAATATATCAACACTATGACGCTTTAATCCGGCTTGGTTTGGTACATACCTAACATGGTTAGAGTACAACATAGCCAAAGATGTTGCATTTTGCTTGTATTGTTCGTTTGTGGGTGATGAGTTTTCAAATTGGAAAAAAAGAAAAGATTTGATTTTCATATTGGAAAGTCTAATAGTAGTCACAATGCAGCTCAGATAAAATGTGAGAATTTGATGAATGAAAAATAAAGTATCATGACTTTGTTATCTAATCAGACAGTAAAAAGTCAAAGTGATTATCGAACTCAATTGAATACTTTAATAGAGTGTGCTCATTTTTTGTTGCACCAAGTACTTCCATTTCATGGCCATGATAAATGTGAATGTTCAAGCAACCAAGAAAATTATCTAGAGCTCTTGCATTTCTTTTTCAGAAATAATAAAGCTATTAAAAGAGTTACTTTCAGTGAAGCTCCTAGACATAACAAATTGACTTCTCCAGATATTCAAAAAGACATTACTCAAGCTGGTGCAGAGGAGATTACAAATGTGATTATCAAAGATCTAGGTGACTTATTATTTTCAATTTTAATTGATGAGTCACGTGACATATCAATCAAGGAACAAATGACAATTGTTTTACGATATGTAGACAATAATGGACATATAATTGAACGTTTTTTTGACATTCAACATATGTAAGATGCAACTGTTAGTTCACTCAAGGCAGCTATTGAAGCTTTTTTTTTTTTTCTAAACATGGGCTAAGCATATCAAGATTGTGTGGTCAGGAATATGATGGAGCTAGTAACATTCGAGGTGAATTCAATGGCTTAAAAGCACTTATTCTAAATAACAATCCAAGTGCATATTATGTATATTGTTTTACTCATAGACTTCAATTGACTCTTGTGGCTGTTACAAAGAAGTATAATGAAGTTGGAGATGTCTTCAATTTTATTTCTAGCATTATAAACATAGTTGGAGCATCATGTAAAAGGATGGAGGTGATTAGAGAAAAACAATATGCTAGAATTATTGAAGGACTTGAAAATGGAGAAATTTCTAGTAGACGAGGCCTGAATTAAGAAACTTCTCTTAGAAGGAATGATGATACTCGTTAGGGCTCCCACTATGTTACAATTATTCCTCTACTCCCACTATGTTACAATTATTCCTCTATTTGCAATGTTTTCATCAGTTCTTGATGTGCTTGAGATTATAAGGGAGGATGGGATGAACTCAGAACAGAGAACTGAAGTAGTCGTTTTAACATGTATTATGGAATCATTTAATTTTGTGTTCATGCTTTATTGTTTGAGAAGGATACTAGCTGTTACTAATGAGTTCTCACAAGCATCACAAAGAAAAGACCAAGACATAGAAAATGCTATGAGTTTATTGAAAACATTAAAGGAACAATTCAAAATGATGAGAGAGAATGATTGGGAATCTTTACTAGAAGAAGTGTCATCTTTTTGCATCAAACATGATATTGATATTCTAAACATAGATAATGAGTACAAGTTTCGTGGGCATTCAAGGCGAAAATCTCAAGGGATTACAAACCTACACCATTTCCATTATGAATTGTTTAACAATATCATTGACATGCAACTTAGTGAGTTAGATGATCGTTTTACAGAGATGAGTAAGGAGTTACTTCTTTGTGTGGCATGTTTAAACCCAATTGACTCTTTCTTACTTTCAACAAAGAAAAGCTTATTCGCCTTGCTCTTTTTTATCATAGTGAATTCTCTATAGTGGACCTTATGGTACTTGATAACCAACTTGATACGTATATTATTGATCTACGTGGTGATGATGAGTTCTTTGGTATTGAAGGTATTGCTAGTCTTGCAGAGAAAATGATAAAAACAAAGAAGAATTTGCTATTTCCATTAGTATATATGCTTATCAAATTGTCATTACTTCTACCAGTTGCAACTGCTACAATGAAGAGAGTTTTTTCTGCTATGCATATTGTCAATAGTAGATTGCGAAATAGGATGAGAAATAAGTGGATGAATGATAATTTGGTTATATACATTGAGAAAGATATCTTCAATAAGATTGATAATGAAACGATTATGAAGCGGTTTCAAAATATAAAAACTCGAAGAGAACAATTATAATATAAGTTTTTTTTATATTTTTAAAAGTATTTTTAAATTAATTTTACTTGATATGAATTGGTATATATGTTTTGAATTGATTTCTAATGCATATCTATATAATATAGTATTTGTTAATAATTTGCTCCCTCATTTAAAAAACTCTGGCTCCGCCATTAGGCCGAGACACGTGAGTCTGACGTAATTGTCAAACCTAAGTGTCGTAGGTCTGACATTGCTGTCAGGCCCACACATGGGTCTGATATGATTGCCAGACTTTAGGCGCCTGAGTCGCATGGTTTCCAGACCCAAGACGTCTGGTTCTGGTAGTTATGTATCTTGAGTCTAATAAAAAATTGAGTGAAGGTTTAAAAGTTAACTCATCTTATTAGGTTTAATAATACTATTAAAATATTTTCTATACTCTTAATATCCTTTTATATTTTCTTAGAAAATTAATATTTACCTACTACAAAGCACGAGATAATAATTTTTTTTTTAGTTTAACTTGAGTGTCCGGATTAGTTTACGTGCATCTCGACTAAATCCAGCCGACCAACCCACGAACTTGCTGTCATGGGATTGTGAATTATTCAAACCTGGCTGAACAACCCATCTTGGTTGTGGCTCCATTAGTGAGTTTCGATCATTCTGGCTCCATTAGTGACGGATCAAATTTCTAGTTGAGATTGCATGTTCAGGGAAGCTCAAACACAGGCATCCAGATGCCAAAAAACATCTTGGGCAGTATCCTTTATAGTTTGGGCTTGTCTTATGGAAATTGAGACCAAAGAGCATCAAAAGACATGATATATCCACAACGAGCAGAAGCAACAGTTGCGTACCACGCACATTGTATAACCTAACTTACAAGATTTGCATGCACGTCAAAGATCTCCAAGCCTTGGGATGAAGGGAAGCAGTTCGGGATAATTGAAGTATTCAATAAACAAAACATTGCTTTTCTTAACTACCTTTTTCCCTTTAAATCTCATAGTTGACCCGGCCGGGTTTTGGACTGGTTATATTAGATCACTCCAAACTCGACCGGATCAATCAAGTTTTGTCGGCTAATATGTTGGCTGATTCAATTGTCAACCTAGTTTAGATTTGATTCCAAGCTGCCCGGTCCCGAATTAATCCTGTATAAATAAAAATAACACTGTACAACATCAATCTACTTGAAGTATGTAAAGAAGATATAATCTACTTGGAGTATGTAAAGAAGATATAAGCAATTTTTTCAAACATTTTCAGTAATATATACAATCATACAGGTAACCTTTCACATATCACCCCTGAAAAAAGGGTCACTGAGGAATGGACTGGAGAATGTTCCTCCGCCGTTGGGGAAAAGTGTGAGGAAACAGATAAGACCGAGAACAACGCCCCAAGCAAGCCTGTCATCTCCCAAAGGGGTGATCTCATCTTTAGCAGGTATTTCTTCTCCACCCCGGCAAAATGTTGCGAACAATCCCCAAGCCAAACAAAGGACACTGCCACTTAGACCACCAATACCAAGTAAAAGGGATGTTGCAAAAGACAGCAAAGTTGCTGTATTTCTCCCATACATAGCTTGAGCTATGCGGCCTCCTTCAAGTCTTCCACAGGGCAACAAGTTCAAAGAAGTCACCACCATTCCTGCAGAAACATAAGGTTGTTATGACTTGGATAAACATACAGTTCTTTTTTTTTTTTTTCATTATTTAACTGTTATCTGACTGAAGGTTTCAGAGGACTGCACCATCTCCAGCGGCTTTACGGGGACCTTTCCAGAAAGTATCATGATCTTTATGGCTATGCTCAACCTTTTTCATGTTTATGCTCATACTTAATTTGCCAAAATGTGAGAGAAGAACAAAAATGCACTATGCATCTACTACCTCAGTCCTCTCTGCTGAACAAAATTGCCTAACCTAATATCCATTTAGAATATACAAACAAATCTAGATATAATCAAGGAACTCACCTAAAAGTCCAGCAAAAGCAAGGGGATCAACAGGAACCCCCACACCCTCCACTGCATAAGGCAATACGTTCCCAAGGTCATCTGTATAAGGTCCGATGACAAACTGGATGAAAGAAAGCAAAGGGTTGTTGTAGAAGAATTGTGGCCTTATATACCTGCAAGCAAATGGTTTATGTTATTCTAAACAAATCTGACATTGATGAAATTCATAGATTACGTTGACAATGTATCACCATGGGACATGAGCAACCTATCAAATCAAAGAGTGACATACCAGCTAAATTCTCTATAGCTTATCACCACCACATTATGGTGATTTCATAATCAAATTTGAAGTGAAATTACAAAAAACATAGTAAAAGGAGATATGGGGTCATAAGAGAATATTTTGTAACTCTTTAGATTTAGCTGAAAGGAAATGTTGCATAAGACATAATTCTTCAGTATTTTTTCTACAACTGAATACTAATTTCTCTGGCTCTCTCAGAAGGGAAATATAGAAAGCTTACAGTGCATTGTCACCGCCATTGAAGCTACCATCAGTCACGAAAGCAGCAATCGCCAGCACTAGAGATGTCAAATATGCACTTGCTGTTCTTGCCACTGGAATATCAAAAAGGGCCTTCCTATTTGGAAGCAGGGATTCATAATTGTTCATCACTCCCAAGCATCCAGTCCAATTGGATGGAACAAGAAATGATGGGCTGAGTTTGACATCATAATGAGCTGCTGTTACTCTTGTGGCTATCTGCCAGAATAATGAAAATATCTTTCATGCAACTGTTTACGTTCAACAGAAAGTTGCAATTGAACTGCAGAAGACTCCAGATTAGATGAAAACATACCTCAGAAACTCCCAAAATAGCGAGGAAGCCACCAAAAAGAGGAGCAACATCAGCAATATAGTCATCAAAAGTTGCATTTGGCTTCAGGAAGAAGCCACTCATCAAAGCTATCGTCCCAAAAGTGGCCACACATAAGACTATAGCACTGATATAGCCCCAAGGTGTGCTCAGCTTAATTGATTCGAACTGGAGATCCATCTCTGACTTGGGTTGCACCACACAAGCCTTGAAGAACAATGAATTGTAAGTAAAAGGAAGTTAACAGCAACAGTAACAATGTTAGTCTCTGATTGCTAGAGAAAACATTAATCCATAAACATTGTAGGAATATGACTATTTTAAAAAGACATCCATGGAGTGTTTTAGACCCTGGAAAGCACTTGATTATGGTGTAGAAAGGGGGATCAAGTAAGAAACCAACTTCATGAATCTTTACCACTGACTGGATTCAGTGGAAGATCCTAGACCAGTAAAGTAATGCCTTTAGCAATACTGCTCAGACTACTTTGGCAATGTCTTGCCCAGTCTGTTGGTTCATGGTTGGTTAATGCTCATATCTAACCATCAAAATAAAGCTTGGGGCTAGGGTCATGAAATCCAAATATGTCTCTCACAAAGTCGTGGCATGCTCGATTTGCTATAGTTTAGATGAGGTGAAGAGTCAAGATGAACCAGCAAAATGCTGAACTACGCAATTACTTATTTCTAATTAATAGACATTAGTAAATCATTAAGTCAAGCATAGCTCTGGTGTAGACTATAACATTGCTTAAGCGTTCCAAAAAGAGGGCCTAATGAAATCAGTCGTGCACTATTCGTTAAACTCAATTGAAGACCTACCGGTGCTGAAATTAGCTCATTTATCAGTACCTGTTTTGTTATGTCATCGTTCTTTTCCTCCATGAACCACACAACTACCTCCCGCCCTGCTGCTTCAGATAGCTTTTTCTCCAGTTTAGGAATGACCTCTTCAATGGGTTTCCTCAAATTCCCAATAAAAATCCCCCCATCACCAAATCTTCGAACATCAGTAGCAAAAAAGGTGTCAAACCCGAAACAGCTCTTTAACTGCCATGTAAATGTCAACAGAATAAATGCATGTTAGAAAAATCTTAACATGTTTAATAAGAAGCCTCCTAGTCGATGATCAAACTTTTCAAGAAATATAGAAGCTGGAAGCTATTATCTCATCTATCGGCTTGCTTTTTGACACCAATACAAAATTTAAGGTCAATTTGAACTATATAATTTGAGACAATCTAACTGATCAGCACATATATAGTCAGCAGTAGCAACTCCTATTAGCGGTAAGATTTGTTCTAATCACTTCATTAACTTAAAAGTGTTTTATCAATTACAATAACGTTATATGGATTGAGGACAGAAATTTGTCCAAACACCAACTAAAACAATCAAATTAAGAACCAAAAGACAGTACCATCACTGAGATCAACAATAAATAAACAGAATTACCTTATTAAGATCAAGAGCCCTAAAAGCCTCCTCAGCCTTCTCCAACCTCTCTTTTTCCTTAGTCAAACTGTCACGAACCAATCTATTAAACAACCCCACAATTGGATTATCACTGCTTTCCCTATCAAGTTCCTTAAGCTTTCTATCAGCCCTTTTCTTCTCCAGCTTTATTGCTGCCTCTATGGAAGGATTCCCCATGAACTTCTTGAACTCTTCATCAGTCTTCCAGTCCATCTCTTGTTGTTTCTCTTTATCCTTATCCAATCGATCACTTTCTTTGCTCAACTCCACTTCTGGACTCTCTTTTGTTTCACTTTCGGTCTTGTCAGTAATCACTGCGACTGAAGATGAAGAAGTCTGCTCACTTTCTCCCTCATCTTTAGCAGAGGACATAACAGGCTTCAAATGATTTTCTTTTGTAACCAGAGAGAATGAGAGGCTGGTTCTGCGTCCAAATGAGTGTCTTTTACGAAATGAATGCCTTTTGGCTTCAGTTTCTTGCTCATTTCTGATGGTAAATTTAAGGGGCTCTCCTGGTTTGTTTTTAGAGCATAGAGAAAAGCAAAGGTGTGTGTTTTGGGCAAGGCGGTTCGTGGTTAAAGAACATGAGATGCCGCTGCATGGGTTGCTTTTAATGTTCTTAGTTTTGATAGTGCATGGAGATAGAGAAAAATGTGAAGAGGTGGAGAGAGTTGCCATCAGTGAAGTTGAAGTCCAAGGAATTCATAGTGGGGAAATTTAAGGATGGGAGAGCTTTCTGAATGGAGGGAGAAGGGGGAACTATAATAGTCTAGAAGGTTGGTGAAGTTTAACAGGTGGATAGGATATTGAAGATGGTGACAGAATTTTTTGACCCCGCAGAAAAATCCATAGCAAGATTGTGTGGTTGATGAGTTTCAAATTTGGAACTATATTATTTATTTATTTATTTTATTTTGTATGGATTACAGTGTTAGCCATTTTAAGATTAATGGGTGGGTGTTTGATATTGTGGCTGCGGATGAATTCACCCACAACCACAACTATTAATGTTTGGTAAGGTAATAAGTTTTTTCTTTGTGGAACCCACTTGTAACTGTGGTGTGCCACATGTTTCCAAGAAGCAGCTTCTAGGTGCTTCTTGTAAGGAATAAAATGTATGAATAGTGGAGCATGCTTCACTGTTCATGAGTTTTATTCCTTGAACAGTGGAGCCATGCTCCACTATTCTGGTCGGACCGGTCTGGTTCAAAGCTATTGAACTGGGTCCGATCCAATAAAATAAAAAAATATGTTTTTAATTGTGTTTCATTAAAAAAAATTAGTGTTAAATATTATTTAATGACACTACATAAATTAGACGAAGATCACTTGATGAAGTAGAATTTGCAAAATTTGATCGCAATCCCAATTTTATTTCTGATTATATTTTACCTGATGTTGTTGCGCTCTTTAGAAATTTGTGAAAAATATAGTTCTTGTCGGATGTATTTCACACGTGATGAAATTGTAGATAGTTTAATGGAACAAAAAAAATATTTTATATAAAGTATTATTTATTTCATGATATAATAGTAATAGTTAAATCTATAATATTTAAATTAAAAATCATCAATATTAGTATATATTTTTTAAAATTATTTTATAACCTCAATTTCAAAAGCATTTTTAACCAAACACATTAAACTAATTTTTGGTCAACCTCAATTTTAACCACAGTTTTAACCAAACATATATTTTTCCAAATCAACCTCAACTAAAAGTACTTTTTATAAAACAACTTTTTCAAACCACAACCACAACAGCAACCGCAATACCAAACACACCAGTCCAGCAAGTACTTATTTCTCAAAAAAAAAACCTTCAATTAATTTGTTTGCCTGTGGCATCTTGCCAGGCAGCTTACAAGGTTATTGTGGTTAGGTTGTAGAAGATCATATTTGGTAACGTGTTGTAAATTGTATTTTTAAAAGTTTTGAATTTTTTATTTAAAATAAATTATTTTTATATTTTTACATTGTTTGTTTGATATGATGTCAAAAATAATTTTTTAAAAATAAAAATTTTTATTTTGATGTATTTCTAAGCAAAAAACATTTTGAACCATCACCACCATCATAATATCAAACAAAATTTTTTTAATGTATGTTTTGATAATGCCTTTGAGATAATTTTTAAAAATATTTTAATTAAAAATATATTAAATTAATATTTTTATTATTTTATGGCATTTCTAGTGCTAAAGGTATTTTTAGTGGAATAACTAAATGAAAAGTTAAAAGGAAAATACAAATTTTTTTTATTGCTTTTATCCTTTATTTTTATAACTAAAACAGTAGAGTTATATCGAAGATCCAAAATAACATTTTTAAGTTGGATAGCTATTTCTACATGTTGGTCAAAAAAGTTAAAAATTTATTTAATATATTTTATGCAAAAAAAAGGTTTTGATTGGAGTTATATTAGTTAATTACTATTAATAAATAGTTGAATCAATATCAAATATATTAAAATACAATTAACTTTTCTAAACGGTTTTTTTCCATTGGAGTGCATATATATAAAAAATAATAATAGATTTACACTGTTTAAAAAATCATATTATTAATTTGACTCTTTTAACTTCTCGCCTTGAAATATGTTGAAGCTAAAACAAGAGCTAAAAGTAAAAAACTATCAATTTAGCTAATCATCCTCTATTTTAACAACTTAAATGGGATAACCAAAATAATAGCTAAAATTCCTTTTCTTTTACTGAAATGTTATTTCTACATATCTTTACAAAAATACAAAACCAAAACCAAATCAACCATTACTTTCCTTTTAAAAAAACAAGTAAGAACATGAAGCTTTCCTTTTCCAAAGTCATGCCTTGTCTCTTTGTAATAATTCCTTTTCTTTTCGGTCTTGATTTCGAGAGAGGTGATTTCATCAGATCTCACCCACTTGAAATCTACCTTACTCTTTATAATAACTCCTTTTTTTCTTGTTGTTTTGTCTTGATATTACAAAAAAAAAAGAGAGAGTTAATTTTCCACCATTTTATTCCTTTTTTGTTAATTTTAAATGAGTTTTGGGTTTTCCTTTGGTTTCTTGTACTCTTGGTTTTGTTGCTGGTTCGGTTTGATCGAAGAAAGGATGATGATTGTTGTCATCTTTATGGGGAGTTGCTTTTAAATAAATTGATTAAATTGAAAACGGATAAAGAGTTGGTTTGAAGGCGTGAAAACACTATCTTTAAGGTGTTTATTTGTCCCACACGTAGACAACATCTCCAGGATACAACTAAGTCTAAAAAAATAGGAAGAGAAGACAAAGGAAAAACATAATTTTTTTAATATGTTCTTTGTGTAGTAACATATTTATCAAACTTAAAATATTATGTCTATTAATATTTATGACTATTAATGAAACTATAGGATTGCTACTGAAACAATTATTTTTTAAATTAAACTGAATAGTTGTTATTCAATTTTATTACAACAGTCACAAATGTCAACATTAATTATAAAAATTAAAGGAATAAATTCAAAAAATAAATTAATCTCACTGACATATTAAGTTTCAAGTGTCTTCTTTTGATATTGTAAATGTCCATATAATAGCATTAGGAGATCCACTGGATAAGCCATCCACCATAGCTTTCATTTAATTTACTACACGATAGAAACTCAAACTTATAAACACTTAGGAGGGAGTGTTTCATTCCAATGTAGGACATGCATATTTTTCCTTTTCTTTTTCTTTTTCATTTACAAACTACACCAACAATCATTTACTAGTTTGTAATGAATGTCTTTTCACTTGATATAATTATGTTTACAAAAAGGTATTTTGTAATTTAAACATTCAATTAGTGTTAGAACTTGAATCCTACTAAAGTTATTGGTGTCCGCATATTAAACCAAAACTTTTGTTGTAGAATGAAATATACTACACACACAATATTATCCAAACTCTTAAAAAGGTTTACAACTATTTAGCACCATTATGACCATGTGCTAAAATCTCATTTTTATGAATATTTACAAGAGAAAACTCTATCTCTAATTAAAAGCAACTCCACTTCTAGATTCATATAGGTGGAATTATATATGTATCTGTCACATTAAACACAAATTTTAAATTCCATTAAGAGTCTACGCTCATCTTCCTTTACGTAATAGAACGCACTAAGTACTATCAGAATAAGGTTTAAAATTAATCATCAGTGTCCAACAGATACTAAATAGTAACTTGTTATTACCCATTAAACTTAGAGATAAGCTTCTTGCTAATCTGAAGTTGGGTTCCTATTACTAATATATTTAATAATGGGTTTTAACCCCATTCAACTAGTTGTTTTCCTTACCATGTTTCTATATAGTCTTTTTTATGAGTGGATCCGCTAAATTATCCACAGACTTCACGTAGACAATGATGATTACCCCATTTATAATTAACTCTCGAATATATCTATATCAGATACTTATGTCTTGACTTACCATTGTATGTGTTACTGTAAGCTCAAGACATAGTTACTTCACTATCATAGTATAAAGAAATAGCTTATATAGGTTATGACCACAATCTAATATCTAACAACACATTTCTTAGACATTCTGCTTTTTTACGTGCAATAACCATAGAAATAAATGTTGATTCCATGATAGAATGTGAGATGCATATTTGTTTCTTAGATGCTCGAGATATTGCACCTCCTCTAAGTGAGAAAATCCATCATGATGTGGACTTATTATCACTCGAACTAATTATCAAACTTGCATCACAATATTTTTTCAACACAACTGAAAAATTAGAATAAAACAAGCTCAAATTGATCATTCTTTTTAGATAACCAAAGACTCTTACAATAACCTTTTAATGATCCATATTCAGCTTGCTTGTATATCTTGATAACTTGCTTATAATAAAAGTTATATATGGTCTTGTACAATGCATAATATACATAAGACTTTCAATGACACTAACATATTCTAATTGTGCTACTGTTTTATCACAATAATCATTTAACTTCATACTAGAGTCAAATAGGGTATTAACCTCTTTTATATTGAGATGATTAAACTTATCAAGTATTTTTTCAATATAATATGACTGAGTGCATACCCACTACTTATTTCTTAACTTTGATACTTAAAATTGTATCCACTTCACCAAGATCTTTCATTCTAAAGATAGAAGTGAGATATCTTTTAGTTTCAACTATTCCAATCATATTGGTGCTAAAGATTAACATGTCATCTATATAGAGACAAATAATCACATCAAAATCTATTGTAAATTTAGAATACATACACCTATTGGCACCAGTGTGATGAAAACTATTCAACAAAATTGCTTTGTCAAACTTCTCATACCATTATTTCAGAACTTGCTTTAAAATATATAAAGACTTTACCAATTTATATATATTTTTTTCTCATTTTGAGGAAGTATAAAACCCTTAAGTTGATCCATATACACTTCATCCTTTAAATCTTCATTTAAGAAAGTTGTCTTAACGTCCATATAACGAACATACAATTTATAAATTGATGCTAATACAAATAAAAATCTAATGGATATAATTCTTGCTACTGGAGAATAAGTGTCAAAATAATCAACACCCTCATTTTAAGTAAAACCTTTAGCAATTAATCTTGTCTGAAGGTTTGTATGAAACAATCAGTATTGCATTTTCTTCTAAACACTCACTTACATCCTATTGGCTTAGAACCCGGAGGTAAATCTACTAGGATCCAAGTATTGTTAGGCAATATTGAATCTATTTCATTATTTACTGTTTTTTTTCTAAAAGGCAACATCCCTATAAAATATAGCTTCAAAAAATGTTTTTGGATCTATTTCCACATTTATAATCATAAGTGTCATTTTTAATATTGTGTTTTTATAGTTCATTTTTCTAAACTTTTGGCACAATTATAGTTATCCATCAATACCTATTCGGGTTTCTTTAATTCTTCATAAATCTTGAACTATACTTTGTTGTTGCAGACATGAACTGCTGCACCAGAGTCTAATCACCAATCTGGAGTCTTTACAACACTAGTTCTCATATTTAATTCAGTAATCATTCCAATTTGAATGTTTGAAACCATGACAACCAACTCTTTGATTTCATCCTTTTTCAACCATATTCATTTTGAAAAAACCATATTTCTTGTTGAAATTATTGAACTGCACTCTTTTATATAGGGCCCTTTATTTCCACAATGGAAATAAACCCCGTGTTTCTTGTTAGTATTCTATTTCTTCTTGAATTTTTTTTTTTTGCACTTTTATATTGTTTGGAGTCATTGTTAAACCAATTTTAGTAACCAAATTCACTTTAGAATTTATTGCTTAGAATTCACACAAACGAGATTGAACCTCAATTTACAAGTGTGTTAGCTTTAATTAATCTACTAAACTCGTAACTCAGGTTTTAATATCATGATAATCCTATAAAAAAGGAAATCAGAATCAATTAGTCATATAGAAACCAAAATGAAACATACAATAAAGACCAATTCAAAATATTTTTTAAAAAAATATTGAGATGACAATATATTAGATTGATCTTTATATCATGGCTTAACTTGTCAAACTTGCGACCTAGGTCATGGACTTCATTGAGTTAAATAATTTTATTTTTAATTTTTTTTACCTAAATATATGATAACAAAAATATAATTTTTTTAAAATGAAAGATGAAATTGAAAGAAAAAAATTAAATAAAAAAAGAGATAACAATATGATGGATTGATTTAGGTTTTGTAGCTTAAATTGTCAAACCTGTGATCTAGATTATAAACTTCATTGAGTTTGATAATTTTGTTTTTTAGATTTACTTTTTTGCTAAATCTATGAAAACAAAAGTATATGTTTTTATTTTTTATTTATAAGGTTAAATGATGAAATTGAAATTAAAAACAATTGAAGTGAAAAAAAGGGGTCAAATGCATAAGCCTTGGTTGCCTAAAGCACTTGGGCCTCGCTGGCCTAGACCCTTTAATTTTTTTTCTTTATGTAAAGGGCAAACAACCCTTTTTTTTTAAAAAAAAAAAAACAATGCATTATTTGTTTTACATGGATTCTTGCCACCATGCGAAGGGCAGGTTACCCTTCACATGGTGTATTATTATTATGTAAACTTTATTCTTTTATAAAATAACAATTGATTTAAAGGTCTCTTATAAGATTTAGAGTCTTTTTTGAGATTTTAAAACATATTCAATGTCATGCTTTTTCATCACAGAATGTGCAATGTTGTTGATAAGTTCATTTACAATAGATTTGAGATACATCTGAATACATTCAAATCTTTCTATATATACTTTGATGCATGATACATTTGTAGATATTCAAAATATATGATTTATAACATAACAAATAGGTGTACTGGATCTCCAAACTAAATAATGATGAATATAATTTGCCATTTAAAAAAGAATAACAACCAAGCAGAAAAGCACAATGATGAAATGTCATGAGCATAGTAAGGAACACACCAATATAAATAAGAAATAAATGGAAAATTGAATGCAATATAAGATCAATCATAAATAAATTGATGTTGCAGTAATAACATTAAAGTTGAAAATACAGTTGGAATGACAGTTTGAAGATAAATCATGCATGACAAATAATGTATCTGTAAGTGCAATGGCTCTTTGCTGCGTTGTTTTTTTTAATTGTTTGGCTTGCACGCTTGCCCATTTTTTAGCTTTATTGGTCATTCGCTCAACCAGTTTTTTTTTTTATATATATATATATATATATATATATATATATATATATATGATGCATCGTCTGCATCTTTAGTTTTCAGCGACCCTCAAGTTGTTGAAAAAACTAGGGCTAAAGTTTTTCAATTCTATGAAAATATTTTTTTAACTATATTTTAATCAGAAACACCTATAAAATAATCTAGAGACATGCATAAACTCCTTAATGCCTTAAAACAACCAAAAAATTGGTCAAAAAATTTAAAAAACCAACTTGAAATCCAAATTTTTTTTCGAGATCATATCTATTTTTTCATACAATTTCAAGGTGAGATAACACCAAAGTTAAACTTTCCTTGTCGAATGGAATTTGTGAACACAAATATCAATCCTTTTATGGTTGGAATTGGTTCAACATAAACTTTCACCTTGTATTATCAGAATTTAGCCAACTTTTCTAATTTTTCTCTTTAACCGACAACTGAAAATAAGAGAAGTTTTGTATCAAAACTTAATTTAAAAATTTTTTAGGGACGAGAAAGATATCACTGGGAAAGTAAAAGAACAAAAATGAATTTTTTAGCGCAAACTTTAAATCCACCACTCATTCTACCCCCTTTCACCTTGGTTCTCTATCTTTTAATTTTATCATTTCTTAATAATCTAACTTAAATGCCTTAAATTTTGTATTTAAAGGGTGAAATTAAAATAAAAAAGAACAAAAATAAAACACTAGATACATATTGAGTCCACAATGCACCAAGTGTGTCTCTACCGTGAAGGTGTTATAGGAAAAAGATCATATGACTTAGTATTTCCATAATAATCAAGAGCTTGGATTTGGTTATTATTTTTGTTCCGATGATACTGGTTTTGGGCCCTTACCGACGGGATCAACTTTGATTATATAATAGATAACCATTGAATGAAATATGAAATAACAACAATATAGGTAATAGACATGAGTTAGATTATAAAAAATATTAAAAAATTTAGGGTAGAAAACTCTTCATATGAATAGTAAATTGTTTTTTTTATTAAGTTCTTTTATTTTTTATTTAATAATTGTAGTTTGGTGTTTTTTAAAATTTATATTTGGAAAACTATAAAATAATGTTTTGAATTATGAACATACAAAGCAATGTGATAATAAAAATATACTAAAAAATAATAAAAATACAATATATGAAAAAAAACAAGATTTATAATGGAGTACAATTGTTACCCATAATATTTTATTTTTCTCCATTTATTTTCTTTATTACTTGATTTTTTTATTCACAGTTGAATAATTTCATATTAAGTTAAATTGGGATTGTGATTGATATTTTGTTTTGATTAGCTAGATATGAATCTCTTGTAATGTTAAGAGTAGATTTTAACGTTGAATTAATGATTAATTTGGCAAAACAAAACTAAATTTTATTTATTTAGATTAATTAAAACTTTAGAGATCCAATATTAAATTAAAATAAATATTTAACATTTATTTTTTTAAAAAAATAACATTCTAATCTCATAACTCAATCTTTAATCTGAATTAACAAATTTATTATTATTTATTAACCTATATAATTATTAATTTATCTTATTAAATTTACGTATAAATTTTTCAATTTGTGTAAAAGAAAGAAAGACGATTTGTTCCGTGGCATACCGTGAAAAATCAAACTAATAATAATAATAATAATGGAAAAACAATAACAGTAGTAATTGCCATTTGACAGTTATGGTGGTGCCCAGCTGCTGTCTTTTCGTTTCTTTTTCTTTTTTGGTCTGACTATTTGTTTGTCTCAAAATGCACGTATCATACCCGCATGGTACAAGAGTCGAGTCCTTCCATATACATACATACATACATACATGATTTTTCTTAATTGCTTGTGCATTTTGAAAAAAAAATATTATATTAAAACTTAATTAATCTTTCTTATCATTTACTGAATAATTAGTTTTTCTTTACCAATTAACATATCCAGAAATCCAATCAGATTCTTCTTTCATCATATATGTCCAAATAGTTTTGAGATCCGGCCCGGCTCGATTGGCCAACTCGGAATCGACCGATTCGAGATTAAAACCAGATCGGGTTGAAGAAAAAATAAAGAAAAAAAAACCCGGTGTGACCCAGCAAAACCCGATCAAAAACTCTATTGCAACCCGTTGACTTTTGTTTTTTTTACTAAAAGAACATCTTTTTGATTTAAAAAAGAATTGACCCGGACGACCCGGTCAAAATCTGATGACTCGATCAAAACCTGAAATCTGGACTTTAGACCGGGCCAGCTACCGGATTTGATTTAAAAAGTACGAGATGAAATGCCTGCGCGCTGCCGCGGGCTTATAAAACAAATGTACTTAATAGCGTTATAATTGTGAACCAGCGCTAGATAAGTAATAGAAATTAAAGGTATGATGGAGCAAATATTTCATGATGAAAAAAAAAATTGTGTTGGTGATCAAAAAATTAGAAACTGAACAAAATAATTTGTAGCAATTTACCGTGTTTTGTGAGGAAAAATACAATGCTTTCGCCACATGATTTAACTTTTCAGTTAATAAAAAGAAAAAAAATTACAAAGCTAAATTCTCTACCAACTTAATATTAAAAAAAAAACAAAGATAATTTTGGAAGGAAAAAAACCCATGAGAAAAAATGTTGTAGCAATTGACAATGTTTTGTGAGGAAAATTATAGCGCTTTTCCTAATAAAATAAAATAAAAAATCATTTAGAGAAATATTGTAGCAATCCACAGTGTTTTGTGAGAAAAACTACAACGCTTTCCTCGTATGATTTAGTTTTATTGTAATTATAATTCTTAACCAACTCAATATGAAAAAAAATCGACAAAGATAATTTTGGAAAAAATAATAAAAAAATCACATGGGAAAACACTGCAACAATTCACAGTGTTTTAAAGAAAAAAATTACAAAGCTAAATTCTTAATCAGCTCAATATTAAAAAAAAAATCGATAGAGACAATTTTAGAAAAAAAAAAACACCAAAAAAAGGAAAAAAAATCATGTTGGAAACACTGTAGCAATTCACAGTGTTTTGTGATGAAAGCTACAGTACTTCCTTACATGATTTAGCCTTATTTGTAATGACTTGTAATTATAATTTACAAACAACTCAATATTAAAAAAATCAAATGAAAAAAGATAATTTGAAAAAAATTATATAAAAAAAACCATGCGGAGAGACACTGTAGCAATCCACAATATTTTATGAGCAAAGCTACAATGTTTTCCCCACATGATTAAGCTTTATTACAAAGTTAAATTCTAACCAACTCAATATTAAAAAAAAAAATCGACGAAGATAATTCTGGAAAAAAATATCACAAAAAAAAACACAAAAGAAACTGGAAGAAAATCATGTGAGGAAAAACTGTATCAATCCATAGTGTTTTGTGAGAAAAAACTTGTATTTACTTGTAATTGCAATTCTTAACCAACTTAGTATTTAAAAAATAAAATTGACAAAGATAATTTTAGGAAAAAAAATTATAAAAACAGAAAAAAACCATATGGGAAAAAACACTGTAGCAATCAATACTAATTTTCAAAAAAAGTTACAGTGCTTTTCTAACATATTGTAACTTTAATTTTTAACCAGCTCAATATTAAAAAATAAAATAAAAAAGATAATTTTGGAGAAAAAAAAACCATGTGGAGAAACACTGTAGCAATCAACAATGTTTTAAAGAAAAAAAATTACAAAACCAAATTCTCAATCAGCTCAATATGAAAAAAAATCGACAAATATAATTTTAAAAAATAAAGAAATAAAATAGAAAAACTATGTGGAAAAACATCGCAGCAATTCACAGTATTTTAAAGAAAAAAAAATATAAAGCAAAAATTTTAACCAGGTCAATATTTAAAAGGTAAAATCAACAAAAATAATTTTAGAAAAAAATAAATAAATGAAAAAAAAAGAAGAAAAAATAGGAAAGTTGAAAAAAAAAAAATTGAAAAAACAAAAAAAGGGGAAAAGTAAAAAAAAAAAAACCGGGAGAAGAATCACTGTGGATTACTGTTGTAATCCACAGTGAAATGTATGTGGGGGAACGGTGATTCCCCCACACCATTTAGAGTATTGTATAATGATCCAAAGATCTATTTGAAGATAGGAAAGAAATAATTTTTTAAAGTATTTTTTTAAATATATATATTTTTTTAAGATTTATTTTTATATCAATATAATTTAAAACAAAATAAAATTATACGCAGTACCAGACTAGAATTTCCTAAATATTTTTTCCATCGGATATCCGACATTTTCATCGTTTTTTTTTTGTTTTGTTTATTTCTACTTATTTACTTTCCAAACCAAATCATTACAAAACCAAACCAAACCAAACCATTACAAAACCAAACCACCGTGCGTGCCCCTTCTCACTTTCTATCTCTGTAGTCTGTACCAGACAAAACATATGGTTAAACCCTTCTCACATCTCTTTAAATTGAAAGCGCTAAACTTCTCCCCCTTTTCATGCACTTAAACCCTCCATTCTTGATTTTAACGACGCCAAAATTAGTCTTTATTTTGTTGGTATGTCTTCACTCTCCACAGCTTAAACTTGAATTGATTGCTAGTTTTGAATTCTTGAAAGAACAATAAAACTAGGGTTATTTATGATTCTTTGCTGTATAGGAGTTGTATCACTCTCTGATTAATTAGAATTCGAGTTGTGGGTTCATGTGATTGTAGTGAATCTTGTTTATATGTTTTTTTAGGTTATGAATGCCGAGGGTTGGTGAATTAAATGTTTGGACTTTTTTAAAAGTAAAATTTGGAGGTTTAAGAATCTTATTTGGAGGATTTCAGGAAGATCCAGTTCGTTTAATTTTGATTAGTGGCATTCGTTTCTGTTTTTTTTTTGCAATTTTTTTTCTTCCGTATTTGGCTATGAATTTTGATAAGCAGCAATAGAACTCGAGGAAATGGCAACAAGGAAATGATAATTTTGTAGGAAATTATTTTATTTAAGCCCACAAGTTAGTTGCTTTGAGAAAGTGAGAAAAGAATGCTGTGATGAGTAAGACTTTTTTGATGCACCTCAATGGAGTTTGTAGGTAAGTTCTGCTGGTTATGTTTTGAGATTTTAAGGGTAAAGGTATTGAATCGTGACATTCTTTAAGAATGGGATCATCACATTACTATTTAAGGCATAGTCATTTTAAAATTTAGATAAAGGATATTGTTGGTCAGTTGATCGATGGCAATTAAGCTCCCGCACATTTGATGCGAGGAACAATTCAAATGATATTGAGGTTGATCTTAAGATTTAATTACACGTGCCTGCTTTCCGTTTCTGGAAATGCTGGTGCTATATTAGTTTAATATGTTACTGCATCAATTAACTAATGCAGCATAAAGCTGTTGGTTACTGCATTTACATTCTCACACGTGGTTATTTTTTAGATGTTTGCTACATTTGGGAATTTGGAACTTGCAGGTATCTGTTTGCAATTTTAAGGAATACCCCAATCGGAATTTCTTGGTTTTGTTGTCCTCCTAGCAAGATTCATGTTTTTCAAGTAAACATGTTTGTCTTTCCTATCACTGATAATTGTTTCATGGATTGCTTTATTTGTCTTTATACCGGTCAAGTAACACTGTTTGGTTTCTAGAAACACATGAGATGAGGGAAACATGGGATGGAACAATTTTTTCGTGACACTGATTTGATTACCTCTATGTTTGTAACTTGATTTGTGATTCTTTTGTTTGTCTTTCAAAAATCATTTAATTATGGCTTTGGTTGCCAAGTGATGTTTTTTACCTTCTATTTCATTGCATAGATATTTGACTCTTCTGTTAAGGGTGAGTTGTTTTCTGAAAATATAATGAATTTCCCAATAATGCAATACCATTAATGTGAAGCTTAGAAAAAGTTGACTAGGTAGATGATTTCCAGAGGGTATATAGGGAACTGATGTAATTCAAAGAGTAAATTATAAACACATCAGAGCTCCTCAACTTTTCTAGTGTACTTTGCAAAAAAACCATTGAATGGGAAGTACCTTGACATTCCACAAATATCATACTGATGCTCCCCTTGCCTTAAATTTCCTACTTAGATCATCTTTCATGAACATGTAGAGGTGACCCTCCATGGTCTGAATGCATGTTTGCTTGTAGCCTCTCCAGGTTAATGTATCAACCTAAACAATAAAGCTCTAGGAAGAAATAGAAGGCAAACAATACAAAGTTTAACGATGTAGGTCTTCAAGAGGTTTAATTGATATTTTTTTTTCCCATCTGAATAACCTAGTTAGTTTCATTTAATTAATAGGCATTGTAGAATGGGGTGCTTGGCTCATCGAAACTGGAAAAAATATACTGTCAAGTTATGAGCAAAAAGCTCAGCTTTTATCTGTGATTCCTTGATTTTCGTCTTATTCAGTTTCCTGAAAATAAGCCAAAATTTTCTTTCCAGATGTGGAAAATGGTTGATTTAAATGGAAAATGCTTCTTCATGTCTAAATTATATGGATGAGATATTATTTTGTATTTTTCTTGACAGCCTACATTGTATGCCACAAGCACAAGTTCAATATCTGCTGTCTTCCTTTCCATGACTAGATGTTTTTCGATTTGCTATTTTGTAGCAGTAGTTCATCTGTTTGAATATAATTATTTTTTGTTCTACCTACCATCAGAAAATCAACCGTGTTTCTATCAATGTTATTGAACTTAATTTATCTTTCCACATGTGCTTCTTGATATATTATATACTGTGGTTTCTCTTGTTGCCATATTGGAAAATACTAATGTTATGGTAATTTTTGCTGGCTTAGTCATTGTCCGATACACGCTGCATCCATAAATGGCCAACAACCCTCAATTCTCTGGAATGCAGGTAATGTTCAAAAAAAATAAATATATGCGCTTTTCATTCCTTACGGGTACTCAAATCTTGACTACTTGCTACTTTTTGGGCATTCATACAGCAAGAGACCTTGAATTTTTTAACATGCCTCCATATTCTTTTTTTATTTGATGTTATGGATTGTTTACCACTGTTTTCCAATCTGTGTTTGATACACCAAAAGCATTCTCTTAACTAGTTAAGTATTTTGGAAAATAATATATGCCATGTCATAATTCAGACTTTTCATTGCATATCAATCTATCTTGGATTAGTTAAAAAGACACAGAGAAAATAAATGTAAGATGACAGTAATGTTTAGCATGTTGAATCTTAAAAAGTAATGTTGAAATTTACATGTCTTAGTGCAGCCACTCTCTTGTTTGAGATGGTGCTGTCCATGCTCAGAATTTTTTTTTTTATTTAATTTCTTTTTCCTAGACCCATTGTTGAAGAAATAAGCATCCAACAATTGTACAGGAGTTTTTTTGCACAGCATCTCAAGGTTGATATGTTTAATGGTCATGCCAAGGTTTTGTTTATGTTTTGCATGGAGGCTTGCATCAGTTTCTCAAATGTTCTTTTAAAATTCCTGATGGCTAATGATTGATATTTCACGTGTTGTAATTAATGCTATTATATGAAGTGTTTTGACTTATTTATGTTTCAAAAAAGTAAGTATTCAGGACCCACGGTGCTACGGTGCTACTTTAACTTGGCACTCATTGTTATTTTTTTTATTTGACATGTCATCACATAGGATTAACTTGAAAGACCCCACCCCATTCCTTGCTTCAGAATCATCATGTTGCCCATGCAATAAAGTTTTTGCTGCACTTATCTTCCATATGCTAAAACGTTAGAGAAATCTATGTTGTGCTAAAGAAGTGTAACGAAATTATATGTTATGGTATAAAATTAAATGTTAGTGATTTTGTTCTTATCTAATGAAATTATTTCTTTCATACAAAAGAAAAAAAAGGGTTGGTGGATACTAGATAAGCAATAATTTCCTAATTCCTTTTCTCTCTATTACATCCATTATTGAGATATGTTCAAGGTTCTGTATCTTGTAGTTCGTTCCATTTGCCTTGAAGCTTGTGGCTATATTTATTAAAAGACAAAAAAAGAAAACTCTTGAATTTGCCACTTGTTATTAAAACTGGTTTTGCTGGCAATTTCCCTTTATCTTTTCCTAATAGTGGGTTTTTTTTTTTTTAATTATTTAAAAGCCTCTCCAGCCTCCTCTGGTTGGCCCCATGGATCATCCTCAAAATTTTGCTCCGCCACCACCAATGCCCATTCAAGTAATGTTTCTGACCTGAAAAAATTTACAGATCACCTATTCCAATTACTTCAAATAGATCTGGAGAAATATTTTTCAATCAATTGTTGCTGCAGTTCCGACCGGTTGGTCCAGTGCAGCCATCACAGCAATTCATTCCTGTGAGTTCTCCACACTTTCAGCCTGTAGGCCGAGGTGTCACAGTGATGAATCCAGGATTGCCTCCCCAACCCCCACAACCTCAATTTCCTCACCCAATGCAGCAGTTACCAGCTAGACCTAACCAGCCAAGCCTTGGTCCACCACCACCTCAGGCAATTCCATTACCAAATGCTCAGCCAAACAGGCATGTCATGTCTGGATCTCCACTGCCTCCACCTAGTGTTCAAACTCCAAACAGCTACATGCCTGGTTTAGGTGGCCCAGGAGTGCCTCTATCTTCATCGTATACTGTAAGATACTGGGAATTTCCTCATAATTGATTTTTATGAGTTTGATTGATATCTCAAGTATTTAATATATTGAATCTGATTTTGCAGTTTGCACCATCTTCATATGGTCAACCACCTGTAACCTTTAATGCTGTAACTCAATTTCAGCCCATGCCTCAAATGCATGCACAGCCTATTCCCACTGGAGGACACCCTGCATCATCCATGAAACAGAACACTGCACCAGTTACACCTATACAGCGCAATGGCGAACAATCTTCAGTTATCACTGCTAATGTTCTGGTTGGAAGAACCCTCTCATTTTCGTCTCTTTTTTATGTTGTTGCTCTACATTACCTTTTCTCCTTTGCAATCTCAACAGTTCTTTATGTGTCTTATCTTGGTGTTGGCACCGCATAAATTTCCAGGCAACAAGTATCCAGCCTAAGCCGACTGAAGAAGCCTCGACAGAGTGGAAAGAACATACATCTGCTAATGGAAGGAGGTATGTGGTTCCTAGTGGTGCTGGTGATTGTAGGTGCATAATACAACACCGTCAGATTAGTTTATTGGGTTTTATTTGTTTTTGGTATAAGTGGGCAGTGAGCGGTCTACCCCGACTTGAATCACTTCTTGGGATAATGCATTGCTGTTAACAATTCATTTTGATGTTGTATGTACTTTTTTGTTTATTTTATTACTCTTTTTTCCTAATATCCAGATTTTATTACAATAAGAGGACAAGGCAATCTAGTTGGGAGAAGCCTTATGAGTTGCTGACGCCAATTGAGGTGATTTCGAGTTGCTGCTGTTGTTTAGCCTCTTGAATTATTCATAAGTTTTAGCTTTATGGCTTAAAAATTTTGTGGAACTTTGTGTTTATGCATCCCTTCATGTCAGCACAATTTGCTTGGGCTTTAATATGACAGTTACTTGTTATATGGATTTCTTCCCCAATTGCAAGCTGATCTTGGTACATTTTATACAAGTTTGGTAAATGAAACCTGCCTCTCTAGCTCACCATTAAGGTTGGGTTTTTTTTCTTCTCAAGCAGGCAACCATTACTTTTGACATTTTGTATCTGATGTTTTGTTTTATAAAATTGGTAAACTTGGTCCAAAAAGATATGGTCCCATGAATTGACAATCGCTAATAGTGTTTTGAACATTCTGACCATCACACAGCCTAATCTTTTTAGTAATTGGAGGAAACTTTGCTGCTGCTTCTCCTGTTTCTTTTCTTCTTCCATCTTCACCATTTATTTATAATTTTTTTTTGCTCAACACAATCATTTGTCTAGACATTTGAAAGAAAAAGGCAAGGTACTTCCTTTATCTTTTGTCCAAAATGTTTTTTCAAGTAAATGTCTCTTTCCTGCCCTACTTGCTTGCCCAGTTTCTCTTTTTGATCATTTGGATTATGCTTGCAAAATGACTTTGCTTTTTGAATGCTTTTCCGGTACTAATTAGCAATGCTCGATACTTAGGCTATCAGTATATCACATGGTTGGGTATGATGTTTTTGTGTAGCTCAGTAAATATCCTTTGGAAAAATTGTGAGTTTAATGTGCTTTTGATATATTTGAAGATGCTTATATACTCTCCCATAATTCCCCACTATTTCTAGTCCAATTCCCACACATGTGCTTTCAAGGTATTCTTGTGATAAGTATTTCCATGGTATCATAAATTTTTTTCCTTGTTATCTGTTCTCATTAGGCTGAATGGTACCTGAACTCCCTTTTGATTGTTGTTATATTAAAAAATACCTTGTTATGACTCCCATAGCTTTAAAGCTGCTGACAGGTACGGGCTGTGCTACTCTATGAGAGGTAGGATATGCTGTGGGTCTTTGCTGCTTGCACTACCTACTTTATAGCTTGAATGGTAGTAATTCCTGTCATTCGTGTTACTTACCGATTGTTATGGATTTATTTGAGTGAAACTGTTGTGTTACTTGGTTAGTATGCACTAACAAGAAAACTTCTTGACATGTTTGTCCATAAGAAAAACATCCTTACAAGGCCTTAATGTCTGCCCGATATCCTGAACTCCCATACTAGGCCTTAAATGTCTTTTTTTTATCCTGTGCCTCTAGAAATAATTCATTATTCCTCTAATTTCGTGAAACCAATTGCAAAAGAAGGAAACACAGATTGTTTTTTATTAGATTACTTGAAAATGGATGCTTTTTATGATGGTTTCTTAGACTTCTTGGAATGTATGATACTGTTGGTTTCCTTTTTTTATTCCTTTTTGGTTTTTGCATGTGTTCATTATTCATGAAAGAAGCATGTTGGTGAAGTGAATATAGCTTAGTGAAAACAAAGCATTTTGTGGAATAATGAGAAAGTGAGAGGTACTTGAAGTGGGATTGAAGCTTGGGTATCACTGAAAGCACTTATCCCCCTCCATGCTGTTCCATCCTTTATTTTGGGAAGAGAGGGTTTTAAGCGTTTTATTGTTATCGAATTCTGTATAAGAATTATTGAATTCTGTAAATGCTTTCTGAATAGATTAAAGCAAAATTAAATTTTCTCTGGGACTAAGCTTTCTGTTTCATAAGTATTCTTATTTGAGTACTTCATCTATTTATCTTTTCAAAGTAGTACTTATCAGATGGTGTTTCTTTTATTCATTGATTTATTTATTTTACCAATATAGAGGGCAGATGCATCAACTGACTGGAAGGAGTTTAAGAGTCCTGATGGACGAAAGTGTGTAATTTAATCTACTTTCCTTGAAGCTATTTATTCATAATCTTTTATATGGAGATTCTCTTTTCAGTAAAGTGAGTAAGCAACTAAGCTATTTTTATGTTTTGGGTGCTGTTCTGTCCATGAATCCTCTAGATATTACTACAATAAAGTTACCAAGCAGTCAAAATGGGAAATCCCAGAAGAATTGAAGGTTTCTCCTGCACCAACCTCTTTTCTTTTCCTTTTCTTTTTAAATTTTATCTTTTCTTAAAAGAAAAACTTGAATATGTATCCCACTATTGTTTTAAATACTTGCTTCCAGCTGGCCCGTGCACGAGTAGAAAATACATCTACCATGGAAAAACAATCAGAAGTCTTTACAAATTCTCATGCCTCTACTTCTGTTCCTCCATCCGCGGATAAGACACCATCAATTGCAGATGCTTCTACAGCTCAAGGGGCACCATCGAGTCCGGTTCTTGTTACACCTGTTGCTGCTGCTGGTAATTCACAGTTGCAGTTAGCTTCTGAATCATCGACCTTACCTGTCATGTCATCTTCCATGACGACCAATGCAGATGAAGTTCAGACAATTGAGATTCCTGTTGCTGATGTTCCAAAAAGTGCTGAAGTCACTGCCACAGCGGTGAACACCATAACTGCACCAATGTATTGTATTCTTTACCTATTTCATAAGAAACAGAGTAGAACTTATCTTAGGTGCACTTATTTGTTAAATTGTTTTAGGAACAACTTTTCAGATCAAGATAAACCTGGTTCAGCAGATGAAGCTCCCGCACAAGACAAAGAGGTAGTTGTCACCATTAAGATTATCACTCTGGAAACATACTCGACTTGCTTTACTAGCAACTTGATGTGGTTTATGCCTTTCAGGAAGCTGAAAAGGAGGTGGTCATAGATGAAAAGGTTAACAATGTTCCATTGGAAGAGAAAGCAGTTAATCATGAGCCCTTACTTTATGCTGATAAGCTGGTATGTATTTTATAGACTCAAGTTTCTCTTACTGTGCCTTCTCTGGTATTAACGTTTTGACTGTAAATTTATCCTTCCCCCCTTCTAGGAAGCAAAAAATTTATTTAAAGCACTTCTGGAGTCTGCAAATGTTGGGTCTGAATGGACATGGGACCAGGTAATTCAACACATTGTATGTGATTCTCTGTCTCCTGCATTTGGAAGTTCCTGACTTTGCTGCTGATTATATCAGGCCATGAGAGTAATAATTAATGATAAAAGATATGGTGCATTAAAAACACTCGGAGAGAGAAAGCAAGCATTTAATGAGGTAAATACTTACAGTTGGTGTTCTTTAAGTTTTAACCTAACATTTTATTCTTCCTAAAAAATATTGCAATTCAATACTTTGTTTGATGCTTTCTGGAACCAGTGTCTAGCTTTTTATCACGCTTGCATTAAAAATGTTATTATCATGATACTAACCTTTTGTTTCAGTTCTTGGGTCAAAAGAAAAAACAGGAAGCTGAGGAAAGGAGGATTAAACAGAAAAAAGCACGGGAAGAATTCAAGAACATGCTAGAAGTAAGTGTTTTGAATTTCTTTCTTCAATTATGTCTGTAAAGATGTGTGATATTTCTATAAGAGTTTGCTTTTCTTTTGTTTTGACATGAATCCTTTGCAGGAGTCCAAAGAGCTGACAGCATCAATTAGATTGAGGTTTGCATTTTCTGATGTCATTTAAATTTTTCTTTCTAATTCATTTGCCACTTGCTACTTATAGAATGGTTGTTTTCTTAATAATTTCTCTTTTGTACTTGAATGCTTGAAATATTGCTTAGCAAAGCAGTGACTTTGTTTGAAAATGATGAGCGGTTTAAAGCTGTTGAACGGGAAAGAGACCGTAAGGATCTGATTGAAACTTACTTGCAGGAACTTGAAGAAAAGGTATATTTTGCTAGCTTCATTTTTCTATCCTCTATTTATAACATCCATCCTAATAATTTAGTACAATACTAGTAATGTACATTTGTTGATGCTGTGTGATTCACTGTCGAATCATCTGAGATGGCTTTACATGAGCAACAAGAGCAATAGAATCTAGAGGACATGATCTGATGTCCAGGGAGACATCTCACTGTATTATTGTTACCCAGTGGCCAATACATGTAGACAATGCTCTTATATATGCACTTTGGAGTTTGTTTTTATATAAATATTATGGTCACAGTAGCCTTTATGTTCTGCTGCATACTTGTTCCTGTTTGAAGTCTAGTAACTGACGGTAGCAATATATGAAGTTGCGATTTGAAACTTTAATTGGGATTTTGACTAGGAACGAGCAAAGGCACAGGAGCAGCGCAAGAGGAACATTATGGAATATAGGCAGTTTCTGGAATCATGCGAATTCATTAAGGCACTCTTTTCGCAAAGCTGATTTCAGTTTTTCAGGTTTCCTTTGGCAATGCAACTTCTTACTTATCCATCATTTTCCCTCTGTAGGCAAGCACCCAGTGGCGAAAAGTACAAGATCGGTTAGAAGCTGATGAAAGATGTTCACGTCTTGAAAAAATTGATCGCATAGAAATTTTTCAGGTACTAATCTTCATTTAGAAGTAACATTTCTACGAGTATTGGGAGCTAATTTTACAACGGTGTCTCAGGATTATTTACATGATTTGGAGAAGGAAGAAGAGGAGCAAAGGAAGATACATAAGGTGCTATTATCTGTTAGCCTTTGTGAGGACAAAGTATTTTGATTTGTTTTATATGATATTCTTATCCCCATATTGATGAAAATAGGAAGAACTGAGAAAGGCAGAGCGTAAAAATCGTGATGAGTTCCGCAAGCTACTTGAAGAACATGTTGCTGCAGGCACTCTTACTGCCAAAACTAACTGGCGTGATTATCACCTGAAGGTTATTAACCTACCTTGGTTTTGTTTTGATAAGCATCTCTGTTTGTGTGCGTGCGCGTCCCATTTTATTATTGGGAATTGTATATTTGGTTTTGTTAAGCAGAGCATTGTTTCATGTTGGGGGATGCATTTTCATATTTTTACTTTAATTTGTCATTCAGGTTAAAGATTTACCTGCATATGTGGCTGTTGCTTCAAACAACTCAGGTTCAACTCCAAAAGATTTGTTTGAAGATGTCGCTGAGGAGCTACAGAAACAGGTAATTATACCATGTGTTTTAGGTATCATGATAATTGGCTTTTTCATCAAGGAAAGCATGTTGACTTCAGCAAAATATGCATCTTGAATTGAGCAAAATATACTATTATGAACTTTAGATTTTGTGGGAACTTGTTTTATTTTGTTTTATTCTTGATGTTTCAGCATTTTCTTTGTTATACCTGCTATAGTTGTCTTCAGAATTAACTCTGATCTCCACAAATGTGGTTTATTAGTTTATATAGCCAATTAGGTTTTTGTAGTTTAGTATTGAGATATTTTTCCTTCAATGAAGTTGAGCCCATGGAATTTGGGTTTAAATGTAAGAGACAAGCAGCAACTTCTCTGCAGTGAAAACCCAGAATGTCTAGCTACCTGTTTTACATGATTGCTATACTGTTTATGGGAAGGTCACAAATTGATTTAAATCTCGACAATTTTTGGTTGGAAAATCGATTTTCTTTGATTTGATGTTCCGGTGCTCACAAATTTGCAATCCTGTTTGTTTTTACAGTATCATGAGGACAAAACTCGGATAAAGGATGTTGTAAAGTTGAAAAAGGTATAACCTGGATATGTCATCTTCTTTTCACTTATCCTGTTCTCTTAGATGTCTAATATACTTTTAACTTTCAGGTTCCGTTGGCATCAACCTGGACACTTGAAGATTTGAAGGTTGCTATTATCGAGGATGTTGGCTCTCCACATATATCAGATGTGAACCTAAAGGTGCTGTATGTTCTCATAATAGTTAATGCTTGTTTCTTAAGGTGACTTGGCATGCTTGTCTTTTACAAGGTCATTTTCTCCATGTTTCAGTGGATTACATGTTCCTTTTGAGTTTCTTCTATTATTTGTAATCGGAATTTCTGGCATCTGATCGAAAAGACAAAAAAAAAAAAGGAAAGAAAGAAAGAAAAAGAAAAGGAAAAAAAGGAAAGGAAAGGAAAAGGAAAGAAATTGTTAGAAATTAGAATTTTCACTGGGTTGTGTATTGTCCTTGTTTGATGTCACCAGACTGTGCTCGGCAATTGTTTGAATGTGATCAATTGGACCAACAATGAGTGTCATTTCCAAAGACATTGCTCAAAATGTGGTACTGCCCCAATTTGAAGGTGAATGATATCTAGATCTGGAAATTGGGAACTACACTATGGTGTACCTGGTTATATATTTAAGGGATTTTTTTTTCTCGCTTGCCTTTTTTTTTTTTTTTTTGGGGGGGGGGGGGCGCTAGCTAGGCATGCTTATAGTCATTCATCATGTGCTCCAATGATCTGATGCTTGATTTACCTCTTTGCAGATGGTATTTGATGAATTGCTGGAAAGAGCCAGGGAAAAGGAGGAGAAAGAAGCCAGGAAGCGTAAACGTCTTGAGGATGATTTTCTCATTCTACTACAGTCTATTAAGGTTTGTATCGCTCTCTCAATTAACTTTCTTTGTATTGGATGGTTAATTAGGGGCATTTTCATCCCATCATCCATCTGATCCTCTGCTTTGTTGCAGGATATAACTGCATCTTCTAAGTGGGAGAGCTGCAAGGAAATCTTTGATGGTAGCCGAGAATACAGGTATTACTTGTCAAATTGATAATAAGTAGAGTCTATGATATATACATCTGCAATGGTTTTAATTGCTTACAAACATGTCAAGAAATCCACCCTCCCTCCTGAAACATAATATTTCTTTTGGGATTCGCTAGGATATACATTTTGTTTTTTTAATTTATGGATTCACTTCAACTTTATTGTGTTTTATAAGTCACAATCATTAATTTCCATGCCATATCTTATCTTTGGTCCTGTATGTCTTATTTGTGAACACGTGGCACATCAACATTGAGAACTGTCCATTATCTGAGCTTTGCTTTATTCATAATATCATTTTGCTTGATGCTGTCTTTTAGTTCCATTGGTGAAGAAGGCTTCTGTAGAGAGATATTTGAGGAATATGTATCTCAACTGAAAGATCAGGAGAAAGAGAATGAGTGGAAACGAAAGGAGGAAAAGGTATGAAACAATTTCAAGTGCCTCTAAGCAATGTTCAAAACTTGAAATTTGTTTATTTTTCATTTTGATATTTTTTTTGGAAATATATAAAATAGAAGTCTGTGCAGAGTACTACTGTGATCTTATGACTTCTTAGCTTGTAGATGGTATGAACATTTTGCAATTTGTGAACATAGAATTATGATACTGATGTTTCTCTAGAATTATATGTCAGATTATGATCACTGTGATTAGATAATGTTTTTGCACACTTGTTTGTGTTTTGCTCTGCTGACACTGTTAGTTTTGGTGAAAGAGCAAACTAGGTTCTGAACTCTGTGGCAAGCTTTGTTCCTTGTGGTATTAGGGTTAGAGAGTTGGCTGCTATAGTTTGATCATATAGAAGGTTAGTGACTGCACAATCAAGAAGTTTTATATGTTTCAGTTTCAAAGAGTTGCCTAGAGAATTGAAGTCGAAGTAGTTGAAATTGGTTTGGAAATTTAGAATTTGGATATGATATGTCCTCAATATGGTAAAACAGTTGAAGATAGATTGTGTAGGCTTTACTGGACCATTAATGGTATTACTTCGTGGATGATTTCAGGCAGGGGTTCAAGTAAATAATGGATTTAGTACACTGCTGTTTGCCTTAAACAAAACCAGGGTTCTTGTACGTAAGAACTGATAATGTAAAATAAATAAACTTGGATATCCAAGTAAATTTTTGGTTTTAATATTCTGCAGGCAAAAAAGGAAAAAGAGAGGGAGGAAAGAGAAAGGAGGAAAGCAAAACATAGAAGGGAAAAGGAGAGGGGACATGATAGAGAAACAAGAAAGGAAGAAGAAGATGTTGAAATTGATGATACAACAGAAAATCAAGTTTGTAGTGATAAGAAAAGATCTGGGAGTGACAATAGCAGGAAACAGAGGAAGAGGCATCAAAATGCTGTGGATGATCTGGATGAAAGCGAGAAGGATAGGTCCAAGAGTTCACACAGACATAGCAGCAGTGACCTCAAAAAATCAAGAAGGGTATGCATTCCCCCCCCTATCTATCATGCGATAAATGCTTGGCTTCACTTGTAATTTGTTGGCTAATCCATTCACTTAAAGCTCTAATGGAACATTTCCTCCATTCTTCTCCCAAAAATTGGCACAGCATGCTTCCACTCCTGAGTCAGATAGTGAAAGCAGGCACAAGAGACACAAGAGAGACCACCGAAATAGTTCTCGTAGAACTGGTGATCTTGAGGATCTTGAAGATGGGGAATTTGGTGAGGATAGGGAAACTCGGTAGTTAACAATTTATCCCTTTCAAAATCTCTTCAATGTTTTATCTGTATTACAATGATGAGCTGTTTTCTAAAGCTTTACCGTGATAGAATAGAGTTTTAAGCCGTATTCCTACATCTTTCTGTAATCTTTATGTGCATTGGTTTGTGGTTTAATCAGGCCATAGATCCATGTTTTTGTTTTGGATAATATTCTGAGAGAAGTCACATTGCATGGACACACTGTTATGACTTTGCAAAATAAAAATCAAGAATATGAAATTATCTAAAATGTACCATAGAGCTCAAAATTAAATTATGAACTAGAGTTAAACAGCCAAAGTGGTACGTGTTCATTGCAGTCGGTTCAATCAGGGTTGACATGTTAGATTAGGGTTCCGGGCTTTTGTTAGATTAGTTCAATCAGGGTCAACTGGTGCTTCTCTGCCTTTTGTGGGTGAGATATTGAAATTGCATAATGTTGTAACAGCTCTGAAACCTGGTTTCAGACTCATTCCTTCGTCGGCAATATGCTGAAACGGGGTGGCTTTGGGTAACGAAGAAAAGGGGAGAGTGAATTCAAATTGGAGACGAAGAAAAATAAAATGTGAAACTTGAACAAAGAAGCAACCGGGAAGTTTTGGGTGTGCTGGGAGAACAGTAAGATCCGAAAACCTAGAAACATTTTTCTTGTCAGCTAACATTTTTCATGCTCTTTGCATTTTAGCTAAATAGCTATTTTAACTAGTTAGCTAAAAAATATTATTACGTTCATGTTTTCTGAAATATAGAGTCATGAATGTTTTATTATTATGTGTGTTTCTCCTCCGCTTGTTTATGCCTTGCCAGATAAATCCCCATTTTCACATCAGTGTGCTTCAAGAAAAACGATGCTCTCTTCTTCTTCTTCCTCTTCTCTGTTGAAGAATATTAGATCTCTTTATAAAGTAAATATTAGCTAGAAATAGCAACAACATAGAGGTACAGAGAAGATTCAATAGTGATGCTCTGGTTGATGGGTCTGAGATTCAGTACCATCAACCAAGCCTAAATTGAAGTTTTTTTTGAAAACCCCCTTTTCCCTTGAAGCCTAGGAGGATGGTGGAGGCACAAGCATGGGCAACAAGGAGAATCAGCAACCCAAGAATAATGGATGGCATCACCGTGTCAAACATCACCATTAATGACCAAGTTCTTGACATACTTCATTAATGTACTTGCCTGTGTCTTTTAATCAAGCTATTGTGGCAACCACACCATTTTTTCCTGCTAATTTTGCTTTCTTGATAACTTGCAAGGAAGAATCTGTTGAGGTTTCTTGTGCACTTTTGCCTGTGGTTTTTGGGATTATTTTGGCTAGTAATAGTGAGCATTTGTTTCATTTATTTGGGTTCTTGGTCTGTGCTGGTTCACCTGCTGGACGTGCTTTAAAATCTGTGGTTCAAGGGATTTTGTTAACATCAGAAGCTGAGAAGTTACATTCTAGGCGAGAGTTGCCAAAACCCGCGAATCACGTCTTCCTTCCCTCTCTGCAGCTCCACAACTAGAGAGTGCTAGCGAGTAGTGTAGACAAGGCCAAAGTAGAGAGCCCTTTGGAGATCATCAATGCTGCGGGTAAAACCTGTATTTGCTAGCTATTATAGCTGAAGAGCTTAGTTAGAGAGCAACAATGTGGATGCTCGAATGGTGCCACAGTGGGTGTGTGTGTGTGTGTATATATATATATATATATATATATATTTTTTTTTTTTTTGATAACCCGGGGTGTCCGGGTCAGCTTATGCACACCACAACTAATCCCCGGACCCACTGAACACCCTGCAAGCCTAGTAGGCAGGTAAGACACCGCGGGAGTGATAAGCGTGCACGCTGAGGCTTGAACCCATGATGCAAAGACAAGGAAACCTTGCCAAGACCGCTGGGCCACAAGCCTCGATGCACAATAGGTATATTTTGCATGTTCGCGTTGTGGACGTTGCGGTCTGGGTGACGATCCCAAAGGTTTTGGCACCTCCAAGATCACACCCCCTAATAGAAAGTGATTAGTTTCTACTAGTCTATTGGGCCACGTTCTGTTGTGGTCGCGGTAGGATTAATTTTTTAAAAAATATAAAGAAACAAGAATGTTAAACAACACGGAAATTTCCTGGTAATGTTATTAAAGGGTCAATTTTAAAACTTTTCTACTCCATTTTTTTATTTTACTCAAATTTTTAATTAAATCACTGTGAACTAATCTAATTTAATTAGATTAATTTTATAAATTTAAATATAATTTTGATGACTAACTTTTAGAAAAATTTCAGCATGACAACCTTTTTTTAAAAAATATTAAGACAATGAAAGATTGGATCGACTTCGGTCCTCACGTTACTCGATTTATGGATTCTATTGGGTTTAATAACTTTTTTTTTAATTTAATTACATGATAAAAATAGATGCTCACAAAATTAAACACTAACTTAAAAAATATTTATTTGAGACTAATAACCCAATAGAAAGCAAACAAAAATAAATCATGCAGTCTATTCCCCAATCAATTCAATATTGAATGATAAAATTAAGAAAAATAAATTAAAAACAATTAAATGAACAAAAAAAAAAACATATACGGTCGATGAGTAAACTTGTCAAACTTGTGAATATGATAACTTAGGCCAGTGCGTCAAACCTATGAACCAGGTTATGGATTCCACTAAGATTATAATTTATTTGTTTTTAAACTATTTTTTATTTAACTATATGATAACAAAATTAGACGATTGCACCAACCTAATACCAAGATGTTTTATGATACCCCAATAATCTCATAGAAAGCGAAATGAAACCAATTATGAAACTGAATTCCCACTTAACTCAATGTATAAGGATGGATTTAAAAAAAATAATTAAAAAAAGTTAAACTTGCCAGACTGTGAATCAGGTCAACCTGTTAAACCTATGAACAGGTTCATAGACTTTATAAAGTTTAATAACATTGTTTTTCTCTGAAACTAATTTTTTTTAATGATAGAAGAAAAAATAGGCAATAAAAGAATTCAAGTTTAATTAAAAAAACAGACACCTCATCAAACCCATAAACTGTGGCATCCAGGGTTACCCTGACAAACTCACAATCCACATTAACTCTATAGAAAGATAAAATAAAAGGAAAAAAAATACAAAGCTAAATTCTCAATTATCTCAATATTAGAAGATGAAATCTACAAAAACAAATTAAAAACAAAACCTAAAAAAAGAAGCAAAAGGAAAAAAAGAAAAAAAGAATAGCAAAGCACTTTATTTACGATACGATGAGTGTAGATGAATAATAATTTTTCCATTCCTTTTAGTTTTTCTTATTTTATAAATTTTAATAACATGAATTTTCTCTTAAACTATTTATTTTAATTATATGAAAAAAATAGACTATAAAAAAAATCAAGTTTAATTAAAAAAATAAATCATGACAAAGTTTGTCCTAATAAACTTACAAATCATGCTAATTCTATATATATAAAAAACAAATTACAAAAATTAAATTTTTAACCACCCTAATATTTAAAAATAAAATTAACAAATAAATTTGAAAAAAAAAAACTCATAACAACAGTTCAATATTGTAATCCACGGTGTAAGTTTCATACACCATTTAGTTTTTGTTAATTAATAATTAATGTGGTTATTATCCGCGTTTTGTTTCTATCATTTGTACTTACTCATCGCTGATGGATCTTGATAATTTGTGGTTTATCCTGGCTGTATGGATCTTGTTCGCAGTTTATACATATGCGATCCATAACCACTTGGTTTTTTTCCCATTTATGAAAGTACACGAGACAATTTCAACTTTGTTTTGCACTCTGCATTGCTTGATAAAATGTACCACTTTTCCATTAGTTTTTATTGATGTTTGTGAAAACAAATTGAAAGTTTATGCTGCCATGGGAACTCCTGAAGCTTAGCCAGTTGAACTAGCTGACGCTGGATTCCTTGTAATTTTTGACGGAAGGTTCTGTTGCTATGTGATCGTTTCTGTTTCGCCAATTAATTACAACGATTCTTTACTGAAAAGATAAATCAATTACTTCCTGAATTATTTCATTCAAGATTGCATCTCCTATCTCTATCCCTATCCTCCTATTTAGCTGCTGCAAATAATAGCCATCTTCTACTATGCTAGTGACGTCAATATTTATTTGTTCGTCTGCGTTTTGTTTTCCACATGAGCAAATTTGGTCGCAGATGATTTTTCCGAGCTCTTTCAGACCTATTAATTCTTGAGCATACTGCTTTTTTCGGTTCTTCCTTTTGTATACTTCTATGGCTTCGTTTACACAATCAAAAAGTAGCTGCATGTTTTGCCATAAGACCCTTCTGTTTTTCAGGTGCTGAGAAAAAGCAGGCACAATCATCTCCTGTAACTCTGTGAAACCAGCAACACTCTTCTTCTCAATCAATGATTTAATTAACAAGTCGCACAAGAAAGCTGAGAGCAAAGAGTCTTCCTCCACGTTTGTGCTCAAAACGGTGCTTGAAGCTGATGCATCTTCTTCTTCTTCTTCTTGTTTTGCTGGGAGGTGACACCCTGTCCATTGTAAGATTGGTATTAATTTGGGTTAAACTACAAATCTAAAAATTATAAATCAAGAAAGTTGCTTTGTTATTCATAGATGAAATAACTGATTCTTTGTACCCTTGTTTATTGATGGTAGTTCCTTTTTTACTGACACTGGGCTGAGTTGCTCATTCTCTTCCTTGCATTCCCATTGAAGATTTATGTCCGCAGCAGCCTGCAAAACTTTGTCAGCAACTCAGTTTAACGCAAGAAACATCAACCATGTAAAATTCTTTTGTGACCACATTATGAGAAGGAAATTAAGTTTCGATCTCCTTTTCTGGATAACATCCATTTCTGTACCTTCTGTTTCCCACTGCTATGTGTTAACGCTTGAGAAGTCTTTGGATGAAGAGATGCATGATTTTCATAACAAGGTGGATCTTTAACATTGCATCTGAAATATTCACAATCTGCAACTGAACTGCTCACTTTAGGAAGCCACTTCATTTCTCCAATCTGCTGGGGCTTTCCAACTGTTTTCAAAACAGGTTCATGTTTCTGAGCTTTCTGGCAGCTTGAAACCGACTGGTTTTGACCACTGCGAGTAAACTTGAGCAACAACAACTTCAGGATCTTCCTAGCCTGCATAATTCTTCTCTTGTTCAAATCATAACCGCACGGTCTCTTTTGCTTCTTGTTCAACATGATCTGTCGTTCCGAAAGGTAAACATCTAATACAAAAGGTTTCTGTTGCTCTTGGAGATACTCCCGGAGCTGTTTTGATGTAGAGGAGGCCATTCGAACCCTGCAAACTTTAGTGCCTTGATGTTGCAAGTATGGTCAGAGAGAAAGGTTGACGATGCAGTTGTGCTGGTAGTTGGAACTGACAGAGCATGTCTGTCACATTGAAGGCTAAATATAAAGAAAAGATGATAGAAGGGTGTGGATTTAAATATGCGAGGAGAGAATTTTGACATTCATCTTCTTCAAATCCTATTGTCTTAAGATTTTGGTATCATCAATCAATAAAAAGATCGCCTAGCTTTAACTTTTGGCTGTCCACAATCCATGGCCAGATTGCTTGGACTCTAATATGATATGCCTGCAGGATGATATCGTAAACTTTGTTTGGTCTGCTCAAGTTTTGTCTTATGTAGAGAAACACCCATAAGAACACTGGATGAATCAGAGGAAAATTAAATGTTGTACAGGATGCATGGTGGCAGCTTGGCTACATTCAGACAAAATTCTTCCTGTCTTTGTATTTGTTTATGTATGCAAATGATTCCTTGGATAATTTAATATTCACTGACCAACAATCAGTTCTAAGAAATGTATTAAACCCCACATCACTCTTACATGTCCTTGCTTTTGGGACTAAATACAAAGTCCAACTGGTCCCCCTGATGTTTAAATTTTCGGTTCCTCATAAATTCACCATGTGGGTAGGGCCCTTCATGGGCATTTTAGCATGTCTGGGTGAAGTTGGTCTGGGACAACGAGGGAGACAGATTATGGGCAATGAATGTCTCACGTCATCCAAATTTTTAATTGGTTTAGATGGATGCCATGCAAAAATTTGTCTTATTCAAAAGTCATTTGAGTCGTTAAAATTTGATTTTTTTTCTTTAAAGTTAATTTTGTTAATATGTTTTTGGAATATTAAAATGAATTGATAATAAAAATAATTTTTTAAAAATAAAAATATAGTATTTTAATGTAATTTCAAACAAATAATATTTTAAAAATTAACTATTATCACACTTATTGGATAACACGTAAATATATCGTAAGCCTTTTAAGTATCAAATGTATAAACCTGGTAAGAATGGTCTACTTGCTGATGCAGGAGGCCGGAAAACTTTATGGTGCAGAAGGCCATACATATTTTGATTGTAGCTTTCAGTGATGGTGGATGATAAAGGGAAACCTCTTTGTCAAGCCTGTCGTAACATCATTAAAGGCTGATCCAGTGGGAAGATAATGTGGCTCAGAAAATGGTCCTCGAGTCCCTCGGGGAAAAAAGAGGAAGATATACAAAATCCTTGACTTATTAAATCTTTAGAAGGTGATTCTAGGCACAAATCAAAACTGGAATGGCACCAATTTCAGCAATTGCAACTTACCATTGTTCCTGCTTTGAATCTCATTGCTAGTAGGCCTAAATGAAATAGGTTCAATGATTGTAAAGGCAAGTTTTGGTGACAGTAAGCAATGAAGGGTGAGTAAGAAATGGTGTCTTATGGTTTAACATAGCAGGATTCTTCTGCAGTAATACACCATAGAGTGTCTTGATTTTTGGCAATAATTAGCATTTTGTTCCTTAGAAGTTAATTTTATCTTGAATTTTTCAGCAGTTTCTTCTGCAGTAACACGCCAAAGGAAGACAATAACATCCCTGAAGTTGATCAAGCTAGCAAACATTGGCCTGGCCTGCCATGAAAAGCTCTCTTTGGTACTGTAATGGAATTCATTGAAAAATCCCAGCTTCTGATAATTTATAATAACTAAATGATTTTTTTTCTTTGGTCATCGTTCTTAACTTATGGCCTCCACCTGACCAGAATTTCTGGTTAATTTGTAGGCTTATAGGTATGGTAACACAAACGGAGGAGGACCTAAATCAAAAGGACAAAGAATGGCCTCATGGTCCAACCAATTCATCCTTTACCACTAGTTGAGCCTGGAATCAACTCTGGGGCCATTTCACTTACTAGCAAAAACCTAGTGTGCTAGACGTTAAATTCCTTGACTATGGTCCAATAATTGACATGCACTAACCTTGAATTTCATGGCTGTTTCCGTGTTTTCTGCCTAGCACAAGTATCCAATAATTCAAAGCTATTCACCCTAGCCTGTTTGGGGTGGGTAACTATAAGCTTGGATGCCAACTGAGGTTGGTTTAAATAGTTCAGTGTTTATTATTCTTGAACAAGATTTTAAGTTTGAGTTTTATGGATGAAGTATACTATCGCGGGAGAATTTTACATTTTAATGGGCTTAACCAGCTCGATCAGATTAGTCAGAGTTCAGTAAGTTTCCGAATAAATCAAAACAAAATATGCCTTAGAATATCCTTAGGAAGAAATTGCTCTCCAAATCTTCAAAGGAAATGAGGGTGGCCATAGAAAGATATATGATTGATTGGAGATTGATAATTAACCAGTGAAGATTGCATATATTAAGCTAGATTTCTAGATTCTTATCATGCATGGCCTTTATTTTCATTAGTTTCAAATGGCTTTCTTCCAACATATGACCAATCAACGCCGACAACTCGACGGCCCTTCAATTTTTTCTGCAAGGCAAATGAATCAAAACTAATTAATTATGCTCAGGCTGGTTTCAATAATACAGCAGCATGTCTTTTTTAATCACGATAAATGCTTGCAGGAGCTCCTTATCAAGAACTTAAAAATTCTTGATTTGTAATTAAAATAGGAAAACACCCTAATAATCCAAACTCTTTTTAGGATGCATGAAAAGGCTACTACATGCATACACGTCATGCTTCTAGAACTCATTTACTTTCCAAAGATGATGCTAATTTCCAGCCCAATCATCCAGCTCATATCCGTACTCCTTTTTTCTTATTATATTTTCCCTTCAAATCAGCAGGAAATTATCATGAATTTACCAGAAATATATAAGGTGTGGAAAATTCATTGGATTGTAATATGGATTGACGCTTTTGCCCTTCATCATATCAAAAAAAAACTCAGCTCAGGGGTAAAATAGTTTTTTACATGCTATTCACTTATTATTTTCATCTTGCTCAGGAGTACAAAGATCTTTTCCACTTTTTACATCAGTAAAACACCTTAATTGTTCTTAAAAGTGAAAAATCAGATAATTAGTTTCTAGGAGTTTTTTTTAAGATTTTATATTTTCTAGGACAATAGGTTTACTAAAATAACCTTTGTTTCAAAATTAGTTCAAGCTTTTTTTGAGGGCATTTTTTGTATTTTCAATTGGTTTTTTCTTTTTTGTTCTGATAAGGTTGGTAGATGGGTAAATTAGTATTTTATAATAATTAAATATTTTTTTTATAAAAAAAACATGTTAGTTGTGTGGGAGGATGCCGAGGCGCTTCGACGGCGCGTGCATTGTACTCCAGCATTTAAAAATTTACTTCTGCCGTATCTATGGATTTCTCACAGCGTCCTCTTCCTCCACAAGCACCGCGTGTTTGGTTTTGCTGGACAAATTATCATTTGAGCTCTTATCTTTTTTTCTATCTTATCCCTTGAAATTCGCGTCTAACATTTAAAATTTCTGGGCAGTCTCCTTGTTTGGGTATATTTGAGTATCAATCCTCAGTCTTTTGATTTTTTAATTTTTATCCTTGCTCTATTTGTAAGTTTTTTTCAATTCCATCCTTCAATCTAAATTTTTAATTTTTTGATTTTTCAAATTTCATCCTGATTTTCTTTTTTTTTTCTTGCATATTTTGTAAACTTTCAATTGTTTTGAATTTCATTCTTTAATCAAAATTTTTAATTTTTTGATTTTTAAAAATTTGGTCCTCATTCTCTTAGTGATTTCTTCTTTAATTATTTTGTGAAATTGATTTTCTTTTCAATTTAGCCCTTCAATCCAAAATTATCCATCCTCTAATTTGTTATTTTTTTCTCAAATTTGATTCTCATTCTTTTAATTGTTATTTTCTCTTTTGAATTCTTTTTTATAATTGATTTTTTTTTTCAATTTTATCTTTTAATATTTGATTTATTGAAATTCAGGCTTCTTGGTTTTTTCAGGTTTGACGCTTCCAATCAAATGGCTTAGGTAACAGGTTCACATTTTTTTTTACTTATTTTCTTTTTCGATCTCATTACTCAATGTTGATTTTTTTTTATTTTAAAAAAAGGCTTCATGGTTTTCTTTGTTTATCATTTTATAGGGTTATCTCGATCTCATAACCTGACTCGTGGGTTTGACGGGTTAACTTGGGTGGGATCACACTTTTTTTTTTGGTTTTTAAATATATATTTTTTCTTTTGGATCCTTCTGTGTGACTGAGTTTTTTTTCATCATTTAATATTTGATTTATTAATAATTGCTCTTCATGGTTTTTTCATATTTGGTGCTTCCGATCAAATGGCTCGGGACATGAATTTTATAGGATAAGAAGGGTTGGCATCATTTTATTTTTTGACTTAATTTTTTCCATCTCATAATTCAACATTGGTCTTTTTAAAAATTGGGTTTCATGATTTTGTTCGTTTGCTTTTCTATCGGGCTATTTTGATCTCATAATTAACCTAATCCGTGAGTTTGGCGGGTTAACCTGGACATACTCAAGCTATTTTTTTTCTTACAATTGGTATTTTTTTAATCCTTTTGTATGTTTAATTTTTTCTTTTAATTTCTTTCTTCAACATTTGATTAGTTGAGAACTAAGTTTCTAGATTTTTTCAAATTTGTTGCTTCTTGTAAAATAACTCGGGTTATAAGTTTAATGGATTAACATGGATTGACATCGTATGTTTTTGCTTATTTTCCCTTTTCTTTTCATCATTTGAGATTGTTTTTTCTCATTTTACTATGGTTTTTCTCTCTTTTTTTTTTTTAAAAAATGCACTTGCATCAATTGGACATTTTTTTTTATTTGATCTAAAGTAGAGCACGGGTCATATAGTTAGTGTATTTTACGCACACAAACATGCATATATAATTCCATATCTACCCTCCATGATGTCTCTAGATTAAACCCATACGATATCTTCTCTCCACTTCCTTTATGTTCCTTTTGACATTTCTAGAAAGAAAGAAAACCAAGGAGAAACAGAAGAATGGCTTACAGGATCAGCACCGTTTGCATTATAGCCGTTCTCCTCCTCTCCTTCACATTGACCTATGCTGCCTGGCCGGAGCCAGCCTTCGATGATGTAACTCGGTGGACAATCTGTAAGGGGTACGTTAACATATATATATTTCTTCAACTTTTTTTCTTCAGCCAACTTGCTTGTAGTTTTTGTTTGCTTAATTGATATTTTTTTTCTTCTTGATTTGTTGAAGGATAATGCTGAACCAGAGACAGTTAAGGTGGAAGAGGGCTGCGAATAAGGAGTTGGAGAAGAGGAGTGTTTGATGAGAAGAACACTTACAGCTCAAACTGATTATATGTACACGTACTGAAACAGAAGCCATATGAACTCTTGAGGATATATTGCATTTGCATGCTGTTCAATTTTGCTACTCAAGACCGCTTGCTCTGTGCATACAACGGAGTTGATTTCATATAATAAAACGTATTGTGATGGTGATTTCATATACATTTTACTACCTTCCATTAATAGTTTATGTTCCGCCAATTAACAAATTAAATTATTATTTTTTCTGGTAAGAAAATATATAGTCCCTTGATGATATTTCCACTAATGTCTAGACATGCAATAAAATAGTAGAGTCCATTGATTGATTATGTTAGGTAGACCAGAACTATTTTTTTCGAACTAGCTAGCTATAACCACACAATATTTAGCGCATCCTTAGTTTAAGAAACAAAATCTTAATTACCTTAGAGCATGGTTAATATTCCAATGCTTTTTAAAATAATAATATGGTTAATATTCCAATGCTTTTTAAAAAAAATGCCATCATTTATGCAATTATGAGTTCATCCCTCGTAAACACCAGCTGATCAGGTTGCATTAAGAAACAGAATGTTACCCGTATAGTAAAAAACTAATTGATTACCACGCTATTCCGCTAGCTAGGTCACATTAAAAAAAAATGTTCAAGTGAGAACAATATTTTTAAGAAAACAAGAAAGATTTCAAACAAAAGTCATTTACTTGACTGAATCTAATAAAATTATAATAAAATCAGTTAAGTTAATAACATGATTAGAAAAAAAATATAACAGAAAATCAAATTAATTTTCTTTTAACAAAAACTAACTATAAAATATGAGCTGACAATATCATACTCAGAAGAAAAAGGAAGAATAATCTATTGGAGACTCGTTCTCGCTTCGCTGTTGATACCGTCCCACCACCAGAAAAAACTCACTGAAATGGTTTTCACGTCATAACGAAAGGCTGCACGACGACACTAAAAGAGGTTGCACGTGCCATTAGAAAAATACTTAAAAAGCAAACCAGGAAAAATATCATGAAATGAGCATCTCATGTTTATATTTAATCAATTAGTTTAATTTAATTAAAAAACAAAAAATTCTTTTAAAAAACTAAATTTAAAAAAGAAGGACAATAAAAAAGACCCGAGATAACTCGAGTCATTTTTTAAATTAGTGAAAATCCTATAAAAAACAAATAAAAAAATAATAGATCCCAATTTCTAATTAAATAAATATTGAAGGATAAAACTGAAAAATTATGAGCTTAAAAAGAAGGAAAAAAAACAAGCTACCTGGGTGAATCTACTAAACATTAATTAATCTTTCAAACTCGCAACCAGTGAGATCATATACTTAAGTTCAACTAAGAAGGTTTTTCCCAACTAATTTAATGTTGACGGATAAAATTAGAAAAATATTTAATTTAAAAAAGTTGTCAAAGTAATACAAATAACAATAAAAAAAACAAGGACCAAGTCTGACATGTACAAAAATTGAAAGAGAATGAAATTGAAATAAAATTTCAATTTTATAAATAATTTAATATAAAAAAATAATAAAAAGACCATGGACCAAATATGAAGGAAAAACAAATTTAAGGGTTGTTTTGAAATTTTGGAGGGCCAGGTATGAAAACCGAATTGGAGAAAGAAAAGAAAAGAAAAAACAGTTGTTGATGCCAAACTAAAGGTTTGATGGCCACACCCATCGTCTAGGGATGAAGTTGTTGTCAAGTCGATTCGAACACCCCCTGGAAGCCTATGTTTGATCGTCAGGCACCGCCGTTCACGACACTCGAAGAGTGCGAACTAACTCACACGCTAACACGTGCATTACACGAGCCTACCATCTTTTTAAAAATAATATATATTATCCGTTAACATATCAATTTGCCCCTCAGCCTACAAGAATATAACAAGAAAAAAAAACCTAGGGTGAAAAGATGAAAAAGATGAAAAAGCTATCGGACAAAAGTTATGAATTTCTAATTCTAAGGTTAATTTGGTCACTGTAGTGTGCCTTTAAAAATATAAAATTTAAATAGCTCGTTCAATGTTTTTTTGTTCTCAAAAGTAACTTAGTCATTTTACCATAAAAAATATATAAAAAGACTTTATTATTTTCAATATTCATGCGAAATGTTTTTGGCAAGAAAAGCAAAACAAGAATTTCATTATCACAATGAGCATAAATCTATAACTACAGTCTTTTGACATTGTTAAAAGCACCATTTTGTTTTAGTTTTTTCTTTGTTTTGTGATATTAGCCATTAATGTCTCATGTAAAAAATAACTCCCACCGCCTACCAGGTGTATAGACTCGGCAATTGAGTCAGATTGGGTTATCTTATTTATTTATTTATTATCTTTTGGGTTCCTTCAAGTTCATATTGTATTTAGAGTTTGGGTCCCCCCTTGCACACTTGATTCCGACGCAGACCCATCGAGGTTAATGCAAGTTTAGATCAACCTACGAGTTTGAGAGTTCATTTCTTTCTCCCTCATTGGTTCTGTATAATGTCCATGAACCCAAAAGACCATGGCTCGGAGAAACTTCCAGCTTGCCGTTGAGATGGGAGGAAACCCAGTTCAGGTACTCGCATTTAGTTGCAATAATGCTGAATATAAATGTTTTTAGTTGCAATGATATGACATTTCATCAATATCTAATTAAAATATAAATAATAGCTTTAAACTTGGTTATAAATAATAAATTATATATTTAATATACACAAATTGGGCTGCATGTATGGGCCAGAAATTTCATTGGTATAATGGGCCTAACTGGGTGTAAATAGGCATTAGTCCAGTTAAATGTCCATAAATAGGCCCAAATAAAATTACTGAATGAGGCAGGGCCTTAGTCATATCAGTAAATCAAGTCTGGACTAATTGTAAAAAGCCCATGTTTTGATGCACATCACTTTACTCTTGCAGCCCCCAAGTCGCATCCTCCTGGCCAAATGTTTAAAACCAAGACCAGAGGCAAAAAAACTCTGCGAACAAACCCAGAAACACTTTTGTCTGTTGCAGTGTTTTATCTCTCAAAGTTATCTGCTGCTGCTGCTTTTTTTTTGGGGCAAATGCAAGCGTTAAACCCAATACAACCTGGTTTTACCAAACTCTTCAACCGCCAATTGCTTAAACCCTTAAACCTCCGTGCATTCTCATCATCATCAGATGAGTACTCCAACCAGTCACGTGGTGGCCTCCCTCGCTTCTTCTCTGAAGAACTCCCCGCTTCCAAGGCACCGTATCTCTCTTTTGTCTAATAATCATCCTTTTCAATCACTTACTGCAAAGATAAAATGAGGGTTTATTTACATTCAATGCTGTGCTTATAGTTTTGGTATTATTTATTCCCTATTAATCGAGAATGGTGTACAGGGTGGCGTTGTTCGTGTACAAGGCGATGAATTCAGGCATATGACTAAAGTTTTGAGGTTGAGCACGAATGATAGGTACCCCCTTTGATCATTTTTAGTCGCTGGCCACTTGTATTTTTTGTACGCCATTTGTGCTTATGGATACAATTCTTGTAAGCAGGCATCTAGTGAGGTTTCGCATCAGTATATTGAAAGTAACTTATTGTTGCTGCTGTTGTGTTCTTGATCATTTTAAGCAGCAGGGCTTTCTCAAATTTGTTTTGTAAATGCGTTTGCTTTATTTTATTGCTGGTTTTGTTTATCTGATTACATTTGTGATCCAAATAATCCAAGTTGTTTGAACTCTGCTCTGGCAAATAATTTAAAGTGGAACATTGCCATTCTTGTTTTAATCTCAAACATTTATGGTTTTCTGGTTCTGAAAAAAATGGTGATTCTCTGAACAATTGAATGCAAGGGTAGAGCTCTTCAATGGGAAAGGAGGTTTAATAGAAGGGTGCATAGAGAGAATTGACCGTACTGGACTTGATTTTGTTGCACTAGAAGCTCCAAAATTAGTTCCTCCTCTGAGCACAAAGTGGAATGTATTTGCAGCATTTGGTGAGTTTGGTAGATATGTGCATAAAAAATTATTCACAATCTTTTAAACTCATCCCAGTCATCGCATTTTCAAACTTCTTCTCCCTTAGGTACTCTAAAGGGTGATCGAGCTGACTGGCTTCTTGAGAAATGCACGGTATGACTTAAATGTACAAACAAAAAACTTTTCTGCTTGAACTATTACCATTTTAATCCCCTTACTTTTGTAACTGTTGAGTCCTCTGATTTTCCCTTCCTTAGGAACTTGGAGCTCATAGTGTGACCCCTCTACTGACTGAACATTCTCCATCAATCTCAGAAAATCGAGTGGACAGGTTTCGACGTGTCATTTTGGCAGCAACTAAACAGAGTAAATAATTGCTCCTGCAATATTTTTCTGATATTGTCCTGTTAAATTGTCATTGAGTTGTGGAGGTTCTTATCAATTTAATTTTGGCTCTCTGATCAAAAGATATTTATTAATTTTCTTTTAACCTTACCTCTGTACCAGGTCAGCGGTTGCATGAAATGATTCTAAATCCTCCAACTAAAATTGTTGGCCTTTTGCCCCTGGTGAGCTCTTCCCTCCTTACACTAAAAAAATTGAGCAGCATCTTGGTTCAAGTTGGAGAGATTTACAAGTGTTTGTGGAGCTTCTTGGTGGTTTAGGATTTACTAGTGTTATAATTAGAGAGAAAGGGAACTGTCCAGCTCGTTCCTTGCCACCTATTCAATTAATTTGATTATATGTTTCTTCCTTTTTAACAAAATCTCAATGACATTTGCCAAGACAGCCGATAACATAACACGACCTGGCATATGACCCATGATAGCCCAGGATATAGTAAAACATAAGGAGTAAATAGACTAAACCAACCATAAATCAAAGCCTCCACAACAATCAAGAACATATTTGTTACAGGTTCGAATTGGCCATCTCTTGTACTTACCATGCAACAGATGCACCAGCATTTGTTTTGTTTTTCGAAACCATATGGGACTGTGTAATTGATGTTGTTGCCAACAATGTGCAAAGGAGTGTTTGAAAATACGTGAATGTTTTCCTTTTCATCTATCACTACTATGTTGAGCTTAACTTTGTTTTTCGTGTTATATAGCTTGCCCAGTCAAAGCTATCTTTTCTGGCAACAGCAGGAGCTACTCCTGTTGTTAGTGTATTGACTTCATCAAGAAAAGAATCTAGTGGATTGATGATAGTGGGACCAGAAGGGGGTTAGTACACATCCTATGTTAGTTCCTATTCATCACAATTTTCTTTTGCTGCATATCTGGGCAAAAACTACTTAGTATGTTAGTCTCTGTTAATTTTCTTTTTCAGCTGCTTTTGTTCAATGTTTTTTTTTTATATATATATAATTATGTTATCAGTTGGTTTAAATTGCTTTTATTTTGTTAGGAAGTGCTTATGGTTTTTGAAAATATTGATGCTACTGGTGCTCATATCTTGTGGCATATTTATTCTGTTATGGTGTGATGGTTGCCATGAACTGTTTCCCCGCTCACTTTCTCCCCCTTCTCCCCCTTCCTTTTTTTTCTTCTTCTCACGCTGTGGCTTCTATGTCTTTCAGATTTCACTGTACTGTCACCTGATTTATGATCTGTCATGGGATATGTGTACTTCAATGGTTCTTTCTTTGTCCTCCTTGAAATCTCAAACTGATTTTGTTGTTCCCAATTTAGCTTTCGCTTCCCCAAGTCGAATTCCCTCTTTTGTTGATTCCCTATCAGAAAACATGCTGAAGTTCTTGTTCCTGGATCATACCTGCCACATCCATATTTGTGGATCAAGTTGCATAAAGAATAGGAATCTTTTAATCTTGATTTCTTCTAGCCAAGAAATTCTTGTTGTGAAATATAGTTGCCTACACAATGATGGTATTTGGATGAAACTGTATGCTTAACTAAAATGCCGAGATTCTAGCTTCAAATGCCTGTTTTCCTTTGGAAAATAAAGTCACTGTGGATTTTTGTTGATGCATGCTTTAGACTTCACGGAGAAAGAAGTGAACATGATGATGAAAGCTGGCGCATCAGCTGTTGGTCTGGGACCCCATCGCCTCCGTGTTGAAACTGCAACAATGGCACTTTTGGCTACTCTAATGCTATGGTCTGACTCCCAGTAGTATTGAGTTCTTCGTCACATTTGCAAGTAAGCTTTTCACAACTTTTATCTTACACCTTGCCAATCTACAATATGTCAGACTGGATGAGTCTTTAGCAAATCTGATTCAGAGTAGAAGGTGATCTCCTCGATCCAATTTAAAGTCAGACTTCATAAGAATTACACCTGCTTTAGGGCATGCCATGTAATTATCTCAAATCTTAGTAAAACTAGGTTAACTTTTAAGTTGACTGGTATATTTTGCAATCAGCATGCTTTGTGTTGTTTGCATTTTAAAACTATAACAAGTGTATTTTTTCGCCTCATGCAGGCCAATGATGAAATTTTTTGACTAGGGTTGATGAATTGTTCAGTTTTCCGGTGTCATTCAGGTCAATATATTTTTAATATAGGCTTAAACAATTTTGTTTAAACATGCTCCTTTATCAGTAGAGGGCTTTTCTATTCGCTGAAACTTTTATTGCATGTGATACATGTCAAGTCAATGTATTAGATCACAGAAAACATATCTTTTGTCCTTGTTTATCATCGATACTTTTAATATTTAGCTGACCTCTCTGATTTCATTGATATTTCTTTATTTCCTGAAGTTCTGATTGAATTGTTTCTCTTGTTATGCTTGAATATCCTGAAAATCTGCTGAGCTGATATTTTTAATAACTTGGATATCGTGTTTGAATTTGAATTTGCTTTAGCAGCGAACATTTAAGAAAAAGATCAATAGCATGATGCTCGGAGCTTGGTGGGGTGGGGTGGGAGGTTGTGGCAGCTGTACTAGAAGAGGTCTTTGCTTTTCTACGCATCAACATTTATTTAATATGCTCTCTTACTAAAACTGGTGGGAAAAAAATTGAGTGGGCATATTGACATCGAGATCTCCCAAGTCTGGTGGTGCTTTATTCTATGTCCGACCACTATGGTCGGCTGCTGCTATGATTTACAGGATAAAGCATTTATATGTTGCACATGCTCTCCAAAGTCTGCTATTAAAGCTAATCCTTCGTTTATTTTTCTGAAGAAAAATTATGCCATGGGGCGTTGTGAGTCTTGTGACTTGTGATTCTGCTCTTTTTGAGAGCATTTTTTACGTACTTGAAGAGGGTTTGCACATGCCTACCCTCATCGCGGGATATAGGGGCTTTTTTTCCCTATCTTGATTCCTGATACTGCTTGTCAAAATTGCTTAAACTCTGGTCAAAGATTCGTCCAGTGGTAAAGTACTCAAGCTAAAGCCCTGGGAGTTGGAAATATCCAGGTTCAAATCCCTCTAATCCTGGTACCAAAAAACAGGAGGAGGTTGCTTACAATTTCTTTTATGACTTTGCGAACTCCTTGAACTCTCTCTATGGGGTTTGAAGTTTAGGCTGGTTCTCACTTTGAGAGGCGTGCTATTCCACATCATGTAGAACGCTTTGGTGATCAAGTTGTTAGTGGTCTAACTACAATTCATTTGATTTTGAAAGCTATCTTAAAATTGGATTTCTCCTCTCAAACTAGCATAAATATGCTCGTTCCTTGTTTTCCTTTCTTGCTCTAGTTTCTCATTTGGAGGGACTTCTTAGTTCATGCCCGATCCACCACACGTTTGGCTGGATTCTATCGTCGAGTCTGTTGTCTAGTATCTAGTGAGCAGATGAATTACTCAGGATGACCTCTTTTACCTCTATTTATGGCTCATTTGGGCAGATAAGCACCTTGACTCTTGCGTGGATTTGTATCCCTTGCAAGTGTGCTTCTTCTGAATAAATGACTAGATGACAGCTTTGATTGAATGAAAAAAGAAAAGAGATGACAGTTTGATGATCATACGAGATATTCTTAAATGCATTTCAGTCAAACAACAGTTATATTCAATCAACAAGGCAAACTTTTCCTGTCTTGGTTTACAAATTAGTCTGGTAGGAGGCTGGAATGTTGAGCAAGTTTTTATTTTTCTTGTTTGGTCGTAGAACAAGACAACTGTGATCGGGGAAGAAGACGAAGGGAAATGAATGAAAATAACCAGGCCTAAATGTGCTTCAGGACAAATCAAGACTAAGCAGTCCGGAAGTAAAGTTTGGCATTGCTTGAAGACTCATGTGAATGGGAATGGATTCTAAAATCACGTCTTGTACAAGAATTTGCGTTTCAACCATTGTTGTGCTGAAAATCCCCCTTTTTTGACGTTGATGTCTGTCTATATTTGATTTTAAAATGCTAATCTAAAGGTCAAAACACATCTTTCTTTTATAAGAACATGTTCATACTTTGAAATGATGCAGTGAGAAACTACGATTTGTCAATATGCATGCATAATAAACACAACACCTTATTTTTATCAGCCACGCTATTATATATATATATATATATATAAACTCAAAGTCAAGGGTCAAATTTGAGATTTGTCCTGGCATTCTCTTATGCTGCTAAATTCTTGTGGTTTCTGAACGTGATTGTCATTGTCTGTCTACTGGGAAAATGGACATGCAATTAAGAAAGCCTTTGCCTTGAAGAAGAAAATGCCGTGTGGGCTGATACTTCCTTTCCCTCTCTTGATCATTAAGTTGTCAATATTGATTATTGAACGAATTATCTACCAGTCGTACGCATGACCAACCTGCGAGTTGCGAGGTATTGAATTAATGTGAGACCAGAAATCAAATTCATGACTGGTAATTATGAACTTAAGTCGGGCATGAAATTTCCCAGTAAGCATGCAAAATGCCATGTAATTTATTATGTCCTCCAGGTTCTATCTCTTCATCAACAATATTTAGCTGTATGGATTTAAACTCCTTCACGCTATGATGGATTATGAACAATGTTCATCTTCTCATAATTGATCTTAAATTCAATAAGAAAACAATTACTTGCTACATATGTTAAATCACCCTGTTTATTTTGAAATTGATGGCTTAAATTAAACAAATATGACAAAAAATAAATACAAGTGTATTTAAATCCCTTTTTAATACCAAGCTTATAATAATCAATACGCTATGAAAGAAATCACACCATGACTAATTACTTGTCCATTCCCAAATCAATTTTTTTTTAAATGAGATTATTTTAAAAAATATTTTTAATTTTTAAATTACAGATTTATTATTCGCTTTCAACTTTAAAAAACATCTTAACACTAAAAAACAAGTGTATGCACCCAATCCTCCCGGTTGCTTTATTTATTTTATATCTTCGTTTTCATTGGTTATTTAGATGAATAATTCAATTACGTGCCTAATCATGAGATTATGCATAGCATTGATTTTTAAATTTTAATCCCAAAATTCAGCACTACCTGCCGTATTTTATTAAAAATCAACTACCTGCCCTTTTTGTTGATACATCCATAGTTTTTAGACCCAGCCCGGTTCAAGATTCGGGTTCTGAGTTTTGATCGGGTCACCGGGTTGTCCAGGTCAATTTTTTTAAAATCAAAACTACGTCGTTTTAGTAAAAAAACCAAAGTCAACAGGTTGCAACCGGATCTTACCGGGTCAACCCGCCCAGTCAGCCGGGTTACACCGAATTTCTCCTTCCTCTATTTTTTCTTCAAACTCGACCCATCAGGCCAGGCCGGGTTTCACTGTAGATACATCCCTCCATGCTGTAATTTAATCCCTGTATTTGGGGGGGGGGATTTCATGTATTTGGTTTCTTTTTTTTAGACTAACCTCATAAATATTATAGCAACTATATAATTAAACTCAATTTTATCTCTTATTAAAAAATTTTCCTTCAAGTTTCGAAAGTTGTCAATTTTATCTCCCAAAAGTGAAAGTATAATAAAAAAAATAAAAGCAAAAGCAACTAATATCATAAAGAAAAATTTTTTTCATCCTCATTGTTGGATAAATAACTTTTTATATCACCTAAGATCTCTAGAAATCTACTCAATTTTTGTATTAAATGCATGCTGATATTTTGTTTCTCAATGAACAACTCTTTTAATGAAAATAAGTTATTTGACCTTCTCTTTCAATAAAAATAAGTTATCTGACCATAAGAATCTTAACAATTCTGCTTAGGACAATCAAATCTCACGAGAAATGAAAAAAATCTCTCATTAAAATTGATAATCTTTCAAATCTCTACATATTCAATATATAAAGACTTGAGGTGTTATTGATGAATCAATATATTATATATATGAACGATTATATTATATTTTCAAATTGTTTTGATATGATATGTTGATGTTAAAATATTTTAAAAAATCAAATAAATTATTTTAATATATTTTTAAACAAAAATCACTTTAAACTTTAATCATTATCAAAGTCCTAAATGATAAAAGTATTTGATATCGTACTAAGCAATTTGGTATCAAGATTTGCATGTGCTTGGCATGACAATGATATGAACGGACATATCCATCGACCAGACCAACATTTTTTTTGTCTCCATGCTATTAGATATTTAGAGGATTTTCACATGTTTATCAAAACAAAACAATCCTATAAAAACAAACGAAGCGTCCTAAACTTTTTGTATGGATGACGCATCCATTATGTTTTTCATAGTTGACAAGTCTTCTTCTTGCTCTTGGAGCTCACCGTTTATCATTCACCATATATGTTTTCATATTTTGATAGCAACGAAGTCATGCATTGTTGTTAAATCTAGTCTATTTTTACGGGTTGTTTGAAAAAAAAAATTATAATTCAAAGTTTGACCTAACTTAGATTAAAATATATTAATCCGACTATACCTGTTTATTAAAAAAATAAAAAATATTATTTTAATTAGGGATAATTATTTTCGGTTCGATTTGATTTTTATCACAAAAACATAACCAACCTAAATTTATTTTTTTAAAAAAACCAAAACCGGTTCAAACCGACTGGTTTCGGTTCGGTTCAGTTTAGTTTTTAGAGAAAAACAGGTTCAAACCAGTTTGGCTTGGTTTTGGCTCGGTTTTCCGGTTTTGACTCGGTTTTTTCGGGTTTGACTTGGTTTTTGTTCGGTTTGGCTCGATTTGGGTTCAGTTCGGTTTGATTTTTTCAGTTTTTTGCTTATAAAACCGAAACGAACCGAACCTGCCGGTTTTTTTAAAATTTTAATCGGTTTAATCGGTTTTTTTACGGTTCGGTTTTTTCAGTTATTTTTTTTCCAGTTTTCTCGGTTTAATCAGATTTTCAGTTTTTTTTCTCACCCCTAATTATAATATATTTTCAATTAAATAATATTTTAAAAAATCGTTCTCCCCAACGTTAGTAAACACATCCTCATTCCAAAAGTTAGGCAGAAACAGCAAATGGCAAACCCGTAATAATCTTCAAAACCACGCCCCATATTTGACCAACATGTCAATATAAACACGAAGCGACACCAAAGTTGAACACGACACATACATAAACTACATTAAAAACAAAGAAAAAGCTTAACCAAGCGAAAGCAGCAGATGTCAAAGACACAAGATTTATAGAAGAAGAGAACCCAAATTCTCTCTTTCATTTTTCTTTAAAAATCCCAGTGAGGTTTTTGTTCCTGAGAGTGAACCCAGATGGCAATCCAACTAGAAAATCTGGTGCAGTCAATCAAATCAAAAGTTAGAGCCCTGAAGAAGTCCAAGAAACCATACATCAAGATGGACAAGAGCGCAAGTGTTAGGGTTGAGATCCGTAGCAGAAAAGCAAGAAAGCTCATCGACAAGACTCTTCAAGTTGCTGATCGTCCTGGAAAACGTGTCATTTCTTGATTCTCCTTAGCTTTTCCTCTCCAATAAATGTTCTCTAAATTTCTGTATAGGTAAATTTTAGATTTTGGTTTTGGTGGTTTCTTTCATGAGCGTGCCTACCGATTCTGTGTTTTATCCAAGGAGTTAAAGCCTTTTAAGGCTGGGAACCGTTTCGGGTCTGGCTTGACTGCAGAATGCTTTGTTTTATGTAGCGATCAATGAAAAGCTTACATATTTTGTTTGCTGTTATTTATTTTTGATGCGGATATATATTTGAATGAGATGCCTGCCAATGCTTGTTACAGGAGAAACCTGATGAGTAGTCCATCGATAATCTATACGAAACAGTAGCTCTTAAGAATTTTAGCAATTTATTAGTAACTAGGAAGAAGTCTAACGCACGCTCCATCATGTAAACATTTATATTATCTGTTCTACAGTTTTAGGATACTGTGATTTACTATCGACCCATGCCCTAGTGTGCCAGTAATTTTAGTTTATTTTTGCTCTTGCTGAGCTACAGCATTAATTTTTCTTGTCCATATAGAGTGAATCTCACCGACGATCTGCCCACGTTACGTTAATGGGTCAGTGGGTTAGTTAGTGCTCTAATTAATGCTGTGTGTTTGCCACGAGCAACTGTTTCTTGCAATTGTCAATATATACTGAATAAAGTTGTATGTGAGTGAGAAATAAGAATGCTTTTGCAATTGTCAATGGTGGCAGAGTTTGGCAATGGGAAGTTCTAGTCTTGGGCCATTTGGCTCATCAGCAATAAAAAGGACGTTTTAGATATTAAGAGTTGTTTTTTTATAGAATTTTTATTTAAAAATATATTAAAATAATATTTTTTTATTTTAAAAAATTTATTTTTAATATTAATACATCAAATCAATCTAAAAAAAACATTCACAGCATCAAACGGAATTGTATGGATTTAAAGGATCAAGAATTCCCTATGCTTTTGCAAATGAGAGAAAGGAGATGGTTGCTGTTTCTCAATTTGATCATGTTGAAATCCAATCACAAAGGAGTACTGCACCAACTTCAAGGCTCAACCTCAATCATCACCTTTTTGTTTTCTTCACTTTCTTCCATTTTTAAAATATTATCCTGTTATTTCTTTGCAAATGGGATTTAGTTTAATAGCTGGGACGTCTTTATCAGAATTACCGATAGAATTAGGATACCTTTTATTTTCTTTTAATTATGTTAAAATCTCCAACACAAATGAAGATATTCTTGTAATAATTATTTAGTAGGTAGTTTAGTGATAAAAACTTGAGATTAAAAGATTTTTTTTTTATGATATTAGATTCGAGTCCTGTGATTGCTAATATAATGACCACTGAATGCTTATATAATTATTTACTTTAGAATCTATAAGATTAGTTAAAATATACATAATATTTTCATTAATAATAATAATAAAAAATACTCCCCGTTAAGCGATCAAATTCAAATTAAAAACCAAGTGGTATTGGTATTGACATGACAAGAGGCATGGAATTAAGCTCACGAGTTCCTTTTGATTACGAAACTCTAATTCTAACATTAGTCAATTCTGGCTTTTCAACAGGGCAAGACTTGCATTTAATTATTGTTGAATAAAAGCAAATGGTGTCACATTTATTTGTTTGTTTACCATTTTTCCAAGGTCGAGGGAGACTAAACTTCGAGGGTTGTTGCAATTCATAGCATGTAATCGGGTGATTTTGACAAGAAACTTATGCGAAGGAAGCAATACATTGCTGTCAATGACTTGTTTGTGTTACATTCATTGGGCGCCATTGATTAGATTTCAATGCATAATAGAGAGGATCGTTATAATTGATTTATTTCCCGGCAATGAATGAGCTTTGATTAAACTTCAGCCAAAAAAACAATATTAGCAATTGAAATAAATAAATATCATGAAAACATGGAAGGTAGAACTTTGACCGCGCGCATCAAAGTCATGGTTATTGGTGTTGAATCAAACCCTAAAACTAAGAATTTATGCTTTTTTTGTTTTCAAGAGAAGCGTTCAGAAGTGTTGTAATGGTTATTTTTTAAAATAGTTTTTTTAAAAAATATATTTATTTTTTTATTTTTTAAAAATTATTTTTCACACCAACATATTAAAATAATTTAAAAAAACAAATAAAAAACTTGATTTTTTTTAAAATAAACAGTAATGTTGTATCTGCTATTGATTTGCATATGTGTTGGTATAATTTTTTTTTTTTTAGATTTACGTGGGTGTTCGGGTCAGCTTGCGCGCACCACGACTAATCCCACGACCCACTGAACACCCTGCAAATCCAGTGGGCATGTAAAGCACCGTGGGGATAACACACATACACATAAGAATTCAAACCCAATAGCAGCAGGAGGAGACAAGCCCCTCCTACCGCCTGGCCAAGACCCTGGTATAATTGATATATAGGATGTAAATATTGGTTTGACCAGGTATATATGAAAAGTTTGGTTGAAGATTGAATCCTAGCACCATATTAATTACGGGGAGGCTGTGGCACAAATTTGTACGGTCCTCGGAAAAGCTTGAAGTCTTGAACGTGCTAACGAATTAACATGCCGGGGACAGATGCCGGGTCTCATCGGTGAATACCAGGTAATAATGCACAAAAAATAATAGAATCATCATTATTTCATAATGACATGTCATCGTTGTTTATTAGATAGATGGCTTGTGATATGCCATGGATCAATCTAAATTTTATTTCATTTTAAAAAAAAATGTTAAGGTGACGTAAATGTTTTTTAAAAAATAACAAGAACTAAGTTATTTTCTTGACTGAGCTTAATATGATCATATGATTTCAATGACATGAATAAAAAAAATATAATGACAATAACATAAAATAACAAAAAAAATTAATAACAAAAAAAAATATTAAAAAAAATTAGAGTTCAACCGGGTTAGCTACCAAATATGCGACCTGTTGTGATACTAGAGTAACCCAGTTGAAAGCAAGTGAATAAAACAATGAAACTCAATTATTAAACAATTCAATGTTAAAAGGTGGAATAAAAAAAATCAACAGAAAAAAGATTTAAGTCAACTCGAGTTAACCCGTTAACCCCATGATTATAGATATAGAATTGAGATAACCCTATAGACATAAAAGCAAAAAAAAAAAAAAAAGTGCGAAGGTAGATTCACAATAAACCAAAAGTTGAAAGATGAGATTGAATTTTTTTAAAAAAAGAGCCTAAAAAAGAGTGAACTCAACTCATGTTAATATCTGAAATCACAACCCTTGTTATGAGCCTGAGATTAATGTTATAGATGACAAACTCTAAAAAATAACGAACTAAAATTCTGCATAAAAAACTATTGAGGGATTAAATTGAAAGAAAAAAGCAATAAAAAAAAGATAAAAAAACAAAAAAGAAATAGCAACTAAAAAAATGAGGATAAAAACCTGACATAAAAATAAATTAAGTCAAAGATAAAGGGATAAGATTAAACAAAATTCAATTAGAAAAAAAGGATAAAAATAAAATAAATAGCACTTAAAAAAATAAGGACCAAATTTGATAAAAAAATAAAATGAAATCAAATGATGAGAGACTAAATTGAAGAAAAATATATATGTCAAAAAAGATAGTTAAGAAATCAAATAGCAATAAAGAAAATGAAGATCAAATTGGAGATAAAAATAAATAAATAAATAAATAAAAACAAAGAATGAGAATCAAAATTGATATAAAAATAAGAAAATGGGATTAAATTAAAGAAAAAAATAAATTAAAAAGATAAAAAGAAATCAAACATAAATTAAAAAAATAACTAAATTGAATATAAAATACAAATTAAAAAACATCTTTATATTTTACCAGAAAAAGAAAAGAAGAGAAAAGAAGAAGAAGAATAAAAATATCCACAGGAGTTCATCATATTTTCATCGCTAAGATACATCCATCCACCTTGGAGATCTCGACATGCAGCTCCAAACATCATCATGGAAGGCATTGTTGATTTTACCTTGAAAGCAAGTTCACTATTGAGTGTAAAATGGTTGCTTCACTGTTTGAATAAGACCCGTTCCTAAAAAAACACCAAGCTCATTTTTGTTTTTTCAATTTTTCTTCCAAATAATTGATATAACTATTAATTATTAAAAAAAAAACAAGAATAAAAAATCACCGACGGGAATAGAGGCAGCAAATGTGTAATCAACGGAGTGGAGAAGGAGGGTTGAGAATTGATGACCTGGGCCAGCCATTGCCGTCCTCATGTTTCACAAGCCCATTTGGAATACCATAGGGCTATCTAACTAAATAAGGGCCCATCCATTGTGAATGGACCTATCCCAATAAAAGGGGAAGCCCAATACTGCCTTAAAGAAGGTCAAGAAAGTTGGGGCCTTCAATTATTAATCATCTGGTTGATGTAAAAAATGGAATCAAAGCCATTATTAATTATCAAATTATTTTGAAAGGTGTACTCTTAGTTAATGCCATATAACAAATATAGTAAAAGGAAAGGAAATTTTCCAGTAGCTATAGAAATACTTTATTATTCACTACAACATTTTGGACAAAAAAATTGAGTCTTTCAACCAAGCATATTTTGATATTTTTACATGGTATATTAGTTATTACTAATTTTTGTATTTTTTTATTCAACAATTTAATGAATAGTGAAATAACAAAAAAAAAATTCAGGAGTTAAAAAAATCAATACTTTTGGGTTGGGGTATTTAGGTTTTTTTTTATACATAGTGAAATTACACATGTACCCTTATCCAAAAAAATTAATTCATTGGAGTCGGAGGTATTAGGGTATTTTAGCCTATTTTTTTAATTAATTGTTGGTCTGGTTAGGGGTGGTGATGTAGTTTTACATTAAAAAAAAATATATTTTTTAATTTGAAAAAGCTTTTGGCGTGTGGGAGTCGTCATGTACTTTAGGCGGCGTGTGCAACGACTTTTAGATGTAAAAGATAGGCTTCCGCTCTATCATTTTATTCATCACCGTCTCTTCTTCTATTATGAGCAGCGCATGTCGTCCAAATATGGTTGATTTATCGCTAGTAACCCTTTATTTTTTCCATTCGTTCTTCTCTCCTACCCTAATAAATACACTATAGTTCTCATTATTATTGATATTTCAGATTTAGTCCTTTTAGTATTGATTTTAGTATTTTTATCATTTTTCATTTTTTAAAAGTTTTATTTGTTTTCAATTAACCAATGGTTTCTAATTTGTATATTTATAATGTTCTTTAATGTGTCCTTCTACTTTTAATTTCTTATTTTTTTGTTTTTCCTTTTATCAAAGTGTTTACGACTTTCAATTTTATTCTTCATATCAAGTTTATGATTTTTTTCAATGATAATAATAATGAATTCAATTTGATCCATCTTGTTTTGATTTTTTATTATTTTTCTTGGCCCTTTTGTTAAAGTTTTTATATTTTTCTATTCTATCTTTCAAATCAAGTTCATGTTTTTTATTATTTCAATAAGACAACAACAACAATACTAGTGATAATAATAGTAATAGTAATAATGATGATGATGATGCTAATAAAATTAAAAATAATAGTGATGTTAATAATAATAATAATAATAAGAATAAGAATAGTGGTGATGATGATGATGATGATGATAATAATAATAATAATAAGAAGAAGAAGAATAGTGATGATGATGATGATGATGATAGTGATAATGATAGTGATGATGATAGTTGATGCAACCATATTATTTGATAGTTTCACCCACATTTAACTAATGTTTTGCTTATGTTTTATATATCAAATGGCTTGATATTCTTTGTTTTATGTTTTGAAGGCACTTTTGGATGAAAGATACAAAAAGGAGTAAATTAGAGATAATTGACAGATTTTACCTTCAGTCGATGTTTTGTGCAGACCATGAGCTGTAGAGGTTGAAATGAAGTGATTCTAGTGGCATTAAAAAACTAACATCCATACCTTTCTGGACATCTAAGGCAAGAAAATAAAATAAGGAAAAGCATGGAAATCGCAGCCTTCAAAGTCAAATCTCGCAATCTGCTAGTGTTGACCTTAGGTATTCCCACTTGAATATCTAGCGCTACAGAAGTCCAATTGATGCAAAATCAATTTTTTTGGATTCATGACTCAAAGGTCTATAAACACTCCAAATTCCAGCCAAAAAAGATGTCATATGAGGGAGATATGATTTTTCAAAGATAACATCTGAATTCTGCCAGCAAACAGGTTTCATGAAGAAACGAATCCAAATTACGTTCCAAAGCATCTAAACCGATATCCAAGTTTTTATGTCAGCAATTTAGCTCCTCTAAGTCAAAGCTTGAAGATTTCATGCAAGGCTATTTCTCCTTTTTTAGGAAAATAGTTATTGAAGTACTTAAATGTAAACAGTTTACTTAATGGAGGACTATTTTGTAAAATAGAGACCTAGGGTTTCCTAGGATATAAAAAGAATGAGAGAAGAGAAGGGGGGCAGCCAGCAAAAAAGAGAAAAACACCCCCTTCCTCTAATAAACCCTAAATTATGCATTCTTCCTTCTTTTTGATTAGTCGTTCAACAAACATGCAAGGCTAAACACTTTTCTTGGTTGCAAGGACACGGAAACCTTCGGATTTCAAGAACTGTGAGATTTATTTTACCTTTTCTTTTCAATTTATATGATGAATATGTTTGTTCTCCTATGCTTATTTTTCCTATGATTGTTTATTTTAATTGCTAGAGCGGACTCTAAGTTATTATTATAGACAATCTATTGCTAAGTTTGATATCAAAACCGGAGTTGTGGTATATGAACTTGTGAAGCAACTGAGTTTAATAATTATGGCGGATCTACGTTATTAATCTTAGGGAGAACATTCAATCAAATCAAACATAGACTGCGGACAGTTATGTTTTCTTGATTAATCAACTTATCTAGTTCTTAAGGCTGCCATTGAATTAAATTACTAGTGCGGACACTGTGGTTGTTTGATGGTTAGGGTTAGTTATACAGCGGATCCGTTAACTAACCAATGTTAAGAAGAGATAAATATTCAGAATATAAATTGATGTTTCGTTTCCATGATCAATTCTGATTTCTGTTGGTGGATGTGTGCTTGTGACCAAAGTTTGTTCTCTTGATAATTTTCTGATTTTATTAAATTTCGTTTGATAGTTCTCTGTTTTCTTTTGCTTTAGCCTAGATCACATCCAAAACCCCCCAAATTGCATATCATCTAGCATAAAAATCTAACTTGAATCTTCTTCGTGGGATCGACCCCTTGCTTGCTCTATACTATCTTGTGTGTTGTGTTTGAAGCTAGGATAATTAATTTGTGCGACCGCGACATCGCAATAAATTTTGGCGCCGTTGCCGGGGAAGTAATTTTAGTTGATTCTTGTGCTATTATTTTTATTTGTTGTGATTGTTATTTCTTTTTCTGAAAAAAAAACAGAATTTTTGCTTGCTGCGACACTGTTCATTACAGTAGCGGTACTGTTCAAAATAGATTTTTTGGTGGAATTAGGTATCGGCCTTTTGTTTCCTGAAGGGAAACGACGTTCTAAACAGGGCTAGTGGTTTCCCTACCCTATCGAGGCCAAATTCCACTGTTTTCTAGGGTTTTTAGGCAATTTTTGTTTTCTACCGTAGGATTTTCGTACAATTTGCATTTTTCGCTCTCTTGTGTGGTTGGTTTCTTTTGAGTTTTCTTGATGATTTATGCCAGTAACCCGTTCTACTAATCAAAGTCAAGTGTAGTTGGATCTCGAAATGGAAAAAACTTTACGCAGGTTACGAAAGGAAGCTCGCCTTAACACCATGGCTGTTGCACGACAACAAACACTCAAGGAGCTTACTGCTCCTAACGTGGAAAATCAGCCATTGTGCATAAACATCGACAATAATGTAAACTTTGAGCTCAAATCTGGTTTTATACATTTGCTACCAACTTTCAATGGTTTTGCAGGAGAAGATCCTCATACTCATCTCAAGGAATTCCATATGGTTTGCGTTGGCATGAAACCGAATGGAGTTGACGAAGAACAGGTTAAGTTGAAAGCTTTCCCTTTCTCTTTAAAAAGGGCAGCAAAGGCATGGCTTTTCTCCATTCTCTCAGGTTCAATTGGAACGTGGAATGGCATGAAGAAGATCTTCCTTGAGAAGTATTTGCTAGCATCTCAAGTTGCCAACATAAGGAAAGAAAAAATGTGGGATTCGATAATCTCATGGAGAGACACTTTTCAAGTATTGAGAAAGATTTGAGCAACTATGCATTCAATGCCCTCATCATCAAATACCCGATCAGCTGCTCATTCAATATTTCTATGAAGGATTGATGCCTATTGACTGTAGTATCATTGATGCTGTAAATGGAGGGGCATTAGTAGATAAGACACCTGAGGCTACACGCCAATTGATCTCAAACATGGCAGCCAACTCGAAACAACTTGGCATGCGTGGACTTTGCAAACAAATGAGTAAATGAGGTTAGTATTTCTAACCTAAAGTTAATGATCTTACTTCTCTTATGCATTATTTGGCTTGTGGCAATGTACAACAGGTGAAAGTTTGTAGCATATGCTCCTTACAAGGACATGCTTCAAATATGTGCCCAACAATGCAAGAAGATTACATTGAACAAGCTAATCCAGTTGATGGAGCATTCAATTGACAGCCTCAGTGTAAGTATGATCCTTTTTCCCACACGTACAATCCTAGATGAAGAGATTATCCCAACCTATGGTATGGGAACCAACCTCAACAAGGCAATCAAGGCTGACAATTCCATCCCTATGGATTTCAGCCCCAACAAAATTATCAAGCAAGACAACCCTTTCCATTCACAAACTCCAATGTTATGGGGTCGTCATCCAGTGATGATCTTCGTGAGATGATGAAAACTTTGGCTTCTAACACTGTGACCTTGCAACAAAATGTCATATCTTTTCAACAGGAAACAAGGTCAAGTATTCACAACTTAAAGAAGTAAATGGGGCAAGTAGCTTCAAGTGTGGGGAAATTGGAAGCATAAATGAACGGAAAATTACCCTCCCAGGCATTGAATCCAATAGAGAATGAATCCAATAGAGAATGTTAGTGCAATCATGCTGCAAAGTGGTATTGAACTTGAAAAGAAAAGGTCGAAACAAATTGAGATGGAGGAAGAAGAAGAGATAGAAACCAAATTGAGTACAAAGAAGGAACATCCTCCTCCTCTACAAACTGAAACATCGACCAACACTCCAAAGGTAACTCCTCACTCAATGAATTCCAGTTTTAAAACAATTTCACCCTTTCCTGTGAGTTCTTCTAAGTCAAAGAAAATGGACAAAGAAAAAGAGATTTTAGAGGTTTTCAAGAAAGTAAAACTCAACATTCCTTTGCTTGATGCTATGAAGCAAATTTCCTATTATGCCAAATTCTTGAAGGAGTTGTGTACTACCAAGAGAGCTTTCAAACTAAAAGGTCATTAAATGGTAAGTATGGGTGAAATTGTATCTGCTATTGTTCAAAAGAATATGCCTTTGAAGGAAAAAGACCCAGGTGCGTTTACTATCCCATGTGTTATTGGTAATGCTAGTTTCAAAATAGCCTTGTGCGATTTAGGTGCATCCATTAGTGTTATGCCTAAACATGTTTCTGATTCTCTTAGTCTTGAACCTTTGAATAAAACTAGCATTGTAATACAACTTGCGGATCGTAGTTTTGTTTACCCACTTGGTGTGATAGAAAATGTCCTAGTCAAGATTGATAGTTTGGTCATTCTATGCGACTTTTATATTCTTGATATGAAACATAATTCTTGTGATTCATCATACAACACTCCTATATTGTTTGGGAGACCATTCTTAAAAACTGCCAATACAAAGATTGATTGTGGTAAGGATACTTTGTCTATGAAAGTAGGAGATGAAAAGATTGAATTTAATTTTCATGATGCAATGACATATCCTTATAGCAATGTTTATTCTATCAGATGCTATGACCAAGTTGATAAGTGTGTGCAACAAGTTTGTGATTTTGATTGTGAGGATGAATTAAGCGTGGCTTTGAGCAATGACTATGATTTTACCAAGATAGAAGAGATGGAGAGGCATATATGTGTTCCCCAAAACGTGCATGAACCAACATTGGCTTTGCAAGCTGTTCTCCATGATGCAGAAGTTATTTACCTCATCACGGACAGTGAATGGTGGCGCCTATCCTTTTGGTGCCCAAAAAGATTGGAATTACATTGGAAGAAATACAAAATGATGCTTTTGAGAATGCAAGGATTTGCAAAGAAAAGACTAAGAGTCTCCATGACCGAAGGATTACAAGAAAAAAGTTTAATGTTGGAGACAAAGCCCTTTTTTATCATTCACATTTGAAACTTTTTCCTGGAAAGTTGCGCTCTCGTTGGATTGGACCCTTTGTTGTTTCTAATGTTTTTCCTTATGGTGTAGTTGAAATTACAAGTTTAGAAACCAACAAAGTACTCAAGATCAATGAGCATCGCTTGAAACCTTTCTATGAAGGTTGGACGACAGAACTCACCGCTTCTGCAGAGTTAGCTGAACCAATCTATGAAGAATGAGCATGCAACATGTCGAGCCAATGACATAAAACAAAAGCGCTTACTGGGAGGTAACCCAGCACACAAAAAAAGATTTGCTTTCTTTTTCCCTTATCTTTTATTTTTCGCATTTTACTTTTTTTTTTCATTCTCCTATATTCCTTTTCTTTTATTTCAACATTGAGGACAATGTTGTGTTTTAAGTGTGGGGGTATTGGGAGAATGTTGGTTTTCTTATTTTGATTTTCTTTGTTGTTCCAAAAAAAAAAAAATTTCTATGTTTGACCTTTTAAACTCCTATTGGTTTATGAGAATGTGAGTATTATATTTGAGAATTAATTGAGATAGATGAAGATATAAATCGAATGAAGGAATGTGCATGCAAGTTTAATGTTTAATTGGTTTAAGGATAGACTTTGAGAATATGCCATGTTGACTTTATAGTGTTATACCAATGCATGCTTTTGAGCCTTCAACATTATATTCCTTGATTGTGCATTCTTTCAATGATATGTATCTCTAAAACTTGCTTCATATCTTGTTGAGAGTACATTCGCATTACATATATACATGAAGATGATAAAGGCATTAGGAATTTTAACCACTTGAGCCAAAAAGCCAACCTAAAGCATATTATCCTTAGTGAGCCCCTTTGGAGCTTGTTTATCTCTTCTTTGATTTATCCATGTATAAGCCTTAACTTTATATATGTTTTCCTTTTCCTTTGGCCAAGGATTAGTAGAGCATATACTTGTGATATTTCATGGAATTATGGTTGGAAATTATGTGAAAAGAAAGAAGAAGAAGTGATGCTTGATGAAAAGATGAGCAAAGTTGCCAAAAAAAATGAAAAAAAAGAAAAAAAAGAAAAAAGTGTTCCTTTATGTTCTTAAGATTTTATGTTGAAAAAGCTTGAAATCAAAAGAAGTTAAGCATTGGTGATTAAAGATAGAAAATTTATGTGCTTTGATGGGATATCTTATTTGAAATATCATTTTTCAGAATGCTCTACTTTCTTTGGTTTGAACCTTTTCTTTTACTTTCTTTTACCTCACCTTAACCTTAGCCCTATTACAACAAGAAAATAAGATCTTTTGATACATGCATTGTTTATAATATGTTAGTAATGGAGATAAGATTGAAGAGCAAACTTATAGTAGAACATATTCATTGATTGAATTTGAGAGATTTAAACACATAAGCCTTAAACACATGAGTGTTGGAGTGTATATCAATGAGAGGACCTATCACTTTGGCATGACATAGATTTCATTTAAATCCCGACGAGTAATTGAATTTTGAAGTTTGCATGTAAATAAATTCATGAAAATTTATACTTTTTATCCTTCTTAATTGTGTTCTTGTTTATAATGCATATATTCTTGGATATTGATGGGAGATTAGAAGATTAGTCATAGTGATTTAATTTAATTTAACTTCAATTTGATTTTACCTATCCTTTCTCGAGGACGAGTAAGAGCTAAGTGTGGGGGTATTTGATGCAACCATATTATTTGATAGTTTCACCCACATTAACTAGTGTTTTGCCTATGTTTTTTTATATAAAAATGCCTTGATATTCTTTGTTTTATGTTTTGAAGGCATTTTTGGATGAAAGATGCAAAAAGGAGTAAATTGGAGATAATTGGCAGATTTGACCTTCAGTCGATGTTTTGTGCAGACCATGAGCTGTAGAGGTTGAAATGAAGTGATTCCAGTGGCATTAAAAAGCTAACATCCATACCTTTCTGGACATCTAAGGCAAGAAAATAAAATAAGGAAGAGCATGGAAATCGCAGCCTTCAAAGTCAAATCTCGCAATCTGCTAGTGTTGACCTTAGGTATTCCCACTTAAATATCTAACGCTACAGAAGTCCAATTGATGCAAAATCAATTTTTTTGGATTCATGACTCAAAGGTCTATAAACACTCCAAATTTCAGCCAAAAAAGATGTCATATGAGGGAGATATGATTTTTCAAAGATAACATCTGAATTCTGCCAGCAAACAGGTTTCATGAAGAAACGAATCCAAATTACGTTCCAAAGCATCTAAACCGATATCCAAGTTTTTATGTCAGCAATTTAGCTCCTCTAAGTCAAAGCTTGAAGATTTCATGCAAGGCTATTTCTCCTTTTTTAGGAAAATAGTTATTGAAGTACTTAAATGTAAACAGTCTACTTAATGGAGGACTATTTTGTAAAATAGAGACCTAGGGTTTCCTAGGATATAAAAAGAATGAGAGAAGAGAAGGGGGGCAGCCAGCAAAGAATAGAAAAACACCCCCTTCCTCTAATAAACCCTAAATTATGCATTCTTCCTTCTTTTTGATTAGTCGTTCAACAAACATGCAAGGCTAAACACTTTTTCTTGGTTGCAAGGACACGGAAACCTTCGGATTTCAAGAACTGTGAGATTTATTTTACCTTTTCTTTTCAATTTATATGATGAATATGTTTGTTCTCCTATGCTTATTTTTCCTATGATTGTTTATTTTAATTGCTAGAGCGGACTCTAAGTTATTATTGTAGACAATCTATTGCTAAGTTTGATATCAAAACCGGAGTTGTGGTATATGAACTTGTGAAGCAACTGAGTTTAATAATTGTGGCGGATCTACGTTATTAATCTTAGGGAGAACATTCAATCAAATCAAACATAGACTGCGGACAGTTATGTTTTCTTAATTAATCAACTTATCTAGTTCTTAAGGCTGCCATTGAATTAAATTACTAGTGCGGACACTGTGGTTGTTTGATGGTTAGGGTTAGATATACAGCGGATCCGTTAACTAACCAATGTTAAGAAGAGATAAATATTCAGAATATAAATTGATGTTTTGTTTCCATGATCAGTTCTGATTTCTGTTGGTGGATGTGTGCTTGTGACCAAAGTTTGTTCTCTTGATAATTTTCTGATTTTATTAAATTTCGTTTGATAGTTTTCTGTTTTCTTTTGCTTTAGCCTAGATAATGTCCAAACCCCCCTAAATTGCGTATCATCTAACATAAAAATCTGACTTGAATCTTCCTCGTGGGATCGACCCTTTACTTGCTCTATACTATCTTATGTGTTGTGTTTGAAGCTAGGGTAATTAATTTGTGCGACCGCGACATCGCAACAATAGTGCTAATAGTTGTGAAAATGGTAATAATAGTAATAAAATTACTACTATTATTAATAATAAAAATGCTAGCAATAGTTGTTGTAGTAGTAGTAATTTTAATAATAACAGAGATAAAAATAATGATAATAATAATAGTAATGATATTACTTATTAATAATAGTAGTAATAATAATTTTAATTATTTGAATTGCTATTTTTTTTAAATCCTTTTTTGTGATTGTAATTTTTTTTAATTTTATTATTTAATATTTAATTTACTGAAAATTGAACTTCATGGTTTTCTAGATTGGATGCTTTAGGTTTATTAATTTGGGTTACGAGTTTAAAAAGTTAACATATTTTTTAAAAAAGCTTTATAACTCTCTTTATTTTTTATCGGTTATTCTAGTCATACAATTTGGACTACGAGTTTAGCGGAATATCTGATATTGACTTAGTCCTAATTAGTGTTGTTATACATTTATTATAACTGATTTTTAATATTTTTTTAACCTTATTTTAATACCTAAACATCATTTTTTATAAAAAAAATATTCCACTTTCATGATGAAGTGCAGACACCTAGTAGGATTTCTATATGTTATTTTTATCCATTTATTAGAAAAAATGTTTATTACAATAATTTTCAGTATTCACCCATTTAAAGTTCAATAAAATTTAGTAGTATGTTTTTCATTATCTTTATTTACAAATCACATAATTATGAAAAAAATATTGTAATGCAAAATGGGCAAAAAAGTAACCTGCATTATATAGCTCATGCATCTAACTTTCTTGGATTTCAATTCCATTCGATTAATATAAAAATTAGCTCTTAATTGGAGAGATAAATTCTTTAACTATCGAAAAAACTTAACAAATAAAGTATGTCTCTATAAAATAGTTGTACATACTCGATTATAAAGAATTGAGAATAACTGGGAGGCTTAACCTATTGGTTAGCCAACCTTTTCTATATATATGTGTGTGTGTGTGTGTGTGTGTGTGTGTGTAGGGCAATATACAATTGTAATAGTGACGTTACAACACAAGAGTATGACTATAATATTTCCTATATAGTATGCCTAAAATATTTCACATATAAATACATTAATATGCCCCCTCAAGCTGAGGGTGGAGGATCAACCTGAAGTTTGAACCGAAAAGTAGTAAACGGAGCAGTAGGGAGCGACTTAGTAAAAACATATGCAAGTTAATCGTGAGAGGGGATAAAACAAATTTGAATCTCTTTCTTCGCAACCCTGTCTCGTACAAAATGATAGTCAATCTCAACATGTTTAGTGCGAGCATGGAAGATAGGATTTGCAGATAAGTAAGTAGTGCTTAGATTATCACACCTAATAGTAGGAGCAGAGGTAGAAAGAATCTGCAAATCTCTCAATGAATATTGAAGCCAGATAACCTCAGTAGTGCCATTAGCTAAGGCTTTATACTCAGCCTTGGTGGAAGAGCGAGCAATTGTGCGTTGCTTGCTAGATTTTCAAGAAACCGGTGTCTGACTAAAGAAGACAAGATAACCACCCGTAGACTTGCGATCATCAGTACTACTTATCCAATCCGCATCTGTAAAGCCAATCCACACCCGTAGAATACGTTTAACGACACCTCAATGAGAATCTGTAGGAGCATGCATAAACTGACAGACTCTGTTAACAACAAATCAGATATCTGGTCTCGTAAAGGTAAGATATTGAAGAGCACCCATAATTTAACGAAACCATGTAGGGTCAGAAAACAAGGAATTTAGTAGTATGGTGACTTTAGAAGTAGAGATAGGAGTATCAACCGGTTTGTAAGAGATCATGCCCACTCAAGTGAGGATGTCAAGAATATACTTACGCTAGCGTAACATTAGACCCATAACAGTGGGTTGAACCTCAATGCTTAAAAAATAGTGAACGACGCCGAAATCACGAAGGTTGAACTATGAACTTAGTAATTGTATTAGGCTGTGAAGCATAACAGAGTTGCTACCTGTAAGTAGAATGTCATCAACATAGACCAAAAGATAAAAGATATTAGCACCAATAGACAAGATAAATAAGAAGGTGTTAACCTTGGAAGCATGAAAGCCAATAGAAAGTAGAAAATCACTCAGACGAGTGTACCATGCCCGTTGAGCCTGTTTTAAACCATATAAAGACTTATGCAACCGACATACATAAGAGGGAAGAGCAGAGTCAACAAAACCTAGAGGTTGTCTCATGTAGACCTCTTCGACAAAAACACCATTGAGGAAGACATTATGAATATCAAGTTGATAAATCTTTCAATTACACGAGATCACAATAGAGAACACTAATCTGACTGTCGCGTGCTTAACAACTGGATGGAAGGTTTCAGAATAATCAATGCCTTCCTGTTGAGTAAAGTCTTTAGCCACCAAATGTGCCTTATACCACTCAACACTGCCATCTACATGATGTTTCATCCTGTACACCCACCGACAACCAATGACATTCATCAAAGAATGAAAAAGAACCAAAGACCAGGTGTTATTAGAGCATAAGGCCTGAATTTTATCACACATAACACCATGCCACGCCTCATACTTGTCAGCAATAGAGAATGTAAGAGGCTCACAAGTACGAGAAGACATTACCCGATAGTTGGGTACAATAGAGGCTGCTGCAGATGTTATGAGAAGAGCAGTCTTCGGTAGCCGAGAATGAAGAACCATCAGATGCTGATGAGTAGCAGACTGAGGGGCAGAAAGATCTGAACTAGGGAGCTATTGAAGAGGATAAGATGAGAGATCAACAAAAAATTGCAGACCTGCAGGAGAATCAGAGAAAGGGCCGAAGCTGACAGTAGTAGATGTAGGAGAACTTGCGATAAAATTAGAGGTGGTTGTAGTGACAGACTTGGAAATATACGACCCTAAAGGAGGTGAACTTGTTCCTGCATAATAATCATTAAAGAAACATGCAGATGGTGACATAGAGGCAGGGTTGGGTGGCGGTGGTATGGTGGTAGACAGGGGTGGGGAACGATGGGGCTGTTTGGGTGGAGTTGGAGGTGTGGCAAAGCTGCTGGGTGAGGCGTTTGGCGGGTCAGCCGGGAGAAAAGTGTGGGAGGTGATCAAGATGGGAAAGTGTGTGGGTTGTGAGGGAGTGGCTGGGGTTTGTGCTAGCAGTTCAGAATATGCAAAAGGAAACACATTTTCATGAAAATAAACATGACGGGAGACATATATACGTTGAGAGGCGAAATCAAGACAACGATAACCAAGATGCGAGGAACTATAACCTAAGAACACATAAGAAGATGAACCAAAATCCAACTTATAAGCATGATACGGACGTAGAAACGGAAAACAAAGACACCCTAAAGTACGTAAAAAATCATAATTAGGAGTATGATTAAACAGACATTCAAAGGGAGACTGATTTTGGAGGATAAGAGTAGGTATGTGATTGATGAGATATATGGAAGATTCAAATGCATAATTTCAAAATCATAATGGAGCACTACATTGGCCTAAAAGTGTAAGACTAGTTTTGAAAATATGACGACGACGACGTTCAACACTGCCATTTTGCTCATGTGTATAAGGACAGATTAACCGGTGATATTATCAATAGTTTTAAAAAAACTGTTTAACTATGATATTCACCACCCCAATTAGTTTGGATAGATTTAATTTTATAGGAAAACTGACGCTCAACAAGCACTTGAAAACGTTGGAATATAGAAAATATATCAGAGTTTGCAACAAGTGGATAATACCATATATATTTTGTATAAGCATCGATGAAAATAACAAAGTAATGAAAACCATCAGAAGAAAATATAGGAGCAGGGCCCTAAACATCACTAAATATTAAATCGAGTGGAGTAGTAGTTTTATGGCCCAGGGGTCGCATGACAAACGTGAAGACTTGTCAAGCGGACAAGCTTGATATTGAACAAGAGAGCGTTTAGAAGTACACATTATTTTATTTTTGGAAACTAACAAATTGAAAATTTAGGAAGTAGGATGACCCAATCGCCTATGCCACAGATCAACAGTGGTAGAGACGCAAGGAGACTAATAAGCTTAAGGAATGGTGGTGGTAGAAAACTTAGAGAGATCATAGAGACCATCATTGCTTTGACCGGAAAGGAGCACTGCTTCGGTAGTGAGATCTTTTACATAAAACATAGAGACGTGAAATTCAAAATAAACATTATTATCATGATAAAATTTCTGAAAAGGTAGCAATGGTTTGGTAATGTGAGGAACATGGAGAACGTTAGATAATGTAAAAGTGTGTTTAGGGGAACGTAACATGGTATGTACAATATGGGATATGGATAGACCCTTACCGTCACCAACATGCAAGTAATCATTATCAAGATTGGGTGTAGAATCGGTCAGAGTCACAAGATCAGGCATAACATGTTGGTTTACACCGGTGTTTGGGAACCAAGTTGGGGCAGAAATCGGACCAACAGTAAAATGGGCAGAGGGCTGGTGACCATTGTTGTGAAACTAAGCACATTGCGGGGCTGTGTGATCGAAGGAGAAGCATAGCTGACACTTGATGTTCTGCTTAAAAGACCGGTGATGAGACCACTGCCCACCAGCAATAGGCCGTTTGGATTGTTACCAACGACCCTGTTTCTAGTCCGTGGGAGCAGAGGAATGAGAGCCATGAAAATCAAACCTGCTATGACTACTGTACCTATTGCTGTTGGAGCGTTAATTGCTGCGGGAACGACTTCTGTTACGGCTAAAATTGGAGTTGTGCTGCTGTTAGGCAAGATAAGCAGAGGGCAGCAAAGATGGTGTGGGCATCAGAAGTGGATGTGCAGCCAAGGATGAAAGAGAAGTCTTATGCAGAAACTCATGAATAAGAAGATGGTTGTGAAGGTCCGCATAGGTTCTGCCCTGGTTACAAGACTAGTTACCAAGTCTTTAAATTCACCACGAAGACCACAAAATAGAGGTTGAAGTCTTCAATAGAGAGTGGTCGGCTAGCAGCAGCCAATTCATCAAATAATGACTTGGCATGCTGCATATATGTAGTAACTGAAGCATCTCCTTGCTGAAGATCTTGAAAAAACCCATGGAGTTGCATAATGCGAGAATTCAATGGAGAAGTTAGCGCTTTCTCAAAAGTGTGCCAAACACTAAAAGAAGTCTGACAATCTACCACAAGATGTCCATGGAGAGAGAGGAGAGTAACGCGTTTAAAATAAGTTGATCCTGTTGCTTCCAATGAAGAAAAGAGGGGTTGATTGCTAAGGAAGAACCATTAGAACAATTAGAAACATGAGAGGAAGGACACGACACTAAGCTATTGATAAAGTGGAAAACACCTTGACCAAACAGATATGACTACATCTGCATTCGCCAATAGAGATAGTTGGTGGTCGTAAGCTTCAATTAGACCACTTGATGAGTGTTGGACAACATAACGATAGATGGAGTTGTTGTCCCCATGATGTGAAGAGGGACGATAGAAACATAGGAGAAGGAACCATGAATCTGCTCTGCAGGTTGGGGTTGCTGCTGGTGGGAGAAAGAACCAGCAACAACAGATTCTGAGTGGTTGGCTGGCTGGGCTGCACCACTGGTTTGGTGGGGGTAGAAGGCGGCAGCAGTAGCATAGTCCATCTAGGAGAGGGAGAGAGGGGGCCGACTGTGGGGGAGAGAGGGAGAGAAGAGTTCTGACGACAGAAGGCTTTGATACCAAGTTGAGAATAATTGGGAGGCTTAACCTATTGGTTAACCAACCTTTTCTATATATATATGGCAATATACAATAGTAATGGTGAGGTTACAACATAAGAGTATGACTATAATATTTTCTATATAATATGCTTACAATATTTTCTATATAGATATATTAATATGAAGTGACCTCCAGAAGACTGAACTCTAGCACTAATGAATCCGGTTTTTTATATTTAAAATTTTCTAAAACCTATGAAAAGGAAATATACCCCCATTAAAAAAAACATATTAATATATTAAATCTTGCATACGTTTTATATAAAAGGAATTTTTATTTATTTTTTGCTTAAAAATATATTAAAATAATTTTATTTTAAATTTTTTATTTATTTTTAATATTAACATATAAAACAATTTAAAATCATGAAAAAACATTAATTTAAGTTTTTTTACAAGTTAAATACACATATTGTTTTTTTGTTTTAGAAAAAACTTATCCTAAACACCCACTAAAGTCTCGGTGGCTGAAGGGTTGTTCACCAAGAATGTTTCTATATCTAGATAGTTTAATTAATTTTCTTTTCTTCTGATCAGTCAAGACACATAAAAAGGAAAAAAAATGAAGCAATCAACTATAAAAACAAATATTATCTTACACCTTTCTCTTTTTGTTTGGGTCGTGCCTTGCATGGTACATTACAAATGTAGAACTTCCATGGTAGAAACAAGGAAACAAAAAGAAGAAGAAAGTAACCAACCACAATGAATGAATTATCAAAGCTCATGTAATTTAACCTAGCTAGTAGATACTCCATACTCTTTCACTAGTAATAGACAACTTTCCTTGTAACCGCTTGGCTTCGACTTCTAGGGCACACATCTACATTGATATTATCACCGTCATCCTCTCTAAACGAACAAGGTTTCTCCTCATCAATTTTCCCAATCTTTCCTATCCCAACACTGTAACTCCTCATTTCCATTCCATTAGACATAGAACCGATATTTCTTCTCCCTTCCGCTTCCCTACAATGCATATTTGGCTGCATCACGTGACTTCTCCTCGCTGAAGCTGATTCTGAGAGTACTCCATTTCTTCTCCCTGAAGCTGATTGTAAAGGTCCACTTCTCCTCCCTGAAGTTGAATATCCTATGCTGCTCTCTCTCTTAGAATTATTGCTAAAACTCTGAGGAAAGCCCGGTTCACCTACCAAACCATGATAATCATTACCAACCATATCAGAAGAATCTGCCATGAACTTCATGTAAAACTCTCCAGCCTTCCTGAGAACTTTAAAGGGTGCTAGCAAAATAATCACGAGCTTGCTTCTCTTCTCTTCTTTGCTTTTCATTGTCCCACCCATGTTAGTGCTACTTTGCATAAAACAGAAGAAGTGTAACTATTGAGAATCAAGGAGGTGGGATATTTTGTTGCAAGAAATGGAAATCTTGGAACTTTGTAGTGATCATGAAGAAAGAGTGAATATATAGGTGTGTGATGGTTGAATTTGGATTTGATGACTTTTCCATAGATTGTAGTGGGGTTTATTTAATTATATCTTGCGAGTAATTATAACATCAGATTGAGGTTGAGGTTGTTGAACGGAACAGGAAAACACGTGGGTGCATGTGGACACTTTCCAGCCATTAAAGACAGACGCATGGAGGTTTCAAAAGGAAATACCAAATAGTAGTATTAAAGTAGTTCATTCAGTAGGCCAAAATGGAAAATGCTCAATCGGCTCAGAATCCCACCTCACGAATGATCAAGGAGGAATAACTTGCTCGACTTCCCTCGTCACCTCTCATTGAACTAATCACTGTTTTCGTTAATAATACAAAGATTAATGCTAATAAATCATATATTTATTGTACTATATACGTTATTATCAGAAGAAATGTGAACGTATCCGCGCTGGGCAACTGGCCTTTTATCATATTATTACGACGGCAGGCCAAAATTGTAATACTTGTTTATAGGTTTACGGGCTTGGGTCGACCATGCAATTTGAATTCTTCAACCGGAACAGGCCATACAATACACAAGTTGTGACAAAAAAAGTATTGCAGCCTGCCCTATGGCTATCCTATGAGGCAAAGCTTTCCTTGACTTGGCTTCTGAAACATCAATGTCAACGTTGCCTTCATAATCATTTTACTGATAACTCGGTATTTGTTTTCAGGACCTAGCAAATCGTAAGCCCCGAGACGTTTTTTTTGAGAAATTCTGAAATCTTCGTTTCCAAGCTAGCAAGTTACAGAAATGGAGTGAGAATGCGAAAAAAAGCTTAGTCAGCTCTTTTTTTTTTTTGTGAACCGGATCAAGTCTGCTCGAAAAAGTCAAGACAAACGTTAACGTTGCCGTTTCCCATTGGACCCGGCCCCAGCTAGCTTCGATGCTATACCTTGTTGTTGAGGTCACCGCAGCCATAAATATGGTTAACTGATTCACAGAGTTTTTTAACTGCAGAAATCTTAATTCGTTAGAATCAAGGATAGAAATGGAAGCAGATTGCTAAGACGCACATTGAAACTGATAGGTCAAAGCTCTGTTCAAGCGTGGCACATCCTACATGGTAGAAGTTCCAGCGAAAGAACTTCCCATTTATTATCTAAAGTTAAATTTGGTGTAAACAATGGGGATACGATACTCACATTTATTCGAAAGTAACAATTTCATGGGGATGTAGTTTTTGTTAGGGATAAAGATTCATAAACATTGTTCATATAACGCATTATAGCTAGCAAATGAGGATATTAGATTTATCAAATAAGCTTTCTAATTAACAGTGATCATGTCGATTTGAAATTCAGAAATTTTCACAATATTTTACCTCAAATTCCCACTTCTCTTAGCCCCTGTTTAATTAAATTCATTATTTGGATAAATAAATTTAATTTAATTATACCAAAATATTAACGATGGGGCAAGAAAGTGTGAAAAGATCTTTGCTAATCTACTTGCCATGACAGGTTCTCAATTCAAATGTAATCAATAAATAATACCTTATATTTAATTACAATAGACTCACACACACGTCAGGTCTAATTTGAAGATTAGTTGATTAAAACAAATTATTAGATTATTGGTCTAACACGTGAATTATTAGGTTAATTATTTTTATTAAAATAATATTATTTTATTTAAAAAAACTCTCTTGATATTAATATGATTAAGTTAACTAAGTTAATCAAGCATCAACTAATAAGTTTTATAATGCAATTGTCTAATTAAATCAAGTTTGTAAATCATGAATTTTGGAGATAAACCTATGAAACCGAATCAGGTTAATATCCAATGATTTCGTGTATTTGCAAGAATAGGTGTCAATTTCTTCATAAGAAAAAGTCCGTAGTGTTAAAATATTAGCAGTACGATGTTTTGCGGCTGCCGATATCTCAAATGGTCTTTGTTTGGAACTAGTCATGTGTGAGATAGGAACATACAAGTGTAGGAACACAGGGTCTGGTCTATCTTACCCTGAGGCAATTATCATGAGGCCTAAACAGAACAATGTTGACTGTATGAGACCCGCTCAAAAGACATTTACCAAAACATTATAGTAAGGCCAAAACATACAATGTTGATTTTTATTTTTATTTTATTTTGATTAAAATTATTTTTTAATTTAATTAACTATTTAAGTAAAAATCTTTATTTGCTGTTTGATTGTTTTATTTTTTTTATTTTCACCCTAATTTTTTAGATTATTTTATGTGATTGATTTTTTTACTGGTTTCATCTTTCAATATTTGATTTGTTAGAGATTTGATTTCATGTAATTTTATTAATATGCATTAGTTTTTTTTTTTAAATATTAGTTGTGATTTTATTCAATTTTTTTCTATGAATTTATCCCGATATCTCATGATATAGGCCATGAGTTTGCATGCTTTTTTATAATATAATTGTTTTTTAAAATTGTTTTGTTTGTTTTTTATTTTTTAAGATGTTATTCTAATTGATCATCTATATTTTTTTTTGGTTTTATATAAATGAAGTTTATTTTTCAAAATAACATATTTAGATAAATTTTTCATTTTATATAATTGAATATCTTTATCTATATTTATTTTTTTAAATTTTTTTATTTCTTTTTTGGTTATTGTTAATGATATTCTTTTCTATTTATTTACATAGATAATATGATTTATTTAATTGCATATTTTCTTGGCCTTTTAATTTATATTTAATTTTTTTAATATAAAAAACACATCAAAATAATTTGCACATCTAATTTTTTTTTTTAAAAAATTATAACATGCAGCAGAATACAGGCTAGATAACTAGTACTGCACAAGATCATTTTCGTGAGCAACGAAAGAGTATAAACAAACAACTTCTAGAAAAAGCATAATAGCTCATCATCGCTATGTCTAGCAACAATCATAGAAGCCAAAAAGGGAAGTTTCAAGAAGTGATCAGCACATTAATTGCTTTGGTGGTATCCCATTTAAGTTCTTGTAGGTTTATAGAAAAATCTCACTAGTAATACCCAATACTCTTCCTACTAATAGCATGGCTTTTACTTATATACCAATCTGCCTTCAAATTACCATCCTCCCTGAATGAACAAGGCCTATCCTCATCAATCCTCCCAATCTTTCCTACCCCAACACTGTAACTGCTCCCCACACGGCCACTAGGCTCCACTGTAGTTTGTTTGATCACCTCTCCATTTCCATCCATATTTGACTCTATTTGATGACGAAGAGTCTTCTTGGCCATCGATTCTAAGATTCCCTTGAGCACCTCATCGTTGTTCGCGTTTGGATTAGGTTTATTAACACTGAAACACTTAGGCAAGAACATGGCTTCAGCAGTTCGACCGCAAACAAAACTTCCATTGCCACCTCTTCCAACACAACTCCACATGCTCTTCATGTACAAGTACTTAGCCTTGCTAATAATTTTGAAAGGTGATAATAAAATTCGAACAAGCTTGTTGCTTTGCTTGTTTGCAGTGCTCCTCATAGTTGCCCCAACGAGGAAATGAAACTAGCTGGACTGTGAAAAAGAAGAGTATTTCGGAATCTTGAGACTATTGAGATGAACAGAAACGTGAACATGCGCGTTTATATATATGTAATGTGATGATTTTTGGGTTTTAAAATTATGCTAGACTTGTTTCTTGGAGGTAACATCACGCAGGGTTACTTTGAAATGGCAAAGTACTATGGCAGGTCATCATTTTTAACAACGTGAAAAGGAAAAAAACAGGACGAAAACAGTCAAGAAGGCTAGTTATTGGACATTATGAACAGTCCTTCTGATCTGATGCTGACCTTATTGTCGTGGTCAAGGATGTTTCAACAATAGGCAGTTACCATTATTTTGTCTAGTTCTAATGTTTTTGTAAATTTAATACATGAAGAATTGCGTCAATCACCAGTGTAATATTAACCATTTTACTATGAAAACTATAAGATGCTATACCAAATATAGATTTAAGAGATTAACATATTTAAACTTTTATTATTGAATCAGAGCGTAAGTTAACAACAATTTCCAAAATAATCGTGAGCTATGGACTCTCTGCTGCTTTAGTTTATAACATATCCTTGAATCTCCATGCCTGGCTTTGATTTCTTGTTTTGGTCCATCAAAGTTATCTAACCAGAATTCATGTAACAGAGAGAAGAGCTGGCTTTGAAATTAACAAGTGTAAGCAGAATTGTTGAAGCACATTGGTAGAATTGAAGCCGAAACCATATTTATACGAGAGTAAAGTGCATGATCAAATCCCATTGGAAGACTTGGTGCGCTCAGACAGAGTACAATAGCTTGGGTAAATTAACTTAAATTCGATGCCTAAACAACCTGGTTTAGTTGCGCCTTTTGTTTGGTAGGTTCGGTTGACCATAATTTGGTTAAAACGGAAAGCATGCAGCATCCCTAGAAAAGACTTCATATAATAAAAAATTATCAGTGACAAATTTTTTTTCTTTGTTTTCTGTTTATGAATTAGACATTTACTTAGTTTATTCCACAAGTTTGTAGGCAGTGTAAAGATCAATATTAAACAGTTGTAATAACGTTTAAGGCATTTAATCTGTGCGTACATAAAACCAAGAGATAATAATCTTAATATTCCAGACTGCAGCTCACTGGATTAATCAAGGAGCTAAGCCAATAATTTGTTTCTTTGTCACTACTGTCTATTAGTTTTAATCTAGAAGCAGTCTTTATGAAGCCTTCTTCTCTATATATATGATCAATATTATAGTTGCTATAAAAAATAATATTTTGCTATATTAATTAACCAACAAAGCGTCAAGAAATTTAGTAATATTTTTGTCTCCAATAATGGAGATTTGAGCTTGGAACAATCAGTGGTTCATGTCTAACTCCAAAAATGTCCTCTCCATCTTCCCATTAGACCCCAAACCTAAATCGTTGTGCACACCAGTTCTTCTCTGTATGCTTCCAAAAAACGATTCAAGCTCATATCATAATCTCATTATATAGTCTCTTATTCTTTTATTCTCAGCTATTGAATTAACAATTTCATTGGTTTTATGATTTTTCATAGATTAATGCCATAGACATTTAATTGAGAATAGTAGGAGGCTTGACCTATTAGTTAACCAACCTTTTCTATTTATATGTATAGAGGAATATACAATAGTAAAAGTAGAGATTACAACACTAGAGTAATTCCTATATATATATATGTATATGTCCCTTTAAGTTGAGGATGAAGAATTGACCCGAAGCTTAAAGCGAAAAGCAATAAAGAAAGCAGTAAAAAGCGGCTAAGTAAAGACATCTACAAGTTGATAATGAGAAGTGATAAAACGAATCTAAATCTGTCTCGTACAAAATGGTAATTAACCCCAACATGTTTAGTATGAGCATAAAAGATATGATTCGCAAATAAATAAGTAGCACCAAAATTATCACACCAATTGGTAGGAGCAGAAGTAGAAGGGATCTACAGATCAATCCATAAATACTGAAGTCAAATAACCTCAACAGTGCCATCTGCTAAGGCTTTATACTCAGCCTCGGTAGAGGAACGGACAACTGTGCGTTGTTTGCTTGATTTCCATGAAGTCAATGTATGGCCAAAGAAAACAAGGTAAACCTTTGTAGACTTGCGATAATCAATACTACCTGCCCAATCTACATCCGTAAAGCCATATAATGCAAAGGAGGAACTGCAAGTGATATGCAAGCCATATGATGTTGCATGTTTAATTTATTTAATTAAAATTAAAATTATATTTGGATTAACATATTAGGAACCTAATAAGCCACACACATTTAGAACCATTGATCAAAAATTAATCTGGGATGATTTAATTATGTCTTGACTAAAATATATTTTAGAAATTAAGAATCATAATATAATTAATATAAAGATTATATTTCTAAATCTAGAAAAATCAAGTAAGGACTTGATCAAGTTAAGTTCTAAAATTGTTATGAATTAATATAAGGATATTATTTATGGGGTAAATTGATTTATCAATTTATTTTTCTTTAAATTTTCATATAAATAGTAAGTTATATCTTTTATTTTTAAATGATTATTTGTTAAATATAAAAACTATATAAATTACTTTTAGTAAACCCTGCGTAGCGTAGATCTAGACATTGCAGGGACTCCCAACATACCTATTTTATACTTTAAGTTCGCTGTTCGATGTTGCTTCTCCCAGTTTCGTTAGCTCCTTGCCGTTTCAAGTGTGAGTTGTCATATTTAAAGTGGCCGACTCTCCTGGGCTGGTGTGTATGTACAAGTCAAAAGCATTTTCTTTGTAAGGTAGGATCCCTGCGTGATAGACTTTACCCTTTAGAAGGATACTTTTCAGTGCGGTCCAAGTGCATTGTATATTGACTGTTTCACCATTACATCAAACTTATGCGAATAAATATGTAGAGTGCATTAGGGCCAAGTCTTTATAAAAATCATTTTAGCATATTCTATCATAAAAAAAATATTGTCTTTCTAGCTCGTTTATTTACAATGAAAAAAAGAAAAAGAAAAGGGCAAAAACATTTTTTTTTTACAAAATCCAATTTTTTTTATTTCATGTCCAAACCTATAGTTATGCTTTGGGGAAGCTTGGCAACGCTAAAGTTTTAAAAAATCTTAATTTTAGTTCTTAATTTTTTAAAATTTTCATAATAATTATGCATTTATCCCCTTTGAAAATAAAATATTTACTTTCGCACCTTATAATTTTAATGATAGCACCCCTAGATAAGATTTTCTAGTTTCGCCCTTTACATATATATTTGAAGTTAATAATATATTTTTTAAAGTCTACCAATATTTAGCCAAAATCAAAAGGCCCATTAACTAGGCGTACATAAAAAAACCATGTTTCTTTGTGGAAAAAAATAAACAATAATAAAAACTCTCAATTTACAAGATTTTTGAATAAAAGGGTTAAAGCCTATTTTTACCACTCCTAGACATAGTTTTTAAACCTGACCTAGTCTAATGATCGGGTCATGGATCAGATGGGTTCACCCGGGTTGACCCGAGTCAACAAAAAAAAAAAACATTTTCACCAACTCCTCACAAATGTCCCCGATTAAAAACCCAACAAAAACACCAATAAAAAAAATTCAATTCCAATTCCAAAAACCCAGCAAACACAAACCCATTTCCACAAATTTTCCATGAATCCCACCACCAAAAACACAAAAACTTTGATTGAGAAAAGGAAAAGGAGGCTGTATTGCTGATATTAGCCCTCCAATTTCATTTGTTTTTCCCATATTTTTTTTATTGTGTAGAGAAAGAGAAAGAGGAGGGTATAGGAATGGGATTTGCAGAGAGAGGGAGAGGGACTTAGTGAAAGGTATAGGTTAGCTTTAGAGACTAGGACGACTTCCCTGTAATTGATAAAGCAAGTGGATCAGCTTGCAACTTTAAATGAGCCCTCTAAGCCTGCCTTTGACAAGTAAGCTTTCTCGTCTAAGTCTCTTCGCTTTCCATGGTTGTCCATTAGAAACCATCCCCAAGATCCATAAGTCATAGACAGAGCCAGAAGGAACAGATGATCCGACTTCATTCTTTATCTTCTCTTCTCTTTGGTAGTGGAGAGAGGTCGGGAGTATGGCTCCCGCTTTAAAGTGAAGGGATGGGAATTGAATTCTTTCTTTCCATAGCTCGTTCTATGGATTGCTATGAAAGGCGCCTGACGTCTATTAATCGATTGTTGAGGCATTCTTTTTTCTACGAGTTCGGCTGGGTCTCAGCCGGGTTTACCCGGGTCGGACGGGTTCCTGGTTGACCCGCCTGGTAAACTGGGTTTCGCCGGGCCAACTCCTAGGCGGGTTTTTACTTAGACCCGGACCGGTCCCAGGCCTGGGTTGGCCCGGTCTCGGGTTGACCCGCTGGGCCGGGCCGAGTTTCAAAATTATGCTCCTAGGGTCTAAAGCCTAATTTTTATTATCCATTTAGGTTCAACACCTATTATTTTAACAACCTCGTCGAAACCTCTCTTTTTAGGAATAAATATCATTTTTTATATGCGTCTCTATTTGAAAAAGGGACCAATATTCATATTTTAAAATCTCGCCCTTTTTTAGCAATTTTGATGAAAAACTCTTTTTTTTTACGTCAACATCTTTGATTAGCCTCTTGTTTTTTGGGACTGATGTCATTTTTTTACACGTCTAAAGACCGATCAAACTTTTCATAAAATAATTAGAAATTAAAAAATAAAATAAAAGGCTAAAAATAATTAGGATAATTGATGGCTATCACAAAGATAAATTTAAGAGAAAACACATAGTAAAAGTAACCTTTCATAAGAAAGAATGCTGTAAAGGTGACACCATTCTTCCCTTAAGCATAACTAATCTCTTTCTTGAATCTCTAGAACCAATGCTTATCTTTAGGATTTCTAGTTTCTTCTAATTACTAGGTGGCAACTCCTAATTTTTCATGATATATATTTTAGCACTCGTCGCGATATCCACCGAGGTGCGACAATGATGATATTGTGTGTGAGTAGTTGATCAAATTCTTTATGTGTCCCAACACTGGTCATATATGTATAGGTGCATCATGATCTTTTGGTCCTTCAAAATCAATTAGTAGAGGGAAAAAAATTTATTGTCGGATGATTTGCTACAAAGAATTGATGATACTGTGTTTGACAATCCATTCATTAATCAACATAGATTTCACTATTATGATCATAGTGGCAATAAAGAAGATGAGATGTTAGACCCGAACATTGATGATGATGTTGATAATGATGTTGATAATGAGATAACATCTCTTGTTCTTGAATTTTGAGATGTTTTCGAGTCTACATTTGCTATTTCTTATGATTGAGCATTTAGTCATAAATGATTTACATAAGGCTCTGATTTAGAGGTTAGACAAACATTCAACAATTAAAATGAATTTGTTAATACAGTTAAATGGTGGCACATTGCATATTTGATTGAATACCAAGTTCAATGGTCGAACTCGACCTTTGTTCAATTAAAATGTGTGCAAGCACCTAAATTTAAGTGGTATTTACATGGAAGATATCATAAAAGACTGGATTCATTTGAGATAGCAAAGTTAAAAGGGTCACACACATGTACCTTGATCTTTATAAAAAAAAAGACCACCATCAACTCAATGCAAATTCTGTTGCTAATGCTATATCAACCCTTGTGATGGATAATATTTTAATGATGGTTGCAAGCATACATAATAAAATAAAATTGCATTACAAGTATAAAATATCATATGACAAAGCATGGATTGCAAAACAAAAAGTGTTTGAGCATCTATTTGATTCACATGAGTAATCATTTAAAAAATTATCAAGGTTGTTGTTGGTAATAAAATAATCAAATCCTAAAACAATTGTTGATTCCACACGAAAGAAATCTTAATGATAGTACAATGATTTTTGGGAGAGTTTTTTTGGTCATTTAGAGCTTGTATTGAAGGTTTCAAGTAGTGTAGACCACTAATCAGTATTAATGGCACACATTTATATGGGAGAGATGATGTGAAATTATTTATTACAGTTGCTTTTGATGCAATTAATAGGATTTTCCCGTTGGTTTTTGTAATTTTTTATGAAGAAAATAATTCTAATTGGAAATGTTTTTTTTTTTTTAGTTTAACGTGAGTGTCCGGGCCAGCTTGCGCGCACCTCGACTAATCCCACAGGCCCTGAAGTTAGCGACCATGTAAGCCTCCAATGGCCATCGTATGAGCAACCACAGGGCTCGAACCTGAAACCACAGAGGGAGCAAACCTTTTGGTCCCAAGCTCTTACCACTGGGCCACCACCTAGATGGTTAATTGGAAATGGTTTTTTACTTTCTTTATAGGGGATATGTTACCAGTTATAGAACATATATATATGTATAATATCAAATAGACATGCATACATAAAAAATTATTTGTTAAAGTATATTATGATATTTTTTAAAGCATATTAAACATATTTAATTTCACATTAAACACAAGTACTGTTACATAGGATGTCGCACACGCGAGGTGGTAAATCTTCTTATGGTGGGTAGACACATATGAGGTTGACATTCCTAGAGCGTACGACTATTTTCATGGAAAGTTTGAGTCACAGTACATGCCTACCGGGCCCATAGACATTTATGTCTTGTGGTTATACGATAACATCGATCAGAGGATGTTATTGCCGGGATTGTAAGTATATTTAACTTCATTTAATAATTTCATTACTTAACATTAAAGGTATTATATATTTATGTAATTATATTTTAAATTTTTATGCAGGATAGGGTTAAGATTTATTGTCGGACACATAAATGGATGAAACTACATAAACAAGTTCAACCATATTTATTATTGGCTGGTTTTTTATACATCAGTTTTCCAGAGCACATCAAACTTAATGACAACTTGATCTATGTCCTAATTGAGCGACGGAGACACAAGACACACACATTCTATCTAAGGCATAAGTAGATGACATCAACACTACAAGATATTGCAATTTTGCTTAAACTTCATATTGATAGACAAACAATCACATCTACGGTGGTGCATAATCGGGTTGTGTTATGAGAGTGTGAATTTGGGTTGACACCCCCTCTTACTAAATTGAAGTGGGGGTAGCATATATCTTAAATATATTGAGAAGATATTTACTACACCACCAAATGATGTTAACGACAAGGTATTGCAAAATTATCCATTAAATTATGATTTGAATGTGTTAATTATTGTTAAGTATATGTGAATTAGTTTAATCATTTAAATGTGTTATGCAGGTATGCTAGATCATATATATTGCATTTGTTTGACAATGTATTATTTACAGACCTCACGAGGAGATATGCGCCTTTAATTTATTTGACGTTTCTAAATGATTTTGATGTGATTCCTACATATAGCTGGGGATCTGTTGTCTTGGCATACATGTACAAATATCTATATCTTGCATGCATGAAAGAGGCCAATCAAGTTAAAGGATGTTTGTTACTTCTACAGGTATGAATGGAAGAATTTAAAATAACTATTTGCATTTTAAATTTTGTTACTAACATTAAAAAATAACTCATTTTTATTTAATGACAATTATGGTCATAAGAACATCTTCATATGGGTTGGCCCTAAATCCCTATATTGCCACTTATTACAGTTCAGACTATAAGGGTTACACTTTAACTCCTATTAGAAAGCAAATAATGCAATGTTATTTTGCAATTTTATGAATTTATATTGTTTGATTGTAACATTAAAAATACAATTAAGCTAATATATTTATAATGTTATGTGGTGTGATATTAGAGTATTTGATAATAATTCAACACAAGTATTTTCATTTTATCAGAGCAAGCTAGATAGACAACAACCTATCAAGGTATTTTTTAAACCATTTGTTAAAGATAAAAACTTAACTCCAATGAATTATTGCTATTTAATATTTAAGATACTTATTTTCTACAAATCACGTGGACTTTTTATAAGGATAAAAATTTGGCAGTTGCTCAAGTTGTTTGCTCTAGCGAGATAGATATATGGACATTAGTGGTCCCGTTGATAGTTCGACTATAGACAACACATTCCAGTTAATATCGATACGAGTGATGTGTTGTACAACATAAATAATAAGAGGGGTAAAAATGATAATTATGACTAGTTAAGCCGCCATAAAGCGTATGTATCATAGTAAGATGCACAGAGGAATGAGTATATGATTTGGTACATGGGCATCACAATGCTAGATCCCGAGCAAGTTCCTCCACCTACATATATGCAATACAAGCAACATTCCTCGTGAATTCAAAATACCGTAAGCAATCAAATCTTTTAAGAATTAATATATATTAAATGATGCATTTTATTTATTGATATTTTAATTTAATATTAATGTTTTTTTATTATTAAGTTGGCTTGTTGTTACATGAGGGTCGAAAGGTCATATCTATGCTTCGTATTATTGACAAAGAACACAAAGAATACTCCTATGCGTCTTAGTGATTTGATTTTTGTCGTAATGCACTTGAGAACCTTGAAGAGATGTTAACTCTTGATGATGTCATGATAGAGGATTAGGTCACTCAGGTAGAAGCAAGAGTAGGATGCAGTCATGCTGCTGATGAACCTAGATCATCCAGTAGATAATGTAAACGTAGATAGATTGAGGTTTATGTTGATATATTTTAGGATTTCAATTAGTAAAATGTTATATTATTTAAGTATTTCATATTCCTTTTGTATGTATGTATGAATGTATGTATATTTATTTATTTGCATTCGTCTCATGAAAATATTCTCAAATAGAACTATAGTTCATAAATTTAGTGAGTGAGAATAATTGAGATTTGTGTTTTGAAAGGTAAGCCTGAGGCCACTTATGATTATGAAATGTAAAAATTTATTTTGTTTGGTTATTGTGGTTATTTGAAAGTATTTTTAAGCCTAACAAAATTTGGATATAGTTCTAAATAGAGAAAACTCTGTCGAAATTTTGTTAAAATTAAAAAATTCCTTACTCTCTAAAATTATTAACTAAATTAAATATAAGATTAACATCTTATACAATTTAATGATAAATCTCGTAAGAACCTTTTCATGTAGAGGAATTTTGCTGCTGATTTTTGAAGGAATAGTGAGGGACGGCTAGTGTAATTTAATGGATGTCACGTTCTGCAACGTGACATTCTCAACTATATTATTTTACCATTTTTTTATATTGTATTAATTAGCTAAATCTTTTTACTTTCTATGCTAATTTCGCAATATATCCTGAATTTAGCAGCATCATTTTGTACACATTTTGCAAGCGAGGAATTCCAGGGACAGGGTCACAGGGACAGAGTACGGTAAAAGAGTCACTCTCGAGAGAGTCTTGACGCTCAGCTATATTTAATTGTCACGTCTAGCTGAGAAGCTGCCTCTTGCAGGTTTTAAAAAAATCAATATCTTATCCAGTTTAATTAGTACTAAGCTTCAAATTTCGGATTTTCCAGGACTAACTTATTGAGCTGAGCTTAGTTTAACAACTACAGTTCAATTAGAAACACAACCCAAGTTAGATTTCGATTCCCAAGTTTTTCACAGATAAACTAAGTTTAACACAATATATCAATTAACTGATTTCGAAGGAGATTTAATTGGTAATAAGTAAAGAGAAAGATATTTTTAATCAAATAAACTAATTAAGTACAGGATGGCTTGAATAATTAGATCGAAAAGTTGAAAATAAAACCGAATAAATTAGTCAGCATCAAAAGAGTTTCTTTATGCACCTTTTAGCCACTATTATAAATTCCCCACTTTCCATCTCTTCGTTTGTGAAAAGAAAGTGATATTCCTCCAGCTGCGGTTCTTTCAACACCAAGAATGAGCCAATTTCCCCAGTAAGCACAAGAATTCTTCTAGCCCATTGACGTTCAGTTCTGGAAATGATTACATCCTAATTTCTAACAGCTTATCCTATCTTATGCCTGCGTGGTTTCGTTCTTGTTTGCAGATTTATCAGTGGACTAGATTTGGCAAACTTAGTGGTCAGCGCAGATTTGCTTCAGCTTTCATGCGGTGCCATAAAGGACCTACACGCAGAAACCAATCCAAATCAACAGTTGTCTGTAAGACACAAACTTGTCAGCCAATCGAATTGTACCACCATAGCTTTTGCCACTTCACCCCTCTGCACAAAAGACCATATTTTACAAGGAGGAGATTTGGTTTCATCATCAGCTCTCAAGGAGCAGGGGTTTCCTATCTTTGAATCCTTGTGCTCCAAAGGCAATCCTTCCTTCTCCGTTCATAGAGCTGCAATAACCCTTTTTAAGGCCTATTTTCAGGAGCTCTCTCTACTCAGAACTCAGGTACTCTTCTTCACTACAATCTCTTGAATCCTTTCATATGCCTTTACCTGGGTCTTTTTTATCCTTAATCATAGTCCCTGATTCGAAGACTGTTGAATTACTTTTGAGATAAAAAAAAAAAACTCATTTGGTTATACAATGTACTGTATCATGTCAGATCCATGATTCGAAGACTGGTGAATTACTATTGAACTCTCAGTTGATTGTTACCGGACACTCTCTAGGAGGATCAATCGCTTCTCTCTTCACCTTATGGCTGTTAGACAACATCAAACGAACATCCAACAGAAATAAACTCCCCCTCTGCATCACTTTTGGTTCACCCCTTTTAGGGGACCAAGGCCTCCAACGAGCCATCTCAGAACATTCAAAATGGATTTCTTTCTTTTTACACGTTGCTGCAAACAAGGACCTATTCCCAAGAATTTTCACTACTTCACAACCTAGTCCTCTGTGCAAGCCTTTTGGTACATTTTTCTTCTGTTCTGAGCTAGGATGCAACTGTGTTGATGATCCTGAAGTGGTTTCAATGTTATTGAGAAGCACAATAAGTCAAGTTTCCGCCGAAGAAATGGGGATTGATGATTATAGTGGAATTGTGAAGCGTCTGAAGTCCAGACTTATCTTGAGAGAAGATTCACAGCTTGGCCAACCGGTTTTACCTTCCCTTCGGCTAGGGATAATCTTACAGCTGAAAGCAATTGGAGTAGAAATAACTGCCGAGGTAACGAGTACTATTTTTTTTTCTTCACAACATTGATTGATGACTTTCACAAACAACCTCTCTTAATATTTTGATGATGCTAAAATCCTTCGAAACTTCAGACCAAGGCTTAACTAGAGTGTTCATAAGATCAATTGGCAACTATTCTTTCCCTTTAATAACTCAAGTTCACTGTGTCTTTTGCTACTTTCTTTTAGTTTTTCGAATAGCTAATGGCAAATCCATTTAAACTCAACAGCAGCAGCAGCAGAACAACAGCATCAATGATCTAATATCAGAATTGGAAAGCCACGAAAATCGAATGGCACAACAAATGAAGGGTATTGACGGGATAGAAAAACTAAACAGAGTAAAGATAAAAATGGCCTGCCTAGAATGGTACAAGAAAGACTGCAAGGCTAAGGGGATAGGTTACTATGACAGTTACAAGAACCTGTACTTTAGTAGCGACAATGACGTTACCAAGCACAAGAAAGTCCTCACCAATTACTGGAGAAACTTGGTGGAGGATGCTGAGCGAAAACCCCAGAAAGAAGGAGCATATATGCGGGAGACATGGCTTTATGCTGGGACAAATTATAGAAGAATGGTTGAACCACTTGACATTGCCGAATACTATAGACAGGAAGGGAAACGAGACTACCAAACTAATGGAAGATCTAAACATTATATTCTGCTGGAGCAATGGCAAAAGGAGCATACAGAAAAACTTGCAGGCGCACCAAACGACAAGAAGAAACAAAATGTGGCTGGTAGTCTTACAGAGGATTCTTGCTTTTGGATGAATGTGGAGGAGGCTCTCATTTCTTGCAAACAGTTGAAGGATGAAAGTAATATAGAGAAACAATCAGCGAGAGAGCGTCTGAATATGTTTGAGCAGTATGTGATGGACCAAATCAATAACTATGCAGTATCTCCTGAAATTTTCTTGGGAAAAAGCAGTTTTATGAATTGGTGGAAAGATTTTCAGGAAATCATAGAAACATCCCATGATTCTCCTCTCAGAGGCTTCATGAAGAATTGCAGATATCGCCAATATGAAAAGGGGCAGTTTTAGACGTTTAGCACTCAAGATAGAATCAATTGTTTTACTTTCTTATGAACTATATTGCACCAAAATAATGTGTGATTGCTATCAGACCAAATAACTAAGGAAAGGATTATTGAGTTGCTGCAGAACTCAAACAACAAACACAAGGATGAGTTTTTTCTTTTTGCAAAAGTTTCTTCTTGTCCTCACTAAACATTATTATTTTATTAAGTAAAACTAAAACGCTGAAGAAAAAACAATGCGGTCGGTACACTGTTTTTTCTTTTTTGCCCCTTTCAAAACCAGTCAAGTACCTAGGGGTATATTTGTCATTTTATAGTACCATATGTCCTTATCAAGGAGGTATAATTGTGTTTTTATATTTATTGTGCACAACAAAATGGTTTTCTACTATTGCAATCATAATTTTTAAAGTTGGAGTAAATGAGGCTTTTTATTTTTATTTTTCTTGCATAATAAAATGATTAAATTATCTCTAAAAAAAACTAAATTTTATTCACTAATGGTCAGGTATGTTTTGATGATGATTTTATATTTTTATAATGGTTTTTTTTTATAATAATTAGTTGGTGGAGGGGCTTTATTTAAACCTGAATTTTTAATATATAGTAAAATTATTTGAATACTCTCGGGATCAAGAAATTTAAAGCTTTCATTTAGGGTTTTTTTTCATCATTTCATCTTATTTTTTTTTTTTTTCTCACGAGGGATAAGTATCATTTTGATCTTTTAGTAAATATAAAATATTAATAAAAAAATATTGTGGTATATGTCTGGCACATGCCATCAAGTAGATGTTACCTACACTCATCATGTGATGACATTTGATGGTAAAAAAGCCTTCAAATGTAATGTTGGAAGCGCACCAACATCCTTTATATCCTTTATACTGTCATGTGGTGTATGTGTAGCAAAACTTTGGTTGAGGTTCATTTGCCTATTCTCTTTTCCTTTTTTTTTTTTTTCTTCTTGTCAAAATATGGATGTATTCTATCATTTATTTTGTATATCCAATTTAGTTTTGATTCTTTTGATCACTACATGCTTTGTTTTTTTTTAATCTTATTTTGATTGAATTTTTCTTCTTCAATTTCATTTTGTCATTCAGTTTAATTTGATTTTTATGTCAAACTTGATACTCATTCTTTTGATTTTTATAGTCTTTTTACTAATTAAATTTTATTTTCAATTTCAACCCTATGCATTTACTTTTAATTTATTTTTATTTTAAATTTGACTCTCATTCTTTTTTTCTATTTATTTTTTTGTTTTGAATTTTTTTTTATTGCATTTTCTTCCTAATTTAATCACTTAGTATTTGTTTAGTTAAGAATTCTTCTTTGTTTTCCCTTCTACAGGGTTAGTCTTGTCCTCATGACTAGGATAATGAGTTTCGAAGTTTGACACAGGTTGACTTGGTGTTTTTAGATCTTTTTATAAAATTGATTTATTTTAAATTTTATCCTTCAAAATTTGATTTTTTAATTGATTTCCATGCTTTTTTCACTTGTTTTTATGGCGGGTTAGCTCGATCCTGGGTTGACTTGGATCCTTTTCCATTATTTTTTTTAAATTATTACTTCTTGGTTTCATCGTTAAGCTTTTTTTATTAAGAATTTTACTTCGTTGTATTTTTGTGTTTGTCTTCTATGTTATGTAGTTAGTTCCGATCTTATGACCACGATATGTGTTTTGATGGTTAGCATGAGTTGATTTTGATTTTTTTTCTATTTTTTTTAAATTGATTTTTTTTATTTCATTCTTCAATATATATTTTTTTGGGCATTGATCTTTGTGCTTTTTTTTTTCTTCACTTTCCTCTCTATGGATCTATCCTAATCCTATGTCCATGGTTGCAGAGATAACCAGTTAACCCAAGTCGACCCCTATCTTTTTTTTTTCATTTTTTTTTTTTGGTTTTGTCTTTTTTTATAGGTTGTTTGATAATTGAGCTTTCATAATTTTATTCAATTTTCTTTCATTGATAACTTTTTTTTTTACCTTTATTAGCACAAATAATCATTTAATTAAATAAAATATTTATTTTAAGAAACAAAATTACTAGACACAACCGAGTGAAAGACTTGTATTGCAAGCTCAATTATCTTAATTTTAATTATTTCTTGATTAAATATAAATTTTTATACATATATAATTTCAATTTGAAAAATACGTGGGAGGGTTCTAGAAAAGCAAGGATTTGATTTCTAGAGAAACTAAAAATGATCAGTTCCATTACGGCAACATTATGGGCCTTTTATAAATTTTACCAGAAATCAAGAGTAAGCCATTGATGTTCATTACCGCGTCGAATTTTGCTAGTGCATAGCAAAACAGCGTACAATAAATCGGCAATTAATATTTTTTTTTAATTTTTTTAAAGATATTTCTAATATGATTTATTTTCCTCTTAAATTTTTTTCTTCTCTTATTGAATTTTTTTTTCCATACTATAAAGAAGAAATAAATTAACGAGATTTTTTTATATTATATAAAAGTTGGGTGATGATATTTGTTTTTCATTTGAGGTTGGGTTGAATTTTCTTATTAAAGCATATTTATTTTTACTTTTAAAAAATGCTTAAAAAAAGTTTTTTTTTTTTTAAAAAATGTTTTTTGTAGTTCAAATAAATATTTTTGATGTTTTATTTTATTTTATTTTGATGTGATGAAATAAAATATAGATTTTACTAAATTAAAAAAATTTTATTTCAATATATATTTTTTAAAAAAATATTTTAAGACATTTCTAATTTTATTTTTTTCAGGATATTGAGTCTGTCTGAGTAACCGTACCCAATGATATTGGATGTGACTCTACAGCCAGACCCAAGAATATTAAGTCTGGCTCTGCACCCATGCCTAAGGCTATTTCCAATTTCTTTCCCTTATATTTTTTTTTTCTTTTAAGATATTTTCAATTTTATTATTTTCCTCTTTATATTTTTTTTCTTTTTTCTATTTAAATTTTTTTCTATATTGTAAAGAGCAAATAAATTGAAGGGACTTGTTTTGTATTGTATAAAAGTAGGATGATGACAATTTTTTTTTTTAATTTGAGGTTGGGTTGAATTTCTTTATTAAAACATGTTTTTTTTTTCAAGTAAAAAATTCTTTAATTTTTGTTTTAAAATTTTAAATTTTTTTCTTTAATTGAAATTAATATATTTTTTTTATGTTTTTGTATTATTTTGATGTGATGATATAAAAAATAAATTTAAAAAAATAAAAAATATTATCTCAATATATTTTCTTAAAAAAATATTTTAAAAAATAATAATTACATAATAATATAATAACTACCATATTAGCCCGCACTCCGCAGCGGGTCAATAACACTTTTTTTTTCAAATGTAAAAATGCTTGAGTTGAGTTAAAAGTACGAAATGTATTTACACCATCACCATCTTCAAATAAAATATTTTCTACAGTAGCACCATGAATAATACATAGTAAAGCAGCATTCAATACACCTACAATTAATTTCTTTCCCTTTAATTTTTTCCTTTTAATATATTTTCAATTTGATTTTTTTCCACTTAATTTTTTTTCTTTTTTCTTATTGAATTTTTTTCCCATAGGAAATAAATTGATGAGATTTTTTTCCTTCTTCTTTGAAATCCAATAAAACCAGCAGCAACAACAACAATATTAACAACAAATAGATTCTTAAGAAACCAACACAAACTCACATCAAAACTCTTTAAAATCTTATATTCAACATTAAACAAGCGCAAAAGTTCACTTACTCTACACCAAACCAAAAACCCAAAAAATTAATCACAACTCAAAAAAAGAGAAAAAAAAATCAGTAAAACCTGAGCTTTAATAGCGTGGTAATGAAACATCAACCTCCCCTGCAACTCCTCCACAAATGGAGTAACAGAAGGGTCTCTAGAATTCAATAGCAAAACCTCATATGCAGTAATAATTGAATTAATATGCTCAAAATTAATAATAATTGCTCTCTCTCGACCCGAAACAGAAGACAAGTAAGAAAGTAGCGGGTCAAGGATCCAAAGGTCACGAGCACGAAGGCCTGTACGACACATGATTGCGTGCTTGCCAACTTCCACCACCTGGGCTTGCCAGTTGAGTCTAGTAAGAGCCAGGGTCGAACCCCAGTTCCTTTTTTGCGAGAGGATGGGAAAGGGACATTGAGAGAGGTTGCGGTACTGGCTGGCGCGGGCCGGGTCATTGAGTCTATGTCGTCTTCAGATTTGGATAATATTGGTGGTGTTTGTGGGCGAGATCTCATGGTCGGAGGTGGCGGTGAGTTTTATTGGGCTAAACAAGAAGAGGATGCATAGTTTTGGGAAAGTATTGGAGTGTTTGCTTCATATCACTACTAAAATTAATAGTTTTACCGATAGAATTTTCTATCGGTATTTACACTAACAATCTGTCGACAAAAAGTTTACCAACAGATTTACGGATGGAAATTGTTCACTGGTAATCCATTTGTTAGTAATGTCATTTATGTTAGTAAAAAAACACCGATGGTTTTACAAGCAAAAAATGTGTGCTAAAAAAATAAAATTACCCACTTTAATACATCGATGGAATTATTCCGTCGGTGATTGGTAGTGGCATTTATTGTAAATTTATTCGAACCTTCTATAAAATACTGACAAAATAATTTCATCAGTGATGTAACAGTGTTATAGTGGCATATGAAGTAAATTGTTCCCCTCGCCTCTGGAATATACTGACGGATTGTGTTCGTTCGTATATTCATCTGTAATAATTAAAAAATATATATATTTTAAAATCTTTTGAACAAAGAAAGAAAATAATAAAAAAAATTAAAATTGTATAAAATCGGAATATGTAAAAATAAACTTGAATAATATAAAATCCAAATATTCATTACAAATTTATATGTTCAAATAAAAATTAAATTAGAACAATGGCGGTGCTAGAGGAGGAGGAGGAGGAGGAGGAGGTTGGTCGTTCCTAGGAACAAACGGCCAAAAAGGGACACACACGTACCTTCCATTTGTGATCTAATATCCGTGACATTTGACAAAGTTGTTCATAATCTGCCGAGAGTCGTTCATATTTTTCGATGAGATGGGCTATATGTTGTTGTAAGGCCACAAACTCCTGAGACTGGGCGCTAACGGTTGAGACACTATGGGCCGTCCGCAAGTTCTCGGCTGTAGTGTTGGAGAGTCTGTACACCTGATTTCTATCTGGTCCACCAGATGATCCTGCTTCCATCCATGAATCCGGATCGAAGTCCGGGTGGGTCGATGGATGATTAGTACTTAAAAGTGCATTTTTATCAAGGTTTTATATCATCATTTTGCACTTGAAGTATCAATAACTCCTTAACTAAAGCATGTTTTATAATAACATATCTAATTATATAAGATACCTTTAATTCATGGTAAATGTTCATCTTAAATGCAGGCCTATCACATAAATGAAAGAATTGATTGATGAGTTGAAGTACTGAAGTTGAAAGGACAAAGAGATGGCCAAACTTAGAAAAGAGATGCTGGTGCAGTCCAAACTGGAACACTGTTCGGTAATTGGGTCATATCTGGAGCTGGAGATCTTGGATTTAGGTCCATTTTATATGGATGGAAAGATAAGACATAGGCCTACAACTTTCATGTGGAGCCCAAGATTTAACAAGGCTGTTTTCAAGTCCAAATTGTAGCAACAAAGAAGAAGTCCGAATTTGTCCTGCAGCCCAGACACTGTTCAGTGTTCAGCCCATATCTCAAGTTCTAGAAGTCCAAATGATCTCAAATTTTTACCCTGGAAAGATGAGACAATTTCCTAGAACTTTCATGATTTAAGTTTGTTCAAATTATGACGTCATTAATGACGGTTTTGGCAGACAAGAAGATAAGAATTGTCACCAAGTCAAGATGTGGCCACCCACTCATCAATTAGTCAACAAATCAATAGTTCCAAATTTTGGCCTATAAAAGAAGGCATTTGCCATGTATTTAGGCATCTTGGTGTTCAGATCAAGATCATGCTCTTGCTTTCTCTCTTTGTATTGCTTATGCTTTGCTTTCATTAATATCAAGTTTATGCCTTTCATTTCCTTTCCTTTACTTAGTTAACTTTTATCTTACTTATGTTCTTATCTTGTTTATTTATGTTTCTTTCTTTCATTATGTCTAGCTAAGTTAATTATGTCAAGGTGAAAAGGTTACACTAATGGTGTAAGGATAGGTATAATATAAACTCAACATGGACTTTAATGTTGGATACTAACATGCTTTATATTTGTTATCTTGTTCACTTTTAATACTCTGCTTGTTAAATGGTTAATCTAGATTTATGTTGTATAACACTTGGTACAACAAATACTTGGCACTTTCATAGCCCATACTGTATGGTATAACCGACACCTGAGCTATGAAAGGAACTTGATTTGTTGTTAACATAAGTTATAATCATGAATGCCTGAAAATATTTACAAGTATTAGCATTATTCGAATAAGATAGCTAATGTAATCATGTTAACAATTGAATAATAAGAGTTTATACTATACTTGTTTGAAATATCATTAGTGGATCCTCTAACCTTGACATTTGTTGTTATCATTGTTTAATCCTTACGTTAATCTTTCATCTCAAAGTTCTCATCAACTTCTTCTTCTTCATCATCTTTATTATTATCATTATTAATAGTATTATTGGTATTATTATCATTACTACTACTATTACTATTATTAGTATTACTATTACTACTACTAGTATTATTATTATTATTATTATTGTTATTGTTGTTACTATTGTTGTTGTATTATTGTTGTTTATAATTTATACAATTAACCTCCCTGTGGTTCGACCCCGGTCTTGCCGGGTTATTTATTACTTCGACACTCCTGCACTTGGGAAAAGACATCAATCTTTTGGTAGTGTCAATGGATCGTCCCCGTATCTCTCCCTCAACTAGCTGTTATATGTCTCCTGGAAATAAAAATTAAAACCATCAAATTCAATTCAAGAAAATAATAACTTACGAAAGAAAATGGTTGTTGACATACCACAAAGTATTGAGCACAGTTGTCGATGAACTGTTGCACCCTCTTTTTGCGGTTTTCACTCTGCACGTGCATCTCCATAAAAAGCTCCATTGGGCTCGGCTCATGTCCTAGAGTAGTAGCCTGTAAGAAAAAAATGTTGCAAGTTAAATATATGTATAAATAACAACAAATTAATTAAAGATAGATGTGATTAAAATTAGTCTTACTATCTGCTTCACATGTGAAACGAAAGGAACGAAGCCACTGGTGTGCATGGTAACTGAGCCGTGAATTTGCAGACTCCGGTTCCTCGAACCAAACTTTGAGTGTTGTGTGAAATGCTTGGATGTCACGTGCTGAATATATTCTGCTTATGTATCCTCTGGGATGTATGGCGGCTTGAAATCCTTCCAAATCATCACGTCATTCCAGCCTGACAGAACATTTTCTCTGGCATATTTTTTAGTTTTTTTGCGCCTCATATCAAAAATCACTTAACCTATATAATACAAACATATTATATATGAGTTAATGAAAAATGAAAATTTAATATTTAAAATAAAAAATAATTATCGTATTGTTTTCGTTGTTACCTAGTTATAGAGTGATTCTCCCAAACCCTCCTCGCAACATTGTCATTTTCTTTATCCCATTCAAATTTACCCTTGCATTAACAATTTATGAAAAATAAATCAATAATCTAAATAAAGTAAATGAATTTACATAAAAAAATAGTTAAAAATTTAAAGTTAACACTAACCTAAAATCTTGAAAACCATGCATCGACATGAGGTTTCCAATCAGGATGGATGGAAACCTAACTCCATTGAAACAATGGAATCTCTATCGACAATTTAAATGTTCATGTTTTTACTCGGGTGACCTTAATGTTTGTGAATCTAAAAATAGATAAAACTAATAAAATATTAGTTATTCATAAATTGTTAAACACATACAAACTCAAAGCAAAACAAATTTACATTGAAAGGTAATCCTTCTAAATATTCAATTAACATTTATACTATAAATTTAAGGAACACAATTAAAATTCAACAAACATAATAAAACATTATTGCAATGTAGACAATAAAATAGAAAAACAAATATAGATTTTAGGAATGGAAAATGCTTACCTTAATAGCGTGTTTAATTTCAGAGTTTATCTGCATTTAATACAAAAAAAATGAAAATACATTGTTAATAAACCAAAGAAAAGAAGAAAAATAAGAAAAAAAATACGTCAAAATATTCAACATATGTACTTGTTGATTGTGTTGAGAGAAGGAAATACTTGAAGATCTTGAGACAGGAGAGGATCGAGAGAGTGAGATTGGAGACAATGAGAGGATTAAGAGAGTGAGATTGGAGATAATGAGAGAATTTGAGAGAGTGATAGTGAGAGATTGAGAGAATTGAGCAAAATGAACTTCCAACACTCTTGCTGGTTTTATACTGCATTTTTATCAAGGGAATCCTCGATGAAATATTAAATAATATTATTTTTAATTAATCCGTTGGTGATTCCCTTAGTAAATGCACCTAAAAATTTTCATTTTGCACTAAAATTTTTCAAAAACCCTCTAGATTTTTTACTGTTTGTCCGTGATTTCATCAGTAAAAAAATTAATAGTACACAACATTAATTAACAATGCATTGAAATTCACATTCCATCAGTAATTCCCATCATCGATATGATAAGGGGGGAACAATTCCCCTCATCTTTGGAATACAGCGACAGACACAAACCGTCAATGTTTCCATCGGTGTTTTGCATAATGAATGACAGATTGTATCTACATTCCCTATCTATCCATCTTACAAATACTTAAATTGAAAGTTGCACACACAACATAATAACACCAATTCAAATAACACTTATAAAATAAATACTTATTTGTTGAGAATTTCATCAATAACTATGGCATTACAATACTTTCGTGTTTTCATAGTTAGTCAGAATTGTCTTCTTCTTCTTCAATTGACTCGTCGTCAGTTCCAACATAATCTTCTACATTAATATCATTGCTATCATCACCTTCATCAACTTGTGCTTGTCCGCTAGAGCTCAGAACAACATTTAACTCCTCAGCATCAATATCAATAAAAATGTTATCGAAGAAGCGAAAATTTGAATTTTCTTCCAAGTCAATCAATGGAGCAACTCGATATAGTTCAACCAACTCACTTACTTGAAAGACATCATCTTCGATATTTGAGTCATTGTTCTCATCCTAAAGAACCTCGACATGACCCCTAGGTTTGATTTTCAATACGGATAACCAATCAACTCTTAAACAATCCTTTCTAAAGTAAAGGGTGTATGTGTAATATAGGTCTTACATATCGATGCCTTAATATACACCTTGTTTTTTTTACCTTTTTCTTAAGGTTGAACAAGTACCTGGATTGAATAAAATGAATGTTTTTAATTAACAAAACAAATAAAAATATATACATTTTTAATTACATTTCTTGTGTAATCTCTAACCTCTCAAATGGATACATCCATCTATATTGGACCGAGCCTCCAACTTTTGCCTTGTACAGTAAATATATGGGTAGATGCTCCATAAAGTCAAAAAATGATGGAGGGAATATCTCAAGTTTGTATATTGTCTCAATGATATTCGTTTCAAGCATCTCAATGTGCTGTGTCTGCAACTTGCTGGAGCATATATCTCTAAAGAAATGATTGATCTCCATGAGTGCATCTCATATCCTCTTTAGCAATAAATCATGATAAGCTAATGGAATGAGTGTTTGCATAAACATGTGGCAGTCACGATCTTCATTCCATACAATCTGCAATCCAACAAATTAACCAACCTTGATATGTTCGAGACATGTCCATCAAGAAAACACAGGCTCTTCAGTCATTGGTACATTAGTAGTTGTGCATTCTTGTCTAAGGTAAAAATTGCTTTGAGCTTTGTGACTGGTGACCCAACATAAACCAACTCTATATTTTACGGTGACAAAACAATGTTATATCCATTCTAGCCTTGATGTTATCCTTTGTCTTTCCCTTTATGTCCATGACAGTGTTGAAAATGTTCTAAAACATGTTCTTTTTTTTATATGCATGACGTCAAGGTTATGATGGAGGAGATTAGTCTTTTAATAAGGAAGGTCCTAGAAAAGACTTCGCTTTACCTAGTTGGTCAAACCAAAACTAGAAAACTTCTGCTTACCGGATTGGAAACCAAACACAATGTCACCATATTCTGACATCATGTCATACAATTCTTCACCGGAAAGACACGGGGGTGCAACATCCTTTTCAACTTTGCCAATAAAAAAATGCTTTCTTTTCTTTCTGTACATGTGATCTGTTGTCAAGAAACGTCGGTGGCAGTAAAAAAAGACGTTTTACCCCTGTTTGTTAGCGTGAATGCCTTGTTGTTTTCCATGCAGTATGGACATTTTAGTTTTTCATGCGTGCTCCAACCAGAAACCATTTCATAAGGCGAAAAATGATTGATAGTCCACATTAAAGCTGCCCTCATAAGAAAATTTTGTTTCATCAATACATCATAAGTCAACACGTTAGAGGACCACAACTGTGTCAACTCATCAATCAATAGTTGAAGACAAACATCTATATTCTGGCCTAGACTATTAAGACCTGGTATGATCGTGATAAAAACACGAACTCCAGCTTCATACATATCCCCGGTGGTAAGTTGTAAACAATTAGTATAACCAGTCAACAAGAATAAGGAGCAACAAATGACTCAAATAGATTGAATCCGTCTGTACATAGCCCAAGATGAATGTTCCTTGATTCAGCTGAAAAGTGAGGATGCATACTGTTAAAGTGTTTCCATGCTTCACTGTCGGAAGGGTACACCATTACTCCATCAACCGCATTATGTGATTGGTGCCATGTCATGTGCTCATCAGTGTTTGGTGCCATGAATAACCTCTACAGTCTAGGTGTGATTGAGAAGTATCTAAGTTTTTTTTATGTTCTACAAAAGTCTTTTCCCTGCTAGTTCTGGGTTTATAATGGGAATACCCACATGCCCTGCACTCAGTTAGCTTAACATTTTCAAGGTAGTACAACATGTAGAAATTTGGACACATGTCAATTTTCTAGTATCCTAGACCGAGAGGTTTCATCATGGACTTAACAGCTTAGAAGTTCTCGCCCATTCGACAATTCTGTCATAATCGGCCTCACTCAACCTATAATATTCCGACTTGATGATAAACACCTATGCAATGACCGATAATTTATTGTGATTTGTGTAGTCATCCCATAGTGGTTCATCAGAATCTTTTAAAAGATCAAAGAACTTGGTAGCACTTGCATTAGGTTCTTCATCTAAGATTCGACATTGACTGATATAACCCTAATTTATTCTCATCACATCCATAACCATAGTCCTATAAGGATTACTGTTGTAAATTTTAACTCCATGCACGTTGTTAGCACTAGAAGTTGATCCAACCATCCTTTCTACCATGGTCTCGCGAGGAACAAATGGTTCTCCATGTGCATACCAACACAAGTATTCCTCCATGAACCCTTTTGTGTAGAAGATGCATCGTTACAACATCTAGATGAAGAAACTTTTTATTTTGACACCTTCTGCATGGACACCTAATATCACCTCCACTAATATTTCTCAGAATAGATTTTGCATAATTAATAAAAGCCTGAACCCCATTACAATAATCCATCCTCCGCAATCCTTGAGGTGAATCCTTATACATCCATGAACGATCATCCATAACTTCTATTGAACATATATATATATATATATATATATATATATATATATATATATATATCAATTAATGATAACAACAATATGTATTAATTAATTACGTTAAGTAAATAATTAACTTACTTTCATACTTATCTTAATTCATTATCAATTATCTATGTACATACAAATTTATACACATTAATTTACAAAAAAAATATAACTCGATAATAAAATTGATAAAATATAAAACGGACCCAGTAAACAAGTCATTATTTATATCATCACAATACACCTAAGTCGGTAATTCGACATAAGTTTTAACAATTTACAAACAAATATAATTTTACAAAATTTAAAACAAACCATAACATGTACAAAACCATGTATCCAGACAACAAGTTTTTTTGAGAAAAAAATAATAAAACAAGTAAACACTCAATCAAAATACATTTACTACAAAAAATATGTAATAAAAAATTGACTTTTCAAAATTGTTTTCAAATTAAAAAATAATAGATCTACTTACTTAAAATGAAAAATCCACAATAAAATTGTTGCTATTACTGGAAAAGTTGAGAAAGGATGGGGGGCGGGTGGGGTGGGGAGCGGCTTTGTTTAGTTGTAGAGGGAAAGAAGAAGAAATAGCGGAGGGGAGGGTCGATGACTAGTTCATATATTAACTATTACTGATGGATTTACCGACAAAATGTTTCAATTTGTCAATTCGTTGGCAATTTTATCAATACTAGTGACACGTCACTGTATGGCATACCCTCTTTAAGTCCAACTGTAATTCCGTCGGTAAAATCATCCATAAAAAAGTAAACACCATTAAACTTTTTGGTTTTTTAAAATTCCTTTTATTCCAATGGTAATTCCCTCGGTATTTATTGATGGACTATTTATGTCTGTAAATACCGACAGATTTAGCGATGGAATAAAATTGATCAATAAATATCACTCTAAAATACCGATGTAAGTTTTTCTTTGATAATTTTGTTTGTATTCATAGATTTTCGGATAGTGGACTCCTGCATATTCACTCAATTACTAAATAATGAGTGCCTGTATCTTAGTGGGCAATTCATATGATTCTCTTAAAGTAGCATTATAATAATTATTTTTAAAAGGCTACTGTTCTTGGTGGTTAAGATTATTATTATTATTATTACATGTTTAGAGATTGTGTTTCAAGCACCACCATCCATATCTGAACATATATTAATTAAGAGGCATAAACAAAGTGTACAAAGATGAACAGTTACTATCAATTCTATCAAGAAAATAATAATAATAAAAATGGTAGGAGCTAAAAGGCTCGTTAATCCTTGAGTTTTCTGATGTGCAGTAGAAGCTAGATCATATTAAAGATCTCGTTGCGGAAATACGAAACATGGACTAGGGCTTACAATATTTAATTAATTAGTTCATGAGAACATTTTCGTATTGGTTTTTTTTATAGAGGGTAGTAATCAAACCACCTATCCATCATGGCAAAGCACTGCTCTGGCCTGTATTCCGGCGCTGTGTGACCCCCTCCCTACACCACCACAACCACCACCACCGATATCAGGCTTTCAAGATAGCATAATTGCTTATTTATATTTTTAGATTAAACAGTTAGATAAGCTAATGTCTGTTCTTACCTTCACAGTTGCAAATGTCAGGTCGTATGTTATGTAGTCTTGCGCATTGTCTGCATACAGCATTGCGTATCTAAAGATGACCCAACAAGCAAAAAAGGATTAGTTAATGCCAGTTCCTGTACGTACCTTCGTTTTTTGGGATTCTGTCATTCTACTTTTTGTTTTTAAAAATAATCTCTACCGTTTCAAATGGACATGACTAAAAGATTTAAAAATATCTTCATGAAATATGTTAGAAATATGTAAATTAATTAATAATATCATTTTCTAAAAAATAAAATAAAAGAAACCCAAACTAAAAGATTTTCATGAAATTTTTTTTAAAAGGTGATAGTTTAGTTACAAATATCTTCCTTTATAAATTAATTAACTATTTAATATTAGTTTAAAAATATTACTAGAAAAATATTAGCATCTAATAAAAAATTGTTATTAATAAAATCATGAACGAGAGATTTTATTATCTTATGATTAATTATATGTTTGAGATAATTTAACTTTATTGAAAAATAAAAACAAATTAATATAAGTCTTTAAAAAAAAAACAATATTGCTTTTTTTCTTTCTATCTTTTTTTTAAGTATATTGTTTTTCAGAATATTTGTAACTAAGTTCTATTTTTAAAAAAATTATGATAAATTCCCATTGGTTTGGATTTTGAAAAATAAAATCAAAGGGTGTAAATTAAATGATGGATACTGACCCTGCAACTTGACCATCAACAAACCATGGTTCCCAGTCATACTTAATCGTCAAATTCAGAGATTCTATCCATTCATGCGTGCCAATGTATGGGATAGTCATGTCATGATCGCCACTACACATGTTAAAACAATGGTTAAGATTGCACTATATGGGAAAATTCATCAGAATTTATAATGTGTTCATAGAATTATAAACATTACCTGTAAATGAGAGCTCGATATGGTTTCCTGGTCAAGTTCCGATGGTAATCAACAGTACTTTCGACATTGTACGAATAGGCCAGGGTCTTATTGCATCTTCTCCAATCCTTTATGGTTCCCTGGTCATGATAGTTTTATTTTTTTCCGCCATGAGCAGAGTGATTTTGAATCTGGAAGGTAATATACTTGATATAGGGCAAGCATACCTTGCGAATATGAAGAGCATCTCGAACAGTTTCATCATTAGCCCACATATAAATGTATACATAATTGTAACTCTACATGCCAATAAGCTGGTTAATAACCAAGGTAAGAGAGAAAAAAGAAAAGAGAATTAGTTCAATGTACCCGGCACCAAGGTCCAGGAACACGGGGCCTTGATAGCAGAATATCAGCGTCATCGGCTATGAGAAACCTTGGATCCCATTTCAATGCCACTGGTTTTGGAGATATCTCCTTGCATGCAGGTTCCAGAATTTGTCCAGTAAATACATTCCCAATGCACTATATATAAAGTCAAAAGAGAAGTCAACTTTCATGTTCATAAACTTCAAGTGTGATGGAAAAAAATGTTTATCAGAGTTCTGATTTATGAATTGATCAGTCACCTCCTTGATGGCTAATATGTCTTCCATACACGATGCGTTGCTTTGATCTGGATTTAAGTACTCACCCTTGCAATTTTTCATGAAGGACTAGAAAAAAACATGAGAATAGTTTTGCTTATATGAGAGCTAGCTAGCTGGGAAGTTAAAGAGCAGAGCTAGGAGAGGGAATTTACCTCGTAGAGTTTATCTGATATAAGCGCTTTTAGGTGAGCAAAAGGAACTATCGAATTGGTGTCAATCTCATGATCTGTAACTGGGTTTCCAAGCACATATCCCTGAGTTCCAACATGTTTTACAGCCTTGTCAACTACAACGCAAATAAATAAGTAAAACAAACAAAATAAAACCATGAGTTGATCGAGTACTTTGAGGTTCATTGTTGGCTGACGTCCCACTTCATTTCCTGCAAGAAATAAAACAAAAACAAATTAAACACTTGAGAATATTACAAGAAAATAAGTTGTGTTTGGGACAGAAGTTAACTACCATCAGAAATCTCCTGGACTATGATAGGTGCAACGATGCCTGAAAAGGAGTCCCCAGCAACATAGAGTGGATTTGTAAGAAACTTGGGGTGATCCACAAGCCACTGTGTCACAAACTCATAATGTTAGCCAAATTGTTTTACATTAATAGCTAGTTTACTACTATGCATTTACCTCTGTTGACTAGCATGACTCATGGCACTGCTAACAACCTTTTGAATTTAACAGTTGTTTTACATTACTAGTCAATATGACTTTTATGCTTATCACTATTTCTTTGTTTAACAAACTCATTTGCTAGCAGATTTCTCAACAAATCTGATTCCATTATAAAACTATGCTTTTCTAGCATATCCATAAATCAGTTTCTAGTTGTCTTCAATATTTGTACAAAAACAAACAGATTGGTATCAAAGCAATTTTCTTGAGGGACTGTGAGACTAAAAAAGCAAAAACACAACCTTTAAATACTTATCACCTATCACTATACAAATACAAAAAACCTACAATCTATTTAGTATGAATTCAGAAGTTTCATTCATTGCGATTTCACCTCCAATGTTTGATGGAACAAATTATCAAGTATGGGCTGTTAGAATGAAAGTCTATCATGATATATGCTAATGATTTGTGGGAAGCTATTGAATAAGAGTATAAAGTTCCATCTCTACCAGACAATCAAACACTTGCATAAATAAAAAATCATAAGAAGAGGAAGCAAAGAAAATCCAAGGCAGGAGCAAACTTGTTTACAACTATCTCATCCTTCATTTTTACCAAAATCATGACACTAAAAAAAACTAAGGAAACTTGGGATTCTTTAAAGAAAGAATATGAAGTAAATGAAAGGGTCAAAGGGATGTAAGTATTGAATTTCATTTGAGAGTTGGAGATGCAAAAGATGAAAGATTCATAAACAATCAAGAAGTACTTTAATAAACTTCTTTGTCTTGTCAACAAAGTAAGACTCTTTAGTACTAATTTTTATGATTCTAGAATAGTTAAGAATATTCTAGTCATAATTCTTGAGAAGTTTGATGCTACAATCTCTTCTTTGAAAAGCCTAAAAGATCTGCCAAGTATTACCTTGGCATAATTACTGAATACATTGCATGCATAGGAACAAAGAATCTTTGGTAGTAATTGCCTGTGTTTCTCTTACATTCCATAGGTTAAGAGAGACAAGTTGGATAAGAAATTAAGCAGAACTTGATCTTTGTAGGCTATAGCTCAAAGTCAAAGGCCTATAAGATCTACTAGCCACAAACCAACAAAATGATAGTTAGCAAGGATGTCAAATTCTTTGAGTTAGATAGTTGTAGTTGGGAAAATGACAAGAAGCTTGATTTCAGAAAGAGAATGAGGATGAATATGAAGAGATGCAAATAATCAGAAATGGATAGCTGCAATAAAGGAGGAGCTCAAAAAGATTGAAAAGAACCAGACATAGGAATTGATGGATAGACCTAAACACAAGATAGCTATAGGAGTCAAGTGGATTTATAAGACCAAGCAAAACCTTAACCGATTTGTAAACAAATATAAGACAAGACTTATTGTCAAGGGATATGCATAGATGTTTAGCGTAGATTTAAAAAATAACTTTTGCCCTAGTTGCCAGGTTAGATACCATAAGAATTTTGTTGTCTCTTACTGCACAAAAGGCTGGGTTGTGCATCAAATGGATGTCTAATGGGTTGTCTTATGCATCAAAAGGAGAAATTTTGCAAAGAAGATGGAGCTCAAAAAGTTGATGAAAGGTTATAAAAGAGTCTAATGGCCTGTTTTATGTATCTAATTTCAACCAAGCCATGCATTATGCACGCAATTAGTTTGTTGTGAAGGTATATGTATTGTGCTAGTAAAATTCATTTTAAAGTAGCAAAAAGAATTCTTAGGTATGTTAAGGGCATGATTGATTTTGGAATAAGGTTCAAGCAAGTTGAAAAATTCATTCTTCATGGCTATTCTGGCGATAGGGTTGGATCTGATAATGATATAAAAAGAACCATAGGGTATTGTTTTAACTTTGATTCTGAAGTTTTTTCATGGTGTTCCAAGAAACCAGAAGTCATAGCCCAATCCACAATAAAAACGAATATGTAGTTGTTGTTGCTGAATCAAGTTTTTTGGATTAGAAAACCTATGACACGCTTGCAAATGGAACAAGAAGATACCACAATTATTTGTGAACAATCAAGCTGCAATCTCAATTGCTAATGAACCAGTGTTTCGTGGCAAGATAAAACACTTCAACATAACAAAGGCAATTTCAAAGGCTAGATTTGAATTTATGAAACAAAAGCTAGGAGGATGCACTTCCAGAGTCAAAGAGGAGAATTGTTGACTAGCATGACTCGTGGAGCTGCTAACAACCTTTTAAATTTTACAGTTGTTTATTGCTAGTCTTCAGAAAATAAATAAGTCAATATGACTGTTATGCTTATCATTAATTTTTTTGTTTAACAAACTGATTTGCTAGCAGATTTTTCTTCAAACCTGATTCCATTATGATATATAAATTGCAAGTCAATATTGATCAATAAAACTATGTTTTTCTAGCATATCCATAAATCAGTCTCCAGTTGTATTCAATATTTATGCAAAAAAACAAAAACCTCTAATTTTAATTAGAAAAAAAACCCTCTTCTGTGCCATTCCTTTTCCTTGACATACAACTTGTATATCTTGCGATTTAAAAATACACTTTCCCTTACCTTTCTTAAGAACTCATAGGTTTCTGCAGCTGATATTGTATCACTAACATGGTAGCCTTCCCATGTAGTTGAATAGGAAAATCCGGTACCAACAGGTGCATCTACAAATATTATGTTGGCAATCTGCACCATTACATGAAACATAATTTCAACAGTTACATTTAGTTGCAAATAAATAATTCAAGGGTGCAGAAATTTGCGACCTTTGTCCATGAATACGGGTTCAATGCGAAAACAGGTTTGCCTCCTCCGCTGGATTTTGCATAATCAAATGATAACGGGCCTATTCATTCATAACCACCATTAGTAAAACTTTTAATAGCCTTAAATTTCTTGGATTTTGGCCAAACGGATTAGGAATAGAGAAATTTCTGTTTTAAAAAGTGCACGGTAAGAAGATTGTAGTTACTGAAAACAAGAATTATGGGGTTAGAAAGATGAAGACACACACACACCAATTTCATATATAAGTCCAGACAGGGCAGAGCATCCAGGGCCACCGGTGAGCCAAAGCAAAAGAGGGTCATCTTTAGGGCTCCTCTCAGACTCGATGAAGTAGTAGAATAGCTGCACGGCTTCCAATTCTCCCACGCCAATATACCTGGACACAGAAAATCATTATCAAAACAGGATAAACTTCACAAAGCCTTGCACCAAAAAGAGAAAAAGTACGTACACTCACCCTGTTTCCAGTACAAATGGAAGGTTACCGTCAAAGCCAGGTAGGGACTTGATTATTGATTTTGATGCAGCGGCATCGGAGAGTAGCAGTAGAGTGAATACAAGGAATAACATCATATTGATTAAGTGGCAATGTGTGTTTCGGAGTCGGATAACGGACATTTCGGTGGTGGCGGGATATATACAGCCCTTTCTTCATTTTCGAAAAGGTTGAATATCCGGTAGGTATCACGTGTATCTTACGAGAACTGCAATGGGTACCACTAACAGGATGTGTCTCGAAATTGAAGATGTAATAAAGAATTGAAAGCTACTATATACTTCTATTGTCATTTTTTTTTTCTCTTTTTGACAATTTTTTTTATTTAACTGAAAAAGAGAAAGGTTAATTTCGGTATCTAAGATCTAATGTTACATAAACCATACAAAGGATATTACTTGCCAATATTACTAAAAAAAAGCATACAACGAAAATTTATAAAGAAACTAAAAATCTAGAATTTAGATCTAAAATATAAAAACTATTTTACCTATATTAATTTGTATAATTCACCAGTAGCTATGTTACTTTATACTTTCAATTGATACTTTAATTATTGGGCAAGAACTTTGAAGAATGATTATAATTAGCAATTTATGTAAAACACTCATTTCACCAAGACTTGTAAAAGGGAAGCGAAAACAAGAAAAAAACCTGGAATATATATATATATATATATGGCTTACTCTTAAAATTGTATGGTTTCCAGGGCACTAATTATAAACACTTAAACAAAGTTTATTTTTAGTTTTTCTATATCAAATCCGTGCTTTTCTAGAACCCTCCCACGTGTTTTACATATCTCTAGCTAAGTGATACATGTTGTCCAATAATTTTTTTAATAAAAAATATACATGCTTTTCCAATTTATCTTTTGATATAAAAAGTTTTCAATCATAAGTCAAATTACTTATATATTTATTTAATTAAATAAATTAGTATTTGATCAAGAGATAATTAAGATTAAGATATTTGAACTCATAATACGAATCATGAACTCAATTATGTCTAATAACTTTGTTTCTTATGATAATTTTTTTCTGTCTCTAATCAAACGAATATACATGCTAATAAAAGGTAAAAAAAAAGTCGTCAATGAAAGCAAATTGAATAATACTATGAAGCCCAATTATCAAACAATCCAAAATTGAATGGTGAAATTGGAAAAAAATAATTTAAAAAAAACAATGAAAAAAAAGATATGAATCAACTTGAGTCAACTTGCTAACTCAGCAACCATGGGCACAAGATGAGGATAGACCCAAAGAGAGGAAAGTGAAAAAACAAAGCATGAAGATCAATTTCCAAAAAATATATGATGAAGAATGAAATTGGAAAAGAATCAGTTTTAAAAAAGGACAAAAAAAGATCAAAGTCAAATCGTGCTAACCTTTAAAACCTATGATCGTGGTAATGAGACCGAGACCAACTGTATAGAAGGCAAACACAAAAAACAACGAAGCAAAATTCTTAATAAAAAAGCTTAATGATGAAACAAAAAAAAAAATAATTTAAAAATAAAAAACAATGGAAAAAAAATCTGATTCAACCTGAGATTGAAACAACCCCACATAAAAAAGTGAAAAAGGCACGGAACCAATTAAAAAAATCAAATTTTGAAGGAAAAAGTTAAAATAAATCAACTCTATAAAAGGACCTCAAAAACACTAAAGTCAACCCATGTTAAACTTCAAAACCCGTTACCCTAGCCATGAGGACAAGACTAACCCTATAGAAGGGGAAAAAATGAAGAAAATTCTCAAATAAAAAAAGCCAAGGAATTAAATTGGGAAAAAAATACATTAAAAAACATTAAAAAAATAAAAAGAATAAGGATTAAATTTGACTTGAAAATCAAATTAAAATAAATGACAAGGATGAAATTGAAGAAGAAAAATCAATCAAAATAAGATTAAAAAAAAACATATAGTAATAAAAAAAAATAAGGACTAAATTTGATATATAAAATAAATGACAAGACACACCTATACTTTGACAAGGATAAGAGAGTGAAATGAGGGAGGAGAAGAAAAAGTAAATCGAACCCAACCAAAACTTTGGTGCACACATGCGCCACATAATCATATAAAGGATGTTAGTGCGCTTCCAACGTCACATTTGAAGGTTGAGGTTTATCGATGGATGCCATAGCATGCGCTGCATGAAGGGTACTATGTGGGTGGCATCCACTCGTTGGCGTATACTAGGCACATGCTAATAATATTTTTTTATTAATATTTTATATTTATTAAAAGATCAAAGTGCCTCTTGTGCCTCATAAGAATGACAAAAAAAACCAAGATGATATATGAAAAAGACCCATATGGAAGCTTTAAATTTCTTAATCTTGAGAGCATCCAAGTAATTTTACTATATATTAAAACTTCAAATTTCAATAAACCCCACCCACCAACTAATTATTATAAAAAAAAATTGTTATAAAAATACCAAAACACCCTTGACCTTTAGTGAATAAGATTTAAATTTTTAGGGTAATTTAGTCATTTTACTATGCATAAAAAAAATAAAAAGACAGAAACACTCCTTGGCACTAGATTTAAAAATTAAGATTACAATGATAATGAATTAATTTTACCATACATAACAAACATAAAAAGACAAATATATCTCCATCAATGTGATAATAATAAATGGGCTCTATAAAATGACACAAATACCCTCTATAGCTAGGTACTTGACTGGTTTTAAAAGGGGCCAAAAAGAAAAAATTGTGTACTGTCCATGTTGTTGTTTTTCCCACACATTTTAGTTTTACTTACTAGACGCCATGCCCGCGCGATACCGCGAGCTTGTGGCATACTTGTGCGTTATCGTGGGTTTGTGGAAAAAATAAATAAAAAAATATATAGAGAAAAACTGTTGCAATCCACAATGTTTTCAAGAACAAAGTTAAAGCTAAATTCTCAATCAGCTCAATATTTTAAAAAAATTTGACAAAAATAATTTTGAAAAAAACCATGTGGGGAAACATTGTAACAATTCACAGTGTTTTAAAGAAAAAATCTACGAAGCAAAATTCTTAACAAAAAACTATGTAGGGAAACATTGTAGTAATTCATAATATTTTTTTTAAAAAAATACAGTACTAAATTTTCAACTAGTTCAATATTATAAAAAAATCGACAAAGATAATTTAAAAAAAAAACACAAAAAAAACAAAAAAAAAAACAAAAGAAGAAGACAATCTTGGGAAAAAAAGAGTAAAAAATGTGCAAGACCCAAAACAATATGGGGCAAAAAACGAAAAAAAAAAATGTGGGGGGGAAAAAAAAGAAAATAAACAAAAAAATATAAAAAAAAGACAACAAAAAAAACAAAAATAAATGACAAAACAAAAAAAAACATGTGAAAAAAGTTACAATATTTTATCTACCTTTCATAGTATTTGTTAATAATTATAATATTTGTTTAGTTAATTAAGAACGACGACAAGAAGAAAACTTTTGCAAAAAGCAAAAACTTCTCCTTGTTTTTGTTTAGACAATCCTTTCCTTCGCTCATTCCAAGCAACTGAAATGGGTGGTGGCCGGATACTGCCCTTTCTTCATCAACGAAAAGAAGTTGAATTGCTGGTAGGTATGTTTCCACCGTACGGGAACTGAAATGGGTACCACTGACATGATGTGTCTCAAAATTGAAGATGTAGTAAAGAATTTAAAGCTACTATAATTGTGGTGCTGTCTAATTTACTATTTTTTTCTCTCTTTTTGACGAAGAAATCTTATTTAATTACTGAATAAGAGAAAGGTTTCTACAGCTAAGATCTAAAGTTATATAAACTAACTCTCTAGATAGTGCTCTAATATTAAGAGCTTGGAATAAAGAGATTTGCTTCTTATGTGGTCTCAGGTTTGAGCTCTGTAATTGCTCATATGATGACCACTGAAGGCTTACATGGTCATTAACTTCAAGGCCTGTGGGATTAGTCGAGGTGCGCGCAAGCTGGCCCGGACACCCACGTTAAACTAAAAAAAAAAAGTTACATAAACTATACAAATGAAATTACTTGCCAATATTACTAAAAAATTACCAAAAAAACATAACAATGAAAATTTATAAAGAAACTAAAAACCTAGAATTTAGATCCAAAATATAAAAAATATTTAATTTACAAATGGCCGCCAGCTAGTAACTTAGCATCCTATATTTGTATAATTCACCATTAGCTATGTTACATTAAACAGGCACTAATTATAAACACTTAAAGACAGTTTAATTTAATTTTATGGTCAAAATTGTGTTTAGATGTGTTTAAAAAGTTTATTTGTATGAAAAAAATATTAAATTAATATTTTTTTTTAATGTTTTTGATGTGTTGATATCTAAAATAATAAAAAAAAACTAATTTTTTTTATGTATTTAACTTCATGCTAAATCACTTTTAAAAAAGCAAACCTACACTCTTAATAGTTCCAAAAGTATCGTTATCAGTCAATTTAATTTAATTAAGTATAGATTAATTTCACCATCAAAGAGTAAATTTAATCTTTAGAATTGACAAGTTTTCGAAGGCATGATTTGTTGGTTGCCATATCTCTTCACCAAACAATCGTGTGGAACGTTTTGAACGGTAGAGGAAGAAAAAAGAACGTGTGAGACTGACTGTATTCGTCTTTTCCTAACAAATCTAAGCCAAAGGGAATTTACCTTGTGTTTTGGCTTCAATATCCTGAGTTAAATTATAGATTAATTAACCTTGAAGAGTTCTAGACGTCCTTTACTTTTCATGGTTGGTATGATGGTTAACGTAACGTTCCTTAATTTCCTAAGTTTAATTTTAAATTTGATATACAAAATAATTTGCAATATATCAAAGTTAGAGATGTATGCAATTGAAATTGCTGCCTTTGAAGAAAATCAGTGTGTTGCAAATGGACCCTCACACAGGTCATTTGCGCAGAGTGCATATATAGCTTAAGCGACGAGTTATCTCTTGACTTTGTGCTACCTATAAATTAATTGCAATTAATCTATGCTTTTCCACCATGCAAATTATGTCATATTAAATGTTTTTCGAGTTGCAGAACTTCTGTTGGCTTTTTAAACATGTCATAGCTTGATTGGGATCGATCATTTTCAAAACAATAAAAAACCTGTAGCTTTTCATCCGTTTTATTACATTAATAAAAAACTAATTGAGTAGGGGAGAAATCATAATTTCATTATTATCCTCTTCACAAAGGATTATTCATTAAAATTTAGTATTTTTTTAATTTTATTTTTTAATATTAAATTTATTAGGGACTGGATTTTATAATTTATTTTAATTTACTTTTTATAAAATTATCTCAGTCTTATAATCCGGGTCGTGGGTTTTGCTAGTTAATCCGGTTGACTCGAGTCTTTTTATCCTATTTTGTAATTGATTTTTTTTAAAATTTTATCATTCAATATTTGGGTTGATTGGAAAATGAACTTCATAATTTATTTTGATTTGATTTCTATGAGTTTATCACAGTCTCATAACCTGATTCAATTGTATGACAGGTTGACTCGGGTTTTTTTTAATCTTTTTGTAATATATTTATTTTTTAATTTCATCTTTCAACATTGGATTGATTAAGAATTGAGATTTACAATTTATTTTGATTTTCTTTCTGTTGGGTTATCATAATCTCATGGTCTACGTTTGGCAGGTTAACCCGAGTTAACTCGGGTTTCTTTATTCTTTTTTTCATTGATTTTTTCAACTTCATTATTCTACATTGGGTTGATTGCAAATTATGCTTCAATATGTTTTTTAATTTTGCTTTCTATAAGGTTTCACGATCTCATAACCTAGGTCGTGAATTTTACATATTAACTCGAGTTGACCTGGGTCAATTTAATATATTGTTGTCTCAATTACATGCTCATACATCAATTCATTGTAAATAACATTATAGATGCATCGGGTTAAAATATAGGTCCCCTAAGAGTCTACAACACCCAACTTCGAGCAAGAAACATGGAAGATGAAGAACGTCATCACCGTGACGCCTATTTTCAAGAAACGTTGGAGTCTCTGAAGGCAAGCGTGGCTCTTGTCACTAGCTTACTCAAGCAAACACTTAGAAATACCTTTGGAGAAGGTCCTTCCAACCGACCCATCATCTTTGTTCAAACCCAAACAACAGCTTAGTCTAAAGAAATAATGGGCGAACATGGTTAAGAGCCTCGACACAATCCAACCTTTTTGCAAAAGCTTTTGTAGGGAGGCTGACCGAAGGGGAATTTTACTAGAGTTGGAGAATGGGGTCGGTTCATGTTATGTCAAAAAATAACTACCTCTTGATCATGCTTGCAATGCTTTTTTATTTTGTTTCAACCTGTTTTAGTCTTGTTGGTAATTTGACTTATAATGCCATAAGACTTTCTCTGTTAAATGAGTCTTTCTTGTTAATAAGATTATGTGTTTTCCTATGTTCACAATGTGCCTTCATTTTTGTTGATGTTTCAAGCAAATGACACTATGAGCACAACCTTTCCTCACGAAACTACTACACCAAGAATCCTTGGTGTGTTTCCCTTTTCTTCCAAAACTATGCATGATTTCACATGTTCAAAAGGATTTTTAGGAATTCAAAGTTTTAGTTCAAAACATAAATCAAATTGGTGTTTGTCCAAACAAACAAATTCTGAAAATTGAAGTGATCCCCTAGAAAGGTAACCAAAAAAACTAAAGAACTTTACAAATGAAAAATTTGTAAAGAAACTAAAAATGAAATTACTTGCCAATATTACTAAAGAATTACCAAAAAAACATACAATGAAAATTTATAAAGAAACTAAAAATCTAAAATTTAGATCCAAAATATAAAAACTATTTTACAAATGGCCGCTAACTAGTAACTTAGCATCCTATATTTGTATAATTCACCAATAGCTATGTTACTTTATACTTTCAATTGATACTCCAATTATTGGGCAAGAACTTTGAAGAATGATTATAATTAGCAATTTATGTAAAACACTCATTTCACCAAGACTTGTAAAAGGGAAGCGAAAACAAGAAAAAAAACCTGCGTTGACTCATTATCCTTGCAAAACCATGGACACGGGATTAAGATAGACCCATAGAGAGGAAAGTGAAAAAAAAGCACAAAGACCAATGCCAAAAAAAAATGTTGAAGAATTAAATTAGAAAAAAAATCAATTTAAAACAAATAAAAAAAGAGATCAAAGTCAACTCGTGTTAATCTTTAAAATACATAATCGTGGTCATGAGACTAGGACTAACCACATAAAAGGCAAACACAAAAAAAAAAAAAACCGAAGCAAAATCCTTAAACATTCTGATTGGAAACCTCATGTCGATGCATGGTTTTCAAGATTTCAGGTTAGTGTTAACTTAAAATTTTAACTATTTTTTTTATGTAAATTCATTTACTTTATTTAGATTATTGATTTATTTTTCATAAATTGTTAATGCAAGGGTAAATTTGAATGGGATAGAGAAAATTACAGTGTTGCGAGGAGGGTTTGGGAGAAACACGCTGCAACTAGGTAACAACGAAAAAAGTATGATAATTATTTTTTATTTTAAATATTAAAATTTTATTCGTCATTAACTCATATAGAATACGTTTATATCATATAGTTTAAGTCATTTTTGGTATGGGGCACAAAAAAAAGCTAAACAATATGTTAGAGAAAACGCTTTGTCACGCTGGAATGACGTGACGGTTTGGAAGGATTTCTGGCCGCCATACATCTTGAAGGATACATGAGTGGAATATATTTAGCATATGACATCCAAGCATTTCACACCACGCTCGAAGTTAGGTGCAGGGAACCGGAGCAAGCAAATTCACGGCTCGGATACCATGCACACTAGCGGCTCCGTTCCCTTTGTTTTGCATGCGAAATGGATGGTAAGATTAATTTTAATCACATCTATCTATAATCAATTTGTTCTTATTTATTAATATATTTAACTTGCAATATTTTTTTCTTATGAGCTCCGACTCTTGGACATGAGCCGAGCCTAATGGAACTTTTTGTGAAGATGCACGTGTGGAGTGAAGACCGCCAAAAAGGGGTGCAACAGTTCATCGACACCCATGCTCAATACTTTATGGTATGTCGACAGCCATTTTCTTTCGTAAGTTATTATTTTCGTGAATTGAATTTGATGATTTTAGTTTTTATTTCTAGGAGACATATAATAGCCGGTTGAGGGAAAGATACAAGGGCAATCCGTTGACCCACTCGGTTTTCAATTCGGATTCATGGATGGAGGCATGATCATCTGATGGAAAATAAGTGAGGTGTTTTGAAAGTGGTCTCGTTGAAATGGGTGACCTATCCAAATGGAAAATATAAAAAACGGTCTCATTGCAATGAGTGACCTACCTAGTTGGAAAAAAAATGAAGAGTCTTAAAAGAGACAACATGATAAAGCTTAAAGAGACATGAGGGCTCAAATGCGCACTCAAAAGGAGGTAAGGTTAGGAAAACACACTACCTGAAAAGTGAGGGCTCAAAGGCGTACTTAAAAAGAGGTATGGTTCGAAAACACATTATCTAAGAAGTGAGATGAAAGAACAATATGTCAATGATGAAAGCAATACATTATGATCAATATGCATTTATACTTACCTGAGAAATATAGGTCCCCATTTCTTCATGGTGTCTTCCTTTTCTTAAAAGCTTGATTATTGGTAGCAAACTTCGATGGCCTTTTTGCTCTTGCTTACTCGAGTCACATCTTGTGATCTTGACCTCTAGGAAGGGCTTGATATCATCATACTTCTTTGTCCTCCAACCTCTATCTCAAGGGTTGCCAGCTCTACCCTACATTTTGTTTTCTTAGAAAAGGAATCATGAAGTTAACCCTCTTATATGTTTTTGGATTGCCCTCAGCTTGATCATGCCCCCAAGTGTTCAATTTGGGTTTTCTTTGGGGATGAGGCTATGTGAAAGAAGCTTTGGTTATTTATAAGACCTTGGAATTGATTTGCAAAAGGGTCCATGGTGCCCCCTAATGTCAGGTTTGGGCTTTTTCTCTTTGTTTTTTTCCTTTTTCATTTGGTTGAGCATCATCATATCAATTATTTTTATGGAAAGCTCAAATCTTTTGGATCCTTTGAATTCCTTTATGCCCCCCCACCCCAACTCTTTTTTGTTTTGTTTTGAGCACCTTTAATCATTAATAATTTTTCTTGCACTTGCCCCCAAGTGTGGGGTGTGATCCTAGCCAAGGTTATTTCCAAAAAACATTACCAGGCTTAAAAGGGGACTGCAAAGGATATATTTTAGCCTCGTGAAAGGATTATCAAAGATGATCTTTCTTCATTTCAAATGCATGCATTTAAGATCGGCAAGCCTAGCTTTCATGCGAGTATGCAAAATGGTTTCTCATTATTCATTCAAATAAAACTCACCTTTGGAGTCATCTCATGGTGTTTGATTTTTTTCTTCAGGTTTTCTAAGTGTATGGTTACCTTTCTAGGGAATCACTTGAATTTCCAAAAAATTTTTGTTTGGACAAACACCAATTTGATTTCTGTTTTGAACTAAAACTTTGAATTCCTAAAAATCCTTGTGAACATGTGAGATCATGCATAGTTTTGGAAGAAAAGGGAAACACATCAAAGGATTCTTGGTGTAGTGGTTTTGTGAGTAAAGGTTGTGCTTAGAGTGAACACAGGAAAACACATGATCTTATTAACAAGAAAGACTCATTTAACTGAGAAAATCTTATGGCATTATGAGTCAAATTACAAACAAGACTAAAACAGGTTGAAACAAAATAAAAAAGCATTGCAGGTATGATCAAGAGGTAGTTTTTTTTAACAAAACATGAATCGACCCCATTCTCCAACTCTGGTAAAATTCCCTTTCGATCAACCTCCTTACAAAAGCTTTTGCATAAAGGTTGGATTGTGTTGAGGCTCTTAACCATGTTCGCCCATTATTTCTTCGGACTGAGTTGTGTTGGGGTTTGAACAAAGATGATGGGTCGGTTGGAAGGACCTTTACCAGAGGTATTTCTAAGTATTTACTCGAGTAAGCTAGTGATGAGAGCCACGCTTGCTTCAGAGACTCCAACTTTTCTTGAAAATAGGCATCACGATGATTGTGCTCTTCATCTTCCATGTTTCTCGCTCGAAGTTGGGTGTTGTAGACTCTTAGGGGACCTATATTTCTACTTGAGGCATGTATATATGTTATTTACAATGAATTGATGTATGAGTATGGGTGCTCAGCGGAGTCACCATTCTGTCGCATGAGTATGTTATGTAAGTATGAGTATGTTATTTTTTTAAAAGGATTTTTTTGAAAAATCTTGGATTTTTTTTGAACTGGGTCGAATCAACCCAACCATTTTGGTTCGGGACGGTGCTACCCGACCCAAATAACAGTGGAGAAGCTCTCCGCTGTTCACATGCAACATGAATAGTGGAGGGTGCCCGGAGTGGAAGAACAAGAAGAAGAAGAAGGAAGGGGGTAGAAAGAGGCTGACATGGCGGTGTCGTCGTTCACAGTGGCTGTGTTGTGGCGGCAGGTGATGGTTTGTGACGAGGAATGGTTCTTCTTCTTCTCTATACAGAGACACCAATCTCTGTTTTTCTCCCCCCTCGTCTATTTTCGTTCACTCTTCCCTGCTTTTCTTCCTTTCCCTCTCCCTCTTTCTCTCTCTCTTTCTAGTCTCTTTGTTTTTCTCTGTCTACTTCCTACTCTCTATCTTTTTTTTCTTTTTCTTTCTTTCTTCCTCCCTTCCTTTCTTCTGTTCTCCCCTGTTTTTCTTCCCTTTTGTTTCTCTTCTGTTTCAATCTCGTCCTCTTCTCTCTATAATGTCCCTCTGTTGTTTTCTTCTCCCCCAAATCCCCCCTGTTTTTCACCTCCTCTGTTTCCTTCTCTCTATATCGTCATCTCTTTTTCAAACTATTCCTTCAACCTTCTCTTTAAGTCTTTCTCTACAATCTCCACCCCCCCTTTATTTGTGTGTCTCCCTTGGTATTTATAAGGGTGAAAAGGGGGAGAGAGGGCTACTACCTCTATCCAGTCATGACACAGGGTAGAGTGGTCGAACGACCACTGGGCAGCCGTCCGCAGGACTTGTCCCCTCTATATTTTCATCTTGGCAGGTCAAGGGTGTGGGTCTTGTTAGTTTTTAGGTTTTTAGTAGAGAGAAGAAGAAGACCCATAGTGTCGAGCAAAATGGCACCGTTTTGACTTATTCTCTTCTTCTTCTTTTTTGAACAGTGGATGAAACTACGTTGTTTTTACCAAAATGTGTCATTTCATTTAAAAGAAAATGGCACCAAAACATGTAAATTTTCAAATCAGTCCTCAATTTGTGATTTTTTCAATCAAGTTCTCAATTGCAATTTTGATTTTAAGAATCAATTCAATTGCATCCCTGCCAAATTCAATCGGCGACCCTGAAGTTTGTTGCCTTTTTCACATTAGTCTTTGGTTTTAAATTTGTGCATTTTGACCCTTAATTGATCAATAAACTTTCAATTTCTTCAATTTAGCTCCTGATTTAGTCAATTACAGCCCCTCTATCTACCCGCCTTTTCCAGTTTGGTCCTTGATTTCAGATTTCTTCAATCAAGTCCCTAATTGGCCCTCAAACTTTAATATTCATGTAGTTAAGCCACTGATTTGACAAAATCAACTCTTAAAAATTATAATTTGACCCCTGAAATTTAATTTCTTCCAATTAAAGCCTAAATTGACTAAAAACATCAATTTTTGTTGCAATCAAACCCTCTATAAATCCAATCAAACCTTCAATAAAATTTAATTGAGTCCATAAACATATGATTTTCAACTTTTCTTCCTTAAATTGAATTTTCCTTATCAACAAGGCTCTTATCAGTAAAAAATATACTATCAAATTTAAAATCTTTGTATTTTTGAACCTCCTCATCCAATTTCTAGCCATTTTTTAGGCACTCTAACATCCTCTTCTCACTGTTATTATTTTTTCTGGATTTCATCCAAATGTTTTTTTTTTCTGTTTTGGAAGAGAAACGTGAATTTGGGGAATAACTCAAAAATGGGTAATGACAAGTAAAATGTTATATTATTTAAGTATTTCATATTCCTTTTGTATGTATGTATGAATATTTATTTATTTGCATTCATCTCATGAAAACATTCTCATATAGAACTATAGTTCATAAATGTGGTGAGTGAGAATAATTGAGATTTGTCTTTTGAGAGGTAAGCCTAAGGCTACTTGTTTTGTGATTATTAAATTTAAGAATTTATTTTGTTTGGTTATTGTGGTTATTTGCAGGTATTTTTAAATGAGATAAAATTTTGTTATAGTTTTAAATAGGGGAAATTTTGTTAAAATTGAAAAATTACTTGCTCTATATTATAGAATGTACATAAATATGGGAATTAATGTAAGATTATTCCAATGTTGTAGTTCCTACAGTTATTGTTGTGTACTACCTCATACATATAAATAGGAAAGGTTGGCTAAGAGATAAGTCAAGTCATTCTATTTTTCTCAACTTGGTATCAGAACCCTAAATAACTTAAACTCTTATCTCCCTTTCCTATAGACTTTTCTTCTCAGCTGTCTGTTACCTCTATCTCTCTCTATTGCACCGTCGGTGCAGATCCCCTCTTCTTCCGCACCACCAATGCAGTTGGTTGGTGTTTCTTCCTTTGCCTCTATCTTGTAGTGGCCATTGCCAACAGATGCTAGCCAAAATCTTGCCAACCTGTACACCGCTCCACTACTGCAGCCTGCCTCTATTGCTGTCGTCCATCTTGTTTCGGTGGACAACATTGTTTCCCTTTCCCACACTCATCAAGTTATCTCCCTAAAATTGACAAACACAAATTACCTATATTGAAGAATGCAGATGAAGCCATATCTTCTAGGCCAAGAAGTTTTCGAGTCAATTTTGTGTGCTTCTCCACATGTATTTGTTGCTGCTGGTACCTTTCTTTAGTAAATCATTCCTTTCTTTGTTGAAACAACAGAACCAACTCATTCTAATTGCACTGCTTTCTTTGCTTTTCATGGATGGTCTCCATTTTGTTGTTGACTGCCAAATTTCACACTCTATTTGGTGCACACTTGAGCAAGCTCTAGCTTTTCCATCTAATTCTCATATGATGCAACTTCACGGCTCCTTTCAAAATCTTTAACAAGGTGATGATTCGGTCAGTTGGTTTATATAAAAAGCCAAGGCCTTATTCGATGAGTTGGTCGTTGCTGACCGACCAGTTTCCTTAGAAGATTTTAATTTGTATGTGTTTTGTGGTCTTCGAGGTGAATTTAAAGACTTAATAACAAGCCTCGTGAGCAAAGTAGAACATCTCTCTGATGACGATCTCCATAGTCATCTTCTCATGAATGAATTTCTTCACAAGACCTCCCTTCAATCCATGGAGTTTGTTGCCATCACTGCTTCTTTACTGCCCACACCACCTTTAGCTCTTGTTGCTCAACGTCAACCTTCTGGAAATTTTAGCAGAAACAGAGGTAGATTTCATAGAGGGTGGCGTCCCAACTATAGCAGCAATAGAGGGAATAGGTCTGCTGCTTCCAGGTTTGATTTTTAAAGCTTCAATGGAACTTCTAGCAATGATGGGAGGCAGGGAAATTGGCAGCAAAATATGGGCATCCTATGCCCTCACAATAAACTAATACACGTTGCCAATTATGCCAAGCTTGTGGTCATACCGCCCCTCACTATCCTCAACTCAGAACCTTGGATATGGACAACAACCTAGTGTGAATTTGGCGCTGAGTAATGTTTCCTCAACAAGTACTGCCGATTGGCTTCTGGACACCGGTGCTAATCAACAAGTCACACCTGATCTTGCAAATTTGACAGGGTCTGAACCATATCTCGGTAATGATAATTTATTTATTGGTGATGGTAAGGGACTTCCCATATCTAATATCGGTCATACTAAAATGCATACACCATATCGTACTTTCACTTTGTCTAACGTTTTTCATGTCCCACATATTACGAAACCTCTGCTTTATGTTTAGAAATTTTATCTTCATAACAATGTTTATTTTGAATATCAACCATTTGTTTTTTATGTTAAGGATCTCAACACTAAGGCAGTACTCCTTTCTGGTCAGAGTAAAGATGGTCTTCTATCATGTTAGTTCCTCAAGCTTATTAATCTCCTTGCATATCTGCTTCTGTTGATCTATGACATCGTCGATTAGGTCATCCTACTTCTCGTATTTTCAAATTTATAGTTTCACAAAATAAGATTACTTGTAATATCAAACGTCTTAATTTTCAATGTCAAACTTGTCCATTAGAAAAGTCGTCGCGTTTGTCTTTAGGACCTATGGGTCACAAAACTTCTGCTCCACTTGAATTAATTTTTAGTGATACTTAGGGTCCTCCTCCTCTTTTTTCATTTGATGGTTTTTGTTATTTTGTTATCTTTTTTTATGCATACACAAAAATATATGGTATTACCCTCTTGTTGCTAAGTCAGATGTTTAGTATATTTTTCATCAATTTCAAACTCTCGTTGAGCGTCAATTTTTATTAAAAATTAAATCTGTTGAAACTAATTGGGGCGGTGAATACCAAAAATTATCCACTTTTTTTCAGACCAATGGTATTTATCATCGTCTGATTTGTCCTCACGCATGAACAAATGGCACAATAGAACGTCGTCATAGGCATATTGTGGAAACCAAACATACTCTTATAGAATGTAAAGCACCATTAAGATTTTGGAATTATGCTTTTGAAACTTCATTTTATCTTATCAATCACATGTCTACTCTTGTCCTAAAAAACAAATCTCCTTTTAATTGTCTGTTTCAACGGTCTCCGAATTATCATTTTTTTCGTACTTTTGGATGTCTTTGCTTTCCATTTTTGTGCCCCTATCATAATCATAAATTATATTTATGTTCCTCTCTATGTGTGTTTTTCGGGTATAGCTCATCTCACCTTAGTTACCATTGTTTTGACATTGCATCTTAACGCATTTATATCTTTCGTCATGTCTGTTTTCATGAACATGTGTTTTGTTTTGACAGATTTGAATAGATCGCACAATCTTCCTCTCCAACCTTGAACCAACCCACTACTGCCCTCCTACCAAATCTGCTACATTCCCCATTGTTTCACACTACTATTGATTACATCTACCACCCATGTGCCTCTGCCTTTCATCGCCCACCTTCTGCTCACCAACAACAGCCCCACACATTACCTCTCTCATCACCACATACATGTTTATCTAACCATCCTGCTGCAGGTACAGATAGAAGTTCGGCTCCTTCTGGTTTGCAGCATGATACTCTGCTGCTACTAGGTCACCCTGCTACCCTCCTCTATTTCACCTTTGTCTACCAACGATACCTCTGTTGCTAGCTCTGCCTCTGCTGTAAGTCCTCTAATTACAGCAAACTTTTCCTCTGTTTCTTTGGCTGGACTGAATCTGATGGTTGATTTCTCTTCTTATCCATTATAGTAGGATACCACTCTGCCATCCTCTTTTCCTTCCTCGCCATCCATTGTCAATAGACATCTTATGGTCCTTCATTCGCGGTATCCAAAGACAAGAAATCTGGGTGTTTTCATTATCATTATTACTCTTGCATCTCGGGTAATGTCCTCTCCTACTTCTGAACCCATTGTATTCTATGATGCTGATAGGTATGAGACTTGGCATGATGCTATGCACGATGAAATTCAGGCCTTGCACTGTAGCCACACCTGGTCTTTAGTTCCCTTTTATCCTTCGATGAATGTTGTTGCAATCGATAGGTGTACAAGATTAAATGTCGTGTTGATGGCAGCATTGAGCGCTATAAAACGTGCCTGGTTGCTTTAGGTTTTACTCAGCAAGAAGGCATTGATTACTCTGAAATGTTCAACCTAGTTATTAAGCAAATCACCATCAAATTAGTCTTTTCCATTGCAGTTTTGCGTAATTGGAAGATCCATCAACTTGATATTCATAATGCTTTTCTCAATGGTGTTCTTACCGAAGAGGTTTACATGAAACAACCTCCTAGTTTTGTTGACTCTCCTATTACATCTCATGTGTGGCAATTGCATAAGTCTTTATATGGTTTAAAATAGGCACCGAGGGCATGGTACACATGTCTGAGTGATTTTCTACTCGCTATCAGCTTTCACGCCTCCAAGGTTGATACTAATATCTTTTATCTTCTGGTTACTAAGCTCAGAGTTCAAGCATGGTGACTTAGGTGCAATTCATTATTTTTTGGGTATTGAAGTTCAATCCGCCGGTTTGGGTTTGATGCTACGACAACACCAGTATATTCTTGACATCCTTACTCGAGCTAGTATGACTTCCTAAAAACCTGTTGATACTCCAGTCTCTACTTCTAAGGTTACCATACTACCAGATGCCCTGTTTTATGATCCCATACAGTTTCGTTAAATTATTGGTGCTCTTCAATATCTCACCTTCATGAGACCATATATCTGTTTTGCTATTAATAGAGTTTGTCAGTTTATGCATGCTCCCACAGATTCTCATTAGACCGCCATTAAATGTATTATGCACTATCTTAAAGGTACGACATCTTATGGCTTCCATATCACTCGTAGTTTCTCTTTTGCTCTACATGGTTTTATGGATGGAGATTGGGCAAGTAGTATTGATGACCGGAAATTTACGGGTGATTATCTTGTTTTCTTTGGTCAAACGCCAATTTCATGGAAGTCAAACAAGCAACACATAGTTGCTCGCTCCTCTAATGAGGCTGAGTATAAAGCCTTAACAGACGACACTATTGAGGTTATCTAGCTTCAATATTTAGTAACATATCTGCAGATTCCATCTACCTTTGCTCCTACCATTTGGTGTGATAATCTCGGTGCTACTTATCTATTTGCAAATCCTATCTTTCATGCTTGTACTAAACATATTGAAGTTGGTTATTATTTTATACGAGACCGGGTTGTGAAGAAAGAGATTCAGATTCATTTTATCTCCTCTCAAGATCAACTTGCAGATGTCTTTACTAAGCCCCTTTTTGCTGCTTCATTTACTGCTTTTCGATTCAAGCTTCGGGTCAATCCTCCACCCTCGTCTTGAGAGGGCATATTATAGAATGTACATATATATAGGAATTACTGTAGGATTATTCTAATGTTTTAGTTCCTATAGTTACTGTCATGTACTGCCTCATACATATAAATAGGAAAGGTCGGCTAAAAGATAAGTCAAGCCATTTTATTATTCTCAACTCTCTCTAAAATCATTAACTAAAATAAATGTAAGATTAACAAACTAAATAACCGTTGAAATTACAATTGTTATGCAACTCAATGATAAATCTTGTAAGAACCCTTTTTGTTAGATTTAGATGTAAGGGAATTTTGCTGATGGATTTTCAAGAAATGGTTAGAGATGGCTAGTGGATTTAATGGATGTTGCAGTTCTGAAACACAACATTCCAAAATATACTATTTCACCAAGACTTTTCACTATTGTGTTAATTCGCTAAATCTTTTTACTTTCTATGCTAATTTCACAATATATCCTGAATTTAGCAGCATCATTTTGTACACATTTTACATGCAAGGAATTCCAGGCACAGGAACAAAGTACAGTAAAAAAGTCACTCTCGAGTGAGTCTTGACACTCTACTATATTTAATTGTCACGTCTAGCTGAGAAGCTGCCTTTTGCAAGTTGCAAGAAACACGGTTTTAAAATATCAATATCTTATCCAGTTTAATTAGTACTAAGCTTCAAATTTTGGATTTTCCAGGACTAACTTATTGAGCTGAGCTTAGTTTAACAATTACAGTTCAATTAGAAACACAACCCCTATTAGATTTTGATTCCCAAGTTTTTCACAGATAAACTAAGTTTAACACAATATATCAATTAACTGATTTTGAAGGAGATTTAATTGGTAATAAGTAAGAAGAAAGATATTTTAATCAAATCAACTAATTAAGTACAGGATAACGTGAATAATTATATCAAAATGTTGAAAATAAAATCGAATAAATTAGTCAGCTTCAAAAGAGTTTCTTTATGCACCTTTAGCCACTATTATAAATTCCCCACTTTCCTATGAATGAAGTTTCATCTCTTAAACCTTAAAAGACCTTAAAAATGCTCCCAGCCAAAAAACCTCCCCTTTACCATGGAACCCAGGTCTGAGTAACCTCCTTCAAACCTCCCTCATACAACCCAACCTCACAAATAGCTTCAAACATACCTCTCAAGCTCTTTGACCCCCATCCCCCTCTTAAACATCCACAACACCCCTGTCTTCTCCCTGCTACCTTGAACCTTTTGAAACCTTTGATTACATAAACAACAGCCATAACAACAAACACTTCCCTAGCACAACTCCCTCGCCCTCCATCTCTTCTAAGTTTTATTTTGAATGTTTCCCGTCTTGGCTAGATTATCAAGATCTTAAAAAGGCTTTTTCAAAGATTGGTCTTGTCATCAACCTCTTTGTTTCCAGGAAAAAAACAACACGAGGGAGATGGTTTGGTTTTGTATCTTTCTTCTCCCCTTTAAAAGAAATAGACCTTTGTGATAGTTTGAACCTCATATGGTTCGACTCTTTCAAAATTCATGCAAACTTAGCAAGATTTCAAACCCCTAAAGATTCTAGGAAAAAGCCAGCCCTCACTACAAAGTCAGAAACCAAAACCATGCCCGAACTAGCCTTCAGAGACAACAAGACCTTTGCTGAAGCTCTCTCGATCGAAAACCCTTCAAAGAAGACAGTGGTGTACGAGTCTATACACAATGACAAGGAATGGCCTCTGAGAAGTTTAGTCGGTTCTATAGCCACAAAAATGGACTATACTCAACTGGAGCATATGGTTTTGAAAAATGTCAAGCAGCTAATCGACTTTCGCTTCCTGGGAGCAAACCAAACAGTTATCACCTTTACAAACAATGAGTCTATGGAGAAAGAATTGATAAACAGTAGCTCTGCCTTGGAAAACTTCTTTTCTTTTCTCAAACCATGGAAGAGGGAAGTAAAAGTTGTAGACAGATTTGTTTGGGTGTCTATTTTGGGACTTCCTTCGATAGGATGGAACCGCAGATGTATTGAATCCATTGTGGAAGATGCAGGCAAGATGATCGGATATGACATTACAAGTGTGAGCCAAGGTTCACTTATGGAAGTAAAGGTTCTTATAAGCACTGATAGACAAATAATATTGATATAAAGATGAAACAGAAATGAAGAAAGAATAAAGAGTATAAAGGAAGAAGAATAGAGGTTTTGTTTGTACAGAAAAGCAGAAGATGAAATTTATGCATTGTTATATTGTTGTTTTTGCTTAACTGTTTACATTACTATTTCTCACTTTATATATGCAGTATTGGAAAGATACTACACGAAGAATATGCTTTCTTTCACACTCAATATAATGCTAACAGATTCTCTTTTACTAACAAACACTACTAACAGAATGCTAACAATATTAATTGCTAATCTTCTGAGACTTGGTATCATTAGGACCGTTGATATCTTTACATGCCCCCTCAATCACAGGCTGGGAGGAGCCAAGCATGAGATTGGAGCAATGATGCTGAAACAAAGAAATGGAAAGACCTTTGGTGAGGATGTCAGCAAACTGATCAGTAGAGGAGACATGCTGGACTAGTAAATCACCCATGATAACCCTCTTCCTAACAAAATGATAATCAATCTGGAGATGTTTAATCCGGGAATGGAACACTGGTTTGGAAGCAAGGGAGATAGCAGAAATATTATCACAATGAATTAAAGGTGGAAGAAGTAAAGGAATATGAATGTCACAAAGCAGTTGACGAATCCAGGCAAGCTCTGCAGCAGTGATAGCGAGAGCGCGATATTCAGCCTCCGTAGATGAACGAGAAACAGTAAATTGTTTCTTAGAAGCCCAAGAAATGGGACTGGAACCAAAATAAACAAGAGAACCAGAGACAAACCGGTGGTCATTAGGATCTCCAGCCCAGTTGGCATCACTGTAGGCCTGCAAATGAAGAGGACCAAGATGAAAGTGAAGGCCAAGATGCAGGGTACCTTTGAGATATCATAAAATACGTTTGACTACGACAACATGAGAGACCATGGGATTATGCATGAACTGACAAGCTTGATTCAGGCAATATCAGGCCTTGTGAAAGTGAGATACTACAAGGCTCCTACAATGCTCCTATATTGCTGCGGATTAGAATATGGCTGGCCATCATCCTTGAGCAGGTGATGATGAGGAAGACAAGGAGTAGCACAAGGTTTTGAATTCTGCAAATCAACCCTGGCAAGTAAGTCAGTGATATAGCTAGTTTGAGACACAAGTAAACCAGAAAACAAATAGGAAATCTGTAGCCCCAAAAAATGATGCAATGGACCCAAATCTTTGAGATCAAATTCCTGAGACAGAGCAGCAATAACAGATGGAAAAAGAGAGGAATGACTGCCAGTAAGAATGATATCATCAACATAGAGGAGCAAGATCAGAGTGTCATGAGAAGAGTGCTGAACAAACAAAGAGGAATCAGCAAGAGAGGCTTGAAACCCCAAGCTAGGCAAAAAACTGGTGAACCGCTCATTCCAGGCACGAGGAGCCTGTTTAAGACCATACAAAGAGTTCCTCAGCCAGCAGACAAAATCAGAGGGATGAGTCTTGCTAACAAAGCCCTGAGGTTGAGTCATATAAACCTCCTCATGAAGAATGCCATGCAAAAATGCATTCTTAACGTCAAGCTGCCGCAAAGACCAATTAAAGTGAGCTGCAAGGGCAAAAACTAAACAAACAGTGGTAGGTTTCACCACTGGACTAAAGGTTTCACCATAGTCAATAGCCTCCTCTTGACTGAACCCCTTAGCCACCAATCGAGCCTTATGGCGAGCTACAGAACCATCAGCATGCTTCTTCAGCCGGTAGACCCACTTACAACCAACAAGATTTCTGTCAGGTGGCAAAGCAACAAGGTCCCAAGTACCTTAGGCATGAAGGGCCTCAATTTCCTCCTGCATGGCTGATTGCCATTCAATAATAGTAGAAGCAATCTTGAAGGAACGAGGTTCAACCTGAGAAAGAGCAAGAGACTGAACAAAGGCAGAATATGCCTTTTTTTTAGAAATGCCACTCTTAGACCTGGTAGTCATGGGATGAAGGTTCATAGGGGAGAGAGGCAGAACCACACACAGGCGCTCAGGGTGGAAGTCAAGATCCACGGGTAGAGAAGAATGGGTAGGGGAGGTCAAATCAGATGAAGGTTGCGAAGACAGACTAGGTGACAAAGGAGATAATAATACAGAATCATGAAAAGGAAAGGAAGGAGAGGAAGAAATATGAGGTAAAACAGAGTTATGAAGAGAGACATATGGGGAAGAAGGAGAGACAGCAGGCATATACAGAGAAGGAGAGACTGCAGGCATAGGCACAGATGTATAAGGAAACAATGATTCATCAAAGAGGACATGTCGAGACACAAAGAAGCAATTGGTATGAAGAGAAAAACAAATATACCCTTTATATTGGCTGACCTACCCCAAAAAAATACAAGTGGAAGTTTTAGGCTGAAGTTTGTGAGTGTTGTAAGGCCGAAGTAAAGGGAAACAAGCACAACCAAAGATGCGCAAGTGATGGATGACAGGGGAAGAACCATACAGCAAGAAAAAAGGAGATTTGAGTTGGAGAATTTGACAAGGCAATCTATTAATCAAATAGATGGAAGTAGCACAAGCAAGAAACCAGAATTTATTAGGGAGATGGGCAGTTTGTAATAAAGTGATAGTAGTTTCCATAATATGTATGTGCTTTCTCTCAGTAAGACCATTTTGTTCAGGTGTATAGGGGTATAACAATTGATGAACAATGCCTTTAGTAAGAAGATAATTTTTGAAGTTGGTACTAATATACTCACCACCTCCATCACTTTGAAAGATCCTAAGTGTAGCAGAAAATTGAGTAACTAAAAAGGCATGGAAATGGACAAAAATAGAATAAACCTCTCCTTTATTGATCATTGGAAAAATCCAAGTGTACCGTGTTCATTCATCAACAAAACTAACATAATATCTAAAGCCCTCAACAGACATTATAGGAGCAGGACCCCAAACATCACTATGGATGATTTCTAAAGGGTGGATAGACTTAACTGCTGGATATGGAAAAGGAAGCTTAGTAATTTTGCCCTCTAAACAAGTGGTACAAATAGACTTGGTAGGATCTGAAGTGAAGGGAATCTGAGACTGAGTGAGAAGAGTGGACGTGATGTTATTAGAGGGATGACCAAACCGCTTGTGCCAGAGACTGGTTTGAACCTGTTGACCAAGATAGCAATACTGATACGGTGGAAAGCTGAAGCAAGTTAAAAAGGTGTGTGGGAACTAGAAGAAACAGAGAAAGGGATAGGATATAAACCATTACTACACAGGCCCTTGAGAAGGACATTCCCCGTGATCTTGTCCTGAATCCAAAAACCAAAGTCATCACAAATAAATCAACAATGATTATCTTTACACAACCTATAAACGGATAGCAGATGTTGAGATAGCTTAGGAACATGCAACACTTGGTGTAATTGTAAGGAGCATTGTGGAATAGTTAAAATAGAAGAGCCAATACTAGAAATGCTCAAACCTGAACCTCCTGCAGTGGTGATAGCATCAGGACCAGAGTAAGGAGTAGCCGAGCGAAGTTGAAACAAATCAAATGTCATATGAGTTGTGGCTCCAGTATCAGCCACCCAAAATTGTTCATGAGATGGAGGAAAGGTAGCAACCATAGGACTAAGATTGGTGGAAGGAGGTCAGCCTTGATAAGAGAAGTTGCCTCTATGATAACATTGAATGGCAGAATGCCCATATTTCCAGCAAATTTGACATTGAACAGAAGAGGTAGGGGCTGAGGATTGGTTGTGACGTTGATAACAATCGGCAGCGACATGACCTCTCTTACCATAGATTTGGCAAGAAGGAATATCAGTTCCAGGACCAAGAATACCAGGACTAGAGCTTGGTTAAGTATGATAATATCGTTGGCCAGAGTCAAAATTATTGCGACCTCTAGCACGACCCTTGAACTGAGAGCCACGATGATTAAAATAACCACCAGTGTTATGACCATTGAAACCACTCTGATAGCCGTTAAAACCTCCATGGAAGCCAGAGGGAAAATGAGAAGATGGAGTTGACTTAGAGCTGGAAAAAAGAGAATTAGAATTACCTTTATCAAGAACCAGAGCCTTGCCTTGAGACACATGATTCTGAACCAGCATGGCAGAGACAAATGGAGATGATGAATGGGTCTGCTCAATAGTAGCTTTTTCAGCAAGCAATTGAGAGCGAAAATCTTTAAGAGATAACACATTATCTCTGCCTCGAACCATACATCGGAACGTGTTATAGTCAGAAGAAAGGCCACTAAGAGCCAGGATCACAATATCATCATCTTCAAAATAAACTCCTGCTGTAGAGAGATGATCACGTGCATCTTTGATTCTTTGCAGATACTGAGACACAAGTTCTGAACCTTTCTTGATAGTTTGAAGTTCACTCTTCATCTGAAAGATTCTTGCCTTGGTTACTATAGAAAATCGATCCTGCAATTGAATCCACATATCATGAGAACTGATGCAGCCAATGACATGGGAAATGGCAGTAGAAGAAAAAGTGGCAATAAATAGCTGCATCAGTGCTCTGTCATGCATTTTCCAAATCTGATGATCATCAGATTCAACACCCTCAATATCGGAATCTGTATCAAATCATCTTAGACATTTTCTGGAACCATCAACAAATCATAGAATTCCATGACTCTCAAGAAGAATTTTCATTTGAAATTACCATATGAGATAGTTTGTATCATCAAGCTTCACTGTTATAGCAGTAGAGATTGCAGGAAGCAAAGAAGTGATGGGAGATTGGATAATCTGAAGTTGAGAACTAGTCACCATTGTAGAAAGCAGGAAGTGAAAGAAGAAAATTGAAGATTGTAATGATCGGTGAAGTAATAGAAAAATAAAGTTTTGAAGAAGAGACTCTGTTAGGCAATATATCAAATAGCTGATAGGTACATCAACAAGTACACAAGAATTGCATGAAGAGAATGAGAATAAAGCCAGAATTCAGAAGTTAATGGTCACAAGATCAAGAATTCCAACGCTCTGATACCATGATAGACATATAATATTGATATAAAGATGAAACAGATATGAAGAAAGAATAAAGAGTATAAAGGAAGAAGAACAGAGGTTCTGTTTGTACAGAGAAGCAGAAGATGAAATTTATGCATTGTTATATTGTTGTTTTTGCTTAACTGTTTACATTACTATTTCTCACTTTATATATGCAGTATTGGAAAGATACTACATGGAGAATATGCTTTCTTTTACACTCAATATAATGTTAACAGATTCTCTTTTACTAACAAACATTACTAATAGAATGCTAACAATATTAATTGCTAATCTTCTAACACTTGGCATCATTAGGACCGTTGATATCTTTACAAGCACGACCTCTTTTAAGACTCTAAACAAATGGTTTTTGTTGATCCTAGATGGAGATGAATTTGATATATCAGTCATGGAAATGAAGCCAGGTTTTAGTCCCTTGCTTACCATAATCAAATCCTCAATGGATACATTAGGCACTAATGAATCAGATGAAGAGACATACAACAAATTGACACCTTCATAAGAGTTTACGCGGCCAATATAAAGGCTAATGAACCAAATGATGATCGACATCCTACGACCATCACCTTAACAAAGCAACAGGACAAGGACATGGAGAGTGACCCCTCTCTCATCCTCTGCTCAAGGCACATTGGATCACCCAATAGCCTAGACCACTTTGACATAACATACAAAACCTTCTGCCTTTTTGCTGAAATTAAGGAAACACATAAGCGACAAACAAAAAATTAACAACTGCACACTACTTCACGCCATCCATCCTTTATAGAGTCATGCTATGACAACTTAAAAAAAAAATACAAGGGGCAGAAGAAAGTTATAGCAACCCAGATGCCTTAGCAGTATCTTTTACAAGAGTGGGCCTCAATAAAAAAAACAAAAGCCTCTTCAGCCCAAGTTTTAAGGCCTATCCCAAAGCTAGCGAAACCCGTGATATCAGACCAGAACTGGAACCAAAATACTCATCAACAATCTTTCTCTACCTTCATACATGACTTGGTAGAATCTCAAGAAAGAGTGGAAATAGAGTTAGAAGAAAAAAAAAAGAGAAGAAGCTTAAAAGAATCAGAAGACTTGCACCTAAATCTTCATATAGAAAAGGAAGAATCTGATGAAAGTTAGATCTATTGCAGCTCATGTTGGTATCAGATGGTGCACCTCATCTTCTTGCAATGGAGGTAACCAACACTTAAAATAACACACCTTTAAAAGATAACACATCATCCCTTGTTATCAAGTCAACTGATGTTGGGAAAGAAGATAAGAACCCTAACTATGCCTCTATGGATTATGAAACCAGTGGCATAAATTTCCATCTACCACCCTTATTAAATCCTCAAAGCAGCCAGCAAACCTCTTCAGAAGCGACCAATGAAAACACCAATGAGGCTAGAAGAAAAGGAAGGAAACTGAAGTTGTTGCAAACCAATGGTAGTGTTGCTAACACTATGGAGGATTGTGATTCTTCAGACTCCCTAAACTCGGAATCTAGCAAGGAAATGTTCGGTTCCAAATTACTTGTATGAAGAATCAAGAAAATGGTTTTACAATGAAAAGGAGAATCAAGAAATGATAAATGATGCAGTGGCTCCGGGTCTAAGAAACCCTTAAGAACTTAAAATGTAAAAAGAAGGAATAAGGGGAAACATTTACAGAGAAGTAGACTAGTGGACATCAGTCAATCAGTTGTAAGTTTTCTACCCTGCTTAGTTCTAGTTTCTCTTGGTTTTTGCTCTCTCTATGAATATCTTTACTTGGAACAATTGTGGTTTAGGTATGTCACACAAATGAAATTCCATCTAGAATAGGCTTATAAACAATAATGTTGGTATTTGTTTTCTTTTAGAAACAAAGAAAAATAATTGTTGTGACTCCTTCATTAGAAATCTGTGGAATATTGTAATTGTTAAATTGGCTTTTCTAGAATATGTAGGGAAATCAGGAGGGATTATAGTGATGTGGGACAACTCTATCATTGAAGTTAATACTGTAGACTTTTGGGGTTAGTGGATCAGCCTATACGGCACACATGTTCTCTCTTCCTTTAATTGTATGGTAGTTGGTGTCTATGCTGCAACCTATGTGCAAGAACGTGTTGATCTATAGGAAGACATCACCACTCTTAAGTTTGCTTTCGAACTACCAATGGTGGTGCTAGGCGACTTCAATGAAACTTTACCTGTTCATAAGAGAAGTAGCGGTTACCTCAATCTCTCAGGTTTAGCTTCATTCTGTAAATTTATATCCGACTGTGAATTGGTTGAATTCAATCTGTAGGGCCATTGGCTCATTTGGTTTAGGGGTGGCTCCATGAGCCGCATTGATAGAGCTTTTGCTTCTCCAAATTTTCAGTTGCAGTTCCCGTCTCTATCTCTCTGCCGCTACCCTAGGGGGATGTCCGATCATTGTCAATTTCTCCTTCAAAGCCCTGAGGTAGACTGCGGGTGGAAGCCTTTTCATTTCATTAACTGCTAGTTGTCGCACCCTTTTTTCTTAAAAGATTTTGAGGCCTTCTGGTCTGATAGCTGCAAGAAATTCCCAGGTGATTTTAGTCTGGTTAAGAAGCTGAGGACTATGGGAAAAAAAGCTGAGATAGTGGAATAAATCCACTTTTAGGGATCACCACTCAAAACTTGAAGACATCTAGAATTCCATTACAACACTTAAAAACTTAAGCGAAGTGCGCCCTTTGTCTGAGACTAAAAAAAAAAAGCTCCATAGACTAAACTCTGAACTATGGGAGGTCAGTAGAAGGGCTAAAGATATTTAGAGGAAAGAATCCCGCCAAAACTGGTGTAAAATGGGGGATAAGAACACCTGTTTCTTCCACCTATCAACAAGTCTAAGGAAAGGCCGCAACTACATTAGTAAGATTGAGTATAATGGTAGCCACCTAGTCTCCTTAAACGATGTTAAAGAAGGCGCTGTCAACTTTTTCTCCACCTTGTTTCGCAAACCAAAGTGTAAGAGAATTGAAATAGAAGGTTTGGGGTTCTCTAAAATTTCAGAAGCTAAATCGTTTTGGCTAGAATGATCACCTTCAATAGAAGAAGTGAAGCAAGTTATGTGGGACTGTGATGGTTCCAAAGCCCCTTCCTTCTATAAAAAGGTATGGAACATTATCAGTTCATATGTCTTTATGATGGTTAGATAATTTTTCAGAACTGGAAAACTACCAAAGGGTATCAGCTCTTCCTTTATAACTCTGATTCCAAAAACAAAGGGCCGAGCAGATTCTCCCAATTTCGTCCGATAAGCTTGATTAATGGGTTATATAAAATAGTGGCAAAGCTCTTGTCCACTAGGCTTCGACGCGTCCTACCTAATGTGATCAGATTTTAGACAGGTTTATGATAGCAAACGAGGTTGTTCATGGCGTCTGTAGCAAGAAGGAGCATAGCCTCTTACTAAAGGTAGATTTCTATAAAGCCTTTAACTCGATTATATGGGAGCATATTGACACTAGCATGGGCTATATAGGTTTTGGCTCTCACTAGAGGAAACTGATATTTGAATGCTTATCCACTTCCAAATTAGCCATCTTGATAAACAGTTCCCCTAGTAAAGAATTTGGTCTAGAGAGGGGCCTCAGGCAAGGGGACTCTCTCTCTCTCTCCTTTCCTATTTGACATAACAATTCAGGGGTTGACAGTTTTATTCAATAAGGCATCAGCTTCAGGTTACTTCAAAGGCTTGCAGACTTCTCTAGGGCATTACATAACTCATTTGCAATATGCCGATGACTCTCTGATTTTCCTGCCAATTGATTGTTCCTCTCTTCTACATGCCAAGAGGACTTTTCATTGGTCTGAGATAATTTCCAGACTGAAAGTTAATTTCTATAAAAGCTCACTAATAGGAATCAACTTGGACAACAACTACACCTTAGGCCTGGCGAACACAATTTTCTATCATAGTAATACTTTCTCGGTCAAATACCTTATACTACCTTTTAGAGCCAATCCTAGCAAACTCTCAACTTGGAAACCAGTGCTGTCCACAATTAGAGCAAAGCTAAGCACATGGAAAGGGAATTTTCTGAGCATGGTTGGGAGGATAAGTCTAATTAAATCAATCTTGAGCTCGCTTTCTTTGTTCTACATGTCTGTTTTTGCTATGTAAAGGGAATTACTAAAGCCATCTCCTCTATAACTCGTTCTTTTCTCTAGAAGGGAACCTCAAACTCTCATGGCATTTTTAAGGTGGCTTGGCACAAGGTAATTAAGAGTACAACTTCTGGCAGTCTCGGACTGGGATCCCTTCACAACAAAAATTTGGCTCTGCTCTTTAAATGTCTATGGAATCTAGATAAAGGAGTGTCAGGAGGCTGGCAACACCTCATACTTTAAAAATACCGACCTCATTTTATGAATGTTCTCCCTATGTTTGCAGGTTCTTTATCTCCAATTTGGCATGGCATGGTTTCGACGATCTCCTCAACACAAAACATAGCCACTCAACTACATCCAAATGTCGGGTTCAAGGTGGGTGACGGGAGGAACATCTGGTTTTGGACCGACTCCTGGCTAGGCTCTACAACCACTCTCCATCTCTTATTCCTCAGACTTATAACCTCTCCCTGCAACAAACAACCAACATTGCAGATATATATAATTCGATAGATACCTCGCTCAACCTATCTTGGAGAAGACCCCTCCGACCCCGTGAGATCTGCATGCGGGAGAGCTTGATCGCAGAGGTGCAACGTGGTCTCATCTTCTCAAATGGTGAAGATTGTAAGATATGGAAATTCCACAACTTCGATGTGGACTCAATTCACTCAGAATGCCTTTTCTTTGATAGTCTATTGGCTACTGAAAATCATCCCTCCCTCATTCTGCTTTGGAATGGTTATGCCCCTCCAACAGCGGATGTGTCCATATGGCTCCTTCTAAATGGCAGTCTCAGTACAAGAAGTTTTTTAGCTGAGAGGAGCATCATTAATTATAAGGAATCTCACTGCCCTTTCTGCTGCAAAGAAATTGAGACAATAAATCAGCTTTTCCATTTGTGTCCTATAACATGGTCTCTCTAGGGTAGATTCTTGAACTGGTTCGGGCGCTCAGGTTGTCTGCATAAAGATCCAAATCAAAATCTCCAGGAATGGTCCGGCTTGATCAATGGAAATTTTCAGCGTCATGCCATTACCCTTCTTTGTAAAGGTCTGTACTAGTCAATATGGATAGCACATAACCACTGATTTTTGAGTCCAAGGCTCTGGATTGGGATGTGATTTTTTATCTCACCTTTCACCATTTGGTCTTTTGGTTGAAGTCCTCAGTTAAAAATTTCAGCTACATAGGCTTGAATTCCTAAATGAATCATGAACTGAACTAACTAATTAGGTCCCTCGTCACTTAGGTCTTTTTCTTTTCTATTCCCCTTGTATTCTCTCTTTCTTTCAGCTCCACCTACTTGATATGGCTGCTTGATACATAATTCTCTCGTCTACTATCAAAAAAAAAAAAAAAAAAGAGTTCCATCTCTTAGCTTGTGAAAAGAAAGTGATATTCCTCCAGCTGCGTTTCTTTCATCACCAATAATGAGTCAATTTCATTCCCCAGTACGCACAAGAATTCTTCTAGCCCAATGACGTTCAGTTCTGGAAATGATTACATCCTCATTTCTAACAGCTTATGCTATCTTATTCCTGCGTGGTTTCGTTCTTGTCTGCATATTTATCAGTGGACTAGATTTGGCAAACTGTTTCTCTTTATTCTCACAGGATCGAACACCACAGCTTCACGCTAGTGTCGGTGGCCCTGGCTAAGTACAAAACTTCATCATTCGTCTTGGGCTTTCTCCTCTTTTCTGCTAAGAACATGAAAGCTTCCTTCGTAATATATAATTATGAGACACTCATTCTGACCTGATAATCAAAAGGGCCTTGCAAATACAAACTCGAGAGAAGCATAGTCAATGGCGTAACTATTGACTTGGGATTGAAGTTAAGTTGGTGTCTGGTGACTGTCTTGGATTATTAAGTTATTTTTGCCTAGCTGAAGCAATGCAGAATTAATAATTTTTAGGTGTTTTTAGTGTATTTTTAATTGAAAAATATTTTTAAAAATCTTTAAAACCACTATGCACAATAATACTAAGGGGCTGTTTAGAATTGTGTTCCATACAGTGTTTATAAAAAATGAAAATTTTATTTGCTTAAAACTAATTTTTTTTATATTTTTAGATCGTTTTGATGTGCCGATGTCATAAAAAATAATTTTTTAAAAATAAAAAAAATTATTTTGATGTATTTTCAAGAGAAAAACAATTTGAAAAACAATCGCTACTACACTCATAAATACATCTGAACACACACTAAAGCATAAGGCCAAATATTAAATGCAAAAAATCTCTACTAACTTGATTCTTCTCCATATCTTTGATGGCATAAAAAAAGGAAATAATATATTACATTTCATGCGGCTTGGTTAAGTTTTTTCCCTAGATAAATCATCCATATTAAGGCCCTGTTTGTTTGCTAGAAATTAGTTTTTTTTTGGAAAATGAATTCCGGGAAAGTGAATTATTTTCCGATGTTTGGTAGTGTATGAAAAATAAGTTGGAAAACACTTTCCAGTGTTTGGTTATGTCATGGAAAATGAGCTGGAAAATAACTTATTAATGTTTTGAAATCCAATAAAACCATCACCATCAACAGCAGCAGCTGCAACAACAACATTAACAACAAATGGATTCTTAAGTAACCAACACAAACTCACATCAAAACTCTTTAAAATCTTCAATTCAACATTAAACAAACGCAAAAGTTCATTTACTCTACACCAAACCAAAAACCCAAAAAAATTAATCACAGCTTAAAAAAAGAAGAAGAAGAAAAGAATCAGTAAAACCTGAGCTTTAGTAGCGTGGTAATGAAACATCAACCTCCCCTGCAACTCTTCCCAAATGGAGTAACAGAAGGGTCTCCAGAATTCAGCAGCAAAACCTCCTGTGCAGTAATAATCGCCTTAATATGCTCCAAATTAATAACAATTGCTCTCTCTCGACCCAAAACAGTAGACTGGTAAGAAAGTAGCGGGTCAAGGATCCGAAGGTCACGAGCACGAAGGCCTGTACGACACATGATTGCGTGCTTGCCAACTTCCACCACCTGGGCTTGGCCAGTTGAGTCCAGTAAGAGCCAGGGTCGAACCCCGGTTCCTTTTTTACAAGAGGATGGGAAAGGGACGTTGAGAGAGGTTGTGGTACTGGCTGGCACAGGCCGGGTCATTGGGTCCATGTCGTCTTCAGATTTGGATAAGGGTGGTGTTTGTTGGCGAGATCTAATCGGAGGTGGGGGTAAGTTTTATTGGGCTAAACAAGAAGAGGATGCATAGTTTTGGGAAAGTAGTGGAGTGTTTGCTTCATATCACTACTAGAATTAACAGTTTTATCGAAGAAATTTTTTGTCAATATTTACACTAACAATCCGTCGACAAAAAGTTTATCGACAGATCGATTTCAGATGGAAATCGTTAATCTGTAATCCACTCGTTAGTAATGTCATTTCTGTTAGTAAAACAAAACACTGATGGTTTTACAAATAGAAAATGTGTGCTAAAAAAATAAAATTACCCGCTTTAATACACCGATGGAATTATTCCGTCTATGATTCGTAGTGGCATTTATTGTAAATTTATTTGAACCCTTTATAAAATACCAACGAAATAATTTTGTTAGTGATGTAACAGTGTTGTAGTGGCATATGAAGTGAACTGTTCCCCTCGCCTCTGGAATATACTGATAGATTATGTTCATTTGTATATTCATCTGTAATAATTAAAAAATCTTTTGAATAAAAAAAAAATTGTATAAAATTGAAATATGTAAAAATAAACTTGAATAATATAATATCCAAATATTCATTACAAATTATATGTTCAAATAAAAATTAAATTAGAACAATAGCGGAGGAGGAGGAGGAGGAGGAGGAGGAGGAGGCTTGTTGTTCTCGGGAACATATAGCCAAAAAAAGGGCACACATGTAACTCCCATTTGTGACATCATATCTAACACCATTTGGCGGAGTTGTTCATAATCTATGGAGAGTCACTCATATTTTTCGATGAGATGGACTATATGTTGTTGTAAGGCCGCGAACTCTTGAGACTGGGCACTCGATACCAATTGCGAGCTCACAACGATTGAGATACTATGGGTCGTCGGCAAGTTCTCGGCCGTAGTGTTGGAGAGGTCCGTACACCTAATTTCTATCGGATCCACTAGATGATCTTGCTTCCATCTATGAATCCAGATCGAAATTCGGGTGGGTCAATGGATCGTCCTCGTATCTTTCCCTCAACTAGCTGTTATATGTCTCCTGGAAATAAAAACTAAAATCATCAAATTCAATTCAAAAAAATAATAACTTACAAAAGAAAATGGTTGTCGACATACCACAAAATATTGAGCGCAGTTGTCGATGAACTGTTGCATCCCCTTTTGGCGGTTTTCACTCTGCACGTGCATCTCCATAAAAAGCTCCATTAGGCTCAGCTCATGTCCTAGACTTATAGCCTGTAAGAAAAAAATGTTGCAAGTTAAATATATTTATAAATAACAACAAATTAATTAAAAATAGATTTGATTAAAATTAATCTTACAATCCGCTTCACATGTGAAACGAAAGGAACGAAGCCGCCGGTGTGTGTGGTAACTGAGCCGTGAATTTGCCAGTTCTGGTTCCTCGCATCGGACTTCGAGCGCGTGTGAAATGCTAGGATGTCATGTGCTGAATATATTTCGCACATGTATCCTCCGGGATGTATGGCGGCCTGAAATCCTTCCTAACCGTCACGTCATTACAGAGCATTTTCTCTTACATATATTTAGCTTTTTTTTGCGCCTCATACAAAAAATCACTTAATCTATATGATACAAACGTTTTATATATGAGTTAATGACAAATGAAAATTTAATATTTAGAATAAAAAATAATTATCGTATTTTTTTCGTTGTTACCTAGTTGCAGAGTGATTCTCTCAAACCCTCCTCGCAACATTGTCATTTTCTCTATCCTATTCAAATTTACCCTTGCATTAACAATTTATGAAAAATAAATCAATAGTGTAAATAAAGTAAATGAATTTACATAAAAAGTAGTTAAAATTTTAAGTTAACACTAACCTGAAATCTTGAAAATCATGCATCGACATGAGATTTCCAATCAGGATGTTTGGAAACCTAACTCCATTGAAACAATGGAATCTCTATCGACAATTTAAACGTCGATGTTATTACCTGGGTGGCTTTAATGTTTGTGAATCTAAAAATTGATAAAATTAATAAAATATTAGTTGTTCATAAATTGTTAAACACAAACAAACTCAAAGCAAAACAAATTTACATTGAAAGGTAATCCTTCCATTGTGCCTCATACTTGCGGGTGAATGAATTCCGCTATGAAGGGATACCGCTTCTACGTTATGGAACATTGTTGAAAGAGGCATTGTCGTGAGTCGACGCAGGTGCCTTTTCTTGATCGGCACCCAATGACACGTTGTCATCATTGCTGCTAGAAGAACTAGCTGGGATCATGTGCTCACAACTTGTAGTTGATTTTCCCCTATGCATCTACACAAATTTGATGAATATTTGCATAATCAATTTTGATTTTTAAAAAAAACAATTTGGCAGCACCTCCTCTATATTGGAGACTACTTAGAATTTTCAATCCTGCAAATACACAAAATATATGCCACAAACCAATTGACTTTAATTTATTTCTACCAACAATTTTGGATTATTAAATTTCATCTTATTTTAAACGTGAAAATGTTTTTAATCCTAAATTGACAAGAATGTTTTGAAATTAAATTGAATCCTATATATTCAACTAACATTTATACTACAAATTTGATAGTAATTAACAATTAAAATTCAACAAAACAATAAAATATTTTTGCAATGTAGACAATAAAATAGAAAAAAAATTTAATCCTATATATTCAATTAACATTTATACTACAAATTTAACAAACACAATTAAAATTCAACAAACATAATAAAACATTATTGCAATGTAGACAATGAAATAGAAAAACAAATATAGGTTTTAGGAATGGAAAATGCTTACCTTAATGACGTGCTTAATTTCAGAGTTTATCTACATTTAATACAAAAAAAAATGAAAATACATTGTTAATAAACCAAAGAAAAGAAGAAAAATAAGAAAAAAATAATATTATTGCTAATTAATCCGTTAGTGGTTCCCTCGGTAAATGCCCCTAGAAATTTTCATTTCGCACTAAAATTTTCAAAAAACCCTCCAGATTTTTTGTTGTTCGTCTATGATTTTGTTAGTAAAAAAAGTAAATAGTACATAACATTAATTAATAATGCATTGGAATTCACATTCCATCGATAATTCCCTCGGGAACCTGACACTGAGTAATTGCCATCACCGATATGAGAAGGGGGGAACAATTCCCCTTGTCTTTGGAATACACTAACAGACACAAATCATCGATGTTTCCCTTGGTGTTGTTGATTGTGAACAGTGCTTGGAGGAGAGGAACAATTCCCTTTGCCTCTGGAATGCACCGACGGACACAAACCATTGGTGTTTCCATCAATGGTTTGCATAGTGAACAGTGCCTGGTGGAGGGGAACAATTCCCCTCGCGTGTGGAATACACTGACGGACATAAACTGTCGGTGTTTTCATCAATGGTTTGCACAGTAAACAATGCCTAGTGGAGGGAAACAGTTCCCCTTGCCTCTGGAATACACCGACGAACACAAACCGTCGGTATTTCCATTGGTGTTTTGCACAGTGAATGACAGATTATATCTACATTCCCTATCTATCCATCTTACAGATACTTAAATTGAAGCTGCACACATAACATAATAGCATCAATTCAAATAACAATTATAAAATAAATACTTATTTGTTGATAATTTCATCAATAACTATGGCATTACAATATTGTTGTGTTTTCATAGTTAGTCAGAATTGTCTTCTTCTTCTTCAATTGACTCGTCGTCAACTCCAACACAATCTTCAACACTGATATCATTGTTGTCATCACCTTCATCGACTTGTGCTTGTTCGCTAGAGCTCAGAACAACATTCAACTCCTCAGCATCAATATTAACAAAAATATTATCGAAGACGTAAAACTTTGAATTTTCTTCCAAGTTAATCAATGGAGCAACTCGATATAGTTCAACCAACTCACTTACTTGAAAGACATCATGTCTGATATTTGAGTCATCGTTCTCATCTTGAACAACCTCAACACGACCCTTGGGTTTGATTTTCAATACAGATAACCAATCAACTCTTGAACGAGCCTTTCTAAAGGAAGGGGTGTATATGGAATAAACTTGCTGACATTGCTTGGTGAAAATAAAGACATCGTTAATATTACGGAGTCTAGCTTTTAAGTTAATTTCGACCAAACCATGGTAAGGATCTACTTTGATTCCTCGGTCAGTGGTATCATACCAATAACATTTGAATAAAAAGACTCTATTATGCTCTCTATGATATTGGAATTCAGCTACCTCTTCTAATTTATCATAATAGTCAACTTCAAACTCATTAGAGTCAATCCCTTAATACAAACCCCACTGTTATATGTCTTTCTACCCTACCCATATTCTTCAGTATGAAACATGTAGCCATTAATAAAATACTCGTTATAGCTCTTCACTTTTCTTTCAAGACCTAGACTTAGTAAAGACAATATAGCACTAGCATTCCTTTCCATTTTATAAACTTGGTAGATCAAGTACAACAATGAATAATGATCGAGAATTCTATAAGGAAATTAAGTATCCCGATAGATAATGAGTTTGTGATAATATTCACATGTGTTCTGAACCACATTGTAAATTGGTCATCTTGTAATTGAAAGATTTAAGATTCGGTCAGCTATGAGTTATTAGATAGTAAATATTAATGATGTTGCCTACAAGATATTCAACAATGTATAAGTTTGTAATATTACATGAGAGAAATAGTCTATTAATAACAAAGTGTAAGTAGCATACTTACTAAATAAAATGTGTCAGTTCACCACAGTTAAATAGCACATAATTATGTGCTTGTCTGAATTCTATTTCAGATAAATATCTTCCCCTGACAACATTTTTTGGTGCGGGTCATCCAGGATTGGAGAATATTGACAAGTTTCCACTTGAAGACACTTTACTGCCATCATCATGCCTTAATACGCGATTGATTCTTGTTCTCAAATGGGGTTTAAAATAGTACGAGATAAATGTTGAGATCTCCTCAACAATATAGGCCTCACATATCGATGCCTCAACATACACCTTATTTTTTACCTTTTTCTTAAGGTTGAACAAGTACTTGCATGTAATAAAATAAATGTTTTCAATTAACAAAACCAATGAAAAAATATATATATTTTAATTACATTTCATGTGTAATCTCTAACCTCTCAAATGCATACATCTATCTATACTGGACTGAGCCACCAACTTTTGCCTTATATGATAACTGTATGGGTAGATGCTCTATAAAGTCAAAAAATGATGGAGAGAATATCATCTCAAGTTTGTATATTATCTTGACGATATTCGTTTCAAGCCTCTCAATGTGCTGTGTTTGCAACTTGCTGGAGCATATATCTCTAAATAAATGATTGATCTACGTGAGTGCATCTCATATCCTCTTTGGCAATAAATCATGATAAGTTAATGAAATGAGTATTTGTATAAATATGTGGTAGTCATGGCTCTTCATTCCATACAATCTGTAATCTAACAAATTAACTAACCTTGATATGTTCGAGGCATGTCCATCAGGAAAACACGGACTCTTCAGTCATTGGTACACTAGTAGTTATGCATTCTTGTCTAAAACGAAGCTTGCTTTGAGGTTTATAACTTGTTACCTAACATAAACCAACTCCATATTTTTCTAATTGTGAAATCATCTGCTGTTGGCATATCAGCTCTTCTTTCCCAGGAGCGACGGTGACAAAACAATGTTATATCCATTCTAGCCTTGATGTTATCCTTTTTCTTTCCCTTCACGTCCATGACAATGTTGAAAATGTTCTCAAACATGTTATTTTTTTTATATGCATGACGTCAAGATTATGGTGGAGGAGATTGGTCTTCCAATAAGGAAGACCAAACATGTTATATCCATTCTAGCCTTGATGTTATCCTTTTTCTTTCCCTTCACGTCCATGACAATGTTGAAAATGTTCTCAAACATGTTTTTTTTTTATATGCATGACGTCAAGATTATGGTGAAGGAGATTGGTCTTCCAATAGGGAAGCTCCTAGAAAATATTTTGCTTTACCCAGTTATGAGTCAAACTAAAACCAGGAAACTTTTGCTTAGGAAACCAAACATAATGTCACCATACTCTGACACCACGTCATACAATTCTTCACCGGAAAGACGCGGGGGTACAACATCCTTTTCAACTTTGCCAATAAAAAAATCCTTTCTTTTCTTTCTATAACTGTGACCCATTGGCAAGAAATGCTGGTGGCAGTAAAAAAAAGATGTTTTACCCCCGTTTATTAGTGCGAATGCCTTGTTGTTTTCTATGCAGTATATACATGCTAGTTTTCCATACGTGCTCCAACCAAAAATCATTTCATAAGGCGAAAAATCATTGATAGTCCATATTAAAGCTGTCCTCATAAGAAAATTTTGTTTCGTCGATACATCATAAGTCAATGCGTCGGAGGACCACAATTGCGTCAACTCATCAATCAATAGTCGAAGACAAACATCTATATTCCAGCCTTGACTATTAAGACCGGGTATTACCGTAAATAAAAACATGAATTCCAGCCTCATACACATCCCCAATGGTAAGTTGTAAACAATTAGTATAACCAACTAACAAGAATAAGGAGCATCAAATGACCCAAATGGATTGAATTCGTCTGTACATAACCCAAGATGAACGTTCCTTGATTCAGCTAAAAAGTGAGGATGCACACTGTTAAAGTGTTTACATGCTTCACCGTCGGAAAGGTACACCATCACTCTATTAACTGCATTATATGATTGGTGACATGTCATGTGCTCATCAGTCTTTGGTGACATGAATAACCTCTACAGTCTAGGTGTGATTGAGAAGTATCTAAGTTTTTTATGTTTTGCAAGAGTCTTTTCCCTGCTAGTTCTGGGTTTATAATGGGAATACCCACGTCCTGCACTTGGTTAGCTCAACATTTTTCAAGGTAGTCCAGCATGTAGAAGTTTGGACACATGTCAATTTTCTGGTATCCTAGACTAAGGGGTTTCATCATGGACTTAGCACCTTAGAAGTTCTCTTTTAGCCTATTCTCTTCAAGTAAAATGCTTCTCATCCATTCGATAATTTTGTCATAACTGGCCTCACTCAACCTATAATCCGACTTGATGGTAAACGCAAAGACCGATAATTTACTGTCATTTTTGCAGTCATCCCATAATGATTCATCAGAATCTTTTAAAAGATAAAAAAACCTTGTTGCGTTTGCATTAGGTTCTTTATCTACAATTCAACATTGATTGGCATAACCCTGATTTATTCTCATCACATCCATAACCATAGTCCTATAAGGATTACTGTTGTTAGTTTCATCTCCATGCATGTTGTTAGCACTAGAAGTTGACCCATCTATCCTTTCTATCATGGTCTCGTGAGGAACAAATGGTTCTCCATATGCATACCAACACAGGTATTCCTCCATGAACCCTTTGTGTAGAAGATGCTTCGTTACAACATCTGAATGAAGAAATTTTTTATTTTGACACCTCCTGCATGAACATCTAATATTGCCTCCAATAATATTTCTAGGAATAGATGTTGCATAATTAATAAAACCTTGAATGCCATTACAATAATCTATCCTCCGCAATCCTTGGGGTGAATCCTTATACATCTATGAACGATCATTCATAACTTTTATTTACCATATATATATATATATATATATATATATATATATATATATATATATATATATATATATCAAATAATGATAACTGTTAAATAATATTTATCTAGTCTTATTTATTAAGGGTAGAATAGTATTTTCAGTTTAACCTATATATAATTCCTTTGTATTTAGGTTAACTTAAGCACTCATAATAAACAGATTATTGAGAATTCTAGCCTCCTTTTTATGTTTGATCTGAATTACTTTAACATGGTATCAGAGCCTGGTTGGTCGAACCCTCGTCTTGCTAATTTTATGGAACTCACTGCCCCTGTAGAAATCATGTTCACCAATGTTAGAGCCACTGCTGGTATCAAAATCGTTATCATCATCCACTTCATTCCATGTAGGATGTTCCAGCACACTCAATGCATTCCTTTGAAGCTTAACTTCATATCCATTTTTCAAAACATCATACATGGGTTTTTTGACCTATTAAAAGATGGAGGATGAAGATCAAGTTTTGTGCTTGCGGCTGAAGAATTAATATCTGAACCTTTATTTTGAATTCTTCAGCTTCTGCAATTTGGTATTTCTGTTCTGTCTTTGCAATTGTTTTGGTATTTCGTCTTCTCTTCAGTTTCTGCAATTTGGTATTTGCGTTCAGTTTCTGCAAAAAAAAAAATTGAGTGATATTTTGTCTTCTGCTTCTGCAAAATCTGGTATTTCGACATTCCTTTAGCTTCTACAATTTGGTATTTCTGTTCTGTCTTTGCAATTGTTTTGGTATTTCATCTTCTCTTCAGTTTCTGCAATTTGGTATTTGCGTTCAGTTTCTGCAATGTTTTTTGGAGTGATATTTTGTCTTCCGCTTCTGCAAAATCTGGTATTTTGACATTCCTTCAGCTTCTGCAATTTGGTATTTCTGTTCTGTCTTTGCAATTGTTTTGGTATTTCATCTTCTCTTCAGTTTCTGCAATTTGGTATTTGCGTTCAGTTTCTGCAATGTTTTTTGGAGTGATATTTTGTCTTCCGCTTCAGCAAAATCTGGTATTTTGACATTCCTTCTGCTTCTGCAATTTGCTGTTTCTGTTCTGTCTCTGCAATTGTTTTGGTATTTCATCTTCTCTTCAGTTTCTGCAATTTGGTATTTGCGTTCAGTTTCTGCAATGTTTTTTGGAGTGATATTTTGTCTTTCGCTTCTGCAAAATCTGGTATTTCGACTTTCCTTCAGCTTCTGCAATTTGGTATTTATGTTCTGTCTCTGCAATTGTTTTGATTCTACCATGACATCTACTACCAAAGAGATTATTTGGTTACGTTGGTTACTTGCTGATATGAGAGTTTTCTTTTCTCATCCTACTCGTATGTATTGTGACAACTAGAGTTCTATTCAGATTGCTCACAACTTGGTTTTTCATGAGCGAACTAAGCACATTGAGATTGATTGTCATCTTACTTGTCATCATCTCAAGCATGGCACCATTACTTTGCCTTTGGTTCCTTCTTCTTTGCAGATTACAGATTTCTTTACCAAGACGCATTCCATCTCTCGTTTTTATTTTCTAGTTGGCAAACTCTCGATGCTTGTAGTTGTCGCATCGTGGGTTTGAGGGGAGATGTTAAATAATATTTATCTAGTCTTATTTATTAAGGGTAGAATAGTATTTTCAGTTTAACCTATATATAATTCCTTTGTATTTAGATTAACTTAAGCACTCATAATAAACAGATTATTGAGAATTTTAGCCTCCCTTTTATGTTTGATCTGAATTACTTTAACAATAACAACAATATGTATTAATTAATTAAGTTAAGTAAATAATCAACCTACTTTCATACTTCTCTTAATTCATTATCAATTATCTACGTACACACAAATTTTTACATATTAATTTACAAAAATTATAACTCAACAATAAAAATGATAAAATATAAAACAAACCCATTAAACAAGCCATTATTTATATCATTATAACACACCTAAGTCGGTAATTACTCATAAGTTTTAACAATTTACAAACAAATACAATTTTACAAAATCTAAAACAAACCATAACATGTACAAAACCATGTATCCATACAAGTTTGTTTGAGAAAAAAAACAATAAAATAAGTAAACACTCAATCAAAATACATTTACTACAAAAAATATGCAATAAAAAAATTGACTTTTCAAAATTGTTTTCAAATTAAAAAAATAGTAGATTTACTTACTTAAAATTAAAAATCCACAATAAAATTGTTGCTCTTACTAGAAAAATCGAGAAAGGATGGAGGGCCGGGTAGGGTGGGGAGTGGTTTTGTTTAGTTGCAGAGGAGAAAAAGAAGAAATAGGAAAGGGGAGGATCGATGACTAGTTCATATATTAACTATTACTAATAGATTTACCAACAAAATGTTTTCATTTGTCAATCCATTGGCAATTCTGTCAATACTAGAGACACATCACTGTATGACATTACCTGTTTGAGTCCAACTGTAATTTCGTTAGTAAAATCATCCATAAAAAAATACACATTATCATATTTTTTGGTTTTTTAAAAAAAATTTATTTCTATTATAATTCCCTCAGTACTATTTATGTTTATAAATACCAATGAATTTAGTGATGGAATAAAATCAGTAAGTAAATATCATCCTAAAATACAAACAAAAGTTTTCCTTCAATAATTTCGTTTCTATCCGTAGTTTTTGTGGATTCCCTGCGTATTCACTCGATTACTAAATAATGAGTGCCCGTGTCTTATTGGGCATTTCATATGATCCTCTTAAAGTAGCATTATAATAATTGTTTTTTTACTGGGAAATAATATAATCATCTTGGTGGTTAAGATTATTATTATTATTATTATTATTATTACATGTTTAGAGATTGTGTTTCAAGCACGATCATCCATATCTGAACATATATTAATCAAGAGGCATAAACAAAGTGTACAAAGATGAACAGTTACTATCAATTCTATCGAGAAAATAACAATAATAAAAATGGTAGGAGCTAAAAGGCTCGTTAATCATTGAGTTTTCTGATGTGCAGTAGAAGCTAGATCATATTAAAGATCCCGTTGCTGAAATACGAAACATGGATTAGGGCTTACAATATTTAATTAATTAGTTCATGAGAACATTTTGGTATTGGTTTTTTTATAGAGGGTAGTAATCAAACCACCTATCCATCATGGCAAAGCACTGCTCTGGCCTGTATTCTGGCGCTGTGTGACCCCCTCCCTACACCCCCACCAATATCAGGCTTTCAAGATAGCATAATTGCTTATTTATATTTTTAGATTAAACAGTTAGATAAACTAATGTCTGTTCTTACCTTCACAGTTGCAAATGTCAGGTCGTATGTTATGTATTCTTGCGCATTGTCTACATATAGCATTGCGTATCTAAAGATGACCCAACAGAAAAAAGGATTAGTTAATGCCAGTTCCTGTACCTTTGTTTTTTTTGGATTCTGTCATTCTATGTTAAAAATATGTAAATTAATTAATAATATCATTATCTAAAAAATAAAATTAAAGAAACCCAAACTAAAAGATTTTCAAGAAGTTAAAAAAAAAAGGGTGATAGTTTAGTTACAAATATCTTCCTTTATAAGATATTTAATATTAGTTTACAACTATTACTAGAAAAATATTAGCATCTAATAAAAAATTGTTATTAATAAAATCATCAACGAGAGATTTTATTATCTTATGATTAATTATATGTTTGAGATAATTTAACTTTATTGAAAATTAAAAACAAAATTAATATGAGCCTTTTTAAAAAAAAAAATTGCTTTTTTTTTCTATCTTTTTTTATGTATATTATTTTTCAGAATGTTTGTAACTAAGTTCTATTTTTAAAAAAAAATATGATAAATTCCCATTGGTTTGGATTTTGAAAAATAAAATCAAAGGGTGTAAAATGATGGATACTAACCCTGCAACTTGACCATCAACAAACCATGGTTCCCAGTCATACTTAATCGTCAAATTCAGAGATTCTATCCATTCAAGCGTACCAACGTATGGGATAAGCATGTCATGATCGCCACTACACATGTTAAAACAATGGTTTAGATTGCACTAAATGGGAAAATTCATCAGAATTTATAATGTGTCATAGAATTATAAACATTACCTGTAAATGAGAGCTCGATATGGTTTCTTGGTCAAGTTCCGATGGTATTCAACAGTACTTTCGACATTGTACGAATAGGCCAGGGTCTTATTGCATCTTCTCCAATCCTTTATGGTTCCCTGGTCATGATAGTTTTATTTTTTTTCCGCCATGAGCAGAGTGATTTTGAATCTGGAAGGTAATATACTTGATATAGGGCAAGCATACCTTGCGAATATGAAGAGCATCTCGAACAGTTTCATCATTAGCCCACATATAAATGTATACATAATTGTAATTCTACATGCCAATAAGCTGGTTAATAACCAAGGTATGCGATGATTTTTTATGTGTAAGAGAGAAAAAAGAAAAGAGAAATTAGTTCAATGTACCCGGCACCAAGGTCCAGGAACACGGGGGCTTGGTAGCAGATTAATATTGGCGTCATCGGCTATATGAAACCTTGGATCCCATTTCAATGCCACTGGTTTTGGGGATATGTCCTTGCATGCAGGTTCCAGAATTTGTCCAGTATATACTTTTCCAATGCACTATAAATTCAAAAGAGAAGTCAACTTTCATGTTCATAACTTCAAGCATGATGCAAAAAAATGTTTATCAGAGTTCTGATTTATGAATTGATCAGTCACCTCCTTGATGGCTAATATGTCTTCCATACACGATGCGTTGCTTTGATCTGGATTTAAGTACTCACCCTTGCAATTTTTCATGAAGGACTGGAAAAAAAACATGAGAATAGTTTGCTTATATGAGAACTAGCTAGCTGGGAAGTTAAAGAGCAGAGCTAGGAGAGGGAAGTTACCTCGTAGAGTTTATCTGATATAAGCGCTTTTAGGTGAGCAAAAGGAACTATTGAATTGATTTGAATCTCATAATCTGTACGTGGGTTTCCAAGCACATATCCCTGAGTTCCAACATGTTGTACAACCTTGTCAACTACAACGCAAATAAATAAGTAAAACAAACAAAATAAAACAAAGGCGCAGCTGTGGACTTGTAACTAATGCGTATTTGGATTTTCAGAGTTGATCGAGTACTTTGAGGTTCATTGTTGGCTGACGTCCCACTTCATTTCCTTCAAGAAATAAAACAAAAACAAATTAAACACTTATGTATGCATATGGAGGTTGAATATTACAAGAAAGATAAGTTGTGTTTGGGACAGAAGTAATTAATTAAATACTACCATCAGAAATCTCCTGGACTATGATAGGTGCAACGATGCCTGTATAGGAGTCCCCAGCAACATAGAGTGGATTTGTAAGAAACTTAGGGTGATCCACAAGCCACTGTGTCACAAACTCATAATGTTAGCCAAATTGTTTTACATTACTAGCTTGTTTACTACTATGCATTTACCTCTGTTGACTAGCATGACTCGTGGAGCTGCTAACAACCTTTTAAATTTTACAGTTGTTTATTGCTAGTCTTCAGAAAATAAATAAGTCAATATGACTGTTATGCTTATCATTAATTTTTTTGTTTAACAAACTGATTTGCTAGCAGATTTTTCTTCAAACCTGATTCCATTATGATATATAAATTGCAAGTCAATATTGATCAATAAAACTATGTTTTTCTAGCATATCCATAAATCAGTCTCCAGTTGTATTCAATATTTATGCAAAAAAACAAAAACCTCTAATTTTAATTAGAAAAAAAACCCTCTTCTGTGCCATTCCTTTTCCTTGACATACAACTTGTATATCTTGCGATTTAAAAATACACTTTCCCTTACCTTTCTTAAGAACTCATAGGTTTCTGCAGCTGATATTGTATCACTAACATGGTAGCCTTCCCATGTAGTTGAATAGGAAAATCCGGTACCAACAGGTGCATCTACAAATATTATGTTGGCAATCTGCACCATTACATGAAACATAATTTCAACAGTTACATTTAGTTGCAAATAAATAATTCAAGGGTGCAGAAATTTGCGACCTTTGTCCATGAATACGGGTTCAATGCGAAAACAGGTTTGCCTCCTCCGCTGGATTTTGCATAATCAAATGATAACGGGCCTATTCATTCATAACCACCATTAGTAAAACTTTTAATAGCCTTAAATTTCTTGGATTTTTGCCAAACGAATTAGGAAATAGAGAAATTTCTGTTTTAAAAGGTGCACGATAAGAAGATTGTAGTTACTGAAAACATGAATTATGGGGTTAGAAAGGTGAAGACACACACACACCAATTTCATATATAATTCCAGACAGGGCAGAGCATCCAGGGCCACCAGTGAGCCAAAGCACAAGAGGGTCATCTTTTGGGCTCCTCTCAGACTCGATGAAGTAGTAGAATAGCTGCACGGCTTCCAATTCTCCCACGCCAATATACCTGGACACAGAAAATCATTATAAAAAAAAAGATAAACTTCACAAAGCCTTGCACCAAAAAGAGAAAAAGTACGTACACTCACCCTGTTTCCAGTACAAATGGAAGATTACCGTCAAAGCCAGGTAGGGATTTGATTATTGATTTTGATGCAGCGGCATCGGAGAGTAGCAGTAGAGTGAATGCAAGGAATAACATCATATTGATTAAGTGGCAACGTGTGTTCCGGAGTCGGATAACGGACATTCCGGTGGTGGCAGGATATATACAGCCCTTTCTTCATCAACGAAAAGAAGTTGAATTGCTGGTAGGTATCTTTCCACCGTACGAGAACTGATATGGGTACCTCTGACATGATGTGTCTCAAAATTGAAAATTTATAAAGAAACTAAAAATATAGGATTTAGATCCAAAATATAAAAACTATTTTACAAATGGCCGCCAGCTAGTAACTTAGCATCCTATATTTGTATAATTCACCAATAGCTATATATGTTACTTTCAACTGATACTCCAATTATTGGGCAAGAACTTTGAAGAATGATTATAATTAGCAATTTATGTAAAACACTCATTTCACCAAGACTTGTAAAAGGGAAGCGAAAACAAGAAAAAAAAACCTTGAATTTTTTTTCTTTTTTTCTGGGGGGAGGGGCCGGGAACGTAGGATATATATATAATTGGTTTAGACGCTCTTAAAATTGTATGGTTTCTAGGGCACTAATTATAAACACTTAAAGAAAGTTTATTTTTGTGGTTAAAATTGTGTTTAGGTGTGTTTTAAGAGTTTATTTGTATGAAAAAAATATTAAATTGATAATTTTTAGTGTTTTTTTAATGATTTTAATATATTGATATCTAAAATAAAAAAAAATTGATTTTTATATGTCTTTTCAAAGGAAAATCACTTTTAAAAAAGCATTTTTTATTACAATAAGAAACGTACAATCTTAATAGTTCCAAAAGTACCATTATTATCAATTTAATTTAATTAAGTATAGATTAATTTCACCATACAAATCTAAGCCAAAGGAAATTTACCCGCCTTTAGGTGATCCCAAGAAGAAATTTCTTCTCATTGCACCAAAAGATCTTCGAGCCATTACTTTATCCTTTGCTTGTGGTGATAGGAAAGCGAAATTCGGCTCCAAAACGTTTTGCTCGCTGATAATTCTACGCCGTAAATGAACACCAGTGGCTTACTCTTGATATCTGGTAAAATTAATTTATGAAAGGCCCATAATGTTGCAGTAATGAAACTCATCATTTTTAGTTTCTTTATAAATCAAGTCCTTGCTTTTCTAGAACCCTCCCATGTGTTTTACAAGTCAATGTATGATTTTCAAGATTAATGCTCAGGTTAATGTTAATTTAAAATTTAACTATTTTAAATTTAACTATTTTTTATGTAAATTCATTTACTTTATTTAGATTATTGATTTCTTTTTCATAAATTGTTAATGCAAGGGTAAATTTGAATGGGATAGAGAAAATTACAATGTTGTGTTGATAGTTTGGGAGAATCATGCTACAACTAGGTAACTACGAAAACAATACGATAATTATTTTTTATTTTAAATATTAAAATTTCATTTGTCATTAACTCATATAGAATACGTTTGTATCATATAGTTTAAGTTATTTTTGGTATGAGGTGTAAAAAAAGGCTAAAAAATATGCTAGAGAAAACACTATCAAATGACGTGACGGTTTGGAAGGATTTCATGCCGCCATACATCCTGGAGGATACATGAGCGAAATATATTTAGCACATGACATCCAAGCATTTCACACAATGCTCGAAGTCAGATGTAGGGAACCGGAGCAAGAAAATTCACTGCTCGGATACCATGCACACCGGTGGCTTCGTTCCTTTAGTTTCGCATGTGAAGCGGATGGTAAGATTAATTTTAATCACATCTATCTTTAATCAATTTGTTGTTATTTATAAATATATTTAACTTGCAACATTTTTTTCTTACAGGATACGACTCTCGGACATGAGCCAAGCCCAATGGAGCTTCTTGTGGTGATGTATGTGCGGATTGAAGACCGCCAAAAAAAGGTGCAACACTTCATCGACACCCATGCTCAATACTTTGTGGTATGTCGACAACCATTTTTTTTCATAAGTTATTATTTTCTTGAATTGAATTTGATGATTTTAGTTTTTATTTCCAGGAGACATATAATAGCCAATTGAGGAAGAGATACTGGGACGATCCATTGACCCACTCGGTTTTCGATCCGAATTCATGGATGAAGGCTTGATCATCTGGTGGAAAATAAGTGAGGTGTTTTGAAAGTGGTCTTATTGTAATGGGTAACTTACCCAAATAGAAAATATGAAAAACGGTCTCATTGTAATGAGTGACGTACCTAGTTGGAAAAAAAATGAAAAGTCTTGAAAAGACAACATGATAAAGCTTAAAAAGAGATGAGGGCTCGAACGTGCACTCAAAAGGAGGTAGGGTTAGGAAAACGCACTACCTGAGATGTGAGACTCAAAGGTGCACTCAAAAGGAGGTGAGGGCTCAAAGGCGCACTTGAAAAGAGGTATGGTTCGAAAACGTATTATCCAAGAAGTGATGGTGAAACACCAATATGTCAATGATGAAAGCAATGCATTATGATCAATATGCATGTATACTTACCTGAGAAATATAGGTCCCCATTTCTTCATGGTGTCTTTTTTTTCTTAAAAGTTTGATTCTTGGTAGTAAACTTCGATGGTCTTTTTGCTCTTGCTTACTCGAGTCACATCTTATGATCTTGACCTCTAGGAAGAGCTTGATATCATCATACTTCTTTGTCCTCCAACCTTTATCTCAAGGGTTGCCAACTTTGCCTTACATTTCGTTTTCTTAGAAAGGGAATAATGAAGCTAGCCCTATTATATGTTTTTGGATTGCCCCCAGCTTGATCATGCCCCTAAATGTTCAATTTAGGTTTTCTTTGGAAATGAGGCTATGTGAAAGAAGGTTTGGGTATTTATAAGGAGTTGTTTTCGTGCAAAGTTTTTGGAATTTCAAAGTTATTCTAGACATAGAAATCATTTTGGTATCAGTTTAAAGCAAAATTGTTCTGAAAAAATTCAAGTGATTCATATGGATAGGTTTTCAGAAACGATGAAAACTTTTGCTTTTTGTGAAAATATAAAGGGACACTTTATTGGTCAAAAAGGTTCAAACTTCAATTTAAGGGTTATATAAAACTGATTTTCAAAACATTGATTTTGTTTGTATGAATAATGACTTGTTTCTCATGAGAAAGCATTGCCTACAGATCCAAATTGCTTGCCTTTGATCAGAAAAGGCTTGATTGGGCACGTAATATAGGCTTGAGCTCTTGGTTATGAAGAAAAAAGGATATTTATAGGTCCAAAAGATGTTTAAAGGATTTCAAGACTTAGAATCACTAGTGCTTATTTCCCGACCTTTTTTTTTTTGTTCATAGATTTTCTAGACCTTGGAATTGACTTGTAAAATGATCCATGGTGCCCCTTAATGTCAGGTTTGGGCTTTTTCTCTTTGTTTTTCTCTTTTTTCATTTGGTTGAGCATCATCATATCAATTATTTTTGTGGAAAACTCAAATCTTTTGGATCCTTTGAATTCTTTTATGCTCCCAACTCTTTTTTGTTTTGTTTTGAGCACCTTTAATCATTGAGAATTTTTCTTACACTTGCCCCCTATGTGCAAAAAACATTACTAGGCTCAAAAACGGACTGCAAAGGTATATTTTAGCATCGTGGAAGGATTATCAAAGATGGTCTTTCTTCATTTCAAACGCATGCATTTACGATCGGTAAGCCTAGCTTTCATGCGAGTATGCAAAATGGTTTCTCATTATTCATTCAAATAAAACTAACATTTGGAGTCATCTTATGGTGTTTGCTTTTCTTCTTCAGGTTTTCTAAGTGTATGGTTACCTTTCTAGGGGATCACTTCAATTTTCAGAATTTGTTTGTTTGGACAAACACCAATTTGATTTATGTTTTGAACTAAAACTTTGAATTCCCAAAAATCCTTTTGAACATATGAGATCATGCATAGTTTTGGAAGAAAAGGGAAACACACCAAAGGATTCTTGGTGTAGTGGTTTCGTGAGTAAAGGTTGTGCTCATAGTGTCATTTGCTTGAAACATCAACAAAAATGAAGGCACATTGTGAATACAGGAAAACACATAATCTTATTAACAAGAAAGACTCATTTAACAGAGAAAGTCTTATGGCATTATAAGTCAAATTACCAACAAGACTAAAACAGGTTGAAACAAAATAAAAAAGGCATTGCAGGCATGATCAAGAGGTAGTTATTTTTTGACATAACATGAACCGAACCCATTCTCCAACTCTGGTAAAATTCCCCTTCGGTCAACCTCCCTACAAAAGCTTTTGCAGAAAGATTGGATTGTGTTGAGGCTCTTAACCATGTTCGCCTATTATTTCTTTGGACTGAGCTATTGTTGGGGTTTGAACAAAGATGATGGGTCGGTTGGAAGGACCTTCTCCAAAGGTATTTCTAAGTGTTTGCTTGAGTAAGCTAGTGACAAGAGCCACGCTTGCCTTCAGAGACTCCAACGTTTCTTGAAAATAGGCGTCACGGTGTGACGCTCTTCATCTTCCATGTTTCTCGCTCGAAGTAGGGTGTTGTAGACTCTTAGGGGACCTATATTTCAACCCGATGCATCTATAATGTTATTTACAATGAATTGATGTATGAGCATGTAATTGAGACAATAATATATTAAATTGACCTAGGTCAACCCGAGTTAATATGTAAATTCACGACCCGGGTTATGAGATCATGAAACCTTATAGAAAGCAAAATTAAAAAAAAACATATTGAAGCATAATTTGCAATCAACCCAATATAGAATAATGAAGTTGAAAAAATCAATTAAAAAAAGAATAAAAAAAACCCAAGTTAACTCGGGTTAACCTGTCAAACCTGGATCATGAGATTATGATAACCCAACAGAAAGAAAATCAAAATAAATTGTAAATCTCAATTCTTAATCAATCCAATGTTAAAAGATAAAATTAAAAAATAAATATATTACAAAAAGATTAAAAAAAACCCGAGTCAACCTGTCATACCATTGAATCAGGTTATGAGACTGTGATAAATTCATAGAAATCAAATCAAAATAAATTATAAAGTCTATTTTTTTCCAATCAACCTAAATATTGAATGATAAAATTAAAAAAAAAATCAATTACAAAATAGGATAAAAAGACTCGAGTCAACCGGGTTAACTAGCAAAACCCACGACCCGGATTATAAGACTGAGATAATTTTATAAAAAGTAAATTAAAATAAATTATAAAATCCAGTCCCTAATAAATTTAATATTAAAAAATAAAATTGAAAAAATACTAAATTTTAATGAATAATCCTTTGTGAAGAGGGTAATAATGATATGATTTCTCCCCTACTGAATTAGTTTTTTATTAATGTAATAAAACGGATGAAAAGCTACAGGTTTTTTATTGTGTTGAAAATGATCGATCCCAATCAAGCTATGACATGTTTAAAAAGCCAACAGAAGTTCTGCAACTCGAAAAACATTTAATATGACATAATTTGCATGGTGGAAAAGCATAGATTAATTGCAATTAATTTATAGGTAGCACAAAGTCAAGAGATAACTCGTCGCTTAAGCTATATATGCACTCTGCGCAAATGACCTGTGTGAGGGTCCATTTGCAACACACTGATTTTCTTCAAAGGCAGCAATTTCAATTGCATACATCTCTAACTTTGATATATTGCAAATTATTTTGTATATCAAATTTAAAATTAAACTTAGGAAATTAAGGAACGTTACGTTAACCATCATACCAACCATGAAAAGTAAAGGACGTCTAGAACTCTTCAAGGTTAATTAATCTATAATTTAACTCAGGATATTGAAGCCAAAACACAAGGTAAATTCCCTTTGGCTTAGATTTGTTAGGAAAAGACGAATACAGTCAGTCTCACACGTTCTTTTTTCTTCCTCTACCGTTCAAAACGTTCCACACGATTGTTTGGTGAAGAGATATGGCAACCAACAAATCATGCCTTCGAAAACTTGTCAATTCTAAAGATTAAATTTACTCTTTGATGGTGAAATTAATCTATACTTAATTAAATTAAATTGACTGATAACGATACTTTTGGAACTATTAAGAGTGTAGGTTTGCTTTTTAAAAGTGATTTTAGCCTGAAGTTAAATACATAAAAAAAATTAGTTTTTTTTATTATTTTAGATATCAACACATCAAAAACATTAAAAAAAAATATTAATTTAATATTTTTTTCATACAAATAAACTTTTTAAACACATCTAAACACAATTTTGACCATAAAATTAAATTAAACTGTCTTTAAGTGTTTATAATTAGTGCCTGTTTAATGTAACATAGCTAATGGTGAATTATACAAATATAGGATGCTAAGTTACTAGCTGGCGGCCATTTGTAAATTAAATATTTTTTATATTTTGGATCTAAATTCTAGGTTTTTAGTTTCTTTATAAATTTTCATTGTTATGTTTTTTTGGTAATTTTTTAGTAATATTGGCAAGTAATTTCATTTGTATAGTTTATGTAACTTTTTTTTTTTAGTTTAACGTGGGTGTCCGGGCCAGCTTGCGCGCACCTCGACTAATCCCACAGGCCTTGAAGTTAATGACCATGTAAGCCTTCAGTGGTCATCATATGAGCAATTACAGAGCTCAAACCTGAGACCACATAGAAAGCAAATCTCTTTGTTCCAAGCTCTTAATATTAGACCACTATCTAGAGAGTTAGTTTATATAACTTTAGATCTTAGCTATAGAAACCTTTCTCTTATTCAGTAATTAAATAAGATTTCTTCGTCAAAAAGAGAGAAAAAAAAATAGTAAATTAGACAGCACCACAATTATAGTAGCTTTAAATTCTTTACTACATCTTCAATTTTGAGACACATCATGTCAGTGGTACCCATTTCAGTTCCCGTACGGTGGAAACATACCTACCAGCAATTCAACTTCTTTTCGTAGATGAAGAAAGGGCTGTATATATCCTGCCACCACCGGAATGTCCGTTATCCGACTCCGAAACACACATTGCCACTTAATCAATATGATTTTATTCCTTGTATTCACTCTACTGCTACTCTCCAATGTCGCTGCATCAAAATCAATAATCAAGTCCCTACCTGGCTTTGACGGTAATCTTCCATTTGTACTGGAAACAGGGTGAGTGTACGTACTTTTTCTCTTTTTGGTGCAAGGCTTTGTGAAGTTTATCCTGTTTTGATAATGATTTTCTGTGTCCAGGTATATTGGCGTGGGAGAATTGGAAGCCGTACAGCTATTCTACTACTTCATCGAGTCTGAGAGGAGCCCAAAAGATGACCCTCTTGTGCTTTGGCTCACTGGTGGCCCTGGATGCTCTGCCCTGTCTGGAATTATATATGAAATTGGTGTGTGTGTGTCTTCACCTTTCTAACCCCATAATTCATGTTTTCAGTAACTACAATCTTCTTATCGTGCACCTTTTAAAACAGAAATTTCTCTATTTCCTATTTCGTTTGGCAAAAATCCAAGAAATTTAAGGCTATTAAAAGTTTTACTAATGGTGGTTATGAATGAATAGGCCCGTTATCATTTGATTATGCAAAATCCAGCGGAGGAGGCAAACCTGTTTTTGCATTGAACCCGTATTCATGGACAAAGGTCGCAAATTTCTGCACCCTTGAATTATTTATTTGCAACTAAATGTAACTGTTGAAATTATGTTTCATGTAATGGTGCAGATTGCCAACATAATATTTGTAGATGCACCTGTTGGTACCGGATTTTCCTATTCAACTACATGGGAAGGCTACCATGTTAGTGATACAATATCAGCGGTAGAAACCTATGAGTTCTTAAGAAAGGTAAGGGAAAGTGTATTTTTAAATCGCAAGATGCACAAGTTGTCTGTCAAGGAAAAGGAATGCCACAGAAGTGGGTTTTTTTCAAATTAAAATTAGAGGTTTTTGGGTTTTTGCTTTAACATTGAATACAACTGGAGACTGATTTATGGATATGCATAGTTTTATAATGGAATCAGATTTGTTGAAAAATCTGCTAGCAAATGAGTTTGTTCAACAAAGAAATAGTGATAAGCATAAAAGTCATATTGACTAGTAATGTAAAACAACTGTTAAATTCAAAAGGTTGTTAGCAGTGCCATGAGTTATGCTAGTCAACAGAGGTAAATGCATAGTAGTAAACTAGCTAGTAATGTAAAACAATTTGGCTAACATTATGAGTTTGTGACACAGTGGCTTGTGGATCACCCCAAGTTTCTTACAAATCCACTCTATGTTGTTGGGGACTCCTTTTCAGGCATCGTTGCACCTATCATAGTCCAGGAGATTTCTGATGGTAGTTAACTTCTGTCCCAAACACAACTTATTTTCTTGTAATATTCATAAGTGTTTAATTTGTTTTTGTTTTATTTCTTGCAGGAAATGAAGTGGGACGTCAGCCAACAATGAACCTCAAAGTACTCGATCAACTCATGGTTTTATTTTGTTTGTTTTACTTATTTATTTGCGTTGTAGTTGACAAGGCTGTAAAACATGTTGGAACTCAGGGATATGTGCTTGGAAACCCAGTTACAGATTATGAGATTGACACCAATTCAATAGTTCCTTTTGCTCACCTAAAAGCGCTTATATCAGATAAACTCTACGAGGTAACTTCCCTCTCCTAGCTCTGCTCTTTAACTTCCCAGCTAGGTAGCTCTCATATAAGCAAAACTATTCTCATGTTTTTTTCCAGTCCTTCATGAAAAATTGCAAGGGTGAGTACTTAAATCCAGATCAAAGCAACGCATCGTGTATGGAAGACATATTAGCCATCAAGGAGGTGACTGATCAATTCATAAATCAGAACTCTGATAAACATTTTTTTGCATCATGCTTGAAGTTTATGAACATGAAAGTTGACTTCTCTTTTGAATTTATAGTGCATTGGAAAAGTATATACTGGACAAATTCTGGAACCTACATGCAAGGACATATCCCCAAAACCAGTGGCATTGAAATGGGATCCAAGGTTTCTCATAGCCGATGACGCTGATATTCGACTACCAAGCCCCCGTGTTCCTGGACCTTGGTGCCGGGTACATTGAACTAATTTCTCTTTTCTTTTTTCTCTCTTACCTTGGTTATTAACCAGCTTATTGGCATGTAGAATTACAATCATGTATACATCTATGGGTGGGCAAATGATGAAACTGTTCGAGATGCTCTTCATATTCGCAAGGTATGCTTGCCCTATCAAGTATATTACCTTCCAGATTCAAAATAACTCTGCTCATGGCAGAAAAAAAATAAAACTATCATGACCAGGGAACCATAAAGAATTGGAGAAGATGCAATAAGACCCTGGCCTATTCGTACAATGTCGAAAGTACTGTTGATTACCATCGGAACTTGACCAGGAAACCATATCGAGCTCTCATTTACAGGTAATGTTTATAATTCTATGAACACATTATAAATTCTGATGAATTTTCCCATTTAGTGCAATCTTAACCATTGTTTTAACATGTGCAGCGGCGATCATGACATGACTATCCCATACATTGGCACGCATGAATGGATAGAATCTCTGAATTTGACGATTAAGTATGACTGGGAACCATGGTTTGTTGATGGTCAAGTTGCAGGGTCAGTATCCATCATTTAATTTACACCCTTTGATTTTATTTTTCAAAATCCAAACCAATTGGAATTTATCATAAAATTAAAAAAAATATAGAATTTAGTTACAAATACTCTGAAAAATAATATATTTTTTAGTTTGGGTTTCTTTTATTTTATTTTTTAGATAATGATATTATTAATTAATTTACATATTTTTAACATGTGTCATGTCCATTTGAAACGGTAGAGATTATTTTTTATAAAAAAAAGTAGAATGACAGAATCCCAAAAAACAAAGGTACGTACAGGAACTGGCATTAACTAATCCTTTTTTGGTTGTTGGGTCATCTTTAGATACACAATGCTGTATGCAGACAATGTGCAAGATTACATAACATACGACCTGACATTTGCAACTGTGAAGGTAAGAACAGACATTAGTTTATCTAACTGTTTAATCTAAAAATATAAATAAGCAATTATGCTATCTTGAAAGCCTGATATTGGTGGTGGTGGTGTAGGGAGGGGGTCACACAGCGCCAGAATACAGGCCAGAGCAGTGCTTTGCCATGATGGATAGGTGGTTTGATTACTACCCTCTATAAAAAAACCAATACCAAAATGTTCTCATGAACTAATTAATAAAATATTGTAAGCCCCAATCCATGTTTCGTATTTCAGCAACGGGATCTTTAAATTTGATCTAGCTTCTACTGTACATCAGAAAACTCAATGATTAACGAGCCTTTTAGCTCCTACCATTATCATTATTATTATTATTATTTTCTCGATTGAATTGATAGTAACTGTTTATTTTTGTACACTTTAAAACTATTCCCAAAAAATTTAAATTTTTTGTTTTGCTAAAATTTAATATGGTTTGTATGTTTTGGATGGTTTTGATGTGCTGATGTCAAAAATAATTTTTAAAAAATAAAAAAATATCATTTGCATACATTTTGGTACGAAAAATTATTTGAAAAACAACCGCTACCACACTACCAAACATACTTTGTTTATGCCTCTTAATTAATATGAGATGACTTGTCCATGCGTTGTTGCAGGCTTATAAAATAAATAAACTTGATAGTATTATAATTATGAACCAGCGCTAGATAAGTAATAGAAACTAAAGGTATGATGGAGTAAATATTTCATGACAGAAAAAAAGTTGTGTTGGTGATCAAAAACTTAGAGACTGAACAAAATGATTTTTAGCAATCTACAGTGTTTTGTGAGGAAAGATACAGTGTTTTCGCCACATGATTTAGTTTTTCTGTTAATAAAAAATAAAAAAAATTACAAAGCTAAATTCTCTACCAACTTAATATTAAAAAAAAAACCAACAAAGATAATTTTGGAAGAAAAAAAACCCTTGAAGAAAAACGTTGTAGCAATTGACAATGTTCTGTGAGGAAAACTACAGTGTTTTCCCCAATAAAATAAAATAAAAAAACCATTTAGAGAAATACTGTAGCAATCCACACTGTTTTGTGAGAAAAACTACAACGCTTTTCTCATATGATTTAACTTTATTGTAATTATAATTCTAACCAACTCAATATTAAAAAAAAAATCGACAAAGATAATTTTAGAAAAAATCATAAAAAAATCATATGGAAAAACACTGCAACAATTCACAGTGTTTTAAAGAAAAGAAATTATCAAGCTAAATTCTTAATTAGCTCAATATTAAAAAAAAATCAACAGAGACAATTTTAGAAGAAAAAAAACACCAAACAAAAGGGAAAAAAATCATATTGGAAACATTGTAGTAATTCACAGTGTTTTGTGATAAAAGATACAGTGCTTCCCCACATGATTTAGCCTTATTTGTAATGACTTGTAATTGTAATTCTCAAACAACTTAATATTAAAAAAATAAAATTGACAAAGATAATTTGAAAAAAATTATAAGAAAAAAAAACCATATGGAGAGACACTGTAGCAATCCACAATGTTTTGTGAGGAAAGCTATAGTGTTTTCCCCACATGATTAAGCTTTATTACAAAGTTAAATTCTAACCAACTTAATATAAAAAAAAAATCGACGAAGATAATTTTGAAAAAAAATGTTACAAAAAAATAAAACACGAAAAAAACTGGAAAAAAACCATGTGAGGAAAAACTGTATCAATCTATAGTATTTTGTGAGGAAAAACTTGTATTTACTTATAATTGCAATTCTTAACCAATTTAATATTTAAAAAATAAAATGGACAAAGATAATTTTAGATAAAAATATAACAAAACAGAAAAAAAAAAAAAACCATATAGGAAAAAACATTGTAGCAATTCACAGTAATTTACGAGGAAAGTTACATTGATTTCCTCACATATTGTAACTGTAATTTTTAACCAGCTCAATATTAAAAAATAAAATAAAAAAGATAATTTTGGAGAAAATAAAAAAAACAATACGGAGAAACACTGTAGCAATCAACAATGTTTTTTTTTAATTACAAAACTAAATTCTCAATCAGCTCAATATTAAAAAAATCGACAAATATAATTTTGAAAAATAAAAAAATAAAATAGAAAAACTATGTGAGAAAACACCACAGTAATCCACAATATTTTAAAGAAAAAAAATTACAACGTGAAATTTTTAACCAGCTCAATATTTAAAAAGTAAAATCAACAAAAATAATTTTGAAAAAAAAAATAAATGCAAAAAAAAAACAGAGGAAAGTTGAAAAAAAGAAAAAAAGTAATTTTGGGAAAAAAAAAAGAAAAAAGGGGAAAGTTGGGGGAAAATGAAAAAATGCAAAAAGAAAAAGAAAAATAAAAAATAAATACAAAAAAAAACAGAGAAAAGTTTAAAAAAAAAAAAAGTAATTTTGGAAAAAAAAGGAAAATTAAAAAAAAAAAAAAAAGAATGCATTATGAATTATTGTTATAATTCACAATATATTTAACCGTGGAAAAACAATGATTTCCCATACTATTTAGTTGTATGTATAATAATAAGTTCAGGTATGGATGGTCGTGCTTAGAAACAATCTCTAAACATATAATAATAATAATAATCTTAACCACCAAGAACAGTAGCTTTTTTAAAAACAATTATTATAATGCTGCTTTAAGAGAATCATATGAATTGCCCAGTAAGATACGGGCACTCATTATTTAATAATCGAGTGAATATGGAGGGAATCTGAAGCGAACACTCCACTACTTTCCCAAAACCATGCATCCTCTTCTTGTTTAGCCCAGTAAAACTCACCCCCACCTCCGACCATGAGATCTCGCCCACAAACACCACCGCTATCCAAACCTGAAGACGACACGGAACCAATGACCCGGCCCGCGGCAGCCAGTACCACAACCTCTCTCAACGTCCCTTTCCCGTCCTCTCGCAAAAAAGGAAATGGGGTTCGACCCTGGCTCTTACTAGACTCAACTGGCCAAGCCCAGGTAGTGGAAGTTGGCAAGCACGCAATCATGCGTCCTAAAGGCCTTCCTGCCCGTGACCTTCGGATCCATGACCCGCTACTTTCTTACCAGTCTACTGTTTTGGGTCGAGAGAGAGCAATTGTTATTAATTTGGAGCATATTAAGGCGATTATTACTGCACAGGAGGTTTTGCTGCTGAATTCTAGAGACCCTTCTGTTACTCCATTTGGGAAGAGTTGCAGGGGAGGTTGATGTTTCATTACCACGCTACTAAAGCTCAGGTTTTACTGATTCTTTTCTTCTTTTTTTTTTTTAAGCTGTGATTCATTTTTTGGGTTTTTGGTTTGGTGTAGAGTAAGTGAACTTTTGCGTTTATTTAATGTTGAATTTAAGATTTTAAAGAGTTTTGATGTGAGTTTGTGTTGGTTTCTTAAGAATCCATTTGTTGTTAATGCTGCTGCTGCTGCTAGTTTTATTGGATTTCAAAGAAAAGCATAAAATGGATGCTGTGCTATTTTGGCGCTTTCCCTCTTAACTAGAAACCAATGAGGGTATTTAGAATGGTGATACTTAAAGTTGGATTTCGGATTGTCGGCGTAGCTATTGAAATATACGTTGTTAGTAAGATTTGTAATTTGTAATTGAAGTTGTAAGGTGGGTTAATATTAACTTAGTGGAAAGTGAGAATGAGGCAATTAGCTGGAGTGTCTCACACAGGAGTTATTTTGACTCCCACATGAAATACATTGGAAATGCGATCTTTGAAGTTTCTGTTAAAGACACTATGAATATGTTTCTTTATTGCTACTATAAAGTCATGCTCATATGTTTCTAATGTTTGCTATTGTGTAATTGCTTTTGTATACGTTTCAGATTGTCACTTGCTTTCTTTCTTATATATTGTTTGGTTCTTGTATAGGAGGGTAATGGTGATCATTCAAAGGCAAATCCTTATCACGTGGAAGAGCCTGAGTCAAAGGGTTTGAGCCCTGAAAATTTTCCAGAAGGCTTTTCACATTATCAGGATTGCAACGAGGGAGCAAAACAGGGTCTCGAGAATTGAGATGGATCAAAGGTTCTTCCATTTGAGTTTGTTGCATTGGAAGCATGCCCTTGAGGCTGCATGCAGTTGCTTAGAAAGTGAAGTAAGCATGTGCAATTCCTCGTTGGATAGGTTTTCTTACAAAATGAAGTAAATATTCTTAATCTCGAGGCTGGTAACTTTCTGGTAGCTCAAAATTCCTCAGTCTAACCTTTCCCTTTTCCATTTCCTATGCAGGTAAAAACACTGGAGCAAGAGGCACATCCAGCATTGGATAAACTGATCTCAAAGATCAGTACTCTCAATTTAGAACGTGTCCTCCAGATTAAAAGTTGATTGGTTGCAATAACTGGCCGAGTGCAAAAGGTTGTTAAGTTTTTTGTCTCCACGTTTATTTTATTAGTGTGTGGCAATAAGCTGAATATGAATTTTGATCTGGTTTGGAAGTTTAAGCAGATTTAGAAGTTCTGTGCTCCAAATGATTTATTTAAAGCTCTCCTCTTATGTTATGGTAACTAACCATGCATGTAATCTCCAGGTTAGGGATGAATTAGAACACTTGCTGGATGATGATGAAGACATGGCAGAGATGTATCCAACAGGAAAGCTTGTTCAACAACAGCTTGAAGATTCTTCAACTTCCTCTTTTAAATGAGGGAGATGGCATTGATGATGAAGACCTTCAAGCAGACTTGGACGACAGGTACATAATAATTTAATCACCTCATACATAAACAGTCTTACATTTTTCTCCTCTTGTTTGCTAAGCTATCTTTTCGCAGAAATATTCTCATTATTTTCCATCAGTATTCCTGCTGAGGTGTCATTGGGTGTTCTTGAGGCCTCTACTAGCCATGAGGATGATATTAACAACATTGAGAATGAACATGATCATCTTTTTAGTGCACCTAATGGACTTGGAAGATACAGCCGTGTCCATACTAGTACAACACGAAGTGCAATAAGCAAGCACCTTGATGTCGAGGAGCTAGAAATGCTCCTAGAGGCGTACTTTGTACAAATTGATGGCACATTGAACAAACTATGCACGGTATGGAACTTTCCACCTGATTCTTCTACATAGGTCCACAAGCATCATTTCTTCGCATGTCTTTTTAATTTTCATTGTGGACATGGTCCATACTCCATATGATGTGTGCTCAGATAGCCATACGCCTATGAACTGCAAGTGATTATGTTGAGTTCTAGTGGAAGTTCATGTCACGGAATTTAATGGTGTAAGTGCAACTAACAAGAAAGAGGTATTCTCTTCGCAAACAAGCATAGGCCACCCAAATGCACTGATGCTACCGTGGTACATAAAGCTCTTAACTCATTCGCTGTAATTCTAACATGTTTGTGCTCATTGTGTCAATATGTGATAACTAATAAAGCATGAAACCAAATGATGCTATGATGTGAGACAAAAAAGATATGAAGCTAAGGAAGAAGAAGAAAAAAACCTAAGAAGAAGCCAAAGAAAAAAAAGAAAAAGCTGAAAAAGAGAAGAATGAGGCTCTTAAAGTCTGCAACTTTGCAATTTTTATTCAACTCATCAAAAATTGATCATATTGTCAAGAAAATTACATATAAATAATAAAACTCCAATCAGAATCAAATTTGGGCTTAAAGCCCGCTAACTAATAAAAATCTAATAAACATAAATTGAAGTCCAATAATAAAAATAAATAAAATCTAATAACTTGGGCTTGAATGAGCCCAATCTCCCAACCAAAGAACAATGGGTTGGGCTACCCTCCATCATTGATAATCATATGCGTGCTTAAATTGTGTCTCTGATCAGTGTCCTCATCAACTCTCCCAGGGTTAGAAGAACTCGACCCCATAGAGTATAGTTCAAGGCGGCTTCGATAATGCTCCTAAAGATCATGATCAAACTATTGTGATGTCTCTCTGGTAATTTAAGTACAATTTGAATCTAGTCGCCTAACTTATATACTGGGATTCGTTGAACTTCATCATCCTTGGTAAAAACAACTTGTGTATCCAAAGTAGCATTAATATGTTTCTTTTGTGCCAATGATAAGAATAATGAAGTAGGGATATCAAGAGTATCAGGAATAGATTGTGTTTTATATATAATGAGGTTTTCTATGTCAAAAGTAGAATTAATGTCAAAGTTTAATGGTAGTTTAATGATATAACTATTTGATTCAATCATTTGCAACACTTTAAATGGTCTAACACTAGCAATTTATGACTGATTCCCAAAGAATACCGTTCAGGTCTAATCTGTATCATTAAATAATTTATAACATTAAATGCATCAAGATACTTTTGTAAATCAGCTCGAAATTTATGTTGTATATTACATGCTTGAATATGTTTTATGATCTCAATATACAAATTATGAACTATACATGCAAAAGACTCGACTGAATCATACATTTTAGAGTGAGCAGACAAAGGAAGAAGATCTATCAGCATCCTAGGTTTGTGACCATGAACCTTATATGATTGAGTGTGGAATGAAACACACTTTGAATTCTGGATGGATATAGATTGGACATAACCTAGTGAATCGGGGTCATTCTTATCCTTTTTACCATGGATAAAGGGTAAGGATTCAGGAAGCTCGGCATATTGTTCAAGATGCTAAATGTCAAGCATAGGGGACATAGCATTAGTGAGTTTAGGAGTTTGTTCAAAATCTATGATATGCTGGATGTCAAGCATAGGGGAGGAAGAATCAAGAAGCTCAGAAGGCTGTTCAAAATCTATTGCAAGTTAGGTGTTAAGCATAGAGGTTGAGGAATTAAGGAACTCAAAATGACAACTATCTTGAAACTCTCCCGACATTGCACTTGCCTCTTCAGACAACTCTACTAGACAGTCTCCAGAAACTTCTACACCTAAATGAGACACAACTAACTCTTCATGAACCTCATTTTCAAACTCTTATGGACATTATGTTAGTCATATTTACCTCCTTAGGTAGTTCCACTAAAGGGTTTCTTGAAATTTCTTTTACAACTAAACCATATACAATAGGTTATTCCTTAACCTCATTCTCAAACTCATTTAGACTCATTGTTTTAAGTCTTTGTTCTTTCACATTCTCCTTTTACTTGTTCTTATTTCTAGGTCTTGGTGGCAATCCAATAAGTTTGATCTTTCCTCCTTTAAAAGTGAAAGAACATGAATTTGATCGATGATAAATGATGATGTCTAAATCATATATCCATGGCCTTCCTAAAATGACATGTTCTACTTCCATTGGAATCATATCAGACCAAATCTCATCATGATAGTCTAGGAATTTGATAGGGAACAAACATTTTTCATTGACTACTTTAAAGGTATTATTAACGCATGACACATTATATAGCTTACGATGTGGAACAAGTTTTAGGCCTAAGCGAGCTACAGTATTTGAAGATATTGCATTGATACATCAAATCTCATCATGATAGTCTAGGAATTTGATATGGAAAAAACATTTTTCATTGACTGCTTTAAAGGTATTATTAACTCATGACACATTGTATGGCTTAGGATGGGGAACAAGTTTTAGGCCTAAGCGAACTACAGTATTTGAAGATACTGCATTGATACGACTTTCATTATCAATGATAATCTTGCAATCCTTATCCCCACACTTGATATAAGGGTGAGAGATAGCAGTCCTCCAATCTTCAATTCTCTTGGGTTGTGTAAAGGCATATCTAACTACACCCAATCTAGTTGTCTAAAACTCTATGGTGTTTTGTTCATGATTGGTTAAAAAGATATCATTCAAGATCGAGTCTATGGTAGTTGTAAACTTAAAATTAAATACTAGATGACTATTCACAAATGCATGCAACACTAACTTAGAAATGGAATTGAGATCATATATGATTCATGCAAGTGAAATTACAATACAAAAATAAAAGTAATTTTATTTTTTTTTAATGTGGAGATTAATAAAAAACAAAACACAATAATAAAATTTAAAGCATATATTGCTAGACCTTTAAGTGTAAATTATTAATTAAACATAATGTCACAAACAAGGACTCGCAATTATAAAAAATAACTAGATGCTAGATATCAATGACGAAAGAGGTTGATGAGAACAAATTTACAAATAAGTACGCAATGTGAGATTAATTTTTTTAGACAAAAAAAAGTGATACTATTAATGATAAGTTGAATAATAAGTGTATTGCCTAAGAAATAAATTTCAACAAATCAAAGAGTTAAGTAATTTACCAATCAAATTGCTTAATGTTGACGACAAACTACTTGGATCATGGGAGCTGTCGTTGATATCAAGAAGCTACCGTCGTGATGTTTCAAATAATGTCCTGTTGTTGCTTTCATTTTTCCCTTTTTTTCTCTTTTTTTATGGTCACTTTTCACTTTTTTTTATTTTTTATTTTTTTCATTGTTCTCTCTCTTTTTTTTCTGACTTTTGACTTTTTTGAATAAATCAATATAAAAGAAAATAAAAGTGCAGCGGGATGGGAGATTGGAGATTGGAAATTGGCAGAAACTCCCTATAAAATTCCTTTATCCATCACCTCTCTCTCTCTCTCTCTCTCTCTCTCTCTCTCTCTCTCTCTAACTCTTGCTATTGGACGCGTGCTATGGTTTGAGGTGGAGAACCTGTTGATCTTTGCTGGCTGATGTTTGCTGGTTGAATAACAAGTGTATTTCCAAAGAAATCATATTCAATGAATCAAAGAGTTAAGTAATTTACCGACCAAATTGCTTAATGTTGACAATAGACTACTTGGATCATGTGAGTTGTCATTGATGTCACGAAGTTGTTGTCGTGATGTGATGTTTCGAATAATATCTTTTTGTTGCTTTCATTTCCCTTTTTTTCTTTTTTCTTTTTACTATCACTTTTCACTTCTTTATTTTTCTTTTGGCCACTTTTTTTTTTTACATTGTACTCTCTTTCTTTTTTTTCCTTTTTTTTCTTGACTTTTGACTTTTTTTAATAAATCAATATAAAAGAAAATAAAATTACAGTGCAGAATGGAGATTGGAAATTGGTAGAAACTCTTGCTATACAATTCCTTTATCCTTCACCTCTCTCTCTCTCTCTCTCTCTCTATTGGATGCGTGCTATGGTTCGAGGTGGAGAACCTGTTGATCTTTTTTTTTTTGGATAAATGGGCCTGTGTTGATGTATTTTGTTTAGTTGGCTTAGAGAAGATGAACAATATTTTTTTTTCAGATCTCGGTAGTAAACATAAATATTAAAGGATCTTTTTTTTTCTAGATCAACTATATAATTTCTAGGTTTTAGAAACTGCATTGAATTTGGAGGATTTTCACAAGCCCTATTAACTGAAAGAACAATTAAAAATTAGACTTTGATACCAAAGTTGATGCGGGACAAAAGAGATTTGAAGTCAAAGAAGAAAGAAAAGAAGAAGAAACCAAAAAAAAGAGAAGAAAAGGGGTTGGAAAAGTATGCAACTTTGCAATTTTTATTCAATTCATCAAAAATTGATCGTAATGTCAAGACATATAAATAATAAAACCCTAATCAGAACTTAAAACTCACTAACTAATAAAAGTCTAATAAAATAACATAAATTGAAGTTCAATAATAAAAACAAATAAAATCTAATAACTTGGGCTTGAACAAGCCCAATCACTCAACCAAAGAACAATGGGTTGGGCTATCCTCTATCATCGATGATCATGTATGTGCTTAAATCATGTCTCATATCTAGTGTCTCCATCATGCTATTAGATGTAATGCTACAAGTTTAACTATTTCCCACACTATAGAAACTGATCTGGTAGTGCCTACTTTGAAGAGAGGACAAATTAAATGAGAACTATATTTGGAGAAGAAAGATTGTCAAGAGAACTTGAGGCTGATGGCTAGAACGTTTTTGACTTTTCCCATCATCACCTTGCCTCAGGGAGAATTCATATGTAAGAATGACCACAGCAGAATTTGATGAGTGCAACATATGTATACAACCATTTACACCCTTCTCAGTGAAGGTTGATCCAAGATCAGAACGAGCTGGTTTCTCTAGATATGCAGTAAGTCGATAACTTTTCTGAAGTATGCCCTTCTGGATCCTGAGTATGAGTTGCCAGTTCAGGTTTGCAATACCACTCTCAATATAAATTCGTATGACGCCACTCCAAAGAGTGAATTGAACAGTGAGTATTTTGTCATGGGGCATGAGTGCAGGACTTCGATTGAGGTGTAGTGGCTGGGTTGCCTGGACAAGTTAGACCCCAAATTTGATTAGAAAAGCCACGGCCAATGACAGAATAGAGAATGTGCATTCCATTTGTGTTTTTGTGCGTCTATATACATGTCTTTGCCTGTGATCTTTACATGATGCAGCAATGTTGAACATGATTAAACAGGCAAAAACACAGTTATATCATTTTCAATTATCAATCATATAATCAGCATCGTTTCTAAGGTTATAGTTAATTTTCTCCATGGCTGCTATTTAACTCCTTTTTGTTCCTATGTCATCTGATGGTCTTGAAGCTGAGGGAGTATGTTGATGACACAGAGGACTACATCAACATAATGCTGGACGACAAACAGAATCATCTCCTGCAAATGGGGGTTATGTTGACGACAGCAACCTTAGTGGTGAGCTGCTTTGTTGTAGTTGTTGGTGTTTTTGGCATGAATATCGGAATCAAAAAATGTCGAAGTTTCTATGGACTGTTACTGGTGGCACTACTGGGAGCATGTTCTTATATGTGATTGCTATTGCCTGGTGCAAGCACAGGCGATTGTTAGATAATTGAATTGTTGTGTATTACTGTATTACATGCAAAAGTATGACCGGCTGCTGTATAATATGCTGTGGTTCATGTAAAAACCATACATAGGGAAAGAAAACTCTGAACACGTTATTGTGCTGATGCTACCAGGAAGTTGTCAAACCACTTTTGCTTGCCAAGGTCACCCTGGCTCTTCATGGAATGTCAAAAATTGAATGACACTACGGACTAGCCCAAAGACTGTCTCACCATAACTTTACTCTCCGAACGTTTGGTAGCAGCTGCCCCTCCCTAAGGGGTTGACCTTCCTGGTTGAGGGGTGAAAGACTTCACAACCCCTTAGGCTAACCTTTCATCGTCACCGTGCTACTGGTTTTTGGGTTTCTTTATATTAACATTTTTTGTAGCTTGATTTTGTCTTTTCTTTCGCACCATTTGCTGGTTTTGTTAGCTGCAACAGCTGGTTCCAGCATTAAAAAATAAAAAAGGTTAAATGAGAACCCCGACATGTCGCTTGTGTGAAAGAAAGGGCAGATTCGCACGTGCCAGCACCTTGTGTGCACTTTTCAACTTCTTAACAAGTCCAGTTTGAGAAATGAGATCGGTTAAAATTTAATATTTTTTTTATATATAATTTTAGATTGTTTTGATACTTTGATGTAATATATATATATATATATATATATATATATATATATATATATATAAAATGTATTTTTAAATAGAAATACTTTAAAATCAATCGTACTCTTAAACATCCACAGTGTATATTTTGACGCTAGAAAACAAAGTGTTTGGACGAAGTCGAAGATAAGAGCCTGAAACCTCACCATCATCTATAGGCTCAAAAAAACTGGTGGCTGTGGTGCCGCTGCTACTAACTGCAGAAAGAGAGAGTTTGTGTGTTTGTCTAATGGTTTTTCACAGATGAGTTCAATATCCCAAAGTGTGTTGATGGCACTGACCGTTACATTCAACAAGTTTGCTTCATCAAATGTTAATGCAGTTCATAAAAAAGAAGGTAAAAGAGCAGCTGCAGCAACAACAGCTAAAGCAGCAAGCAGGGCAGCTGACATTGGAAGAAGAGGAGTCCTCTTATCCACCGTGGTTGGTGTATATTCAGTCAATGACTCAAGGATTGAACTTCTTAAAAGTACTAAAAACACCACTTCATGTTTTGCACTTCCATTTTAGCCATTTCTTGCAGCCCGTGGAATGCCATATCTTTCTTCTTCTCTGGAGTCTTAGCTGACCGTTTTAACCATTGTTGGATTGTCAGAATATTTGAAGAAATCAGAGGATAACAAGACCAAAAATGACAAGGAGGTATAACATTTAGAGTTACAGTACTACTACTACGTGCCATCGCCAAGAATCTCTCTTTTTAGGAGTCAATTTTATTTTATTATTCTTTCTATGCTTTAATTTCTACAATTCGCATATTCCTTCCTGTTAATGATTGGCATGTTTTGTTTTTCAAGAGAATGGATAGCTATTACAAGCGGAACTACAAGGATTATTTTGACTTTGTGGAAGGATCTTTGAAAGGGAAGAATGAGCAGGACCTTACTGAATCAGAGAAGGGTATTCTTGATTGGCTAAAGAAAAATAAATAAACAACATGTAATAGATTTTCCCTCAAGATCCTATTTCCTCTTAATTTCCTCCATGACCGATGTTGTCTGTGGAGCTTACTCGCATCTTGCTTTCTCCTTTCCCTTTCCCTTTCCCTCTTTCTTTTCTTTTTTTTCTTGTGAGGCAATGCACTAAATTTGAAGTACAATCACCATGGTTTTACACTCTATGCTCGTTCGTTTATTTTATTTGGCGATCCACTGGTCTGAGGTTCCATAATTAACAAAAAAAAAACTACTTTCTGTTTACTACAATCTGAAATCTCCGTGTTAGAAATCAAATGCTGGGTCCAATAGAATTCTTGCATTTATTTCAATACTCCATTGCCATTTTTATCTATATCTTTTGGGCTCCCTTCTTTTTCTTTTCTTTTTTCTTGCCATTTTCCCTTCTTCGGGATGTTTTTTAAACAAAGGCGAGGACTGGGAACTTCTCCGATTATTGAATTGCAATGAGAAGTATATATGGAAGTAGAGTTTTCAGGCACATGTTGTTCCAAGCTACAGCTATGATGATATATAAAATGTCTTGCCATGATCTGCTGTCAAATTTTGGGGCTCAAGTTTTCACGTGCGTGATCAAAATTGAGGCTTCTTTCTTTTCGTTTTAAATTAACCAAAACCATGTCTGTCTGTCCTTAAAATAAAAATCATATCTTCCAACTCCAAAAGGAGATGTTGCTTTTTATTGATGAAAATTAATGAGTATTTGCACTAGAAAAAATTGTCCCCTGCTGTTTTGCTGATGATATCTAAGCAGGCTACAATTATATCCTGGTGTTAGATTAACATATACATATATAACATCATGATATTGTTGAAAGTAATTCAGATTTTAGTTATATAAAAAAATAGAGAAACTAGTTAATTGGTTCTGAATCGATTGACCAGTTAAGCCTGCAGAATATATTTACTGTTCGGAATTTCTTTTAATGTAGTTTAATTCCTTATTTATTTAAGATTTAAGATCTATAAATAGATTTATAATCACAAGTATAATTCAACATATATCCCCAACCGAGTAGTTTCTGCATATCTAAACTAGGTTGATTTCTTTAATTAGGTTAAAACAGATTGTTTACATCAAGATTAATTAACGAATTTATAAAGAAAATTATATTTCTAGAGCCTGGTAGCGTGGAAATCAAATCCCCCAGTATTTATCAAGATGGGAAAAAATGACCACTTGTCAATTAGATCAAACCTCATTAATTACACTACAATACAATACATTCATTACCAGAATTTTTAAATTTATAGTAATTATTTTTCAAATATCTAGAATATACCGATGGATTTAGGTTGTTGGTAACCCCATCCATGGTTGTTTTAAAACCCAGTCCGGCCCGACGGGTCGATCCGGGACCCGACTGACCCGGGGCTAGAACCGGGCCGGGTCGATGAAAAAATCGGTCAAGGAATTGGCCCCTGCAAAACCTAGTCGACCCGGGACCCGGTCTACTCGGGTAAACCTATATGAGACCCAGCTGATTTATATATATAAAACGTTACCATTTTAGTTTTTTACAGTCAAACCATTTGTAACATAAATACAAAATTATGGAAAACTAATCTCTTCAATCTTGTAAAACTTTGACTCTTCATAGAAAACTTGGCTTTTGAGGGGAGATTTCCGATTCTCAAGTGGGATAAGAGAATAGAGGATAAATCAGGGTCTCAATCGATGAAATGAGGAACAAGTTGATTCAGCTTTAAGAGTTAGGAAAAGAGGGATTTCAGATATGCTTGAGTTAGGGTTTGATCTGTTGTTTGAAAAATTCACCCATTGTTACTATGTTTGATTGTGTTTTTGGGTTAATCTTAAGTTTGTGGAGACTAAGGTTGCTGCTTTGAGATGACATAATAGTTGTGGTTGTGAAGGTAGGCATTGCTCTTGTATTTTGTAATCTCTTCTACGCCTTTGACAAGGAACTTTGAATCCCAAAATTGAGGAGGTGATGGTGGGCTTGTGGTGGCTGTCGAGGTGGCGGGGAGGTGGTTTGTAAAAAGCAGGGTACGGATTTGTGTGTACTGTGTTGTGAGGCTGATTGTGTTAATTATATAAGGGCAAGCAATGTTTGGTTTTAGATTTGGTAAAACATGAGTGGCAAGCAAGGTTGTTCTCTAGAAAATTTTCTTTCTTTCAACGATGCTTATTATTATTATTAGTCCAAGGGCAAGCAAGGAATTCTTTTTTTTTAGGTTGACCCGGGTCAACCCATCTGACCCGTGACCCGATCATTATACCGGATCGACCACCGGATCGGGTTTAAAAACTATGTCATCCATAATAATTTAGAAATTTGTTTTTAAAAAATTCTATTAAACATAAATAGAAAATCAGTGGCATTTGCGGTAATTTTTTTCAACTCTCTAGAATATATCGACGAACCTAAGTTCATCGGTAACCTCATTAGTAATAATTTAAAAAAAATCAAAAAATATATATTAAACATAAATAGAAAATAATTAAATTAAATTAATATAAAAATCAAATATTTATTATAAATCTAAACATTTATAAGTTCAGATAAAATTAATCTAGAATAGAAGCGTTGGAGGAGGAGGAGGCGTATCTTTGTCAGGGCTGTGAGACGAAGAAAAGGGAGCACATGTACCATTCGGTGGAGTTCGGTCATCATAGCATTGAGTCGTTCATAATCAGCAGCAAGATAGGTTGTCTAAACTTGAACTCACTCGTCTAAAATCACCTCGAACTCTAGAGTTTGAGGGCTCAAAATCGATTACAAGCATCCGATGGTTGAAACATTGTGGGTCATTCGCAAGTCCTCAGTTGTAGTGTTAAAAAGACTGTACACCCAATTTCTATCTGGTCCACCAAACGATCATGCCTCCAACTACATATCTAGATCGAGATCTGGATGGGTCAAAGTATCGTCATCATATCTCTCCTTCAATCAGGTGTTATATGTATCCTGAAAAAAAAGTCAGCAAATTCAAAAAAATAATAACTTAAGAAAAAAATGGTTGAAAACAACACGCCACAAAGTGCTGAGCTCGGCTCTCCAAGAGCTATTGTACTCCTTTTTGCGGTCATCAATCCACACGTACGTTTTCATAAAAAAGCTCCATCGGGTTTGGTTCGCATCCAAGAATCATAGTTTGTTAGAGAAAATTATTGGTAGTTAAATATATTTATATAAAAAAACAAATAATAATAAAAAAAAGCCTTACAATCCACTTCGCATGCGAAATAAACATAATAGAGCCACTTGTGTGCATGGTAACAAAACCGTGAACACACCAGTTTCAAATCTCTGCATCAAAGTATGATCATTGCATGAAATGTTCGGACATCACATGCTGAATATATTTCACTCACACGGCCTCTGAAACATACGACGGTCTCCTATCCTTCCAAACTGTGACCTTTTTCTAGTCTGAAAGCCCTCTTTCTTTTGTATATTTTTGGTTTTTTTATACCTCATACCAAAAATCATGCAACCTATATGATACAAATGAATTATATATTAGTAAATGAAAAATAATATTGAATAAAAGGATTAAAAAATCTTTTCTTCACTTCAATCTTACCTTGTTGCAACATGATTCTCTCAAACCCTCCTTATAATAGCGTTGTAAACTCTATCACATTCAAATTTATCCTTGCAATTAAAATTTGTAAAATAAAAGTTTCATTAATATGTTAATAAACTAACTGAATTAACATAATAAAAATAGATATTTAAATTAATATTAACCTTAAATCTTTTGAATCATGCATTAATCATAGGTTTCCATTTAGAATGTTTGGAAACCTAACTCCATTAAAACAATGGAATTTCCATTAAAGATTTCAATGTCAATGTTATGGTTCTGGCAGCCTCAATGTTTGTCAATCTGAAATTGCATTCATTAATTGAAATTAATTTTTCAAAAATTATTAACAAGTCGTTGTGATGGCCCCCCTCCCCCTCCCCCTTGACATAGTGGTATTGCACCTGACGAGCTCGCATCATGAGTAGATGCATGTGTCTTAGGTGCCTGTTCTTAGTCAGCATCTAACAACTCATGGTCGTCTGAATCGCTACCAAAAGAACTAGCAATGATCATGTCCATACAATGTACTATTGACTTTCTCCTGGGTATCTACACAAATTAAAGGATTAAGGTATTGTAAACCATTCATATTCTAAAACAAAAATCAGCAACACCTTCCCTAGATGGGAGACTACCTAAATTTTTTAAATCTATAAATACACAACAATTTAAATTGGATTGCCACAAACCAGTAGATTTTATTTCAATCTATGTCAATCGAATAATTTTAATTTTGTTAATTTAATCAAATTTTTAATTAGCTTTGCTACGACCATTTGTGAAATGATCATAGGATGTAAACATAAACACATTAAATGATATATAGTATCAATATTTCATATTTAAAACTATTTATTTATCATAACTATTATCATAGCTATTTTTTTATGTGGCTACTATTTTTATTATTATTTTTAAATAATTTTATTTCTCATGAAATAAAAAAAAAATGTTATCACTAATAAATCAATTAGCTAACCATAGTGATTATATGGGCCTAATAACATTAATTCTTTGTTGAATATTAAAATCACATAAAATTAATGTTTCCTTATCATTTAATAATAAATTAATGTCATTTTCATAATATTACATTATGATTTATAGCATTACACATTCGTGTTGTGCAAATTAATCGAAATTGTCTTCTTCTTCTTCTTATTCAATTTCATCATCTCTATCGTAATCTTATATGTTGATTTCATCGCTATCATCATCTTCATTGACTTTTGTATGTCTGCTATTTCTTAAAATATCATTTAACTCCTCAACCTCAATATCAATAAAAGTATTCTCGCGAACATGAAAATTTGAATTGTCCTCTAAGTCATTAGATGAAGCAACTCGATATGGATCAAGTAACTCATCAAGTTGAAATGCATTATCTCCCATAGTTAATTCATTGTTGTCATCCTAAACAACCTAGACATGAACCTTGGGTTTGGTTTTTACTATGGATAACCAATCAACACTTGAACAATTCTTTCTAAAGGAAAATGTGTATGTGTAATGAACTAGTTGGTATTGTTTGGCAAAAACAAAGACATCATCGATGTTGCAGAGTCTAGCCTTTGTATTAATTTTAACTAAACCATAATGAGAATCTACTCTGATTCTTCTATTAGTGGTATCGTACCAATGGTACTTGAATAAAAAGACTTTATTATGCTCTCTATGATATTACAATTCAGTGACCTCTTCTAACTTCCCATAATAATCAATTTCAAACTCATTAGAAGTCCATCCGATCTCACTATTATATGTCTTTCTACCATAACCATACTCTTCAGTATGAAACACATGTTCATTGATTAAATGCTCACTGTAACACTTCACCTTTCTTTCAGGACCCAAACTTAGTAAATTCAAAATAACACTAATATTCTTTTTCAATTGATAAACCTGGTACATGAATTACATCTTCATCACAGTTAATAAGAAATGTGTAATGAAATTAAGTATCCCAATAGATAAGAATAATTAAATAGTCCTTACATATATAATTAACCGTATGGAAAAGTGTTCATCTTGTAATTGAAAGATTTCAGATTTAGTCAGCTGTGAGTTTTTTAACAGTAAAAATTGACAATGTTACTTACAAAGAATTCAACAATAGATCAGTTTATGATAGTATAAGAGATAAATTGCTCGAAAGTAATAACAAATGGATTATTATACTTGCTAAATAAAAGGTCTCAGTTCATCATAATTGAATAGCACATAATTATGTGCTTTTCTGAATTCTATCTTTGTCAAATATCTTCTCTTCACAATATTTTTTAGTACAGGTCATTAAAGATGAGATAATATTGACAAGTTCACACTCAAAGGCACTTCCCCACCATCATCATGTCTTAGAACGCGATTGATTCTTGTTCTCAAGTGAGGCTTAAAATAGTACAAGATGTTGAGATCTCTTCAATAATATAAGTCTCGTATATCGAAGCCTCAACATGCATCTTGTTTTTTACTTTTCTCTTGAGGTTGAACAAGTACATGTATGGAATTAAATGAATGTTTTGAATTTTGTTAAAAAGATAATATAATTGTAATTATGATGCATATGTAATCTCTAACCTCTCAAATTGATACATCCATCTATATTGGACTGGACCTCCAACTTGAGATCTCTTCAACAATATAAGTCTCGTATATTGAAGCCTCAACATGCATCTTGTTTTTTACTTTTCTCTTGAGGTTGTACAAGTACATGTATGGAATTAAATGAATTTTTTGAATTTTTTTAAAGGATAATAGAATTGTAATTATGATGCATATGTAATCTCTAACCTCTTGAATGGATACATCTATCTATATTGGACTGGACCTCCAACTTTTACCTCAAACGATATATGTATAAGTAAATGCTCTATTGAGTCGAAGAATGATAGAGAGAATATCATTTCAAGTTTGCAGATTATCTGGATGATATTTTTTCAAGCCTCTCAATGTGTTGCGTCTACAACATGTTGGAACATATATCTTTAAAGAAGTAATTGATCTTTATGAGTGCATCTCATCTCTTCTTTGGCAATAAATCTCGACAAACTAGTGGAACGAGTGTTTGTATAAACATGTGGCAGTCATGACTCTTCATTTCATACAATCCAAAATCACCAAACTTGATATATTCGAAGCATGTCCATCAGAAAACACAGACTCTTAAGTCATTGGTAGACAAGTAATTGTGCATTCTTGTATAAGACAAAACTGGCTTTGGACTTTGTGACCTGTGACCTACTATAAACTAATTCCATATTTTTACGGTGATAAAAAAAAAAAAAAGACATATCCATTCTAACCTTAATATTGTCCTTTTTCTTCCATTTCACATTCATAACCGTATTTGAAATGTTTTCAAACATGTTTTTTTCAATGTGCATGACATCAAGGTTATGGTGGATGAGATTAGTATTCTAATAAATAAGCTCTTAGAAAATACTTCGTTTTACCTAATTTTGAGTCAAACCAAAACTAGGAAACTTTTACTTACTGAATTGAAAACCAAACACAATATCATCATACTGCAAAACCATGTTATACAATTCTTCACCCGACGATAACAGTGGTGCAACATCACTTTCAAGTTTACTAACAAAGAAGTCCTTTATGTTCTTTTGTACAAGTGATTCATTGGTAAGAATTGCTTGTGGCAATAAAAAAAGATGTTTCATTGCCATTTGTTAACATAAAGGCCTTGTTATTTTGCATACAGTATGGACATGTTAGTTTTTCATATGAGCTTCAACAAAAAATCATTTCATACGCAGGAAAACCATTGATAGTCCATATTAAAGTTGCCTTCATCTGAAAATTATGTTTTCTCGATACATCATATATCAAAACCCCGAATGACCACAATTGCTACAACTCATCAATCAATAGACGAAGAAAAACATCTATATTCTAACCCGAACTATTAAGATCAAGAATGATTGTAGATAAAAACATAAACTCCGACCTCATCCACATCCTCAATAGCAAGTTGTTAAATGTAAGTATCACTGGCCAACAAGAATAAGAAGCAGCAAATGATTAGAATAGATTGCATCCATCTATACATAACTCTAGATGCATGTTTCTTGATTCCACTAAATATTAAGGATGCACACTATTAAATTATTTATAGGCTTCACCATCAGAAAGGTTCATCATCACTTCATCCACTTCATCATGTGAATGATGTCATATTATATGCTTAATATTCTTTGATGATATGAATAACCTTTGCAGTTTAGGTGTGATTGAGAAGTATCTAAGTTCTTATATGCGACAAAAGTCCTTCCCCTGCTAGTTCTGGGTTTATAACGAGCATGCCCACATGTTCTCACTCGGTCAACTCTACATTTTCAGGGTAGTATAACATGCAGAAGTTTAGACACATGTTAATTTTCTAGTATCTTGGGCTGAGTTCTTTCATCATGAATTTAACAGCGTAAAAGTTTTTTTTCAACCTATTCCTTTTAGGTAAAATGTTTTTTGCATATTCAATAATTTTGTCGTAATCAGTCTCACTCAACCCATGATCTGACTTGATGGTGAACACATGTGCAACAACCGATAATTTACTATGATTTGTGCACCCATCCCATAATGGTTAATCGAATTCTTTCAAAAAACCTGGTTGCGTCTGTATTAGGTTCTTCATATACTATTGGACATTGATCGGTATAACCTTGATCTATTCTCATCGCATCCATAACCATATTCCTATAAGGATTACTATTTTCTTCTACAACTCCATGCACGTTGCTAGAACTAGAAGTTGACTCAACCATTCTTTTTATCACGGTCTCGTGAGGAACATATAGTTCTCCATGTACAAACCAACACAAGTATATCTCCATTAACATTTTTTTAGAAGATGCATCATTACAACATCTAGATTGAGAAACTTTTTATTTTTACACCTTCTATATGGATATCTAATATCACCTCTACTAATATTTATTAGATTAAATAGTGTGTAATTAATAAAACTCTGAACCCCATTATAATAATTCATCATACTCAACCCTGTGGGCGAATCTCAATATATCCATGAATGATTATCCATTACTTATGTCAAACCTGTATAGAATATTGATGCAACATGCATTAATTAATTAAATAAAATAAATAAATAACAAAACATTGGTTTAACTCAAACTTGTTCAAACTATTTTTATAGTAAAACTAATTCATTATCAATTTATCTATATAAATTTAAATTTCTATACATTTATCGAAAATTCCAAAGTCAACAATAAAATTGACAAAATATAAAACGAACTCGTTAAATTATAAGACATTATTTATTTCATCACAAAACACCTAAGTTACAAATTCAAAATAAATTTCATCAATTTACAAACAAATATAATTTTATAAAATCCCAAACAAACTCTAACATGTACAAATCATACATTCATACAACAAATTTCTATGGAAAAAAGCTATAAAACAAGTAAACACCCAAACAAAATACATATATAATAAAAACAACATTTTAAAATTGAGTTTAAATAAAAATATATATAGTTTTGCTTACTTGAAGTGGGAAATCCTCAATAAAATTTCAATCAGAACAGGGATATTGACAAACTGGGTGTTGGGATAGCTAAATTTATAGTGGGAGGTTGATTTGTAATAAAAATTAGGGGGTGTTTTTTGTTGAGCGGAAAATAAAGGCAGAAAAAGAAATTAGGGAGGGAGAAAAGAAAATCGTTCATCGGGTCATAAATTAAATATTACTGATAGATTTACCAATGAATTTAATCGATGAATTTAAATTCGTCGAATTATGCCTGTGAAAATGACACGCCATCATATTATTTTTACATTCATTTTTTTTTCACTGTAATTTTTTTGGTATATACCGAAAGAATATTTTTGTCGGTGTTTACTGATGGATACTGTAAGGACATATTTAGTCATTGGAAAAATTCACTATAATTTACCAACGAAAATATTTTATCGGTGTGTATTTGTATTTGTTAATTTTTTTTAGTGATTATTGTTATGTACAGGGATTTCAAATTAATTAATATACATTTAATGGATGATCCATTCTGGATATGGACGTGCGCTCAAACATTAATGATTTATGCAGCTGTTACAGAGAGCTGGAATCTTTTCTCTTCTTTTTCATGCAACTTTGTAATGCTTACATGATGCGGTAATGTTTTTCTTTGTCGCACAAACATTCATGATGTTTTTCATTCGTTGACATTGTGATATCCAAGACTTTAGCAGAAGTCTAGCTTGCTTAATCACCCGTATGGCCCTAAATGTATTTGTGCTTGTAGCTTTTGACATACTTTCTAACGCCTCTTATTTTTATATTCTAATAATTTAGCATTATAGTCACTTTTTATTTTATTAATTTTACTATTTTTATCTTAATTTAGATTTTTAAATTTAATTTAATCTATTTTACTATGGATTAAATTTCTCATATTTTAATAACCTAGAAAGATTATAACCTATGCCATACTTCATGTCAAAATCTCTTTTATTTTTCTATTCCAAGTTCAATTCTATTGAAAGTAAGTACTTGATTTAAAAAAAAAAATACATGGCCACTTAATTTCTGCGCCTTGATTGCAGAAACACGTCCTTGTGCCCCTTCTTTTAATTAACCAATAAAATTTGTTATTACAATGGCATGTAGACGTCCTTGTTAAGTGATATGATCTTTTATTTCAGAAGTTTAGATGATCAGTTATGGTTCATAACACATGTAGCGATGGGGGTGGCAGAGATGATAAGAGACAAGGAGACTATTGTCATGAGAAATGGGAACACTTGTAGTTAAAAACGACATTGGAACAGGAATACAAATCAGCTAAGCGTATATAAAACGACAAAGCCGCTCCGTTCCCCGCTGTATGTTACAGGGGATTAATGAAGGTTTTGTTTTGGTAGTGGTTGGAAGGGCAATGGATGTTATTCCCATACTCGCTTGGATCCTTATCCAAAATGATGGGCAGCACTGGGGATTCAAAACTTAACACTGACCACTCCTGATTATATATGTTATTATCGCTATGCATTTGTTTAATTGATCTTTTAGAATTCTCTTTGCTCTTTGTTTAGGGTTTTGTAATTTTTGTTTTCCTACATAGAAAACTCCCATTGCAGAAGCTGTGAGGAAAATGAACATGTGGGGTGTAGCTCAGAACTTGGACATCCTAAATTCCCAAGGGATATCTTTTGTTTAATCTTACTCAACCTTATAGATAGATACCAAATTATATATACATAATGTCATAATTAGGAAATGACCGAGTATAGCTGAATGAATAAAGAAATGCAAGGGAAGGATATATAATTGTGCATGACATCAAGTCCAATGACAGATGCAAAGCAGACAAGGTTGGAGAGGGCAAAATTTTCCATAAAATATGAACACTTTTATATATATAAATTGTTTTTAAATAAGATCCTTCCAAAATGAGATAAAGAGCACGTAATAAACAAAATGAGGCATGTTCCATTGGGTCAGGAAGATCTGAGGCAGGATCTCCAGGGCTTAAAAAAGGGTCATGGAAATGCATTTGAAATATTCCAACATTGAGTTTGTCATTTCCTTTGTCATCTCTGAACTTATCTGACTACCCATCACCCCTAATTGCACTTTCCATCATCCTGTCTCATTTTCATGTCCATATTAAGCCAAATCTTTGTGCAAGTCTGAAAACTAGCTAGTAGCACTATCATCATGAATTAATGGAGCCCTGTCTGAACACTTAGGGACACGGTGGAGGCTTTGTCCTTGTCAGTGCTCAAGAGTCGAGCCTTTTCAATGATATGTTTTTTTCCCTTGTAGATTTGGAGAAATCAAACCTAAGAAAATCTGATTATTTGATCATTATTTTAATCATGTCTAGATAGCCACCAATGTTAGCTAGGTTGTTCATGGTACTTTCTTGTACTGTTTGCTGGGATAGAATATAGACGTGCTAAGATATTATAAAAAAAAAAAAAAAAGAGGAATCTGAGCGTCTCAGTTATAGACTTACTTCGTTAGATGATTAGATGTGAACGCTTCAATTTGCCAATGATCCTCGTTTTCTCTCTCTGTGATTCTCTTGACGTTGGTTTCTTTATCTAGCTTTCTTATATATTGCCAAATCAAGGGCGCCTCAATTCTTGAATTTTATTTGGAGTAGTTGGTGAATTCGAGACTTTATGCAAGTAGCTAGTACTTCATAAACTTGGTTTTCCAGGAATTGAGAGCTACAATTATTGGGAGAATGCATGGTATGGAAAATGTAAGGGGAATTGAGAATTGACAGCTAATGATCGGCATAATCATCAACGCATGAAACACGAATTGAAATTTGAACACAACCAAAAGAAGGACCGATTAATTATTGGCCAAAATAAGTTGCTAATAAATATCAAACTAAGATTATGAAGTGTGAAACATGCATGGAATTCTCTACCTCTGAACAAGTTTACCATAAATCTCACAAGCAGAAAAAGTTGCAAGTTATTCAACTAAAGTGGTTCTCCTGTAAGCCAATCTAATTCTTCGTCGGTGTAGAGGGTTTCTATTTTGAAGAACTGTGATTTCACTTAAAAAAAAATTAAATTATTAGGTGAGATTTGAAAATATAATTTATATTATTATTTAACACATCCCCTTGAATATAAGTTTTTTAGTCTTGAAACTTATACAGGTTTACACTACTTTGTATTTAATTTTTATTAAATAAATAAAGATTGTATGATTCAAACTCATAACCATTTGATTATCAAGACTCATATACCAAGTTAAAAAACAAATTCAATCAAAAAACTTAAATCATCTCATTTTAAGTTCTCACTAATAGTTCTTAATGTGTATGACCCATTAGTTTCCTAATATGTTGGTCCAAATATAAATTATAATTATAATTAAATAAATTAAATAATTTAATTTTTTATCAATTAAACAGTTGATTTATTTATATTTAAAGATCAGATGCATCTTCATAATCCTTCAAATATTAAAAAATATACTAATAAATATCAAACTAATTAAGATTATGAAGTGTGAAACATGCATGGAATTCTCTACCTCTGAACAAGTTTACCATAAATCTCACATATAGGAAAAGTTGCAAGTTGTTCTGCTAAAGTGGTTATTTAATTTATATTATTATTTAATACATCCCTTCAAGTAAAGGTTTTTTAAGCTTGAAACTTGTACAGACTCATACTACTTTATATTTAATTTTTATCATATAAATAGAAATTATGCGATTTGAACTTGTGATCGCTTGGTTATTAAAGTACTGATATCAAGTCAAAGAACCAATTCAACCTAAAAACTTGAACTATTAAATAAAATTTTAAAATATAATTTATATTATTTTCTAATAAATATATTTATTTGCACATTGTAAGATCACATAGTGGTAGTGGTTTAATTAAGAGATATCAAGTGCTGATTTAAAAAGACAGCATGGGGCTCCATTAACAACAAGGACCGGGGATAACTGCAGGCAGAGGCTGCCTCAAAGGGCACAGCACATTTTTGTACCCACTATTCATTGGCAAGAGAAATAAATATATTTTGCTCTAAGTATGTTCCCATTGCATTGACAGGAAAAGGAAAAACTTCAAAAGAAAAGAAGAAAAATTAAAGGAAGAGGATCTTTTGAGACCCTTTTTTTTTTTTTTTTTTTTGTACTTTGGCAGCCCTTTCTTTCTTTATTTTAGTTGGTTACATTTGGCAGCCCTCTTTCCTTCGTCTCTTTTAGAGCAACTTCAACAGTAATAATTCCAATGACAGGAAGTATCACCATACATTGCTCTTCCCTCAATTAAACCACCTGAAGAAATTGAAACATTCACCATTACCAAGAATTTGAAAGGGAAAAAAAAATTGAAGCTCTATTTACGTGGCTAATTGGTTAAAGACTACTCTGTAACTTGTGGTCAAAAAGAGATTAGTCTCTAACTTCTTCTTTTATATCAGTAATGGAATCTTTCTGTCAATTTTGACAGTAAATATGATCATGTGATCGTCGAGAAGGACGATGCTTGTGTGCCTCATGACACATGTCATCCTTTTAATTACACGGTCATGTGACCACATATGCTGAGAAATGGAAGAAAAAATGGACAGAAAGGCTACAATATTATTGATCGAAAAATAAAATCAGGATTTAAATTAGGATTAAAGGAAGTTAGAGAGTAATATCGAAAGTTTAGAAGGCTAAAACATTGTGTTATATTTTATCTGCCATGCCTTGCTAGAACTAAATATAATGAAACATACTTAACTGGTTATTTTGAAGTTTGTTTCCAGATAGAGAAGGGTGTGTGTAACCAATGTGGTCTTGATATGTAGATCTTCCCTGCAAGAACGAGCATGCTTGGTATCACTAACAAGAGGTTATTTTGATGTTAAAAAGGCAGACAAAACTTAAACTGGTAAATTTGACCAAGTACCTGAAAATGAGTTGCTGAAAAACTTTGTGAATAATCGAAGACACTCTCCATTGAATCTTGGTTACCGTTGGAGAGAGCAAAATTATTCTGCTATAGATTTTCAATAAAAAAAAAAACCCAACAAAACAAAGTTAATTGCAAGAACAATGAACGTTTATTACAGAAAGGGAAATGTGAAAGTTCTCTAATCGGCATCATATATGTAGTCAATACTGGTATAAACCTATAGGTTTCTGAACAGACCTTGGAGAAGTTGAATGCAGGAGAGCTAGCAGTATCATCAAGAAAAGGAGGCAGTTCTTGATCCTGTCTGTGACGTGACTGACGGCTATGTTCTTTCTTTTTTTGCCTATAATTGGCACCATTGTTCAGCAATGTAGTGCCCTTGAGTGATGGATAAAAGTGGCCATTATCACAGTTGAAGTAACTTTCATCTTCATGGAAATGTGGAGGACCAGAAGATGCGTCAGAGACCATAGACAAGTCCTCCTCCTCCTCCTCCTCCTCCTCCTCCTCATCTTCTTCTTCACTCTCCTCTCTAGTGTTTTTACCTTTTCTACAAAGACCAGCACTCTCTGCATCAACAAAGTTGGTCTTATTTCTATGTTTAGAATTTGGGTTAGAAAGAAAAGATTGTTCCAAGTATAGTGTCCAACCAGACTCACAATCAGCACTGCATTCTGAGGCCAGGAAATTCATTTTCCTCTTCGCTAGTACTTAGCTATAGCTATTTCTCTTTGTCTACAAGTCTCAAAGAAACTACAAGAGATGAGAACATTTCTTGTATGAGCCTGCCTTTTTATCAAGAAGGAGAGCTAGCTAGGGGCAGTAACAAACACAGTGGGGCTCTATGTAAGTCTATTTTTGGTGTTGAGCTAGGGATAGAACTTCCAACTGTGGGGAAGGTGTGGAAAAAACCAAAGCGTATCGGGCTCAAATCCTAGAGTATTTTTGTCCTCACTCTCCTAATTCATACTCTCTATGTGAATGTATCAAATTTGCCAGTTGGGAGAGTAATAGTGGGTGCATGTAAGAGAGAAGGGAAAGCCACAACCTCTTCACATGCTAGACAGCTAGGCACTGTACTCTACTCTCTTAACAAAACCAGGTACACGTCCATTTTCCCTTCCACATCCCTTGTGCAGTGATGCCTCTCTATCTCTCTTGTCACCAAGCTTAATATATATATATATATATATATATATATATATATATATATATATATATATATATATATATATAATTCTATCTGATTTTATTGTAACTAATCCATTGGCACATGTTATGCGGAAAGAAAAAAAAATGTGACAATAAAAAGTTCTTTATTATCTTCTAAAAAAATAAATTTTAATTATGAATTGAATAGTGTTTTTATTTAATATTAAGATAGAAATATATTGGATTAATCTGAGCTATATTGGGTTAATCTAAGCTAATATGAAGAGTTGCGGGGGTAATCTTGAAAAAAACAAAATGAAAAACTAAATTTTTAATCAACTCAATATTAAAGATTAAAATGGTAAAAATTAAATAGAATTTAACTATTAAAATAAATCTAAATGAACTCAATTTAACTAAGTAAACTCATAAAGCATGTCATCATATTTAATATTTTTTTATAGTAGAGATTATTTTTGAAAAAAAATAAAAATCAAATTAAAAATTAAAAAATTATTTGTCTAATCAAACAGTGATTTTTGAGAGACTGAACAATGATTTCAGCTCTATTAAAAATGCCATAAGAATTAGTTTAATTTCTGTCAATAATAATTATGGTTTGCTATTATCTCTTCTTAATGTTAAATACACGTGTGGTCCTACGTGAAATAATTTGGTACAAATAATTAAATTTTTGCGTACAGATATAGCTAGATATTTTCCCAATAAAAAGTAGTGCACATTATCATGTCCCAATTTTTATCTTAGCATGTGTCATGTTTAGTCATCCATTTTAGTCAAGAAGAAGAAGAAGAAGAGAAGGCGGCCCTTGATCTCCTTGATATTGATAGTGAAGAAATACAGCTTAAAGACTCCTTTGTTAAGTTCTTACTCGCCACACACACACAAATGTAAGGCATGACTGCACGAGTGGAGACTGAAGAGTGAATGCAAAATTTCTTGGGGCAAGGTCCGCAAGGAGTGTGATGCTACTAATTCAGTTGACTAGCTAGGTTTTTATGAATCTCCACATGCTCTCTCCTCTTTTCAAATACTATATATTTATATATTCCTTTAATTTTACAGTCCCTCGATGATCTATATATTGAAGAAATAGAAATCACACATGCATGTGGGCACGTGTGCATATATGTTTGCATAAAAATGCATACGCGAGAGCTTCTAAATATTCACACACATGTATGCACATGCACACGCACTTCAACCTGAAATTCTCTGTAAGATTTTCCATTTAGTATTCTCACTTGTGTGATGTTTGGCGCTCATTCCAAGGTTAACTTCTTCTTCACCCATTTTGTAAAGTAAAGACCTCAATATTTACTCCAAATATTAGGCCGGGATCGAATGAAGTAGCAGCTACCGCTTCAGTTACATGTTTATACAACGCACGTATCATATATATGGTGAAAGTATATCTATCTAGGGTTCTAATTAATATACCTCCCATGTGATGACTCTTTCACTGATGACCTCTCTCGATCTGAAATGGTTGTGTTCACTCTCACCACATGATCACATTAAATTGGATGCTGAGATCTCCTCTGCTTTCTCTCAGCTTCTGAATGAAGCCGAAACTATTAGATGGTTACATATAATTAATATATAATCATGGAGATATCCAACTGGCTGGCTGGCTGGCTAGTAGCTTCAAATGGTAACCGTGGAAGCAACTGTACCTCCGGTGATCATTACTTTTTTTCCCCTCTTCATGACATCGGTGCACGTTGTCATATATAGCAGAATTCTTCTTTGTGTGCTAGCAAAACCCTTCTTGGAATTTAAGCCGAAGACAGCACGCGCATATATATATATATATATTGGTGTTGGTTTTTTGAATATTATATACATAACGGGAATTATAAAACAAAATTATTTAGGAATTTCTAAGATCTCGTTAGATAAATTTAGAGTTATTTAGGGGTGTGCTAGCTTTAATTTTGTGTTTACATAGTTTTTTTTATCTAACAAACAACTTCTAAAAAATAAGAGGCATGGCTTATTATTTACAGGGGAATCAAAAAAACCTTATAAATTGATAAAATATCATTTTTTCCCTGAATAATATCCATATATTAATTCAGGATAATTTTAAAAATGAACTCAATCAAGTCCTTACTTGATTTTTCTATGTCTAAAAATATAATCTTTATATTAATTATATTCTAGTCCTTAATATCTAAAATATATTTTAATCAAATCATACTTAATTAAATCATCTCAATTTAATTTCTGACTAGTGGTACTTAATGTGTGTAACCCATTAGGTTTCTAATATATTGGTCCAAATATAAATTATAATTCTAATTAAATAGAATTAAATAATTTAATTTATTATCAATTAAATAATTGATTAATGTATATTTAAACATCAGGTGCATCATCTAGCAACGTGTCATGATTCCTCAAATATTAGAAAAGTCATTAGTGATTTGACTTAACCTTTCAGTGACCGATTTCTCAATGTAATTAATATTTTTTCATCAATAATATTTTGATTTAACATTAAAGTATAGAGTATCAATCTAATAGTCATTGATCGTTTGAATAAGATTTGAAACTCTTTTCAAATCTCATAACACTTTGGCCAAGGATTTCTCAATCAACACTATTTGAGAACAAATGGAACATTTTTTTCTAATTCATCTAGGGTGATGAATTCTCTCTTGATCACTCAAATACCTTCATATAGTTCATGATATACCCAATGTCTACCTTTTCATTACCTCGAGTAAGATAACATGTAACAAGATCAAAGCATGATATTCTTTATACAAGATAACTTAGTAATCTCAAGTCTAAGGATCACTTACACAACTGTCATGTAAGCCTTTTCATAGACATAAGTGATGACTAAAATGGATGACTAAACATGACACATGCTAAGATAAAAATTGGGACATGATAATGTGCACTACTTTTTCTCTGGAAAAATATCTAGCTAAATCACACAAAAATTACATGTATTTAACATTAAGAAAAGATAATAGCGAACCATAATTATTATTAACAGAAACTAAACTAAGTCTTGTGGCATTTTTATTATAGCTGAAATCATTGTTCAGTCTCTCAAAAAATCACCGTTTGATTAAAAAGAATCTTAATTCGAATAATTTTGAACTTCTAATTTATCTTCTCCATTAATAGATCTTATAGCCAAGTATAGGATACCATTTCTATCATATCTCTCTCAATCTTTGTCTTAGAACACATGTCTTTAAAGAGAGGTGTTCCATGCAAAATAGATAATAATTCAATCTTAGATTCTTTCATACCTTAAGCATGAATTGAGATAATTTAAATAATTTTCTAAATCTATCTCTATAAATCTCTATATCTAATATATAGGTTGCTTCTCCTAATTTTTTTATGGAAAATTCTTAGACACCCAAAACCTTACTAATTAAAGTAAAGATGTCGTTTCTTAACAATAATATGTCATCTACATATAATATTAATTAGGAAAATGACACCACATTCACTAACCTATTGTAAACACTAGGTTTATTCATATTTTTTATGAAATCGAATCTATTGATTATACCATCAAAATTGAATATTCATATTCCTTAAAGCTTGCATTATACATTGCCTTTCATGTTAGTCTTTTTTTTAAAGACCCACTTAGATCCATTAGGTTTTATCCCTTCAAGTGGGTCAACTAAGTTCCAAACATGGTTAGTACATGAAGTTCATAACTTTAAGTCATTTCTTGAAATAAATATCATATATTACTTCCAAGTAATTGGCAGGCTAATCAATTATGAGCAACATGTCATTCACAGTTCCATAAGAGATTCTTATATCTCATTGATGAATGATATATCCTACTAAATTTATAGATATTTTATGTTTCTTAAAGTTCGGGCTAAGCATTTAATGTTTTAGCATTGAGAATATATTTTATTTGGATGTAATGTTCTAAAAGATATAGAGAATCTCATTCACTTTTAGATAATCTTTGAAATATTTGGTAAAATATTAATCATCTTGATCCAATCAAAGTTTCTTAATACTTATTTAAATCTATATTTCAGTTTTATTACAGTTTATATTGAACCTATGCATTTTAAATTCAGGTATATACAAATCATTCCTATAATTACCGGATTCATAAAAGCATCATCATTATAAAAGAATAATATTTGTCCTCAATAATAAATTTAAATCTATTTAATACTAAATAAAATATAAACAATGTCTTAAAATACTGGAATAACATAACAATCATAAAGTTTTAGTATCAACCTATTAAGCAAAACAAAATAATTAGTTCCTACAACTAATGCAACAACCCTTGCTTCATTACCGAGTCGTAGGTTCACTTTGCCTTCAACTAATCTTCTATTTTTCCTTAGTTCTTGAAGTAGAAGCTTTATTAAGTTTCTTTACCTTCATAATTATAAGGTATTACTTGCAATTCCTCCTTCAATGTCATTTCTTGCCACAATGATGACAAGTGTCCTTATCTTTTATGATGCCCCTAGTAGGTTTGCTTGTTTTAGAGACAGCACTCTTATTATTCTTATCCTTCTTCTTAGACATTCTAAAAGATTAAACTAGAAGAACTAGGTCTTTTTCCTTCTTAAGGACCTCTTCAGTCGTCTTAAGCATCTTAAGCAATTCTGGCAATGTACTATCCAACTTGTTAATGAGTTATGAAAAGCTTTAGGGTAATGATTGTAAAACCAAGTCAACATTTAACTCATGGTCCATGACAAAACCCAATTGGTTCAATTTCTCAATATAGCCAATCATTTTTAAAATATGGGTATTCACTGAAGAACTTTCTGTCATCTTGCAGCATAACAATTTCTTACAGGTCTCATACCTCTCAATCCTACTTGTATCATCAACAATTCTTTGAGATGTATAATGATAGTATAGGCATTCATATTCTCATATTACCTTTGAATTTAGGTGACATACTAGCTAACATCACACATGCAACATGTTCATCGTCATCAGCATGACGCTTAATGTTCATTCCTAACTTCTTCTTTGGCATCCTCAACAGGGGCATTTGGAATTGATTTTTTAAGAACATACAACCTTTTTTTCTTGCTTGGAAACAATTCTCACATTTGATTTTCAATCCATGAAATTTGGTCTCGTCAATTTGTTAGCATCAAGTATGCTTCGAAGGGATATATTACTACTTATTTTATCTATCAACCCATTAATTATTTGGATTTCCTGAATATCATACACACAACAAAACTATGAAACAAAATTATTTTGAAGTCCCTAGGATCTCGTTTGATAGATCTAGAGTTGTTTAGAGATTTATTACCTGAAAATCTAATATTCTTCAGCTTTGAATAAATTTTTAAAGGCTGAGTTGTCACAAACTACAAGTCATCCAATTTTTCGACCTCCAATGGTAATCCACACGAACCACCAGTGAGAAATCTCGTAAATCTCTATTTAGAAGAAAGAGATTGTTATGCCTAGAGTGTTAGCTCTAATTTTGTATTTACATAGTTTTTCTATCTAACAGACAACCTCTAAAAAATAAGAGGCATGGCTTACTATTTATAGAAAAATCTAAAAAACCCTATAAATTGGTAAAATATCAATTTGCCCCTGAATAATATCCATATATTAATTCAGGATAAATTTAGAAATTATCTCAATCAATTCCTTACTTGATTTTTCTAGATTTAGAAATATAATCTCTATATTAATTATGTTCTAGTCCTTAATTTCTAAAATATATTTTAATTAAGTCATACTTAATTAAATCATCCTATTTTAATTTATGACTAATGGTTCTTAATGTAAGTGACCAATTAGGTTCCTAATATGTTAGCCCAAATATAAATTATAATTCTAATTAAATAGTTTAATTTATTATCAATTAAACAATTAATTAATTTATATTTACAGATCAGGTGTATTTTTTAGCAACGTGTCATAATCCCCCCAAATATTAGAAAATTCATTAGTAGTTTTACTTAATCTTTCAGTGATTAGTTTTTTATGTAATTAATATCCTTTCATCAATAATGTTCTGATTTAACATTAAAACATGGAGTATGTCTGTCATGTTAGATCATGTTTGTTCTCTACATATAGTCCATTGATCCTTTGAATAAGATTTGAAACTCTTTTCAAATCTCATTCTACTTTGGCCAAGGATATCTCAGTCAATACTCTTTTAGAACATATGAAATATTTTCTCTAATTCACCTAAGGTAATGAATCCTCTCTTGATCACTTGAGTACCTTTATATAGTTCATGTTTTACCCAATGTTTGCCCTTTCAATACCTTGATTAAAATAACATGTAACATGATCAAATGATAACATTCTCTATATAAGATAACTTAGTGATCTCAAATCTAAGTATCACTTACACAATCGTCACATGATCTTTTCTATAGGCATAGATGATCTCTCCATATGGAATTCTTACATGGGTCAATTCAGTGTACATGTCTTATGAGAAGCACATATATATTAGTTATAGGTATCTTTTGTATCTCGGCTTATGAGAATAGTTGCTTCCTTTCATAAAGAAAAGAACATAATATGTATCGGTCTTTACAGCTCTAATGAATGTCTAGTATCTAAAAGGGCATCGACCAGCAATATTTTAAGAACAATGATTTGATGCGATATGAATCTCATAATTATAACAACTTTACAATTTCTTTTACAAATCATTTTTGTCTCATGAACTTTATCTTTACTCTAGATTTATTAATATAATATTATATGAATATTAAAGATAAATTAAGTCTTTATTAATAATAAATATATATATTTATATAAATATAATAATATCATGTATAACCAATCGATTAGCTACATGGTCTAATAAACTATGAAGTCGAGTCATTACATAATCATATTATCAATGAACATGTATCCTGTGAGATATGAATCGACCATATATCAACATGCCTTGTGCAGGTATTCCCTGGAATAGTTAGAAAACACTCCATTAAACATAAAACTATAGTTTTTCTCTTTAAATGTGTTGGAAACTCGAAAGAATTAATAGAGCTGACCATGTAAATACAATAATTTCGAGTTAAAATACGTCTCCTAAAAGAAAATTTTATTTAATGATAAAGATATTTTCAAAACAACTTATTCAATAATCAAAATTAATTAAATATTTTTCTTCGATGTTGATCTAATGCATTAAAAAACTTTTTTATTGTTGAGAAATTGTTTGGACATGCTTTCCTCCACAAACTTCTATAGTACTGTACTTGCCTACTTGGATAAGAAACGTCGGCTCTCTCTCTTTCTTTTCTTGTTCGTGCAATCCGATCACTGTACGAAGCTGGAGCCAACGACACATGATGGTCAAAGACATGAGCGCGCGGCTTGTTCTGAATCAAAACGGACAAACACAAGTAAAAAAAACAGGGTGGGTTTAATTGTCGATATAAATAGTAACTAAATTTATTTTATTTTTTTGAATATTTTATAACAACTTCTGTTTTACTCGGTTGGATCAGCACCTAAAAGGTTAAAAGTTTGATTCATATTGGTACCAATTTTTTTTTTAGATTAATATGGTTTCTGGGCTAGCTTGTGCGCACCTCGACTAATCTCACAGGCCATGAAGTTAACGACCATGTAAGCCTCCAGTGGCCATCATATGAGCAATCACAGGGCTCGAACCTGAGACCACAGAGGAAGCAAACATTTTAGTCTCAAACTCTTACCACTGGAAAATTTAAATTGTTATTCCAATATTTGATTTTGCATGCGTTTAGACTTTGTTGTGACATATTTTTTTTATAAACAACTTATACGTGATTTAACTTGACATGTCTTTGTTTTTTTAGATTTATTTACTTGATAAAATCGCGTTGAGACAACACTCACATATAATTTAATATAAAATTTGAATTAAAAAAAAGGTTGGGTCAATTATTTTGAAGTTTTGTTTCAAATTTAATAAAAATACCAAAATATACTATTTTTTTTAGTTTTAACAAATTATAGTCCTACCCGCGGAAATGGATAATTAAACAGCTACTTCAACAACATCAAAAAGCTGATACAGAGCTTCAATCTTGCAAATTGAAGGGGAGGCATCGGCCTGATATGGCCCATTTATTCGTTCTTTCACCGGGGCAGCAAGAACAGCAAACGGAGAGATCCAGACTCAGTCCTGAACTCGAGAAGCGGACGGATGCCCGAGGAGTTCTACCGTTGACGACAGCAGCGGGAATTAATGGATTTCAAATAAAGTTGGAAATATATAAACTAATATCTAGATAATACGCGTGTATGGAACAAAAATGTGTTACGATATGATCCTTATCAATGGAGGACAGGGATTTCTTTATATCAGTGCATGGTTCAGAGGATTGAGAGAGGACACTCGGTCAAAGATCCAAACAACAAATTAACCATAAGTTATCACATGGCGTGACCAAAGATATATAGTAAGTTCAGAAACTTTTATAAATTAACCCCATGTGCTCTCTCTTCTTCTTGGATCACTCATTATCTCTATGGACTATCAAACAGATCTCTTACGGATACTTCAAGTGTTGTTACCATCAAACCCATCAGATTGAGAGGATAAGAGATTATTGAGGATAAGAGACCATGCATATGCAGAACCCCCCCCCCCCCCCCCCCCCCCCCCCCCCCCCCCACACACACACACACACTTGTTGAAACCTTAATGGGTATCTTCTGTCCCATACAGCTCAGCTCATATGGACCACAGTTCGCAAATTGCTCATTTGGGTCTTTCAGTAGCGTTGGGCCCATAAGTTTTCTTTCGAATTTGGGTCCTTCCTGATAAAATCATCTATGTCCACGGTTACCTCTTGGGACCGACTCTCTTCTTCTTCTTCTTAACCTATAAACTACTAATTCTTTGAAAGGATTGGCAAACATAGGGGCTCTTGATTTGACTGCTAGGATTTAATTTCATTTATTGACAGTGTTTTTTTTCCTCCGATGACGATGATGGGTTGTTGATTTGTGAAGTCCTCCTGATAATTAATCAACAGTGAAAAACCGGTGAACAGAAGGAGCAGAACATGGCACTTAATTAGATGAAGAGGCCCATAGTCCCCACAAGCCCACGCTGTCTTTGCTTACTGTGTTTGAAATTATTATTATGATTGTGATTTAAAGTATTTTTTAGTTAAAAATATATTAAAATAAAAATTTTATTTTTTATATTAATATATCAAAACAATTCAAAAATATAAAATAATTTTTATTTAAAAAAAATTAAAATTTAAAAAAATATAATTTACGTTTCCAAACATATCATTTACCTTGCCAAGCTGGCAGCCAGAATCGTGCTGGGGCGAGGGGGTTGTCTGGTCCCCAAATTATGGGTCCCAATAAAGCTCTTTTAGTATTATTAAAAAGTTTTTTTTAACAAAAAAACAATCTAACATAGAAAACTTTGTCGTGTAGCAAAGTACATCGTACGGACGAGGCACGAATGGGCCACGGCATACCGACCGCGCCGAGCATAATTAGCAGGAACATCTCTCTCCAATCATTTTTGGCAAAACCCGCCACTCCTATTCCTTGCTTTTCGTAATCAGGGGCAAAGATTGCTTCTGTGACGTCATGCATCTCTCCACGCCCTCCACCATAGCGCGTGATAGATAAAACTCTTATATTTAAGAGAATATAATTATATTTATGAAAGTAAAAATAAAAAAATAAAGCTAGCATTTATAATAAAATATTTTATAGCTTTTATTATAGTGTGTTTTCATATCATCTTTATATCAACTACAACTAAATTGTCATTTCAAACTATCTCGAAAATAAATCTACACATCAACCTGTTTCATTTTAAAAAAATTAATATTTTTTTCAAATGATAATTATAATATTTGTATATGAGAAGAAAAAAAATAGACTACACCTCTTGTTTATGTAAATTCTTTCAATTTCGTGTCCACCTCCTTAACATTAATAATTTCAAGATATTTTATTTATATATAGGCAAAGATTATGTTATAATTTACTCTGAGTGTATTTAATTTAAGCATGAGCATGAGACTATTTTTGGGTGTTCGGACCAGTTTGTGCGCACCTCGACTAATCTCATGGGTCTTGAAGTTAATTACCATTTAAGACTCTAGTGGCCATCATATTAGCAACCACATGATTCAAACCTGAGACCATATAAAAAGCAAATCTCTTAGTTTCAAATTCTTACTACTGCATTACCTATTAGATGGTTGAGCGCGAGACTTCTTAATTATATAGTTCACGTGTCTGTCATTCCAACACAAACTCGAGATATGTAGAGTTTTCCTTAATTCAACATATTATATACTAGATTAAGTAAATCTATCAGAACTAAAAATATTTCTCAAATAAAATTTCTAAAAAAAAACCCAGCAATCTTATACAATAGAAATGGTTGAATTATAATGCGCGTGATTTCCCTTGGGCTTAAGGCTATGATTCTTTTTTTTTGGTAACCCGGGGTGTCCGGACCAGCTTACACGCACCACAACTAATCTCCGGGCCCACTGAACATCCTGTAAGCCCAGTGAGCATGTAAGGCACCACGAAGGTGACAGGCATGCACAATGAGACTTGAACCCTAGTGCAGAGAAAGGAAACAAGTCCCTTCCATCATTGGGCCACAACCTCAAGTACAGGCTATGATTCTTATACAATATAGATGTGGACAGCTAAACAAGTCTGGCCCGATTACGAAAGTCGAACCAACCCAAATAAATAACCTTCTCTTTCTTAAATCTTAATTGTTTATTCTTGTTTTTGGGCCATTTAATTGCGTTAAATTACTGATCCACCTCTCCATTATTAGTATACACTTTACCGGGGGGAATGTTTAATTTTTTTTATTAACATGAATGTAGGGATTGGCTTGCGCATACCTCGACTAATTCTACGGGTTCTAAAGTTAACGACCATATAGGTCTCCAGTGACCTTGAAGGAACTCAAACTATTGATTATTGGGAAGTAAACTCAAGTTCTGACCAATTAAACTACCTCTCAAGTCAAGTTTGTGGTATTTTTCAATAAGTGTTTCAGTTTTTTGGGATTTTGACGGGGAAAAAGAGTTTCAAAGTTAAATAAACCCCATTCCTTTTTTTAGGATAAAGTATCACCAGGCTAAAGGCTAATTGTTTGTATTTAAAACTATAATCTTGGAAAAATAAATAAAAGGGAACTTTTCCCAACCCTGTATTGAGTTTTACAAAAGATTATAAGAAAAGAGTTCTCACTGAAATCATGTTCTTAAACACTAATAAACAGTTTTTCAGTTTAAAATATAATTTTTGATAAATCTATTATCACAAGACACACACTCTCATTATATTTCTTTATGGAAATGGAGATAGTTTAGAGGATAGTTATAAAATTTAACATCACTCGTAAATATAACTTGTATTGAATAATTATTTTTTAAATAGCTTAAGTTGTCTTATAAATTAACTTTTCAACCTCGCGATTTATTTTTTATATTAGATTAGAATCAATAAATTTATTATTTTTTATTAACACATATAATTATCCATCCATTTAAATGTATAAAATTTTTAGTTTTCAACTAAAATCTTTCTTGATAATAATAAAAAAAAAGGAAGAAAAAACTTAATATGGTAGCTAGCATATTACGAGAGATCAAACTACTATGGAAAAAAAAACGTTGACTCTTCTTCCAAGTGCATTGAAGGCATCGCAACAAGCTCATCTTGACACGGATAAGCATGGTATGTATGTGTGTGTCTATATATATATATATTGAACACGTGCAAATCATATTTTATAAAAATTTAATTTTTTATTAAAAATTAAATTTTTGTTATATATTTTGAATCGTTTTGATACGTTGATATCAAAAATAATTTTTAAAAAATAAAAAAAAATATCATTTTAATATATTTTAACATAAAAAATATTTTAAAAAATAACTACAACAACATTTCTATACAGTCACATTTATGAGCTGAAGTCCATACCGTATTTATGAGCTGCAGCTACCCAACAGCCATCTGTGGTCTCGTGTCACCCTTGTGGTAGGTAACCAGACATTAGAAGGGTGTCCTTGAGTCACTGGGGAAAAAATCCCTTCTCCGCCAGCAAATAGTGAAGGCACTGTCCCTTTGTAAAGGTAAGAATATTGAAATATGGCACTCAAATATGATTATTTAATGCGTTCCTCTGTTCATGGTCCAACTTTGCGACTTTTTTTTTTTTTCCCGTTTAGTTTATCAACATCTTCTATTCCTATCTTGCTTTTGACCAAGCAGTTGACCAAATACGGTATACGTACATGGATGTAGAGGGGGCATTTTATTTTTCCAATGTTTTTTTAATTTGTTTTGATTTTCTGATATTAGAAATAAAAAAAATAAAAAAAACTTTCTTTAATAAAAAAATATTTTAAAAAACATTATGCATTGCAATCATAAACACCCCATCATTAAAAAACAAAGCATTTTTAAAAAAATTAATTCAAATTCTACCTCTTTGTAGAAGCTATGTTAACATGTTTTTTATTCCTAAAGATTTTTATTAAGTAGAATTTATGTGCTTATCTTGACTATTATAATAATAATAATAATAATAATAATACACTTGAGGTTGTGACCCAACAGTGGAAGGGATTTTTTCCCTTTCTCTGCACTAGGGTTCAAGCCTCATTGTGCACGTCTGTCACCCCGTGGCGTCTTATATGCTTACTGGGCTTGCAGGATGTTCAGTGGATCCGGAGATTAGTTGTGGTGTGAGTAAGCTGATCCGGACACCTCGGGTTACCAAAATAATAATAATAATAATAATTTATGGACGTAGATATATTTGAATTAAGTAGAATTTATGTGATTTCTTTTTTTTTTTGAAATATTTTTATATCTATGCATTTGAAATACAGATCACCATGAACAGAGAAAAATCTAATTCGCGTAAAGTTTTTGAATCCACGAAGCTATTTTTACTGCCCGCTTTTTCTTTTTTCTTCGAGATTTTGATTTTCTTCCACTCATTCATTCATGTACATAAAAAACTGCAATTCTAAAAGCAATCTACAGTGATGATTGTCAGAGGTTGTGAGTTGATGTCAACTGTAAAACACAATTAGGAGAATAATTCAGTCTCCCACGAAAGCTCGTCATCTTTTACCATGTGTTGGACGAAGCTTGAATTTTCAACTTCAAGTGTCAATGTGAATAAATCTCTCTCTTCTCCTGCCCTTTTCCTTTTCTTTTTTCCTAATCTCTGTGGGATCCATCATATATACTCTTGTCCTTCCTCTCGCATTGTTTATTTTTTCTCAATTCTGATTGTTAACCTAGAAATGCTGAAAAGCTGATTGTGGGTTTCCAATTTCTTGCGCCAAGTCTCGTCAACAGCTTAACCACGTCGAATTAGAGGAGTTTGCGCAAGCTACACGGCTAACTGCCACATGACATTTTTTCTTTCTCCACGCAAAAATTCCACAGTTTCTAATGTAGGCACTAGTGTGATGGCAATTTCCCCGCTGCAGAATTTGGCAGAAGGGCCTCTAGGTCTAGATGGATGGAGCGGACCACAGCGCAAGGCACTCCCATTCCTTTTTCCTTTTTAGAACACAGTCTTCCTAATATTTATTCCACCAACATTCACAGTGATCATTAACACTAGCAGGACTCCATTGCAAAGCACACGATTTATAGCTCGAGAAATGATTTATTATTTTTGTTAAATTGCAGGGATTAAGTTATGATGATTTGCTCTACAAAACTACAATAGCTTGGCAAGGGCATAACATAAATCAACAAAACCAACCCACAAACCACCTTAGCAGGAGAGGCCAAGTGGCGTGGTTCAATCGAAGGACAATGGGATGCCGATTATGGGAGGTGTTGATCTGGGTTGTTAACGCCTGGTTGTGTCATGCTTTGGCTCTTTCCATTCACCCCATCGCTAAGGTTAGACCTTTTTTTTCTTTTCCAAAAGCTGTTAGGGCTTTCACTCCTACCATCAATGTAGCTTGTGAGTGGGCCCTTTTCTGAACATTTGTGAGCCGTTTGGGGCCCATTTCTGCCCCAACCCCAGTTTCACATGTACACACATTCTTGCATATATGTATACACATTTTACTTCATTTGTGTTCTGTTCCTGTACTGCAGGAAATTTGGTGAGGGGACTGGGTCCCTTTTTCAAACTTTTTGCATACAGCCTGGATACGGGACCCCTCTTGACCAATTTGTTTTTATGGGAAATAGCAGCCACAAATTGTGAGAGAGGTGACAGTGATGTTAGGGAAGGGGTCAAGGGAGAAGATGATCAAAACATTATAAAAACCAAAGGTGATTTACTAGAGAAATAAGCCAAAAAGAAAAACAAAATATTAGGGTTGAGAAAAGAGAAAAATCTCGATGTACAGAAGACCCAAGAAAAGATGCGCGGGAGAGAGCACCTGACTCAGGGTGACTGGGCCATCTATTCGATTAGAAGCAAACAATTTTAAGAAACCAACTACAGAAGTTGCAGAAAGGTAGAAAAACTAGCAGGATCAAATTCCATATGTTTGGATTTTCTTATTTAAAAATCAAATTGTTCATAACTCAACTAACTTGGATGGAATTGTTATGAATCTTAAATCTCAAAACACATACCCCTCCCTCTCGCTTTAAATACGAACAAAAAGTGCTTTCAATTTATGATCATGGTCACAAGATGTTAGGAAATGTTGAAATGGGCCATCTTGAACGTGTAATCAGGTCTCCGTGTGGAACTGGAACAATGTCATGACAAACAAAATAGACAAAAACATGCTGCTAGTAGAAATAGGATGCTATGTTGAGGAGAGACTAAAGAGGACGTCCATCGGTTCCGCAGTTTACACTGACATGCGAAGATGAACACTGGGCCGGCCTGGGATCAAAATGTATCTAGAACACAGACCAATCAGTCTATCAGCTGCAAGAACCAATGGTATGAATATATATAGCTACATATATACACCAAAATACATGCCTCGCTTGTAAGAATAAGCAGTGAGAGAGAGACCGTTTTTAATTCTACAGGATGGCTCTTCAATATCAGGAATGTACGCACGTAGTTTTTGAAATGGCTAGTTGAAATGTATTCCGGGCCAGAAACATGGTAGAGATTCTGTAATATCTTGAATGAAGGGGTCGTTAATTAGTTGTCAACAACAGGCTGCATCGTGTGCTCAAAGGAATTCTGTCCATCCTCTCCCATGGAGTAGCTAGAGACAGGCTCACCTGTGTGATGGAGATCAAACTATAGGCGCATGTACGTACGTAGTTGCTCAACATGCTTCATTCTGTCTGGTATGATGGAGATGTTTCGACAACAATTGAATCAAAAACAAATAAATTAAATGTTCGTGTCCATGCTGTATAGCAGCAGTTAAATTAAAATCCCCTTCCGATAAATTCAGGGCCAGGTAGTTGTTCATATGATGATCACTGGAGGTTTATATGATCATTAATTTCAGGGTCCGTAAAATTAATCGAGATACGCACAAGCTGACCCGAACACCCACAATAAACTTTAAAAAAAACCCCTTCCGATACAGTGAAAAACCAGCCGAAACATCTCCTGTTAATTATACATATATAAATAAAAACGATTTCTTTTTTTATGCTGAGAATCGAGATCAAGCGACACTCCAAAATTGTCCTGAAAGCTAACACGCAATTGATTGCAAGGTGACAAAAGCGCACAAAACTTTTATCCCATGGACACCAGTAGAACAGCCCATACATACACACCTACGAAGTTCATGGACCCTAGCCTTTTGGTTCTCCTGTTCCCGAACAACCTCCTAGATGATGATTTGACAGGTTAGTATCCCCCACCCCATCATATCTATCATATCTTTGCCCTCAATTGCTACAACTCTTGTATTCATTACACCTGGTCGTCTCTGATTCATTTCTCCTCTCTGTCTCCCACGACACCGCCGCTCGCTTCTTTTCCCTCCAGTTTCAAAATCTCCCTCCCCATCCCCCCCCCCCCTTTACGTGGCAGCTATCCGTCATGCCCACCTCATCACCTCCCCGATGGTCCGGGCCTGATCCAAATTCACCACCACACCCCCTCCTTCGCCGGCCAAAATCACTACAAATCCCCGATGCGAGTTAGTTTTCACTTCGACAAAACTCATTTCCTGTCCATCAGATATTTCTAATAGGTTATCTAGAATTACTGATCTCCTGTCTATCCAATGGATTCTCAGATAAATTACCCGTCTCTAGATTAATATGCTTGCCAAAAATCCCCATTACAAATTATATCCAAACCCAAAAAAATCTGGGTGAGCTTCCTCCAATGTTACATTGCCAATTCTCGAATCAGTTTTTTTTTTTTTTTTGTCATAACAAAGGCAGTGTAGAAAAATGGATAATCCCTTCCATTTTCTAATGCACTGTACAGGAGAGTTAAATTGTTTAGGAGACGCGCTGTGTTTTTTAAGAAATTATTTTTTATTATTTTAAATTAATTAAAAATAATTTTAATATATTAATATCAAAATAAAATTTAAAAAATAAAAAAATATATATTTTTAATATATTTTTAAATAAAAAACACTTTCTATTACTCTTAAGAGTTTATTTTAAAAGATAATAACAGTTGTTTTTTAAAATATTTTTATTTAAAAATATATTAAAATAATATTTTTTATTTTTAAAAATTATTTTTAATATTATTATATCAAGATATTTTAAAAAAATTAATTTTAAAGAAAATGTTTTTATTTTTTTAGAAACAGAATTCAAAACGACACCTAGAAGCCCATCATATTCTAACAGAAACAACTAGATAGTAGATAATCATGGATTTTCACAAGGGTAGTTTTGTCAAGAAAAAAAGAAGAAAAGACTGATCATTAGATTTCCTGCGCGACCCCATTAGTTTTCATGCACAGATGATTTACGAGAATAATTGAAGCATCATTAGACCTCACATGAACACCCAGTATACATTTTGACCAAAAAGCCCAGCCAATAACAAAATTACGACCCATAAAAAAATGTCACTTTATAGTAAATAAAAATTATATGAAGATTAATCAATTCAATAAAGTAATATAACAAAATCCCTCTTCCCTTCATTTTTATCCAATCCCGTCCGTTCATTTTATAATCAACGCATAAAAACAAGCCAAAAAAAGGAGGCCTTTACTTTTCTCCCTCTAATAAAGGTAATAGAAACAGGAGAGATCTAAGGCGCGGGGTAATGGTCTTATCTACGGTTCCTGTACATCCGGTGCAGTAGATCTTAGCCTCTTAATAATCGGTTCAGTTTCAGGGGCTTGGCTGCTGGCCGAGATGGGATTCTCGGAACGCGTGCTACAGCTCCCACAAGCAGCAGCTGCGTCGAGCACGCCAGCTGGGCTAGCCGGATCAACTAGGGCATCATCCGATAAATCCTTAAGCCGAGCCGTCGGACACGTGTCGATCAGGTATTCCTCTATTAGTTGGTGACAGCTTCTCACCATTTCCTTCAAAAAGAACACATTTTTAGTTTTTATTACACAGATTTCAATATCTCTCAGTTAATCTCGTAAAGGTGGTGAATATCGGAAATATATATATATATATATATATATATATATATATATATATATATATATATATATATATATATTTCCAGAAAAGACCCCACTGACAACAAAAATTATCAATTACGCCCCAAAGATTATAAATATTTACCCTGTTTACTCTCTCATGAAAGAACTGCCCAACACCAGCCTTCAATGGTATAGTATCAAAATTCTTTCCCGCAGCGGATATCACCGCAGCAGCTGCCACCGTCGACGGTGCAAAACCCAAGAAATCAATCACTGAAAAAAACCCAAGAAGATTTCAAAATGTTTCATAAAAATTGTCAAACGTCAATCAGATTTTGGGTGAGATTTGAATTACCACGGGTGGTGTTGAGAATGAGATCCGCTGAGTTTTTCAAGACCCGATTGAAATTCTCGGGTTTTGTTGAGGAACAAGAAGGGAGCTTTGAAATGAAGTAATCAAGATAATCGAATGGAGTGGTTGATCGTAATCTCCAATTGAGATTGGCCATGACCCGAAGCTCCATTTTTTGAATGTTTTTGGGCTCGAATATGAATCCAGGTTCAAGTATTTGAAGGTCTAATAACAATGGCACGTCTGGTTCTTCCATTTTCGCTGCTAAAGACAAGCATGCCACTGATAGTAGCTGAAACGGCCACCCATTTTCCTGTTTCAATTAAGAAAACCCGAGCTTTAGATCAATAAGATAATAAAAATCACTCTTTTGTGTAATGTGTGAATTCACTTTCCCGCGAAATCTGATATTTGAAAGGGAAAGTTGAAGAATGGGATATTTTGAAGATAAATATGGAATGTTCCTGGAAAATCCGATATTTTCCCGGGTGAGAATGGAGTTTAGCAGGAAAAGAAAACAAAGGGAGGGCGATTTATTATTTATTTACCGGAAGAGAGTAAGAGGAAAGAAAACGGTCGAAGTAATTGACGGAGAGTAACGCCGTTAATGGCCTGAACTCGTAGTGTGCATACACCTGCATTGCCAAAGCAATAGATATCACCACCACATCAATACATACACAAGTGTAGACACCTACGTATCTATACACCTGTAGGTACCTTGAGGATCCAGTTGATGGAATCTTGGCGAGCCGTGATGTCAATGGAGCGGTGACGGCAACGATGGAGATAATCCGACAAGGGCATGAAGTGAGATTCAGAGTCAATCAGTTTGGTGATGGTATTCTCATCGGATGGTGGAGAAAGGATGATGGATGGTGATGGTGGTGGGAATTGAGGGTGGCTAGAGATCCACGTGTCGGCATCCCGTTGGACCACCTCACTGGCATCCTCCCCACAGTACAGGCTGTTAAGTGCAGAGGCAGAGGGGTCCGGTAAGTGAGAGTGAGAGTGAGACATAGTGAGGGTGGCTATGGGTGGTTAATGGCAGGACAACGGCATTGGTAGCGGCGGAAAGAGGGAGGAAGAGAGTGTTGGTGGTGTTTGGTGGTGGCTGTCTGGTTTTGGACATGGCTTGGTTATGGGTCTTCTGGGGATAACATGTTTCGGGTGGATGCTGTTGTTGTGTGCGTCTCTCTCTTCCTCTCTTGATGGGTTTTCTTTTTTTGTTTGTGTCTGGCTCCCCAGAGCTTTGAATAATGGAGGAGAGAGTGTGCGTGTGTGGAGGGATGAGAGAATGGAGAGGGGTGTGCCGTGTATTGATCTTTTCACGTGGGTTTATGAATGGTGATTTTGTTTTGACCAAAATTAAATGGAGAGCTTTTTGCTACTTATGGTTTACTTTCCCTTTTCTTTTTTGTTAAATCTCGCAATTATTGTAAAGTTTCCACCCATTAAAATTGCTTTCCACCTTCAAAATTATCAAAAAAATTTTATATATAGACAATGCAAGGAATAAATGAAAATCTTAAAAGAATATTTTAATAAATTTTTAATAAATTTACTTTCCCTTCATTTGTGTGCTGAACCTACCTCCATTGTCTGTTACGGGCAACACAGCATTTCTATTTGGTAGCATGAAGTAAATAGAAACTACACTATCATGTGCACAAATGCATGTAAAGAGAGAAAAGGGAAGAAACCAAGGGTGCGCTTAATCTAGGCGCAGTGCGAGTAGATCCCTTTGGAGATTTTACTCTACACAACAACACGAGTTGGGTCTGAGAGATAAAAACTAAGTCCCAAAGAGAATTGTTGCTCGATGGATCGACATGTTAAATGTTTTGTGCTCAAATTAAGACAAGGGTTAGGGTTCGCCTCCTCTTTGAGGTAGTTTTTTACCGCAGTTAAAATTGTATTTGGTTGCGTTTTGTTGCCTTACCCAGCAACAAAATTAAGCGGCAGACCCCGTACAACTTGTCCAACCAAGATGTAGAAATCTTTCCGATGACAAAATAAGATATCAATGTTTTTCAGACCTAACAAGAGAGATCGAATTTTACTAACATAGTAACATGTCAGTCATCGCTGTTGATCAGTATCAATATACAGGGAGTTGTTGACTTTTTGTCCTAGCTGTAAGGCCCCTACAGGCTGAAGACATCTTGAGTGACCCCGCTCACAGTCAAGCCCATGTGTTCCGTACACTTTGTATATGGGAACTAGGGTTGATGTATCCATCGTGTATTTGGCTGTCAAATACCATCGTATCGAAGCACAGGCTCACCACATTATTGACCTTCGAGATTTGCAACTGTAACAATTTGGTTTCATTCTATCCAAACCACCTTTTCCTTTTCTTTTCTTTTGTCTTTTTCCATGAAGCGGGGCGGATGGATAATGCAAGGTGCTTCTTCTACTTGCACAGTGCCTGATGACATTTCTTATAATTTGAATTTCTTTTATGTTTTTTAATTATTTTAAATAATTTTAAAAAATAAAAAAAAATCTGGGAAGGATGCTGATTTTACTGAGGAATTTGCATTTCTTTTGTCGAATTTTATCTGGCCTAATTTCCGTAGTAGCAGATTTTACTCCAAATGACTTGACAGCTTCTCTTCTCTTCTCCTTTGTTACCTAAATGGAGCACTAAACAAATAACCTTTTTTGCCAACTTATTACCAGCGTTTGCATGCCATTTATGGTTTTGTGCCTTAATAAATCAAGGACACGGCTCACCGTGTGATGTGATATGATATGACCTGATTTTTTTTTTCTTTTTAGTTTTTTGCCCATGACATTATTTTGATTTAAACCACGCTCATCTGCTTCTCGCTCGAGTCTCTGCGGGCTTCAGCGCCATATAACACACATAAACACAGTTAGAATTTATGTTCTCTCTTATTATTACAATGTATTTTTAAGTTAAAAGCGCTTTTAAAAACAAATTTTCCCTGTACAACAAGTACTCATGTTTACACGATGGGTCCCTGTGCATCCACAGTGAACTGAAAGGTATACAAAAGGTCGCCAAAACCCCATTAGCAGTTCATTTGTGAAAAAGTACTGAGGTTGCAATCATACGGAATGGGAATGCAATTCTTTATGGGTTTGTCACAAATATAATTGAACCCTCGACTGCTAAACATCCAGGATCACATGCCACCACTCTGAACCTTCCATGAATCGAGGCAGTCTGACTATCAAACTGTAAGGCAAGGAATAATGAATGGGAAGGAAAGACAGTTAGAAGGAATCAGAAATTCTCGTTCAACATGATGGAGCATGGACCAAACTGATTTCAACACAAAATTTTCAATCCCCGAATTCAACCATGCTTTCTTGCCGAAGTGACACTTAAAAAGGCCTTAGACTTGGGAGTTCTACCAATACTTCATTTTACTCCTGTACAACGGGAATTGGGTCCAGCAGATGACCAGGGGAAAAGGGCTTCGAGATTTTAGTCACTATTCACTCCCTGACTCGTTTCAGAAAATCGTGAAAAGTCCTCCTGAGAGGATGATGCGATATGGAAGATAAACTTCTTGTCACGTTTAAACTTTAAAGGTGTGGCAATGGCCAAGACACATAGCTTTGCCAAAATGTACTCCACAGTACACAGCAAAAAGAAAAAAGAAAAAAAGAGCATCTGATTGAGACTAAATTCTATTTCATACACCTTCAAAAGTGATTTTGAGATATTACAACACCAGCTCTCACACAAAGCTACATAAAAACCTGCAGTAAAAGAATTTAGCTATGGTGAATTGCATTCTAACATCTGTAGCCTGTAGGAAAAACGGATGTTAGGTTCATCCAAATAAAATAAAAAGAAAAGAAATCCTTGGCAATCAAAAAGGCCAATTCACAAAGCACGACAGATTCTTATTCTCATAAAAGAAGCGAGATAAAAAGGTTCATCACAAGCTAAAATTAAAAATATGACATGCATTATCTTCGAGAATGCTTAATAAAGCTACCATCAATTTCTTATAAAGGCACATGAATTAGGTTCCCTTTGTTACTTGTTTATCGTGAATAAAATTCTATCTGCGGTAAATTTTTCAAAGATCATTACTGTTTGCATTTGATATTTATTAAATAATATTGCAATCACAAGTTTAGACTACCAAGTTGGTGTGTCTGGCTTAACTATTCCCATACAATGTAATTCTCATTTTGATATATAATATTGTTGTGGTACTATTTGTTTTGGCGTTTTAAAATCACTTTTAAAAAAATTTAAATTTTTTTATTTTTTTCTTTGCTTCAAATTAATTTTTTTTTGATGTTTTTAGATTATTTTGATGCGCTAATATAAAAAAAAATTAAAAAATTAAAAAATATTATTTTAATACATTTCCGAGTGAAAAAAACATTTTGAAAAGTAATCGTAACCACACTCTCAAACACGCTCGAAATACTAGGAGTGCAACAAATTCGGAATTTTGTTTATTTTCACTTCTTTTCAGCTTTTCTTTGATGGCAAGGAAGAGCTCTAAAATTAGAATGAAGGGAAAAACCTGTTAAGATTCCAAGGTAGTGTATAGAACTCCTCATGTCGTCGTGACTAAAATATCTGAACCTCTCCCACCAGTGCCTGCCACTCTCTCGGCGGGTTGTGCTGTGCGCCAGACTGTGAGTGCAGTCCAAGAAACAAGCAACTAAAATTGCCACTGTTGCTGGAGAGGAGAAGATCACTTGCATTATGCCGTTGAACTGAAGAAATCAGAACAACTTCATCAAAATACAAATCTCTTAATAAATTTATTGAACAACGATTATGCTATAAGATCAGATGCAATTCAAACATTTGTAACCAGGTGGCACCGGTGTGGACAGGGACACGACCAGAAACCAAAAGGTATTCCTTTAAGTACTGTGGCACAGGAAGGCCCAAGAAGAGAGAAGCCAAGGATGAACTTTGTTCTGAAGCTATTGAGTTGCAGAACTTGAGAAATCCCAGACCAGCAGAAGCTGCTTCTCCCACAAAAATATCAGAGTCAAAAGTCGATTAAAATGGTTTCCTTGAAGGGAAGTTGACAGTAGAACAATGGAGCATAACTAAGAGATATTACAAAACAAATTGATCCCTATTGATCTTTATATACCACGTTCAAAAACTAGTATAGAACACATAGATTCTTGTTTGATCTTTATTTTCCATGTGAAACTTCTTACTAAGTCAACCCTTCCTCTTTGCACTACGAAGATACCACCCTATTTTGGCTCCAACCAGTGAGTTATTATGTGAGCTTGAAAAAAAGTGACAGCATGTATCAATCTTCCTAACCAACAGACAGAAAGATAAAAAATCTCATAGAAACTAAATTCATTTTCTCCTGTCGCTCACTATTTCATTTACCACAGCAATTCCTATCTGTTCAGTTTATGAAGTTGAGTCTTGAATTAGGAATGCCATATGGTTTCTACAAAAACAACTACAGAATAGAGGTATACACTGACTAGTAAGAACAGAGGGCCTAACTACGTATTGTGGTGACTATGGACTTTTCTCTAGCATCTTCTTGTAATCAGCTGGCAGTAACATGTGTTGGTAACGTTAATTCACATACAAAACTTTAACTGAGTTATGTGACTTCCAGTAGTCTTTAGAGTTTTAATCTTCATCGTTAACATTTCTATTGTAGAATCAGGCAAACTGTCCCACTGAACATCATTTTGCTCTTGGTAAAATTGATTGATAATTTAGATCCAGCCATAAAGAACATAGAAAAGTAATACATACCCGCGTAGGCAAAGAGGACACAGTAAAGAGCTGCCACAATTGGCAACGGTATAGGAAGCAAGAATAGTCCCGAATTTTCCTGTTAAAGATAAGTTGCAACAGTGTAAGAACAATTACTGATTAAACAATGCAATGATGGTGCCAGATTTCTATTCGCAAAATTGATAAAGACTTCAAGTTGAAATGATAGGAAAAAGATAAGGAGCCTTTTTAAAAGGACAGTGGTCAATAATCATGACAGGACAAAAAGAGAATCTAAAACATTGATTGCCATGAGAAATGAAATTCAATTCATTCATAAAAAGATAATAAATAAAAAGAAAATAAAAGATTGCAATGTGGAATACTGCACTTAACACAGAAAAGAAAAGCATGAAGCCCGCTGATATTTGAACAACTCTCTGACTTCCAACTCGTGTTAATCCCAAAAGACCTGCATTTTCACTGTAAGCCTAACAGAGAAAAATTAGATTACTGAATTGGTTGGAAAGAATACTAGCATTAGGACATCCATCAATTCATCACACCCAACAACAACGATATTTTACATCTATGCATAAATTAGAGCATCTTAAACAAGCAACATAATAGTTTGCAAATCAACATATGGGCCGTATACCTGAAAGTAGGTTAAGCATTTTGCTTATAGATTATGAATGTGGTAAACTATAGTTAAATGAAGGTCATATTATCATCACATTCTCATTGAACAATCCACCCTTCAACAAAAGCAAAAAAAAAAAAACTTGTTTATTTTTTTTTACACTGAATTAGTGGATCCATTTCCGGGGTATTAGTTAAGTTAGAAAAGAGTTTTGTGTCCAGAAACAACAAATAGAACGTAAAAGGTCTGAAAAAAATATATAATGAGACACCAATTGGTTATGTCCTACCAGCCATCCAATACCACGGCTGAGTACAGAAGGAGGCAGAGGAGTGGCACTCGCATATCTTGATACCGCAATTGTACCAGTAGACTGCAGAAAAGTAAAATAACATTAACAGCATTGATTGAATAAGTGGAGTGCTTGTTAGGGAACTTTCAACAAAAAGAATTATAAAAGAACAGGAGATCGGGACTCAGAATTCAAGCAATTCATGATAGGGTTCACCTATTCATCCACATATAAATTCTCGCAAAAGAAAGTTTATTAATCCATCTTCTATCTGACAATATTCATACACCAAGCATTAAAGTTATTTAAAGAACAAGCATCCACAAATATGATTTAGAACTGGCAAAATCCTCACTGTCAGTGAACTTAAATTAGGCAAACCATTGTATTTGGCATCTATAAAAGGAGTTCAGATGGGAATTATCTTGATAAATCGTACCTCAACTATAGCAACAAAACAAGCAGCCATCATCGCAAAAACATCACCAGCGTCAAAAGTGGGACGCCCCCATTGAGATGGATATGGAACCTTTATCCTGAATATTAATAGTTCATCCTGTGAATTTATATGTTATGGTAAAAAATCAATTAAATGATTCAAGGTTTCTATAGTAGATCAAAGCTCACCAAGGAGCAGCACTAATGAGCCCAGCACGATCAACACGAGAGCTAAGTTGTGTGTCTGGATGCTTATTATTATATGCACCAGCCACAGTCAAAACTGCTGGCATATGCCCATACAACTGCAATGGCAAACAGAACTGCAAACCGACTGCTTATGGTGCTCCTTGATTTCATCATGTGAGGAACAAACTGCAATATTTTTTATTGTGTAAGAAAAGAAAAAGGAAACTCAATGATATTAGGTAAAATTATTCGAAAACTTGAAAAACCAAAAGCATAAAAGAATAATAATAAAGAAAAGGTAACTCTCTCTAACTTGTATCCAGTTAGAGAACATAATTGGGTGGAAAAAAGGTCCTTGCATTCTCAAATTTAATATACTAGTTCAGGATATCCAAGGTACACCATCTAAAGAAGAGCAAATAGTGAGGACACAAGGCCATTGCCTAGGAACCGGAAACCAACCCTGCTCCTTTATTTACCAACTAAAACACTTGGCTACTGAATTATTTTTGTAGTCCACCCTCAATTTCTGTTAATAAGCCAATTGTACTAGACGAAGAAACCAAATTTATTGAAAGAGACGATGCCTCTTGCTAATGATCTCTTCTGCCAACTAGGAATATGAACATAAATATCAATTAAGATCCTAGAGAGGCTCTGATCTTACAAGCACGTTTTCAATTAAAAAAAAACAGTGAAATCTTTTAATCAACGATACAAGAAAATAATTGAGGATGTTGATCACCTGAGATATGAAGACCACGAAAAGGAGTGCCAGGATTCCAATTTCAACACATTTTGCCAGCTACAAGCATCAACAAAGAGAAGCATATTAAACAAAACTTGATACCCAAATGGAAGAAAAAGCAGCACTAACACATGTAGTTTCATTGACAGCTGTTCCATCTATAACATCACTAGCTTAATAGATCAAGCCTACTAGACTGCGCAAAACTTAAACTGCCATCTATTCAAACTAAATTATCTTGAGGCAACCGACTAAAGACATGGAACACCAGTTTTTCTATGGACCTGCTATACTCTCTCCAGTTGGCAATTGTAGGAACAGAAGCAAGAATGGTCAGGAAAGCTATTGGGAAATGCACAAAGGAAGAAAGACGTTTAAAACATGAATAAGGAAGTTGTTATCGAAAAAACATCAGAGGTATGAACTCAGGGAAGAAAGACAAAAAAATCCTGCTTCCAATGACGTGTTCCCTTAATTATTAAGAAATCACACAAATATGACGACCAACAAGTTTTGCTTCTCTCAGCAAACATAATGGGCTTTGTATATTATTTTGAAGCACATGCATCTCCAATAGAAGAGGTTTAGAACTTGAGATTTTAATTATCACTGCATGCATTTCCCCAGCAAAACTAGTAGAATTGGGTGTTCGGCATTCTTTCTTGTGGGAATTCATGTGCATAGAGCCCAAGTCCGGTAAGAATCACAAGAGGTATTGCAGCAACAGGGCTGAGAAATCTGCATCAAGGAACATGAAGATCAAGCTTCCTTAAGCAAGTGATTGATGCATTAAGTCATCCCAAATACACTTACATAATATCGCAGCCTCATACCTTGCAAAGAGTCTCCAGAATCCAAAGAAACCAATGTTCCTTGTACAGCTTTCATGGTTAGCTTAAACCTAAAAAAAAACAACCACAAATGTGATAGAAATATGATAGTCGATTCTAACTCTTTAACTTTCCTCGTGCACTTTCCAAAAATAACGGGTAATTTTAAGCATTTCCTTGCATATTCTCCAAGAAACAAACACAGGCATAAAATTTGAGAATGGCATTTACAAGGGAGGGAGGGAACTAAACTTAACCTGACGTGGAGTAAGAAATATGACATTAGTGCTATTGTTAGTAGATAAAGAAATGGTTATTGTGGGGATGATAAAAGCATAGGATCCTCCAATGACCACAGGAAGCCGAGTGCCGAACCATCTCTGCAATAGAGTGTTTATACCCGCAACAAAGAGCAGCGTGTTAATCATCTCAGCCTTCTCCACCAACAAAAATAGAAATATCCAGCTAGAAGGAAATTATAGAAACACAAACTTGAAATCAAAATCAAAATCTGTTAATCACATATATGGTTTTTACATTGCCACGGCTAATCAAAAGAACGAATATGGAAAGAATGATCACAGTAGTCCCGAGCATCACTAGGTAATGCTGAAAACCTAGTAGTATTGCTACAGCTGCGTTCAATCGAACAAGTTTTTAGAAAAATTGATTTACTGCACTAGAATTTAGTATTGGCTATACCATAATGACAATCAAGTACTGAACTTTAAATAAATGTAAGTATTTAAATCTTAATTTTGTCAGGTGAGGGGAGGGGGGGGGGGGGGGGGGGGGGGGGTCAATCAATGGTGAAGTCAAGAGAATGTGGTAATCAAGAGCAAAAACAGGCATGAAAACGAAGAGCAGTCGAAGGAAGAAAAGGATGGAGAAGCGAACAGAGTTTCCATAATGTAATGCATTCAAACTTAAAAACAAAGCAAAGGAGTAATTATTACCCCAAGAAGGAGAGCTGGAGACAAAGAAATCAACGCCAGGGAGCTGGTCTTTGACAGGAAATGGTGCGAACACACCAACTTTAGCAGCGCCTCCAACTGCCATTGTTTCTTTCTCTGTTTTCCTTTATGTTAAACTAGTCAGATGACCGGGCGATACCGCGGATAAAATTTTTTTACATAAAAAATATTAAAAAAATTTAAGATTTAGAAGTGTTAGGTTTTTTTATAAAATTATATCCAAGAGTCTTGAGTTTTACTGCAACGTCTGATCCAAGAATAATATTTATAATATTAATAATAACATTAAACTTGCATGACTCAAGTTTAAGTGGGTTTGGTTGCAATACCAGACCCAATAACCTTGGATGTGGGTCTGGCTGCAAGGTCGTATCATAAAAGTATGATAATTAAATAGATTAAGTAAAAAGAAAAAAACATAGAAAAAAAACCAACATGAAGAAAATAACTAATGAAGAAAAAGAAAAAAAATCCGAATTAACTGGGTTAACTCTTTAAACCAGGTTAACTCGTCAAACATTGGATTTGTGTCGTGAAAGTTTGATAACTAAATAGAAAAAAAAATTGACGGGTTACCCCAGAATTAACTGGGCTAACCCGTCAAACCCAAGATTCGTGTCATAAAAGTCTGATAATTAAATAGAAAAAATTTAATATTAAAAAAGTAAATTAAAAAAATAATTAAAAAAGAAAAAAAAAGAAAAAAGCCAGAAAAAAAAACTAAAGGCATCAGCTTTTTCACTATGGACTGCATTGTGCAGTCCACAATAAAAGGCTTAAAAAGGAAAAGAAAAGGGAAAAAAACAAAGGCATACCCACAGGTTAATTTTTTTTTCTTGCATAAAAAATATAAAAAACGCTAAGATCTAAGAGTGTTAGGTCTTTCTGTAAAGATATACCAAAAAGCCTTGGGTCTAACTGCAACGCTTGACCCAAGAGTAATATTTATAATGTTAATAATAATATTAAACTTACATGACTCAAGTTTAAGTGAGTCTGACTGCAACACCAGATCCAAGAGCCTTGGATGTGGGTCTGGCTGCAAGATCGTGTCATAACAGTATGATAATTAAATAGATTAATTAAAAAGAAAAAAACAAAGAAAAATAAACCAACATGAAGAAAAAAATTAATGAAGAAAAAGAAAAAAAATCTGAATTAACTGGGTTAACCCTTCAAACTAGGTTAACTCATCAAACTTGGGATTCATGTCATGAAAGTTTGATAACTAAATAGAAAAAAAAGTTGATGGGTTAACCAAGAATTAACTCAATTAACCCGTGAAACCAGGTTAACCAGTCAAACCCGGGATATGTGTCATGAAAGCCTGATAATTAAATAGAAAGAAATTTAACATTAACAAACTAAATTAAACAAAAAAAAATAATTAAAAAGAAAAAAAAACTTCGGGTTACCTCGTCGAACCAGGTTAACCCGTTAAACCCGAGATCCATGTCATAAAAGTCTGATAACTAAATAAAAAAAATTTAACATTAACAAAAGAAAAAAAACAAATAAAAATGGACGGGTTAACCCAGAATTAACTGGGTTAACCCGTAAAACCAGGTTAACCCGTGAAACATGAGATATGTGTCATGAAAGTCTGATAACTAAATAGAAAGAAATTTAACATTAACAAACTAAAGTAAACGAAAAAAATTAATTAAAAATAAAAAACAAATCCGGGTTAACTCGTGAAACCAAGTGAACTTGTTAAACCCGGGATCAATGTCATAAAAGTTTGATAACTAAATTAAAAGAATATTAACATTAACAAACTAAATTAAACAAAAGAAAATTTATTAAAAGAAAAAAAACAAAGAAAGAAAAAAAAGAGCTAAAGGCATCAAAAAAGAAAAAATTAAAAAAAAATGAAAAAAAATAGCTTAAACTAAATTAAACAAAAAAATATATATTAAAAGAAAAAAAACAAAGAAAGAAAAAAAAACTAAAGGCATCAAAAAAGAAAAAATGAAGAAAATGAAGAAAAATAGCTTAAAAAAACAGCTTAAAAAACGGAAAAAAAGAGAGAGAAAAAAAGAAAAACAGCTCAGCCTTTCACTATGGATTGCTACAGTGAAAGGCTGAGCAGTTTTAGTATATTTCTAATTAACTGGTTTAACCCGTGAAACCTGAGATATGTGTCATGAAAGTCTGATAACTAAATAGAAAGAAATTTAACATTAACAAACTAAAGTAAACGAAAAAAATTAATTAAAAAGAAAAAAAAATCCGAGTTAACTCGTGAAACCAAATTAACCTGTTAAACCTGGGATCAATGTCATAAAAGTCTGATAACTAAATTAAAAAAATATTAACATTAACAAACTAAATTAAACAAAACAAAATTTATTAAAAGAAAAAAAACAAAGAAAGAAAAAAAAAAGCTAAAGGCATCAAAAAAGAAAAAATTAAAAAAAATGAAAAAAAAATAGCTTAAACCAAATTAAACAAAAAAAATATATTAAAAGAAAAAAACAAACAAACAAAGAAAAAAACTAAAGGCATCAAAAAAGAAAAAAATAAAAAAATAAAAAAAAATAGCTTAAAAAAAACAGCTTAAAAAACAAAACAAAAAAGAAAAAAAAAAAAAAAAAAAGAGAGAAACAACTCGGCCTTTCACTATGAATTGCTACTATGAAAACCTGAGTAATTTTAGTATATTACAGCAGGGAAGACAATTGCAGGCAGTATTAGAGGAAGCAGTTAGGCAGTCATTGATCTGACTAAATGCATTAACTCTTTTTTTTTTCTTACATATATCCTTTCTTTTGTTTCTAGGATTTTTGCTTGTTGGAATTTGAGAGATTTTATTCTTGTATGAAAGGAAAGCTATCAACTGCAGCAGATTGACAGTGACTGGCATCTACTGTCTGCCTGTTAAGAAAATGACAGTTTTACCTCTTGTGGGGTAGAAATGAATATACTGTTTAAGGTTTGTTAATGGCGGATGGGTGGCCAAATTAATCGAGAGTTTTTATACTCGGTTGGGTAGTTGTCCGAGTCGTCTGGGTTAATTTTAATTTTTTTTATAAATTAAAACAATATTATTTTAGTTAAAAAAATAAATAATCAATGGGTTGTAACTAAGTTTTTGATTGGGTCTTGCCGGATCAATCAGCCAAATTAACCAGGTCAACCAGCCATGTCACTCGGGTTTTTAACTTCCCTTATTTTTTTTAAACCCGACCCGGTTTCTGCTCCGGATCCTGGATTGAACCACCTAGCCGGGCCAGATTTTAAAACTATGATTAAACCAAGTTTTTGTACACTTGTTTTTTTATTTTCAAAACTTAAGATTTACTCTGGATTAAAAATATATTAAAATAACAATTTTTTTATTTTTTAAAATTTAATTTTGATATTAATAAATTAAAATATATTAATCATTTTATAAAATAAATTTATTTTTTTATTTTAAATTAATATATTTAAATTATTTAGATATGTTGATATTAAAAATATTTTTTTAAAAATAAAAAATATATATTATTTTGATATATTTTCAATTAAAAACATTTTCAAAAATAATTTATGACTCCAAATATCCCCTCAATTAAAAAAAAAATTCATTATAAATTTGTTCCTTACTAATACACATACAAAAGCTAGCCAATCTAATGACTTATTATAAGAAACTCTAAAATTATTGGGATTTCTACTGTGGTACATGTATAGTGAATCAAGAAACAATTAACTGTAAACTTGCAAAGTTGCTTGTCACGGCTTTTGATTGTTGCTTTGCTTTTCCTTTAAGTTACTTATTATATATTATATTATATATACACACACTATATTAAAACGCGAGGGGAAAACATTGTGCATTTATTATGGACACAGACTCATTTATTATGGATGACATTGTAGACTCATTGCACTGTAGACGGCTACTGAGTATTGTTGATAGCAGGACCTAGCAGTGGTGGGCTCAGAGCTGCGAGCAGCTCCCATTAAAATTTGGCCATGCTACCACCAGGACTCAGTGTTGTTGGGTATTGCTAACAACAGGACCTAGTAGCGATGGGCCTAGAGTTGCGAACATGACCCACCATCAGAACCCAGTAGCGTTGGTTAGGTCTGTTTCATTCGAAATCTAGGACTGCAATTGGGCTGGAGGAAACCAGTCGACCCACCGGGTCATCCCGAAACTCGGGCGACCCGGAAAAAACATAGTAGAGTCCTTTTTTTTCAAAAAAAAAATTCTTCTACCTAAAGACCCCTCTTTTTTTATATTTTTCAATTGATTACTAACTCATTTCAAAGTTTACCATATAAATACTAGAAGAGTGTTTTATTTTTTTCAATGTGGGATTTGAAGTCCTTTAGTATATATGCTCTATGTTCACAAGAAAAAAAGTTATTTTTTTTCAATGTGGGATAAAAAAACATTTTGAGGTAATCTTTTAAACTTAATTGTTTACAATATGTATAGCCTATATCTACATGAATTATTTCTTAATTTTTTCATATAAAATATGAAAACCTTAATTTTTTTTTCCAATTTTCCCGATTTGACTCGAGTCAACCCATCTAACCCAGGCCTGACCCTTTGGCTAGGTTAACTCCCATGTCAGGTTTGATAACTATAGTTGTCATGAAAATATATTTTTTGATTTGCTATATTTTTTAAACTATCAAAATGCGTTGAAAAAATCTACATAAATAATTTTTTATAAAAAAATAAAAATATTTGACCCGCGGCGGAGCGCGGTCCACATAGCTAGTCTCTTCCAAAATCCATCTCATGTTTAAATAGATGAGAAATGTGTGAATGAATGTTGTAGCAAGGTTCTTCCCTTTATAACTTATGGTGCCTAATATTGGGTTGCTATTAGTATTAATTAACAAAATCTTTATTGTATTACAAATTACAAAATCACAACAGAAAACTAAAGGTCCTAAGTAAAAGACTGTGACTTCTGAGTGAATACATTGTGGACTCTAGCAATCTTTCTCAGCAAGAAGTTGAACTTTTCCGGTCTTTTCGCGTGAGTTGAACATTATTTCCAGATTTGCATCTCGGCCTGTGAAGTTTGCTGGTGTCTCTTGATCGGCTTTAATTGGTCTAGGATCGTTTGTTGGGGCGTTTGCGGCTGCATTCAAGAGGGTAGTTGTGTGGAGGTCACGAGGCTATTGGGTTTGATTGGGTTTTGGCTGGGCTGGGATGACTTCATTGTGGCTGGTCTTTGGGTGTATGGTGAGCCTTTTTCTTAGTTAGTGGGTGGGGTGGGCCATCATTGTGCATTGAGTGCTTACATTCTGTTGCTCATGTGTTTGTTTTGCAATTTGTTCTCTTGGGGATTTTGGCTATTGCTTTGAAGAGGCTGCTTTGCTGGGTGATGAGTCAGTTTTATTTATTTATTTATTAAATGTATGGTCCGGATTGTATGCCAAATCCAATATGTTTGGACTTGACAGATAGCCAAGTCCAAGATGGCATGAGTCAGGCACGCGTGCCAGACCCAATACGCTTGGACTTGGCAGTACACCAAGTCTAAAATAGCGTGGGTCTGGCACGCATGTCAGACCCAATACGTTCGGACTTGGCAGTCAGCCAAGTTCAATGCGTTTGGACTTGGTAGTCAACAAAGTCCAAGGTGGCGTGGGTTTGGCACGCATGCTAAACTCAATACGCTTGAACTTGGCGGTCAATCAAATCCAAGGTGGTGTGGGTCTGGTACACATGCTAGACTCAATACGCTTGAACTTGGCAATCAACCAAATCCAAGATGGTATGGGTCTGGCATGCATGTCAGACCCAATACTCTTAGACTTGGTAGTTAGCCAAGCCTAAGGTGCTTGGATTTAGCGGTGTGCCAAACCCAAGATAGCATGAGTTTTGCATGCATGCCAAACCTAAGACATCTGGACTTGGTAGTCAGCCAAGTCCAAGATAATTATCATCCTCATTTGGGTCTAACCTCAAAGGAATAACCGACCTCCTTTAGGTCAAACCTCATAAAGGAATAATCTCTATTCTAGCTAATTGACGTCTTAAACTCTAGTCTTTCTACATCTTTTTAGGTGAATCAAAGTTCTTCATGGACCCACCATATTCTTATTAGGTAAGGGATATTTATCCCTCATTCAATGCTATCAGGGTAATTACCCCGCATACACTCATTTTATGGGCTATAAATACATTATGAGAGCTTTATGAGAAGTGGTCACGATATTAAATCCTCTATTACCTTGATATTTATAAGATACTGACTTTACCATTTGAGGTTCTAAAAGTTTCCTCATTTGGGATTGTTTTTCTTGCAGGTATTCAAGACCATCTTAATAGATTTGGAGTTCTTTAGATTGGGAAGAAATCCAAATACTTAATATATAAATTAGCACCTATCCCAAACACCAAATAACCTTTTATTTTTATGTTACTGAATTTTTAAACATCATCAGTGGTGTTGTAACACCCTCAAATTACATAAAACTAGTCAATTTATGATTTTTTGCCCGGAGGTTTTACAGGTGTCGTCTGTGAGAAACTCTACAAAAAGTCATAGATACAATTTTCTTTAATTACAATTATTGATGGTAGAAAATTAGGACACTCCAGGAATGAGATGAGTTACCGATCTTCCTACTACAATAGATATCTCAACTATCTTACAAGCGATCCTTCAACAACTGGGGGAACAAATATAACTCTTTACCCAGGTAGTCCTAGCAAACAAACAAGTGAGAGAGAATCCACCACCACAACTTGCAGCTCCTCCTCAACAAATTGTCGCATCTCAACGCTCACCTCCACGACAAGAAACCTCACCTAGTGTTTGTAGACGACTATTTTATCCAGAGGAGCGTGGGCAAAATGAATTTTTTTTTTAAAAAATATTGTTCTAATACATTTTCAAGCAAAAAAAACTTTAAAAAACAATGTATAAACAAAAAATGTTGCATTGACCTATCCGTTATCCTACAAAATGATCGAATATGTTGACCTATGATTATTTTGAGGGGATTGGTCTGATTGTGAAAAGTAAAGCAATAAATATATTTGAGGAGGTCCTCGGATATTGTAATTTTACATGTTCTTTTGGATAAGTGAGCATTCATGAAAAACTCACACATGATTTCACCACCCAAATGCCAAAAACACTTGTAAACAAACATTATTTACCGAGATATATAACTAGTTTTCACATGCCATTGTTTTTAGAACATGGACTTGTTCATCACAAACGTCTCACTTTATGTCTAGATTTAACATATTGAAAATAGAATGTTATGGTGCAATATTGCATTCCAATCCTAGCAAGCTCTTGTCTTGCTACAAACGACCAGTTTGATAGCCAATTTGTTAAGAGATTATCAAATACTCTCGTTGCATGCTTTTTTATTGTACATTTATGTTTAGAATTTTCATGCTTCAAGAGTCACGATTGTGGGTTTTTTTCCTCTCTCTTTTTCCCCTTATATGTTAGAACGCCATTGGGTTTCAAGTTTCAAAATATACCATTGATTCTTCTCATCCCTTGAGCAAACAAGATTCAATTCCCAAGTTATTGGGTATTACCATGATTTTTATTGGTATTGTTTATAATATGGATACAGATTAGCTGTTGTGATGCGATTCTATATTGTGCATACACAGGAGCATGATTTGAGCCCACGAGCGCATGAATTAAAGAAACTAGGCCTAACTAAGCCCATCTAGCCCATGAAACCATAGACGCAGGAATAACTTGGGTCTCAAGTAGTTAACACCTAACATCATAATAAAATTGTCACTACAAAAGGTGATGGTTAACGCCTTTGCCATAACCACTTTGGTTAATTGTATTTTGAGGCTGTTTTCAGAAAAGTGTTTTGGTAATTTAACTTAGTTTTAAAAAAATTAACTACGTAAAAAAATATTTAAGAATCTAATATAATTAAAAGACTCAAGTTGTGCTATTTATAACTTAGTAAAACTATTATGTCAACTTTCCTACTTGGTAATAGTGAAATAGAGCAATCAGCAATCGGGGGTAACACAATCACCTCATAGTTAATTTTACAAAAAATAAAAAACTGTAAACTATGCCAAAAAATATTTTTTTACAAAAACTCTGAACCCCACCTTCATCCACCTCACTGTTAGATCAAACATGTACATGTTAATGTGAAGAGGATTGTTTCAAATGAAGTTTTTGTCATTTAAGATATTTTTTACATTGTGTTATTTTATTATTATTTTTTTAATTTTGTTAAAAAACAAAAAAAAATTGTTTTTACGGTGTCTTGGATTATTTTAGCTTTGGTAGCCGTGTATAAGCCATAATTTCCAGGAACATCAAATAAAAGTATCCGGTTAAGATTCAAAATGATGTTGTCTTTTAACATCCAGTTATTGACAAGGATTCAGCTGGATGCCCTCTTCTCTATAAATATGGTCGGATGTTGCTCAACGTTATATATATATATATATATATATATATATATATATATATATAACCATTATGATGGATCAATATATTTTTAAATTTTATTTTTTAGTCTAAGTTTATTTTTAAAAGGGTCAGAGGTAGAGTAATAACCCGATATACATGGACTTAACAAGATGTTAGACTCAGATGATATAGATTAGGCTTGCTTCTAGGCCTAACATTCTTGGGTTTTGCTAAGTATTGAGCCTAGACAAACTTGAGCCTGACAAGTTGTCAAACCCAACATCATTGGGTTCAACTATGCGCCGAGCCCAAATACATATGGGTATGGCAAGTTGTCAGATCCAACATCCTCGAGTTCAGCTATGCCTTGAACCCAAACAGATCCAACATCCTCGAGCTGTCAGATCCAACATCCTCGAGTTCAGCTATGTCCTAAGCCCAAACAGATGTGAGTTTACCAAGTTACCAGACTTAATATCTTTTGGTTCAGTACGCGCTGAGCCCGAGTATATATAGGTTTGACGAGCTTCCAAACCCAACATCATTAGGTTTAGGTACGCGCTAAGCCCAAGTAGACATGGATATGACAAGCTACTAAACCCAATGTCCTTGAGTCCAGCAAGCTGTCAGACCCATTGCTTGTGAGCTTTGTATCATGCCAAGTCCAAATACATATGATCTTTAATTCTTATAATTTTTAACATAAAATGTTAATGTTAAGAATACTAATATCTCTACATCTCTAGGTATATAAAAGTCTTTTAAGAGCCTCTCATGTTTCCGTAAACATTAATATTATGTAAGAGATATTTATTCCTTATTAATGTTATGTAAATAATATTTATCCCTCATTAATGATATCAAGAGAAAATAACTCTTTGGTCCCTCAATTTCATTAATATGACAAGGTTCAAGGGCTATAAATACTCCCTAAACCACCTAGGTAAAAGGTCCACAATCTCTTTATTCTTAATATTTTTAGCATATATATTTTCAGAGTTTATCTCTCTAAAATATCATTGCATGTTCTCTTTATAAAGATACTTATTTAAGCATTTGAGAGTCCCTAAATCTACCAAAAAAGACCTTTTGCAAGAATCAACCATTAGTCACCATGGCTTACTAGGTAACAGTTACTAGCCATTTTAGCTAAGAAGAATGAATCAGATTATTAGAACCAAAAGATTAACTGATTTCCAACACATAAGCCTCATTCCTAACCTACTTAGATATTTTGAAACATCATTATTAACATCGTTTGTGGGAAAATGATAAAAAAAAAATCATTAATTATTCTTCCAGAACTAGTTTATTGATATCCCTAATCATTATCAATGACAGATAATCAAAACACTCCTAGAATAGGATGTGTGACAAACCTCTATGTCATAACGGACATTTCTACCTAACCTAACTTCTAACAACTCATCAAGTAAGTGCAACTCCTCAATGAGGTAGTACTTGACACTCTCAAGGGCAAAATCAGGCCCAACAGCTTGGTATAACAACCTAGATCCTGGCTCTATCATGGGTTTTAACGACCTCTATGCTAAAATTATATCATGTTTTAGCACCAGTATATTAGTCAAGAGAAGCTCCATAAATTGTTTTGGCATTACTCAATCAAAAAGAGAATGTTGTACTTTTTTGTGCTCTTTTTTATTGTACCGATGAAGTTACTTTAGTATAAAAGACTACTTTAATGATCAAGAATCTTCCAAAACAGCTTGAAAGACATGATTTACTATGAATACTAGATGTGCATTATTTGGGAGAGAATCCAAAGGCTATGCAATAATTTGATCACTTTAAGTCAGAATATAATTTCTTCTACTTGTCCATCTACAAGATATGGACGAGAAGAGTCTTTCTTGCGCTTGACACTCTGATCATTTGAAAATATACCACAGTTAATAACTAAGAATGTAAGTTTTTTTTATATATGAATGACTAATTCAAAATGATTATGTTTTGATTTTTTCCATGTGATGCCTAAAGACCTCTTAACAACTTATCTTGGAAAGGATTAATTAAGGATCTTAGTGTGATAGCACATTTCATTAAGGAAATAATTGACTCGATCTCTCTATAATGATTGTATAATTCTCTAAGAGATTGTTGTAATCTCCTTAATACAATAGCACAACTCAACTTTGAATAGATTGATCAAATATCTCTATGGTGAAATTGCATATTTCTCCAAGAAATGGATTGACTTGGTCTCCTTAGTGAGATTGCATAATTCCTCAAGGGATTGACATGGTCTTCTTAGTGCGATAACACAACTCACATTGAAAGGTATTGATCAAGGATCTCTATAGTGTGATTGCATATTTCTTTAAGGAAGGAATTAACCCTGTCTCCCTAGTGCGATTGCATATTTCTATAGGGAAGGGATTGACTCAATCTCTCTAGTGAGATTACACAATATTCCAATGGATTGACATGGTTTTTCTAATGAGATAGCATAACTCCCTTTGAAAAGGATTGATAAATAATCTCCCTAGTACGATTGCACATTTATCCAAAGAAGGGATTGTCTCGATATCCCTAATACGATTGCACAATTCTCCAAGAGATTGACTTAGTATTCATAGTATGATTGCATACCTCTCAAATGGATGGGTCTAGGGTCTTTTTAATTCAACAACACCAACCTCTAGGTGATGCCCTCACCAATTTTCTAAGTGATGTCTAAGGGTTTATCACCAATTCACCAAGGATAAGTTCACATACAACTAGAAGAAAGGAGTAGGAACTTTTGAATAAGAATATACTTGCAACCTAGATTTTTTATTGGTTCCAGGTAAGGGGAGAGTCCTACTAAGGTTAGGCAAAGTTCAAATCTTGCAACAATTTAAAAATCTTTCTAAGTATGGGTGTTGGAACCATATAGACTACCTAAATGATTTTCTCCTGAATATTTTTCTAAGTATGGGCATTCGACTCATACAAACTGCCTAAGGGATTTTCTCCTAAATTTTTTTAGTATGTATAAGTGTTGGACCCACAGACTACATAAATCTAACAAAATATTTCTCATTGAACATGAAAATGAATAAAATACCAAGTTTATAAAATGTAATGATTCATTATAAAGTGACAAACCTTATAAGATCGGGGTTATTTACAAAGCTAAGTGGAGTTGGGGGGGGCTAAAGTTTAAATATTAAGGTCAGACTTTTCAGTAAGGTATTTTCCATATTGGGTAGCTGCAGCCCTAATAAGGAAGACATCAATGAAGGGCATAAGGATGGGATGTAAGGCAACACCGAAGTTCACTTGCATTCCTCTAAACATATTAAAGAAATACAAGTTGGATATGACAAGAAATATCTTGTCCCTAACTATCCAAGTTAGAGTTGTAGACCCTTAAAAAAACTTACAGAACTCCTCAAAAGAGTTCATCAGAGCCTCTAAAAGCGTACGAGAGCTCTAGGCTTCTTTCTTAACAGCAAGGATCTTAACCTTCAGAGCATACTGGGATACCTTCATCTTAATTATCCCCTACTCCAGGGAGTTCATTTCATTATAGGCCAGACAAAACTTTTTTTTAATGGATCCCATATGAAGGACCTAATCTCTCGATTTCATCCTTCAACGTTGTATAAGCTATATTGAGATTCCTTCTTTAAAAGGTAATATGGTATGCTCTATACTTAGCAACGCCCTTCTTTACTTGGTTCCTCTCAGTTATTCAACACCTCTTAAAATGAGTGCACATCATCAAAATCTACCAAGAACAAATAATTATTAAAAATAATAGTGATAAGCTAAAATAGTTAGGTCAGACAAGAGAGTTTCCTACATTGAAGGCCATTTATCCAGTAAAAGTTAGATGGTAGTTGTAGCTCTCATTAAACATCATCAAGATGTATGAAGGTATGGTTTGGACCTTTTATAGGTGTTTCACCACATTTAGACCATTTTCTCTAAAGTTAAACCTCCCACTTAGAATAGCCTCCATGGACTGTTTTTCCTCTTTGATCAAAGTAGGGAAAGCATAAAGGGCTCGACCAAAAATAAGGTTGGCAAAAGTATCCTCAAACCCAAATTGTCTAACTCCTTGAAAAACATCATGGACAGAAGTCCTAAAAATTAAAGAGGTCTCTACAACTAAAATCAAGGGTGAAGGCATTGACAGTGCCACATGAGAGGTCTTTATAGTTGAGGTTACAATGTTAAACTCCACAGGGGTGAATACCATTTTTCTTTTAAAACAGGTAGCAACACCCACAATCACTTCAAGAGGGGTTAACTCCAGCTAACCCTCAACCAAAGGAGTGGTGGCTCCCCTCTTTTCCATGAGAGTAGTGGCTCCAGCCATTGCTTTCTCATGAATAGTTTTCTTAGGAAAAGAAAGCTCATTTATGTTGATGAGATCATTTTTCATCTCTACTCCAGTCCTAGATCCACTTAATTTAAGTGATGAAGATCCTTTTCTTGATATAAACAAACTCTTATTCGCAGACTTTACTAAATTTTTTCATTTTCCTTTGGTTATTAACCCTACATAAAACCAAGGTCAGAAATGAATATTTTGAGCACAAAAACAAGAGATAAAGAAGCTGCATACTTTGCAACAAGGCATGGTAATTCCCTTTGGTCATCTTCTTAATGTCGTGCTCGGTTGAAGTCGAGGCCAACACAATACATGTTTTATCATCATTCGAGCTCAAACAGGGCCTATTGTTCACCTCAGAGGGGGTACTCTCAAATAGTGGGCTCAACCCTAGATTTCTTGCATCTTATCTCTAGGGCTGACCATCCCATTATATATCACTATCATAAGGTCCCTTTAATGAATCTAGTGAGTTTGTTGGCAAAAGGTAAAAAAACTAGCACATATCATTGTTGTTATCAGTACCGATAACCAAGTGGTAACAAATCCTAAAGATATTTATGGTAGGTTTGATTCCAACGAGCATGAGAAACTTGTTAAAAGAAAATAAAATTATCTATTTGTTAGGATACAGCTGGCCTAAACCCAATATATAATACCAAAAACCTTCTCTCACAAACCCTGGAGAGGAAAGTTATACCCCAACTTGTACATATATATTGGGGCAATAATTTCAAAGTGGCCCTAAATGGAGGCCAAGTTCATTTGGATAATTCTTTTATCCCTAAAAGGCAATTTAACCATGTAATCTCTTGGCTACTGATCATTTATAAAGGCTACCTCATCTATGTTTATGGTGCCAGGTGCATCATTTTTAGGGGCTTGAGTCAGCCTCTTTCTTCCCAAGTGTCCCCTAAAAGTAACAAGGGAAGAACTTCTTTGATGTTAAGAACTACTTTCCTCCCTTTTCAGAGGTGGAGATTAAAGTTTCACCCCTTCTAGTTTTAGAGCCCAGTCTAATAGACCCTTGTCCCTTATTGCTTCCTTTAATTTCTAGTTGGAACCTGAACTCATCACTAGAGGAAGCAACATCCAAACTTTTAGGGTCAGATATAACTCTTTTAGAGTTGATTTTTCTGATAAAAAAGGAAAAAGAGAGAGATTTTAGGGGTGGGGAATACCTAGAATGACAATTTTTTCTTAACAAACAAAGCAAGTTTTGCTTAAGGCTTTTTCAACAATTTGTTTTTACAGAGAAATTACAAAGAGTGAAAGTAAAAGAAAAATGGAAGCGAGAGTGGTCAAGGTTGTTATAACCTAATTTTGGTCTATTGGCTTTTAATTTAATTTTACGAAGATTAAAATTTAAAATTAAAAGATCAGGGATTTATTTCGATGAAAAGTGTGATTTGTCAACTTGTGGGAAAACTAGGGACTACAATGTGTTTTTGTCATTTTCTCCTTATCATTAAGATAATGGTAGTTATTCCTTTTGAAATTTGATTCTTAATCAAATTCAAATTTTAAAGAAAAGAATGAATTTATTTTAAACTTAATTTTTCATATGCAGTGGGATTCCTGTACTATAAATTTAGGGGGGACATTACAAAAAACCAAGGGGAGGACATTACAAAGAAGCAGAATAAAGCACATTACGCAGAAAAAACCTAGAACATCATTGTGTGCAGCCACCCCATAAAAAAATCAAAAGAAAAAAAGCTTGGCGTTTCCTTCCGGTCGTCCCCTCACCCCCATCCTTCAGGACCGGGTCATATGCATGTTTTTTTTTTCTTTTGGTTGCCATAAGACACCCTTGTTTTCTCCTCCCCCACAGAATATGTAGTTGACAAAACTCAACCAATAAAAGCACCATCCATGTCCTTGAATAATTCACGCATGCATGCAACAATAACAATGCAATTAATTTATCAAAATAGGGAAAAAATAAGAACTTACCCGGGCACGACTATAACTGGAGGTGACACTGAGGGAGACGGTCGAGTGTTGCTAGCAGTTGTCAATCCCACCTGTTGTTCAAGATGGAGACAGGGTGCTGGCGCGAAGAAGATCTTCCAAACGTTGCTTCAATAGAGGCTGGAAGAATATTCGGTTGTCGTGCTGCTGCTGCTATTTGATGCTCTGGGAGGAAGGATATGACTATTGTTACTGTGCATTATGATATTGGTGTTACTTGAAGTGTTGGACCGAAGAGAAGAGGTTGCGGTTGTAGCTGAGTTTTGAGGAAAACTCTTCACTGTTTTGAAGTTGCTTGTGGTTGTAGCCATAAGGTCTTCAAGTGTTGCTTCTCCATTGTTGTTGGTAGTCGGTTGAGGGAGAATGAAAGTTGCTGATAAGGGAAGGAGATAATGTGTGGTTGGTCTGAGGGATCGACCACAAAAAAGGAAATGAGGGGAAATTTGTGTGTGTGTTTATTTAGATCTCCCCACAGTTGAGAGCTGATGGGGGGAGACTTAGTCACTAGTTTCCTTTGCTGGTGGCCGGTAACTGGGAGAGAAAAAAATGGATGGGGGGAGGCTTGGTCACTAGTTTCCTTTGTTGGTGGCCGGTGACTGGGAGAGAAAAAGATGAGCTCTAATCTTTTTTTTTCCCCGATGATGAGGGGTTATAGCTTTGAGGAGGGGGAGATTTGGTGCTCGCTGGTTATGGTGATTTCCAGCCAAGGAAAAAACGGTGAAGATGAGGGAGAGTGGCGGCATCATAAATAAAATTAGGTTTTTGTTTTATATATATATATATATATATATATATATATATATATATATATATATATATATATATATATTTATGTGCTCTCTTAGGTTTTTTAGTAATGGCCTCTCCAAAATCTTTGATTTGTCCTTTTTTTTTTGTATGCACTGAAATATATATTTAGAATACAAAAGTTTGATAACATATGAAAAATAAAATTTTAAACAAACTCGTTCTTTTCTTGAAATTTGAATTTGATTAAGAATCAAATTTGAAAAAGTATAACTATCATTATCTTAATCTTAATATAAGGAAAGAATGACAAAAACACATTGTAGTCCCTAGTTTTTCATAAGTTGACAAATCATATCTTTAATTAAAATCAATCCCTGGTCTTTTAATTTCAAATTTTAACCCCTTTAAAAATAAATTAAAAGCAATTGGGTCAAATTTGGGTTATAAAAAAGGTTATAAAGGCAATAATTCCTCATCATCATTGTTGGATGAATAACTTTTCATGACACCACAAAATCTTTAGAAATCTACTCAATTACTGCATTAAATGCACATTGCTCTATTTTGTTTCCCAGAGATTCTTTTTCAATAAGAACAAGTCATTTGGCTATGAGAATCCCAACAGTCCTACTTGGGATAACCTATCTCATGGAGGAGATAAAAGTCAAATTAAAGATGACAACCTTTCAAATCTTTACATATTTAATACATAAAGACTTGGGGAGCTATTGATGGATCAATATATTTTTAAAATTTATTTTTTAGCTGAAGTTCATTTTTAAAAGGTCCAAAGACAAGGTGATAATCTAAGTACACATATGGGTCTAGCGAGTTGTCAGGCCCAACATCATTGAGCTCAACTATGTACTAAGTCCAGGTACATATGGGTCGAGTAAGCTGCTAGACCCACCATTCTTGAATTCAGCTATACATTAAGCCTAAGTAAGTATTGACCCGGCGATCATTATAGGTCCCATATTGGGCCACGATGCTTCATTTGTGTTATTCTTATGAATTTTAACATAAAATGTTAATGTTAAAAATACTCATATCTCTACATGCATAGGTGTATAAAAGTCTTCTAAGGGCTGACTATATTTTCATAAACATTAATATTGCATAAGAAATATCTATTTCTTATTAATGTTGTGTAAAAGATATTTATACCTCATTAATGTTATAAGGAGAAAATGACTCTTTGACCCCTCCATTCTATCAACATGACAAGGTTTAAGGGCTCTAAATACCACTAAATCATCTAGATAAAGGGTTTATAATCTCTTTATTCTCATTATGTTTAGCATACATATTTTTCAAAGTTTATTTATCAAAGAGGACCTTTTACGGTTATCAACTATTAGTCACTTTAACTTACTAAATACCAGGTACTAATCACCTTAACTAAAAAAAATTAAATTAAATTATTATAATTAAAAAATTTACTAATTATCTAACTCGTAAATATTATTTCTAAACTACTTAGATAATTTATACGTCATGATTAATATTTATGTGATAGCCAACTATTAGCTTTAGAGGCAACAATAGATTTGGTTAGAAGTCATTGACCGAAGAAGCTACAGAATGTTTTGATAAAAAACAAAGAAAAACTCTCTTCTATTCAGCAAGGATATTTCAGTCATTTAAAAAATCTTCCAACCGGTTTAGGGTTCGTTAGATGATAGCATCGATTCGTGGTCATTAATTCTCTACTATTTCAATACCGTCGCTCTGTTTTCGGAATCCGATTTCAATTCTCATTTCTGTGATGCTGTTAAGAGGCGATTTTCAATAAGAATTGAGAATCTGTGTTCCTTTTCGGGTTTCTTTTGGAGAATTATATTTTTGCTAGACTTCAATGATTTCTGTTGGTAATTTTGGTGAGCAAGTGAAATTGAATAAAAATTGAGCTAGAAAAACTTGGTTTGTGTGTGAATTATGGAAATTTGATATTTTTTGTATATATAATTTTTTCTGATCAGATCAATAGCATGCTTGTTCAATTAGTTAAGATATGCATGGAAATGCCGTTTCGTATGCTTAGAGCTAAAAAAATGTTAGGAGTAGCTGTACATGTCATGGACGAGGATTGTTTGATTTCTAGAATCATTTTTATTTTTGCGGGTTTTGATTGTGTTGTCTGTTGATGGTTTAATTTCTCTCTCCTGGTTTTTTTTATTTTGCATTTGCTCTTATGACGTACTGGTAATTGATAGGTGTGTCTGAGGAGTTTATTTGTTGGTACGTTTGATGGGGGCACCGAAACAGAAATGGACAGCAGAAGAAGAAGCAGCGCTAAAAGCTGGAGTTATTAAGCATGGAGCTGGAAAATGGCGCACGATTCTTAAAGATCCAGAATTTAGTGGTGTCTTGTATCTGCGTTCGAATGTGGATCTTAAGGTTAGCTTGCTTAAGCATATCTTTTAAAGGAGGGCGTTCATGTTAGTAGAATTTGCTGTAAGCTTTAGATGTTCCGCTATTTGATTGATCAATTTAGTGAATTTGTGGGATCAGAAGTTTGTCTTATGTTTTTATGATGCAATTCAGGGTGATAGATTTGTTTGGTGTTTTGTGTGGGTAGGACAAATGGAGAAACATAAGTGTAATGGTAAATGGCTATGGATCAAGAGAGAAGCCTAAGTTAGCACCTAAGATGGTGCACCATGTCCTAAGACAGGATGAGAACCCTATGGCTGTTGGTCAAACCGATGAAGATATTTCAGATGCCAAGCCTCTTGCAGTTAGCAGTGGTGCATTGCTGGTTGCTAATCCAAAGAGAACTACTGTAAGGTTGGACATTTTTTTATCAGCAAAAAAAGAAAAAGAAAAAAAAGAAGAAACCAAGCACTTATCACTGAATTCGTACTTTCTCTTGTATTCACTGGCCACCCATTAGCTATCATTCTTGTGTCACATTTTATTAGCTTCTTTTTACTGTTTGTTTAGTGTGTTTGAGACTTCAGATTTTTTTTCCTGTTATAATTTCATTATCTGACCTTGAAGAATTTTTAGTGCATGTGGCCATTGGTTGGTTATATGAAGCACAATCAGTAACTGTTAGATATTATTCACCTTTTTTATGACTTTTGATAAACAGTAGCCATTGTTGCAGGCTGGATAATCTTATAATGGAGGCAATAACTAGCTTGAAGGAGCCCGGGGGCTCACATAAGACAGCAATTGCTTCATACATAGAGGTACTCTTCCATTTGTAAATGCTGCTGTAGTAGATCCAACTTAAAAGTAGCATGAGCCTTTATTAATGCAACTGCTAATTTAAGAATTAGACACAAAATCTGCAAATTTAAGTTTTAAAAGAGGCAATACAAAAATGGCAATACCACTATTGCTTCAACAATTTAGACAGAAGGTTGAGGTGCTTTTTTCTTTTTTATTATTATTGTTCAATGATTTCAGAGTCGGATTTTGTTCAAATTTGATTGATCCACATGACTGGATGGTTTTCAGACAATTCTCTGTTATTTATCTTATACAGAGATAAACAATTATTGGTTATTTTAAGAAGGTTCTATCATATAGCTTGTCTGAAGCCAAACAATATCAAGGGTCCTACTTTAACTTTTCTGCTTCAAGGAATATATATATCACTATTTTATAATAATTTTAGAGCAATTTACACCAGATTGCCCTTGCCCGACTTGATAATGCAATAAAAATAAATTTAAAACCTACTGCCCTTTTATATTGCAATTACTCACTCATCACGACTAATAATATGGTGAGCCAACAAATTCCAGCCAGGATGATATCCAGGACAGGTGCTAATAACAATTTGTTGGGCAATGTAATATTTTTGTTGACATTTTCTGCTGTCCTTTTTTTGGCCATATCATGTTGAAGGAATCATTCTGCAGCAAATATTGTGCCTTTTATATAATTTCACGTTAAGAAGTTTATTTTTTAATTAGCTTACCTTCCTGTATTATTTTTTAGGAACAATATTGGCCACCAAATGACTTTAAGAGGATATTATCAGCGAAATTGAAGTATTTGGCAGCTAATGGTAAACTGATTAAGGTAATTATGTTCCAAGATTGTGGTGTAATGGTAACTGCCATGCTTGCAATTAAATGGCGTAGAATATTAAATGCTGTTAATTCAAATGTCTCCTGTATAATTTTATTTGTTACGAGTAACACTATTTTTGGATCAGAATTGAACATTTAGTGATGCATTTAGACACATGGATTATGACCGCTATTGTTGATAACCAGCTGGACACATTAGATGATGTTAAAGATCTAGAGGTTTGCTTTTGTTAGTTGCTAGTTATTTTTTACGCTCAGTAATTTCCTGAAGTTTGGGGGTATAAGGAAGTCAGTGAGAGGATGTGTATCATCCACAACATTATATATTGTCTTTCTTCAATTATGTTTTCATCTCCCATTAGAATTCAAGTCCGAAAAAAGATTTTAAGCTGAGTTGAATGTCTAGTTTGTGTAAATCCTGCTTCAGCTAGAAAAAGGAATACTCTGTCACCATGTTGGTATACTTTCTCGTTAATTGTACTTTGATTGTCTTAATGTTGGATCTCATCCAGCTGCTTTGTATTTTTGCAGGTTAAACGGAAGTATAGAATTGCACCTACTTCAGTGTTTGCAGAGAGAAGAAGGGTTTCTCCCTTACTATTGGAAGGAAGACAGAGGATCTCTCCTAAAATTGAAAGGGATGGTTTCAATATGTTTACAATGTCTCAGATTGATTTGGATCTGGGCAGGATGAGGACTATGACTGCAGAACAGGCTGCTGAGGTAGCAGCTCGAGCAGTTGCGGAGGCAGAAGCTGCCATAGCAGTAGCTGAAGAGGCAACAAGGGAGGCCGAGACGGCAGAAGCTGATGCAGAGGCAGCACAAGCATTTGCTGAAACAGCTAGGAAGACACTGAAAGGAAGGACCACCCCCAAGATGGTAGACTTTATCACTGCATCTTTTCTGAATGATTTGTTTTGAAATGTTTGAGAAGCCAGCCCTTTATAAGTGGTTCTGTAACAAAATAATTAGCTGATTTGCTTTTGAAATATAAAGTAAAAAAAAAAATCACACGTATTAGTCACTTCCAGAATTGTTTTTAGAATTGCTTATTACTTGACTGGCTGGTTTGCATGGATCTACTCTGGGCAATCTATCAGTGTAATGATGCATTATTAATTCCCCGTGCTTCTTTTGCAGCTAAATGCTTCAATGCATCTTTAAGAATTTACCCTCTTTTTTTTTTGATATTCTGAATGAAGTTGCTCTGCAAATATGTGCAGACGATTCGATCTTGATGGAAATCTTTGAAAAGGTCAACGGAGAGCTTGATGGACACTGAGATCCAAACTAGTCTGCTGACAATGTTTTCTGTAAATATTTAAAGGCCGATTTGGAGGATCTATGCTGCTTTGACCTTTACTGGATCCTGGTGGTTTGTTAGATTGCAAAGGCAGCTCACTCTGGGGAAAATTTTGAATCAGAATTTGTCAATTTCATTTCCTCAGTTTCTACTTTTTTTTCAATATCTACTACCAGTAGGATTGTTGAAAAATACATAACAGGAGCATTTACAGTGTATGAAAATGAGGCAGTGGGATTTGGACCGGGAGAGATTGTTTTTTACTTTAGTCCTCTCCATGCTTGTATTCAATTGATCAATGATGTGAGTAAATAATGTAGATGTTTTTGGCCATTGTGTTTGAATTATTTCACTCATCATTTTACACATTAGCCATTTCTTGTCATGTGCTTCTTATCTTGCTGCTTCAATTGTCCCAGTGCAAAATAATTAAGAAAACAAAAAACTAAAAGAGGTGGAGAAATCACTACGCCTCAGGGGGTGTAACTGTAATTGCACGTGAACTAATCAGTTATTATTATTTTATTATAGTCTAGGATGTCTTTCTCTTTCTTTTTTTTTTAGTTTAACGTGGATATCCGGACCAGCTTACGAGCACTTCGACTAATCCCACGAGCCCGGAAGTTAATGACCATGTAAGTCTCCAGTGACCATTATATGAGCAACTACAGGGCTCGAACCTGAGACCACAGAGGGAGCAAACCTTTTAGTCCCAAACTTTTATTATTAGGCTATCACCTAGATGGTTGTCTTTTTCTTTTTAATTGTATAGTATAATGACAGAGATGTTCTTGAAATTAAAAAAAAAATTGCTTTGATACTGGGGTGATTTTGTTTTTTTGTTTAGAAAAACTCATTAAATTTACTTTGCTGCCAAATATATGTTAACTAGGATACGAGGGCTCATTCATCTTTTGCAAAAAGAATAGTAAATTTACTCAATTACTTTTTTAATTAAAAAATTTTAAACTAGGATTTAAAGGCTTGTTCATCCTTTTATTTTGGTTTTTTTTTAGCAATGGAATCAAGACAAGGACAATTTGGTTATTTTCAAAAAATATTTTAAAAAAAAAAGTTTGTTGGTGCATTTTGTTCACGCGCCATTGTATTAAGCCTAGAAACTGCCCATCCAAGATGACGTTAGAAAGATTAATATGTCCTCTTCCAAATGAGATGGTGCATGTGGTGGTTCAATAGGCGGTTCGACTCCGATAACATTTTTTTTCTTTCCTCTCTTTTTCCTCTTTCTTTACCTTGAAAAACATGTCCAATCCGAAAATTCATTTGTCCTCTTATTTTATCTTGCTATTTGACTCAGTCCTCTTACTTTTAATTATATGATTTCTATCTTAGTTTATTTTGTGAACTTTAATTTTTTTTTTTTTGATTTCATATTTGATTGAAATGTTATTTTTTCTTTTATTTTGTCGTGGTTTCGTGTTTCATCCTCTTTCTTTTGATTTTAAATTTTTGTTTGATTTCTTTTGTCAAATGTTTGATTTTTTTCATTTTTACCCTTGAATCAATTAATGTTATTTTCCCCTTTATTTTTCTGTTTAACATTTGATCCTCATTCTTTTATATTACTATTTTGTTTTGTTTTGGGCCCTTTTATCAAATTTATTTTTTTTCAATTCCATCCTCTAATATTGAAATATTAGTTTTCCTCTTATTTTGTTTTAATTTTCATATTTGCTTCTCTTTTTATCATGGTCCCAAACAGAGACAAGAAGTTTTGTTTTCATGAGTAATGGCCTCGTAATCAACTGGAGGCATTTAATAGATGATTCAGTAAGACCATTCTAAGTGTTGCGGCGTGCACGGCGGGTTTGCCTCCCGAGTGATGGTGAAAAGGGGTTTTGGATTTAATCATAAAATTATGATTATAAGATTCAGGAGCCACCATCTAGTATTATGATTATTAGAAAATCTATGATCTGCGAGAATCTGGGTAAGGGACTGGTTGTGTAAGAGAAAGACACATCACTCTAGTGCACCCTACCTAAAGTAAGTTGCATTGTTGTTGGATTGTTATTATAAGTTGCATTTTTGTCATTCAATCTTGTCTAAGGTTCAAGGTAGATCTCCCTTTGAGAGGAAGTTTCTACCTTATCAGGTTAAATCCTAACCATTATAATGGCCAAACTTATTTATTTCTTGGATATAGTTAAGTCCTAGCATTCCAAGTAACAAAATAATTGTTATGGGGTTTTTTGTATTTTAGCCAAACCCTAATGGATAATCATAAATTGATTATAATATCCATTTTGCATTAAAAAAATTATAAAAATATGATTTTATCTTTAGAAAATATACATGAAAAACCTTTAGGATTTGGCCACACGAAAATAAAACATTTTTTTTTTGTTTTTGGAAAGAGGAAATCAATTTAAATTTTTTTGAATTTTGATTTTTTTAAAGAAAAGTTTCGGAGAAAATCGGGTATTTTTAATACTGGATTTGTATCTTACAGTGTAAGTCTACAACCTGATATTATGCAAAATAGTTGGAAAAACATGCGAGGGACCATAAATATTTTTGAAATACCCTTTTGAAAATTTGAATTTTTTTTCTTCTTTTTAAATATTTCAACATTATTATTATTAAATATATGTTGGGCTGGACCCGGCCCAGCCCTCCAGGCTAAGCTGAAACAAGTCCAGTTCGACTCAGTTAGGATGGGCCGACTACCGGCTCAACAACCTTTTTTTTGTTTAGGCTAGACTCGGCCCAACCATATAGGCTGGGCTACAACAGGTCCAGCCCAGGCCCATATGGTTGCTGGCCCAACCCAACGACCATGTTAATTAATTTGTCGTTGCATGCAGAATGAATTCTGCATGCTACGACTACAATGGGGGTGGATGAGAAGAAGAGGAAGGAGAAGGCTTACCTAGCCAGAGAAAGAGAGCTGGTGGTGGCTTGAAGGTCCGACTGGTGGCATAAAGGTGACGCTGGTGGAAGAATTAAGTTGGTGAGATTGTTGGAGGAAAAGAGCAGAGAGGAAGGAGCTAGAAGTGGCTATTCTAGACGTGGGGGTGGCCAACTGGTAGCCATGCTGGCGGCTCATAGTGGAGGAGTCGATGATGAGGTCATTGTGGTTAAGCACATGGTGAAGGAGAAGAGGAATGTAATGGCAGAAAAGAGAATAAAGAAGAGGCTGATTTTTGGCCAACTTTGTCCTCCATTTCTTCATCCTCAATACATGGAATCCACCTCTATTTGTAGGGGATGAAAGAAGGATATTTTGTCTTTATTGGGAACAAATCCTGACTCTTGATTTAGCCTGAAAGGATCTCAAAGTGGCCATCATGGTGGTGTATGTTTTGTCAAATTTGGTGAAAAGGCGAACCATTAAATACACCTAAAAACTAGCCACCGAAGAAGGTTTTTCGGGCGAAAAAAAGAAGAAGATGAACAGTAACCAGAAGACTCGTCATCTGGTTTTTGGCTTAGGGTTTTAATTTATGGATTTAGCTAAAGTTCAATTTGGTCCTCCAACTTTTGATTCCTTCCAATTACACACTTGATTGGCCTAGAACTTTTAATTTTATACAATTTTACCCTTGTCAAACTTCAACATTAGCCCCAAATTTTAACATCTTTTCAATTTGGTCATTGGTTTTGGATTTATACAAATTGAGCTTCAATTGACCATTAAACTTTCATATCTCTTCAATTTCACCCTTGATTTCAATTACTTGAATCCCTAGAGTTCGACGCCCTTTTTAAAAAAGTCATTGTTTGCAAATTTCTTTAATTTAGCCTTTAATTGACCATAAACTTCAATTTTCTTGTGATTTTTACCCCTGATTTCAACCAATTGACTTTGTAAAAATTAAGTTTAGTCCTCTGAAATTCCAATTTTCTTAATTAAGCCCAAATTAGGCTTTCAAACTTAGTTTTTCACCAATTAAGTTCCTAATAAAATTAATTTGACCAATTTAAAGTATAATTAAGTCTTTGCACTTAATTAAATCCTTTAATTTGATCCAAATTAATTCTTAAACATAATTAAACTTTTAATTTGGCCTACGATTAAATCAAATTAGCCTATTAAAAATATAATTATATCCTTAGACTTAATTTTTATGCATATTCATCCAATAATGATTTAATTTGATCTTGAATCTGTAATGTCTCTCTAATTTTAGGTACAATGAGGTATAATTAAGATCCCAATTCCTTCAAAATTGTAGCTTGATTTTCCTCTATATTTGAAATCTTTCAAGCTTGCTTTTGCTAAAATATCAGTCTTTTTGCTATTATTATTATTTTTTTATTTTTTATTTTGGGGAATAATCTAAAAATAGGTGGTGGCACTAAGTATGGACATGGACAACAAGATGTTTAATGTTTATTCCAAGTAACATGCAAAAATCATTAGATGCTTAGGATGAGAATTTATCAGCATTGTCAAGATGAACTCTCTTGATTATATAATCTGGAATTATGCTTGTAATCTAATAATTTGAGCAAGTAATCTCGCAAATGTCAGGTTGCGAGTTGATAATAAACACACATATGACCATATAGTAGATGCATCTATTAAAACCACAAAATATCTAGATGGTCTACATGGTGGGTGAATAGGCCCATAAATATCACATTAAATACATTATAGAAATCTTGAGGATTCAATCACAACTTTAGCTAGTGATGGTCTAATAATCAGTTTGCCTTGAGAATAAGTAGCACACGAGAATTCTTTAAATTGAAGAATCTTCTAGTTCTTTAATGGATGAACATAAGAATTCTCAATAACTCTTTGCATCATAATTGATCTAGGATGGTCTAACCGAGCATGCCACATAATAAAATTATTTGGTTTATTGAACTTCTGGTTTATTATTGCATTGACTTCAATTATACTAATACTTGTTTAGTACAAACCAGAAGATAAAACAGATAATTTGTCTAATATTTAATTTTTAGTAGAGATATTTGATATAATATAAAGATATTATATGCCATTGTCATTGGCAGTCTCAATATGATACCTGTTATGATATATGTCCTTGAAACTTAGCAGATTTCTTATGTAGAGAATAAAGTATTATCAATTATAAATCTTGTTCCCTTATAAAAGCATTTATTGGCTCTTCCAAAGCCTTCAATCAACTTTGTTAAATTTGATATTGTATTCACTTTTGCTTTCATCATTCTCATAATTGAAAAGTATTGTTTATGTGTGAGAATGGTGTATGTCGTTGCATCTATTGAACATATATCTTCGCCACTGATATTGGTCTCATTTACAATATGATGCAAATCCATGTTTTCTTCATAAAAAGGAATAAATATATAATAAATTCATGAAACGACATAGATCTTAAAGTTGCACATGAAAATTATTATAACACAATCCTTTACATTAAATAAGCTATCATAAAAGGAACAAACCAAAATATATTGAAATATACTAGCATAAAAGAAACACACCCAAAATATTAACATAATTTTAAATTCTAACATTCTTATATTTAACTAACTAATTATTATCATTACAATAAATATTAACTTTCTCAACAATTTGCTCAAAGAAATCTGCAACATCAAGGCATGTCATATCTAAGGGGTCAAAATAAATATCATTATTATCTTGATGTGTGTGAGCAAAATTTATTTCTATGTCCTTCTCCTTTCCTTTCAATGAGGACTAATATAAACCAACAAGATGTTTGGTCGTATGATAGGTACGTGACTAATGTCCATTTATTCCACACCTATAACAAATATTTTATATCTTCTTAGTATCCATGCTATGTATATTCTTCCTTTTTTTCTTGTTTCTCCTTATTATGAGAAGGTTTGTTAGAATTATGACCATTATAGTTGTGGAAATTAATTCGTCTTCGCCCAAGGTCACGTCTATAACCTCTACTATGACCATGATCATAATTATTATTATATCTCATGGCATTCACTTCAGGGAATGAAGACGAACCAGTTAGTCGTGATTCATGATTTTTAATCAAAAGCTCATTATTTTGTTCACCTATAAGGAGACATGAAATTAGTTCAAAGTATTTTTTTTAAACCTCGTTCTCTTATATTGATGTTATATGAGCACATTCGAGCCATGAAAAGTAGAGAATGATTTTCTAACATATCTCCATCGATGATATTATCTCCATATAATTTTATTTTAGAATTGATATTAAACATTACAAAATTATATTCTCTTACCGATTTAAATCTCGTAATCATAAATATATCCAATCATAACAGCCTTTTGGGAGAATAACTATCATTTGATAGTCATGTCTTTATTTCAAGTTTTGTCAAAGAATAAGGGGATCTTTGATTGTGAGATACTCAATTTTTCAGCTCCTTGTGAAGATGATGACGTAAAAAAATCATGGCTTTTGCCTTATTTTAACTAGATGCTCCATATCTATTTTTAATGGTGTCTCCAAACCCATGACATCCAGATGGATTTTGACATCAAGGAACCATGATAAATAATTCTTACTTGTATTATAAAGTGCCACAAACTCAATTTTGGCAAGATTTGGCATGGTTCATTCATGAAAAAAATATCAAAATTGCTAGAAATTTGGTTTAAACATTATAATAAATATTGAACAAACATTAGGTAAGATATTGAATAAATTTGTTATGAACTGAAAAAAATTCATTTAAATAACTAGAAGAGAAACAATTAAGTAGATATTAAGTAGGTAAACATATCTTCTACTTTTTATTCACAAATCAAATATGCTTATCTGTTTCAAGATGAGAACAAGGAGCAATCGTGTTGATAACATATTATAAAACAATATATTTAGAAGCAAGCAATATACTCAATAAAGAGTAAACATAATAAATAAAAACAATAGATATTAGGGAAACAAAGAAAGAGCATTATTATTTTATATCATCTTGTAAATGTAGTTGTACATAATATCATCTCAACAATGCTCCTAATTATAGTCTAATATACATTAATACTTGTAAGCCTAAAATCATAATAAGATGTAGAGTTCATATGATTTTGGAGATGATGAATGAACATGAAGATGCAAAAGAAGGAAGACAAATAGACATTCATGTACAATATATGATTTCATAACATTTTTTTTTACAAAACTCTGAAAGCATGCTTATTTTTTAATTTCAGCCTTGGGTGAGTCTATTTTTCACGTGGTATTTTCATTTTCAATTGGGTTTTGTTATGTGTTTTGAATATTTTAAAATTTTAAAAGTTACAATAGAATTTATTTTACATTAACTGAGCTTATTTTTTCTTTAGTTAATATTCTATATGACCTTGCAATTTATTTTATAATTTATTAAGTGGTTAATACAAATAATTTTAGATATCCAAAAATTAAGAGATCTTATTTTGCTTTTATAGTTCGTCTATAAAACCTTTGACATGTAACTGATTTATTCATTTCAATTACCCTTCAAATATGTTATGCATTTTAAGTTTTATTTTGTTTTCTTTTTTGAATAAAAAAATACAAAACACTTTTAAAAAATAAAATATAACTCAATAAATGAAACACCATTATGCGTAGCATATGACAAACAAATAAGAGGGTTTGATTACATATGTACTAAGATTATTTTTAACATTTTTTTTTTAAAAAGTGATAACATGTATTGGCTTTTTATAGGTATTTTTTTCAATTTCAATGAATAAAGAAATATACTGGAGTGGCAATATAAACAAAAGGAACTACGTTAGCCACACCCTAAATGTCTATTTGGCACAGTATTAACTTATGTTTTTTAGAGCACTCTTTGTTTTAAAAAGCATTAAATTAATTTTTTTAAAAAATATTATTTTATGATTTTGATGTATTGATATCAAAAATAAAAAAAAATCTAAAAAAATAAAATTTTAATACATTTTTAATCAAAAAATAGTTTTAAAAAGTATTTTGCATCACATTACCAAAAAGGCACAAGCGTAGTGAATGTTTCCTTGTTCCTGTCTTTTCTTTTGTGTGTCTATTATTTCATGACCAATGTTTCTCATCAAACTCTATTAAGGAATCTAATGGTAATGATTAGGTGGTGGTCATAAACAATACTCACAACAAACATCACAATCATTCGGGTTTAGGCGATGTTTGTTTTTGCTGTTCAACCATGTTTTTAAATTATTATTTTTAATTTTTTCTTTGCTTCAAATTATTTTTTTGGTGTTTTTGGATTGCTTTGATATACTGATGTCAAAATTAAATTTTGTAAAAAATAATAAAAAAATTATTTTAATGCATTTCTAAGAAAAGAAATATTTTGAAAAGCAACCTTTATAAAATTGATATTAGAGAGAAGAAATAAGAAAAGCTTCCATTTATTTCCTTGTCTTTGTACAACTCATTTAATTTGTTTATAAAGGAATAACATCTAGTCTAAAAAGGTAAATTGTCAAACAAATATCTAAAGTCTAGGACCTAATTACTGTAATTACAATGTCTGATTTCTAACATGCCCTCTCAAGCTAAAATATGGATGTCTAAAGTTCCTAGTTTGAGAATGAGAGTATGAAACAATGAGCTGCCAAGTGGCTTAATGAATATGTCTATTATCTGTTGAGCTGAAGAAACATGAGTTGTCTTGATTAAGCCTGATTGTATTCTCTCATGCACAGTGTGATAGTTTATTTTAATGTGTTTCTTGCATTCATGGAACGCAAGGTTGGTTGTATTATGTAGGGCAGCCTGGTTATCGCAATATAAGAAGACCGATAGTAAATGTGTTACTCACAAGTCTTGCAAAAGGTGTTTGAGCATGTACACTTTTTCATCCAAATCACCGTGAAGGCATCTTGGATGTCGAGTTAATGTAAGGACTAATATTGCACAACAACAAGTAAGCATTACTCATTGGTAAGGGGTATAAAGTCCATATTTTATTTTGATTATGAGATGTCGATTCAGCTTGCATAGCCTTCTTACATCTTGAGTCAAAATTAGTTTTTGCAAAGGATTTGGGTTCACTATGGGTAGAAAGACTAGTGGCAAAACAATGATGAGATATAGATAAATGATCATAAGAAAAAAAGAAGATAAAAGATTATGAGTACCTAGACAAAAAGACAATGACCTAGGGGGAAGCATGATAGCGTTGTAACAATGGTAATGTTGAAGGTGTAATGGTGGGTGATGTTCATGTTGACTATATTAGAGAACAACATGTGGTGTGGTTATTGGCATGGGCATGTAGAGTGCATGGGGTATTGATTCAGAAGGTTGTAGTTGCAGAGAGTTTGGTGCTATTATAGTGTTATCATATGAACATGAAGCAATGAGGTTAGGCCGGGTGTTGTTATGGAATATGTAGGGCTAAGTATTAGATGATGTTGTAATATCTGGTGATGAAGGTATTGTTGTTAGTTCAGTTGGTGCATATGGCATGAGTGAAGGACCGATGAGTGGGTTAATATGGGTCAAATGTAGGATTGAGGGGTTTGGGTAGTCTGTTTGTGTATCTTTGGGTTGAGTAAAAAATAAAAATATTGTTTCATGAAAGTGCGCATCACGACTGGAAAATAAGGTTTTAGTAGAAAGATCATATTGGTGATATGCATTTTGGCTAAATGGGTACCCTATAAAAATACACTTATATGACTTGTAATCAAACTTGTATGAGAGTTTAGTGTTGGTGGTATAACATAGATAACCAAATACTTTCATATGTTTATAATGAGGGTGTGGTGTTGTAAAGCTTATTATATGGTGTGCTTTTGGAGAGAATATATATAGGTAACCTGTTTATTATATATGCAGCAGTATGAATGTTTTCCCTTCTAAAATGTAGGTGGTTGATGAGTTTGGAATTATTGAGCACAAGCAATGTTTAAGAGATGATGATGTTTACACTATACGACTTCATTTTGTTGTGGTGCTGTTGAACAAGAATGTTGAAAAAAGATTCCTATGTCAATAAAAAAAAGGTCACATTGAAATGAACTCATTCCTGTTGTCTGCCCTAACTTGTTTAATAGTACATTGGAACTGTGTTTTGACAAATATGATGAAGGATTTTAGTAAACCTTGCGTTTTTACTTTAAACGTCATGAAATGTATCAAAATGTAGCGTAAGAAATTGTCTATAATAGTTAAAAATATGGGCACTAAAATGTGAATGAATGCGTTGGGGACCTTAACTGTCACAATGTATGAGATCAAAAGGTGCATGTGATGAAATTAAACTTAAATTGAAAGGCACTCTAGTTTGTTTGTTTGTTTTTTTTACCATAGGACAAGTCTCACAATGTTTATTAGGATGGAAAAAATATTAGAAATTGTCTTAAATAAAAATTATAATAATACAATTGAGGGATGCTCTAGGCGACAATGCTATAAATTTGGAATGGTAGAGATGGTGTTCGCTTTAATTTCTGGTGGTGGATGGCTATGTGTTTGGACAGGTAGTAGATATCATTATGCTCCTTCCCTAGGATAATTATCTTCATCATTTTCAGGTCCTATAAGACATAAAATCTAGGATAAAAAATGATGACACAACGCAAATCACGAGTAAGTTTACTAACTAGTAGTAAATTAACCCGAGAGGAAGGTACATAAAGGACATTTTTAAGGAATAAGTTTGAATTGTACTAAGCTAATAGACAAAGTGTCTATTTGTGAGCCATTAGGCAAACAAATAATGTTATAGTAAGGTGTTAATTTGATGCAAATAATGAGAGAATGGGGATATATGGTAACTTGCACCATTATCAATAACCCAAGCCGTATAATATTTGGGATCGAGGTTACCTGTCACATTACCACAAAACTGGTTTTTACTAATTAAAGTCCTTATTTGATTGTATTCCTCTTCTGTGAATTCAGGAAAGTACCGATTTGCATTCTTTGCCTTAATGGGTTTGGTCATTTCGTGAGCATTATTAGCTGTGAAATGTTTGTTCCTGTTTGGTGGCTAAATTGTTTTGCCATGGAACTTATACCCTAGTGGAAAACCAATAAAGTAATAACAATGGTCAATTGTATGTGTGTATCCCCCTCACAGTGTGTGCAATACAAGTATTCCCCTTTGTTGTTTATAGGCTACCTATTCTTTGTGTTCTTTATGCTTCACTTCACATGCATGGCGTGAATAGTGTTGTCATGAGCATCAACAAGTTATCACTATTTTTCTTCTTAGAGTAGGAGTGAGTAAATTTTTCTGATATTGGGAAAAGGTTGCATCAAAAGAATTTATCCATGATGGAAGAGTATGTGTCATTCAACCCTATGAGGAATTTGAGGATTTGTTCTTGCTCTTCCATTTCCTCATTCTGCTTCAAACCTGCACAATTACATGTAGATGGATTATTGTACGATCCTAACACATCCCAAAAGGACTTGAGTGTTGTATAGTGGACTGCTATGGATTGTTGTTGTTGTTGATGCTCAACGATCCCTTGTTGTTTGAGTTCAAAAATACGAGAAAGATTTCCTTGTGAGAATTGTTCATTAAGATCTGGTTATACTTCAGCAATTGTGTTAGAGAAAATTATAGTATTGATCAGGGTTTGATTGATTGAATTGAGGATCCATGACTTCATAATCTGATTGCATCTTCTCCAAACTCCATGCTTAGGATCCTTCTCTAATGGTTCCATGATTGCCTTATCAACAAAGCCAAGTATGTTCTTGGCTTCCAGAGACATCATCAAAATATCAAAAACTAGCTCAGTTTTAGACCAAAGAGCTTGCTTGGCTACGAGGATTCTTGAATTGTTTATCTTTGATGGAATCAGAAATGTGAAACCATCTGTCCAATACAGGTAAATTTTATTTGAGATATCAACTTCCAGTCCTGCTATTGGCAGAATCGTGTCTCCTTAATTAATTTCTTGACCAAGTATTTATTTACATCAATTTCATATACAAATTTGTAAGGAAAACTTCAGTATCTCTGAACGGGGAAATATCTATCTGTCATTTTATAATTCATTTATTCAATTGACACAGCTAATCCTCGTGGAGTCGTGAGTCCTGACAATTTTATTCTACAGTTAATATGTTTTGAATATCTATAAAATAAAATAAAATAAAAAATATGTAAAAATAAAAATACAAATTATATAAACTTTAAAATATGTATAAATTAATATATATTACTTAATATAAATAATTACTAGATAGATGACCTATGCTAAATCGCAGGCTACACTAACATTATAAAAGGATGCTTAAATAATGATAGCGTTTTTAAATAAGTAAGAAAATTTGGGACCGAGTCATTGATTCGAATGGATTCAATAACTTGATTAATTTAATAATATAATTAAAAAAACCAATTACACATTAAAAAAATAACCTAAAAAGAAAACATCAATGACTAATAAAAAAATAAACACTTACCAGTATTATGAAAATTCACCCTCTATATATATACTTAAAACATCTCAACAATTTTATTTGATAATAAAACAAAAAATAAAAGAAAGTAAGATAGTCTCATAGGAAATAAAATTAAAGATATTCAAACTCAATTACCAGTAAAGCAAATGTTGAGGGATGAATTGAAAAAAATTAAATTTTAAAAATGATAAAAAAAAACTAACTCGAGTCTGCATGCCAAATTTACATCTCAGTCATGAGACTGAAATAACTCTATATAAAATAAATTGAATAAAACAAAAGAGATCACTCTCAAGCAAACTAAATGATGAAAGATGAATATTAAAAAAAAATCAATTTTCAAGGTCTAACTCGACTAACTTATCACCAGGAATATAAAATTGGAATAACCCCACAGAAAGAAAAGTAGAAAACAATCATGAGCTCAAGGTCTAATAACCTAATGTTAAATAATAAAATTAAAAAATAAATAATAAAAAAAATAAAAAAAGTTAAGTTGGGTTAATATTTGAAATCTGTGACCAAGGATCATGAGATCAATATTACTATACAAAAGACAAACATAAAAAAAATCACGAAACAAAACTACTAATCATCCAATTTTTTTTTAAAAAATAGCAATAAAAATAACAATGACCAAATCTGATATAAAAAAAATAAAAAAAAATGATGAGAGACTAAATTGAAAAATAAAATAAAGTAATAAAGGATAAAAAAAATAGAAAAACTGAGAACCAAATTTGATACAAAAATTAAATGAAATATAATGTTGAGGGAAGAAATTGAAAAAATAAATTAGAAAATGATAAAAATAAATAAATAAAATAGAAATAAAAAGAATGAGAATTAAATTAAATAAAAAATTAAATGAAATAAATCGTGAGGAATGAAATTGGAAAAAAAATCAACTTAAAAAATATTAAAAATAAAATAAATAGCAATCAAAAGAATAAAAACCAAAATTAATATCGATATAACCTGAGATGATAAAAAAATTTATTTATTTTTGAAAATAATAGAAACGAAATAAAAAACAATAAAAAAATAAGGATTAAATTAAATAGAAAAATAAAAAAAACAACAAGAAATAAAATAAAAAAAACAACTTAAAAATATTAAACACAAAATAAATAATAATAAAAATATATATATTAAAATTGATATCAAAACAACCTGACAAAAAAATGGGAAAAAAAATGTTTATTGAAACCCAACTGCTCCTATGTTGAAACCGTTTGGGAACGCGGTGCAAACCGCGTTTCCAAAAAATTCAAATTTTTTTTTTTGCTAAAATTTAATATTGTTTGTTTGTTTTGGATAATTTTGATGTGCTGATGTCAAAAATAATTTTTTTAAAATGAAAAAAATCATTGGCATACATTTCGGCACGAAAAGTTATTTGAAAAGCAACCGCTACTATACTGTCAAACATACTCGTTGTTCACACGCTTCTGACCGCCATGCAGAGGATGCTGGTGGAATGCTTTCAACATCATTAACATCGGTTTTGTTTATTTTTATATTTCAAAAGTATTTTTTAAAAAATTATTTTTATACTTTAAATTAATATTTTTTTAGTGTTTTTACATTATTTTGATGCGCTGATATTAAAAATAATTTTTTTAAAAAATATATTATTTTAATGTATTTCCAAATAAAAAACTTTTTAAAAAATAACTACAACCACAATCCATAACACACCCATCATCATAAAAGACAATGTTTAACTGCTGAGAAACGCTGCACACAGTATCTAAAAAGCGTGATTGCCTCTCACCAATTCATACACCATTAAAGGGGTGTTCGAGAGTGTGGTTGTGGTTGCTTTTTAAAGTATTTTTTACTTAGAAAACATTAAAATAATATATTTTTTTAAAAAAATTATTTTTAATATTTTTTAAAAAATTATTTTTAATATTAACATATTAAAATGATATGAAAACACTAAAAAATATTAATTTGAAATAAATAAAATTAAATTCTTTTAAAAATATATATTTTTTTAAAAAGATATATTAGAGAAAGGCATCATTGCACAAACCCAATCATAAGGTTGTCGTTGCTTTGGGAGATTATTATATTCCTGTCTTGCCCTTGACTTCTTCAGGTCTTCCTTCCTTCCTTCCTTCTTCTGCAGTTGTTCATCTCCCTCCTTCTCTTCTGGTCACCTGTAATAATCAAATCCATTTAATTTAAAAATATTCGTAATCAATTTAATTTCTTTTCTCCCTTTCCAAGTTCTGTTTTGCTGTATAATTTCTCCTATTTCACAAACAGAGATGGATACAAATTTAAACGACAAGGAGTCCATGATTGCTCGAATCCAACAATTGGAACATGGTAATATCTTTCTTCTCTCTTACATTTTCTTTCCTCTCTGTCCAAAAGGATGCTCTTTTCTTGTTTAAAACTGCAGTGATGTTGTGCTCTTACACTATACTGCTTTCTCTTTAGAATTCCCTGTTCAATTATTTAAACCCTAATTCAAGAATTCTTATTTGTTCTTAGACATGGAGACCACACTGAATCTAAAATACAGCACTTTATTAGATAGTTAAAGAAACCCAATTCTGCAGATAGCCTCCTTTTCCATTGTGATTGAATGACTTTCCATGATATGATTGAATTATATTTGTTTTGTAGAGCGTGGTGAATTGCATAAAGATATAGAACAATTGTGTATGCAGCAGGCTGGACCTGGCTATCTTGCTGCCGCTACTCGAATGCATTTTCAAAGGTATAGTTATTTATGTATTTTTTTTTTTTTCTGTTTATAGGATCAGGGTTTTATCATTTTATGATTCTGCGAGGTTGCTACTAGTGAAAAGGGACGTAAGGACTGTACTATTAATTATTGCTCTATTAGGACAGCTGGATTGGAGCAGGAGATTGAGAATTTGAAAAAGCAGTTGGCTGCCTGTTCAAGAGATAATCTTAATCTTCAAGAGGAGCTTTCTGAGGCTTACCGAATCAAAGTGAGATAAATTTTGTATTCATTTTCCGTTATGTCACTTTTATTGAGGCCTTCTATCATAGGCTTATGCGTTTACTATGTTGTCATCAGACCCAATTGGCCAAACTACACCAAGCAGAGGCTGCAAAGGTTGGTCTATCACTCTCTCTGTGCCGGTTTATCTGGGCATGCCCTCTTATGTGGTGTCAATCATTCTTTTCTTGAGATTATTTTCATCAAACATCTACCAGAGGGAATTAATGAATCAAACACTACCAAATGGCAACATTGACCAAGTAGGAGAGAATAGACAATACTTCAGCATCATTAAAAGCAACATTTGATCAAATGAAAGTCTCATGATTCTTTTGTCTTTCAATTGTCATTTATTGTGTTAGCTTTATTGAGGATCTATCATGATTGATTACCATATTTTCTTTTGGAGGAGATACTAACTTGATGACAACAAAGTTATGACATAGGTTTCACCTACAAGCAATTTGTGCTGGTGACAGGATTAGCTGTTTTTGCAAGCTATGATGTTTGTGGAATGCTTCTATTCCCTTTATTGTTTTCTTTTCCAAAATATTTCATTTGTTTAGATTGCAGTGGATGGAATTTTGCTTTCATCATTAGTCCTGACTTGTTTCATTTCCTTTTTTCCAGAACATGGAGGCAGAGAAACAGGTTAAGTTTTTCCAAGGCTGTGTAGCTGCTGCTTTTGCTGAGCGTGATAATTCGATAATGGAGGTTATGAAAAATCTTTTTGACATTTGTTGATTATATGTTTGTCTTTGGTTTCTTACCCATAACCTTTCATAAGTGTATTCCTGAGTGTATATTCTTAAGGTTTTGAGTCTCCATAATGGTTGATGGCAGGCTGAAAAGGCAAAGGAGAAGGAGGAGTCAATGTCCCAGAAATTTAATGAAATTCAGCAGAGGTACTTGTTATGTTTATGCTCTATTTTTCTTGTGTTAAGAGGCGCAAAATTAAAAGGTTATTCTCTACTGACTGCTTATTATGTTGCATTATGTAATCTGGAGATTATGGTGCATATCTTCTTAGTGTTTGAGTGTTACACTTCCTACGGATCCGAACATTGTCATGTTCCACTTTCTCATCAAAAGTTAAATGTAAGAACGCAATAAATAGTTTATAGTGATGTCTTGTTCCTTCCAAAGTCTTCCCTAATCGTTGAAAAAGATTGTGGCATTGCGTGGTCATGATTTCATGACTATCATGACTTTTCATTTGTGAAACTTTTTGACAGATAGTGTATCTTTTATCATGTGTGACCATTTCTTTTTTTTCGAAGGGATTTTATTGTTTGTAGTTATGTGATGCATCGTTAGGATGCTGGTGGTTGAATGAATACCTTTTCATGATTAAAGAATTTTTTGTGCAGGTTAGAAGTGCTTAGTTCAGATTTTCTTGAACAGAAGAGACTAAATGATACACTGCAGAGTGATTTATCAAAGCAAGATGAGCAGATTGAGACTTTCAAGAAGGTAATTGTTTCATGTTCTTGGGTAATAGCAAGAGTGTACTTGAAACCTTTACACTTCTGGCATATAGATTACCGGAAATAGTGCCAAGAACTACTTGAAACATGGAAATTGTTTGTGCGGTGAACTTCAGATTTCGTTGTACTTTTGAAGTTTAGGATGCATCTTCTAGTCCCTATTGACCTTTCATTTTCAGGTTGTCAACAAGTTTTACGAGATCAGGCAGCATTCTCTTGAGGGATTTGAGGATACTAGTTGGGACCATAAATGTGCATGTCTGTTACATGACTCAGAAGAGTTGTGGAGTTATAATGATTCCTCGACTTCTAAATACATTGTAAGTTCTCAAGACCTCATTTTTTGCTTGTTCCTTGAGTATCCATCATACACATTAGTGTTATTACATGATGTACCTATGTTTAGGATTGCTGTCCCACTATTTTAGAAGCCACAAATACTTGTTATTCAAAGCATGTTACCAGATCCATAAGCAAGTATGCTAGGTGAAAGAAATTGACAGTGTCTAATTAATTTCCTAGATCCACACAGAGCAGAAATTAAATCAGCTTTTACAAGAATTTGAATAGTCACTAGAGTTACTTCATAGTTTCTGCATGCAACTTGAATAACTTCTCATCAGACAGAGTGCGTTAGAAGAAGAGGTGGAGACACTGAGGAACTCTCTGGATAAGCTTCAAAGCAAAATACGAGTGGTATGAAATTATCTGGTTAATGTCTGTTTTATTTAATTGTATTATTATGTTGTGTGTTTGCTTAATACAGATTTTGTTGTGGCTTATAGGGTTTGGAAATTGAAAATCACTTAAAGAAGAAAGTTCTTGAACTTGAAAACAAGCAAGTGAGTAGACTAATGTCTTGATGTTTGAACTTCTAAATTTGATCATCAAATCCCTTTGCTAATAACTGAACTTGTTGACGTTTTCTGCAGGTTCTTTGGGACAAAATGGTTATGGAGGGGATAACAGAATTACACCATTACCATTCTCACCATAGAGTTCAGATCACGAGTTTACTTAGCAAGGAAAGATCTCATATCAAATCAATTATTGATATGGTAGAAGAAAAGATCAAGCAATTTGATGTGATCAGTGAACAGGATTTGGTGCCTTGTAGAGTTGTAAGACTGCAAGAAAATGAATTTCGAGATGTGCATATGAGTACTGATGATGATCCGGACTTGGCACCCAAGGTAGGTTAGCTCCTATCATTGTACTTCATCTTCTCTCTCTTTATCTGCAGTGCATATAGAAATAGTTTGCTTCACCATCACAAGTAAATTCTTAAGGCTCATGAAGAATCACTTCCTGTGTACTTGCCATAGTAAATGGTTCCTTTATGGTGCCTCAGCCCTCCTGCCAGGGCCCCCAATAAGCCACTAGCTAGGTAGTGGTGGGATAATAAGCTGGGAGGAAGAGTCATCAAATGCTTCCTGACCAAGATAAATAGTTCTTGATAAACATATTAGTCTGCTAACTTTTTTAAAAAATAGTTATAGGCATAATCCTGCTCATGGAATGCTGCAATTGCAGTATTTTGGTGCAACAAAATTCCAATTCGACTCCATTAGAAGCTCTCTTATAAGTATAAAACAGTGGCACAGGGAGAAGTTAGCAAATAGAAACTGAGAAGCACTCTGCTAAAGCTGACCTTGTCTCCAATGATCTTTTGCAATTTGATGCGAGACCCAACTCCAAAATTTGCAATTAATAATCTGAGAAGAAAAATGGGTCAATAGAGTGATTAAACGTCCTTGAGATCAGCTTTTATTATCTATTTTTCAGTCAGGCATCCACCTCTCAAGAATATTTTCATACCTCAGTCCTTTGATATCCAGTACTTTCTACCAACTTTTTGAACTGAGAGTTTTGTTCATAGACGAGAGATTACTAGTGCTCCAATCTTTTTTTTGAAGTACTGGATGGTTTTTTAGTATGCACTTAATACAATACAGGATTGCACCGAACCTCTCCTAGTTTTTTCACTTAACACAACAAAGATTCAGTAAAAGATTGCACTGAACCTCCATCAATCTGAGCATGAAGAGAAAATACATAGGTGTTTGTGTCAAAGATTGAGGATTGCTAACCCTACCTATTTTTACCAACAAGCCCTTCACTCTGCCTTCTGTTTTGGTTTGATTTGATAATTCTTCTTGTCCCTGTACTTGTGATGAGATTTTAAAACATTAAGGAAAATACTTAAACAGAATCAGAACGTCAAAAATAATTTTTGTCCTACTGTTTCTCATATAAGCAATTTCTATTTCTTGTTTATTGATTTATACATTTTTACATTCATCACCTGCTGTAGAGAATTGACCAAGGCGCACTAGATACTGTGGCTCATAAAGAAGGCAACACATCTGAAGCCCTTGCTCAGGCCATGCAAGAAAAGGTTCTGTGATATATTTCATGCCCTATGATTTACTTTCTATATCTCTGTTCTCTGTAAATATTTGGTCGGTTGGATGTTCAAGTTATGCAGCTGATTTGAAATAATTATTCTTCTTTCTGCTCAATTTTGTTTTCCTCATTAGGTTGCAGCATTATTGCTTTTATCTCAGCAGGAAGAAAGACATTTACTGGAGAGAAATGTCAATGCAGCTCTTCAGAAAAAGATGGAGGAGCTTCAAAGAAACTTTCTACAAGTTAATTCCTGTAGATTCTTTTTTACTTGCACGTCTTGAATGTTTGCCTCTTGTTTACTTGAATATTATACATAACTCGGCAAAAGTTTTGCAAATTTACATATGGACTTTGAGAATTATGCTTCACTAAAGTAATTATCTTATCATATATGGAGGAGACATTATAAAAATGTTGGTAGGCAGGATGAAAGACCTTTCTCCTTGGTATGTGTCACATGGAGCTCTTTCCTCACTGAGTCTGGATATCTTCTAATATGAAGTTTTGATAAAGAATTTATCAAATTTAAAATTTCATATCCTTCCTGAACCTCATAATGAGTGCACAGATGTTGTGATGATTTAGGTCACCAATGAAAAGGTTAAAGCTCTTGTGGAGTTGGCGCAGTTAAAGCTCGAATATCAACAACTACAAAAGTATGATCTCTTCTTTTCCCTAAAGCATAGCATGCAATTATGCTTTGTTAAAATCATTGTTTTTCTATACTTTTGTTTTCTGCTGGCAATTCTTTTATTGGAACTTGAATGCTGCCAATGACTTTGATAAGGACCTTTCCCCAAAGCTATGGGAGCTTTGATGCATTATCCTTTGTTATATTTTTATTTTAGAGGTGTTTGCTAGTATTCACAAGGTTAATTTCTCAGAATAAACCAAAGCTAATCATAGTTCAGAAGTTCATGCAGCTTGTATGCATTTGACGTACAAGTCTATATCAAATTAAAATACTTTATTAATTAAGATATACAGGTTATTTGTGAGCAATACTGATCATTGTGAATTTTGATATCCACTAGAGGTTATTCCAGATTGAAATCAAAGGTTTGCAGTTTTATTTTTCAGAGTATATTGAACTTTCCTTCAAATTGATGTTCACTCCTTAAATGCAATAGTGTTCTCCTGTCACTTCTCTAGTTGTCTGTCTTGTTTTTGCTCTGATGTGGCTTTCTCTTGATATGTCATTAAAGTAACTGGTAACTCTTGTTAAAAAAAAGTATTAAAGTATGCATGAATTCCTTTTCCCTTGCAACATATGCACACTTTGATCTGCTGACTAAAACTACCTGCATGAATGTAACTCGTGCAGAAAAGTTGGCAGTGAAATAAAACGAGATTTTTCAGCTGACACTGGGGAGATAAGACTTTCTAATATAGAAAGAGATGGAAAGATAAGAAACCTGTTGAAGAGGACATATCTAAGACGTTGGATGGGCACAATGGATTTTCGTGGAAATGAAGCTCAAACTTGCCTGAGTAGTGAAGGGAATTTCTCTGGGAAAAGAGCAAATGACATGGATTTTGCCAGGTTAGTAAAAACTAATTGGATTCCATAACAGAAGACTAGATTGGTGAAGCCTGCATGTCAGATCATACCCTCTGATGCCCCCCCCATCTATCTATCAGCAGAAAGGAAGGGAAGAAAAACTCTTCTTCTACAAAATAACTGTTAATGAAATGGATGTTTATGGTTGTATGTTCTCAGAATGAAGATTGAAAATGCCACTCTCAAGGAAAGCATGGAATGTATGGACCACCTAATTTCTTCAATTCACAGACTTCACCTTGCACTTCTAAAGGTAAATGTTTCTTCATCACATGTACAGCATGGATGTGCTTCTTTTTTGGCTCAGGAATGGATCAGCTCTGTAGGATGCTACAGTAATATAAATACTGTTAGGAATGATGATACAGTTGAAATTTTGCTTTTTCTTTTCTTTTTTCCCTTCTCTTTAGGTCATGCAATATCATAATAATATTAACATGATGCTGATTTCGTTACCTGCTCCATAAAGGTTCTTGTCATGATGTTTGGTTAGATAATCTGTCCATATTTTGAAGCTAATAGGTTTTCTGTTGCTGATGCTGCATAATCTATAGGTCAAAGAGTCAGATACTCGTGAAGGTACTAGTACTGGCTTGCTAGAAGCTCTTAATGATATCATTTCTGAGGCTAGACTTGTGAAGACTGCCCTTGGAAGCTCCTTACCTGTTAGTTGGTCTGATGAGGCAGATGATGCATCAATTGGTGAAAGTGTCTGCGATGAGCTAAGTGATATTTATGGGAACCCCATTAGAGAGAAGATAGATTCTGTTTCTGCTGCAGGTTTTGAGATGGTGGAGCTTCTGATACTTGCAGCTCAGATACTAAAGGACAATAAAACCATAAAGGGTTGCTGAGATTGGAGTTTGTTTAATTCTGGTCTGTGCGGGCTTTGTTCTGTGATGAAAAGCATAAAGTAATTAATAGGGGTTTAGGGCATACTAAAGGGGCTTTTTGGCAAAGAGAAGATAGATGGCGAACTTTTGGAACAACTTAATCAGTGCAGAATGAAAGCCAATGCTTATATTGTCATTGTAGAGCCTTTTATTGTATTTATGGTGTTTTGAAAGGAAAGGAGGAGGGAATAGAGTTCAATTCCTTTGTGTATACATGGTTAGACATAGGCCAGTTGCATAAAGTACAGTAATATGAACTGGGTTATTAGATTATTTCAATGACGAAGTTTCTGAGCTTTAGTGTATGTTTCCTCTCAGTACTGCCTGTTGTATTTTAATTGTCGAAGTTTATGTTGAGCGATTGAGGGATGATGCATTTTCTGTTGGCTTTAAACTCACTGGAAAATTTGTGGTCTGTACATGCCACCTGGCAGAAACTGCTTATGCCATGAAGAAGTTATGAAGCTTTTTTATGCCTCATTACGTGTAGAATCCCTTGTTTATCTTGAATGTTTCTGCTTTAAAATGTTTACCGTAGGGTGGGACGGCATCTTTCTTTTTCTGAACAACGCGGTTTCTTTCTTGGTCGATGCAACTTTTTTCCTGCTGAATTGTTCACAACTAAATAGAACACTGTGATAATCATTCAGGATACGGAAATCTTTACGTATTTTGAGGAAACAGAGGATACAGACTGTGCCACGTAGTATCTCAGGTTACTCAATCTTGGCAGAAATTTCAACTGACACATCACACTCAGAGTTCCCACAAAATTACAGCCATGGGACACTAACACATCCAATCTTGCAAGCGAAAACCAATCTTTGACATATAGAAGAGAAGAAAATCCATGAAGACCCTGCGATGCCATTTATGGTAGGAAGGACTAAAAAGCGTTAAAGAGGGGGACAAGTAGTCTTTAGTTGATTAAGATTCAGCGGCAATTTCCACAGCGGTGATATTCACAGTGACTGGATTTTTCTCGCGTTCATTCTCAAGCTGGCTGTAGTTCCCTTTCTCCTTGAAAAGTTGGATATGGTGATGCTTGCAGTAGAGTTTTCCCTCATGTGCAATGTAGTTGGATGGGCTAATAGTACAACCTCCATGGGTACACTTAAAACAGCTCCGATGGTATGGAGTCCCATTTACTGTAACCTGGAAGAAGATCAAAGACCACTCTTCAGAAAATGTTGGTCATCTTTGAAGAGGATGATCCTCTGTTTCTATGAATAAAGTCTTCATTTCTTACCTTCTCGATAGGATAGACAGTCTTGTTGCACCCAACACATTTTTCTCTGGTGCCAGCAAACAAATTCGAGACTTTGCTTGCGTTCTGTTAGATATATCAAGTTCAGTTTAATTATTTAGTGGATAGAAATTGAATAAAATAAATAGCAAGAAACAACATACTATCATTTTCCAATCAATTACTTAAGAGATCACCTCATTATCAACAGGTTTTTCTGGTTTCACAATTTTTGGTGTTCCTGGCAGAAATTAATTATAGAAAGTGAGAGGGCAAATTGAATTTAAGTTAAAAGAATTTAACTGGCTAGTGATAATAATAGTAAGATTTGAAGTGTGTACATTTAACTGTGCTTTTACCTTCGAAACTCTTGTCTAGACTGCCAGTTCTCTTGAAGAGTTGGTCATAGTGAGGTCTGCAGTACAGAACCCCTTCAAAAGAACTGTAGTTGCTTAGCTGCTAGCACAAAACAGTATGCCGATGAGTGCTCATCAAGAAATGCAATGAGTACTTAATTGGCTTTGAGGACAGCAATTTGACATTCCTTTCCATCAACAGAAAACGGAAAGCAATTTCAAAAGAACCAAGAAAATGAAAGATGATTCTCAGAAATCCTGGCTCTTAGATTAGCCTGAAAATATGTTTTATGCTGCTGGCCATATGTATATATATAAAAAAGTTTTAATGTGCCTTGAAAATTTGGAACTAGATTAATATAAAGAAGAATATGGTGTGATCTGATCAGAAAGAAAATTGATGGAAAGGGTTTTAGCAAAAAAAAAAAAAAACATAAAAAAAGGCAATTCTGAGAAGAAAAAGGTTTTCCCGAGACATTACAGTTCAAAGAAGATGGATAAAACATGAACAAGGATATTACAGTACCGATATGCTGTTACCTTAAGCGTACCCCTGCAATGGTGGCATCTAAAGCAGGCCTTGTGATAAATCCTGTTATCAGCCGTTAACTTATCAACAAGATACACTGTCTTGTCACAAGCCATACATTTTTGCTGGGTTCCTGCAAAGGCTGCCATATTCTTTTTCCCCCTCAAAGATGAATAGCAAGATGAAGAGCAAGAAACCTTAACACTTGTGCACCGATTGTGATATTTCTCGTCTGTGTTGTGTCTTTAGCCTTTTCCTTACTGTCCTGTCTCTCTTCAAGCTGTATCTTGGCTATACTATACCGAAGATAGGGGAGCTTAAAGGAGGAGATAAAAAGCAATGGGTTGCAGATAATCGCGGGTGACATGAAAGCAAATCTGTACATGATTGACAGGAATGGTCTGGCGCCACCTAGAAATCATTTTGTCCGATTTCTAAGTAATTCATATCAGATAGGATAATCCTTCTGTTGTTATCATTCTACTTTCTTTCTCTATTTCTGGGAGGTACAATTATAAAACACATGCCATTCCAAGGAAGTTGACAATTCAAGCTTTTGGCTCCCAAATTTATCTTTTTTCCTGTTTCTTAGAAATGTTCTCGCTTTAGCTAATATTCGAGGAAATAAAACAGAGAAGTTATTATTGATATAAAGTTGATTTTCTAGGTAGATCACAAGGGAACATGATGAGTAAATCCTTTTTCACAAAGGTGGTGGTTCTTGAATTATATTGAGTGCTAGAATATCATCATGAAGTTCCTGGCTGGATGCCTTGCTAGACGTTTCTTTTTCGTTGTCATGTTTTTTCTTTGATCACTTTTTCCATGAGTTATAATCGGCCAGTGCAAATGATTCATCAGATGGATAATCTTTTTTTAAATTAGGTAATTGGGGCATCAATCAAAGCCTTTCAATGATGCTCCATGTAACTAGTGACCGAGTGAGCTCTTGCGTTAATGCAAATTTGTCTTCAACCACACTCAACATTATAATTGGAAATTGTGGTTTATCATATCAGATCAGATTGTAAATCTGTCATCATTGTATCTCAAATTTGCTGGCTAAAGCTAAAAATCATATCGATTTCATATTTTCACCTCAAATTTATTCATGGCAAAACGACGAAGGGCATTTTGCCTAGAAATACCTTTTTCTATTAAATCAGGTGAAGTCGCAAACCTCACGACCAAATATGTAAGATTGGGATGATCTCGTGTAAAGAAAGAAAAACAAGAGAAAAATATTTGAGTAATAAAATTGAAATTGAAATAAATAAATTTAAAAAAAATAAAAAAAAAAAGTAAACTCGTGTTAACTTTTGAAACCGGTTATCCTAGTCATGAACCTAAGAGTAATCTTATAGAAAGTAAATAGTAAAAAATAACAAAATAAAAAAGAATAAAAAATAAGAAAACACGAGTTTAAAAAGGGAGGAAAAACTAAGCAAATACGAGCAAACCTTCTAAACCTGATCTTATCTCTAAAACTCACAACTCATGAAATCATGGGCCCGGGTTCAATCAAGAAGTTTAATTCCTAACTAATTTAATTTTGAAGGAAAATCAAGAAAAAATATTAATAAAAAACTCAAAAGCAAAAAGGATAGCAAAAAAAAAAAAATGAGGATAAAATTTGATAGAAAAAAATCTAAGAATGATGAAATTGTTAAAAAAAACAATTTAAAAAATAATCTCAAACAAAACAAATAGCAATAAAAAAAATGATGATCAAATTTGAAAGATTAAAAAATCATAAGGGGTGAAGTTGAAAAATATTTATAATTTGTTAAACTATTTATAAATTAAAAAAATATTTGTAATTTATAGATAATTCAAAAATAAAAACAATAATAATCATAGGGACATGGACAAAATGTGAAGGAAAAATAAATTGCAGAGGCTAGTCTGAATTTTTGTCAACGGTTGTTGATGCCAAAATCGAAAAGCTTTTGGGGGCACGCGCCACCCTTCTAGTTAGGGGCGTTGTTACCTTTCAAACCCAGCCCTGAATTGTTGTGTTTGATTGTTAGACAACCCCATACATGTCGTTTGAACGACATGGGGGTCTTTCACACACTGACACATGTTACGCACGCGCCAATAATTTTTTATAATAATATTTAATATATATTAATTACAAAAATGCTCTTGAATAACCTTTAAATCTACAATAAAATCAATGAAAAATCATGAAAAATAAAAAATAAAAGCCAATGTGAGAGAGTTATGTTGATTTTGTCTTTAAGAACATCTTAAAGAAAAAAAAAGACCATAACACCCCTTAGTAATAGACATTATATTTTTTTATTCAGGGTTAAATTAGTAATTTACTATACAATAAAAAATAAAATGTTCAATCTAACTCCATATAATTTAGAAAAGACAATTGTATCATAAAAAAAAAAAATCATCCTGCTCCAAATACCTAGTTCAAAGGTTATATGACTCGAGCAATTTCATCATTGCAGTATTATAATAAATAGTGTTTTGTTCCTTATGATACACTATTAAAATAATGGTACATTAAATTCCCTTCCCTTTATAGGGTTTTTTAATCATTAGATCATTACCCGAGTTACATTGCAAATCAAATTAAATTCTTTATGAACATAAAAAAATATCTAGATATTATTAATGTGTTTTTTAACAATAAAGAAATAAATTATATAATGATTGATCTTACATGACATAATTAACTTGATAGGTTAAAAACAACTCGAACAACCAATAAAAATAAATTTGAGTAAAAAAAATCATTAAATTTAATTCTCAATATTTGATGATGGTTATTTTAAAATAAAATAACCAAATAGTAGACTTCACATGAATAATTACTTAGTTCTCATTTGTTTGAAAAGGTAGTGTCAAGATTGATAATGGAGTCAACATTTAACATCACACCAATCAATAATTACTTTCCTAATGAATATTTATTATTTATTATTACAATGTCTTGGTTTGATAATATTATTAATTTTCTTGCTACATGAAATTTGACAGCTCATTAGAATACCCAAGATAAAAGAAAATTTTTAAGCGAAATGAAGAACTTTTATTGGGATGATCCTTACTTACTCAAGTATTGTCCTGATTAAATATTTCAAAGATGCATTCTTGATAATGAGATAAGTGATGCCATTAAATCTTGTTATTCTGAGGCATGTGGTGTCATTTTTTATAAAAAAGCGACTGCAAAAATCTTATAATGTGGATTTTATTGGCTCACCATGTTCCAGGATCATGATAACCTTATAGAACACAAACCAAAATAAATTATGAAATCAATTGAATATTGAATGATAAAATTTAAAAAACTTAATTAGAAAAGAATAAAAAAAACTTTAATCAATTGTCCTCACCCATAACTTGAGTTATGAGTAACTCAGAATAATGTAACGGTGGTTGCTTATTACCGTTTAAATTCTTGGACAAAACTGGCCTCCTCATCAAAGCACATTGAAACACCGCAACCCATCTCTCTAATTTTTTTGTTGCATCGTCTTCTCTAACCTTGTATAAGCCACTACTTTCCCTGCAGATTTGAATTAATATTGGTCAATGAGGACGCCAACTTGTATTTCAGTTTCCTATGCTTTCAGTAAAAAGTCGTGGCTGATGCCATTCTTTTGTATCAACTATGTTTGGAAGACCTAGAGTTATTAAATTCGGAGTCCTTAGTTCTCATGTATCAAGGTGAGAAATATTAATTGCAAGATTTTTGGGGTCGATAACAACCAATAAATTAGAAATAACAAATGCATTTATTACTATACAATGTGATTGACAGTGTCATGGGAGTTGAGTTTGGAAACAAAGATGAAAAATTCTACAGTTTTTTGTTTTTTTTAGTTTAATGTAGGTGTCCGGGCTAGTTTGCACGAACCTCGATTAATTCCACGGGCCCTGAAGTTAACGACCATGTAAGCCTTCAATGACCATCATATGAGCAACCACAAGGTTTGAATCTAAGATCACAGAAAAAACAAATCTCTTAGTCCCAAGCTTTTTACCACTGGCCACCACCTATATCGTTAAAAATTCTACAGATTAATTGAATTAGTCGGGTGAATTTGGAACATAAGGAAAACGTTAAGTATAGATAATATAAAATTAGATGACCAATATTCACCAATTGGGCATTTGGTCTAGTGGTATGATTCTCGCTTTGGGTGCGAGAGGTCCCGAGTTCGATTCTCGGAATGCCCCAGCTTGACAGCATTTGAGTATCACCTTTTCTGATCAGATATTACAGGTTTTGCCGACAAGTTTCTATGAAAATATATTATTTTTTGAAAAAAGAAAAGCAGATTGGCAGTAGATGTTGAAAACAAGGTGGACAAGATAGAAAGATTCCCCGCATCAAGATATATGAGAAATCAAGTCCTCAAAGAGTGGAAAATATTAACAACTTGCACTCAAGCCACCAATGTGAGTTTCAAATATTGATGGCGACCAGAAGCTACCAAACCACCGGAGACGTACAGTGCCATACATCAAAAACTTCAAACAATTACAAAACCAAAATCAATTCTCGCTTTGGGTCCCTGAGTTCAATGCTTACGTACAGTACTTTGGAATATTTTTGACAGCTAACCTACAATGAAAACACTTGCAAGTGCTCTTCGCTCATGTATATGCATATGGTGCTGGAATCATATCTGTGTGTAGCTTCTTTCATCTCGTAAAAGAAGAGCTGTTTACTAGTGGCATTAATACAAACAACCACTGACCAAGACAACTACGTACGTACGTACGTTAGATAACAAAAACACTGCACCCAGATGGTTCTCTTCGTTATCATTCAAGCTCAAATTCTATGACACCCCAATCTAGGTGACGATGGCAACCACCGGTACTACCATTAAAACATAAACACACACAGTCCAACGTGCACAGATTATACTATATGCAAGTGCACTCACTTTTTATTGCTGCAAATAAATAATTCAGCCTTCTGCTAGGACATGCCATTTCCTGATTTTTTTTCACACCTAACTAGCTAGTGATCCCATCCCCGTCCATATCTAAAGCAATAAGGCATGAAGGCTTCGCATTCCTTGCTAGTATTAACTAAAAATCGTAAACTTAAATCATACAGACGACTCTATAGTCAAGTTTGGCGTTGGTCCCGTGACTTTCCCAAAGTCAACCGCATTACAATAGGAAAGTTCCAAGACCGTACATAATTTTATTTTATTTTGGAAAAGATTGTGGAATAGGTAAGCAAATAAGCATTTGGTCAAGAAATCAAGATAAAAAGTCTAGAAACACACCTTTGGACACTGCAATCAATGCAAGACCATTAGCCTCTGAACCTGCCAGAATGGACAAAAACACATTTCAAGCGGAAGTTCAATTCCTCAATAAAAATGATTGTGCATTTTCCCTTATAATTCTGGCAGTAAGCTTACACCAGGACAAACTGAGATCTAAACCTTCAAGCTTGCAAATGCATTAGTAGCAGAAATTTCGCATGATGAGTATCACCAACTGGGCATTTGGTCTAGCCGCATGATTCTCCCTTTGGATGCGAGAGGTCCCAAGTTATTATTTCTAACCATATGACAATTTTTTTTATCCATCCTGAAATGTAGCAAGACAACAACATGAAAACAATGATATAATATTTTGATCTGCAGATATATTAGTTTCCTGACAAGATACTTTTAAAAATAGATTAGCTGTGGATGTTAATGACAAGGTGGTCAAACCAGAAATATCCCTGCATCAAACATGACAAGTATTCAGTATAATTACCACATGTAGATCTGAGTTCCAGTTCATCTAAACGGTGGAAATTACCTTTAAAAAGCCTTTACACCCAAACCGACCAGGAAAGTGACAATAAAGATTAAAAAAATGCATTGAATAAAAGACCAAGAGACCAGAGACTTTTGAACCACTACCCATATTTCACTTTGACGTAAAAGAGTAAATAATTAGATAAACACCCAGAGAGAACATCAGCAAATGGGCATTTGGTCTAGTGGTATGATTCTCGCTTAGGGTGCGAGAGGTCCCGAGTTCAATTCTCGGAATGCCCCATGCTTTTTGCAAATTTTGCTAATTAATTCTTTAGTTCCCATGATATATTCCAGTTTGAAATATTTTAGCCAAGGAAACTAACCTAAAATCAATTCTCATTGTAACTATCAAAGGACAGGAAAAACAAAAAAAAAACTGTAATGGCACAATCTCACCTCATTTATCAGGAAAAAGAAGCCCATTTGGCAGGGTTAAGTAAACACTAAACCCAACCAAATGGCAGCACTAACACACACAATCAAATGTATAGACATTGTAGTGATGCATAGCCATTTCATCCCTACCCCATATTTAAAACATGTTGCATTGCATCAACAGCAAGCCATCTAATGAGAAACTTCATTCACACAGATTCAACTTCATTCAAGAAAGAAAAAAAAGACTCATGACACTTGGCATCCCTCTAAAAGAATTTTAGTTGCTCAGCATGATTTTTCCTTAGTCTAATTGATTAACAGATTAATTAAAAATTAAAGAAAAGAAAATCAGAAAATGGGCATTTGGTCTAGTGGTATGATTCTCGCTTTGGGTGCGAGAGGTCCCGAGTTCGATTCTCGGAATGCCCCAGTTTCACACTGTTTTTTGGTTTTAAGAACTCATGTGAAACATGATTTGTTATTGCCAGCATATTATTTTTCAGGGGTAGGTTTCCAATATTAATTTAAATAATTTGACTCCATGATCTTTCTCAAAGTCAACTGCACTGCAATTCTCTCCAAGGAATTGACTTTGTACATATAAGCATTCGATCATCAGACCAAGTAGTAAAATCAAGAAATATACCTGTGGGCTCGTCAATCAATGCAGAACCACCAGTCTCAACCCTTCAAGATGGTACGAAAATGCATATCAAGAGCAAGTTCAATTACTCAACAAACAACCTAACAAGGTTTAGAAGCTAGACTTATGCCTGCATCATGCGTGATGAGCAACAAACAACCTAACAAGGTTTAGAAGCTAGACTTATGCCTGCATCATGCGTGATGAGCTAAAGATCAATATTTAATGATTAATGCAAATCTTAGGTTCCCAGGAAGTTAAAAGTCCACATAGTTTTTGGTTCCCATGCAGGTTCAGATATTTTAGCAAAGAACCTCAAGTCAACTCCAACACTAGAACATAATATTTTAAAGAAAATCTAGATGTATATTTTTTCTGGTAAGATTCATTACCAATAAAATGATCAATAAATAAGTAGACACTGCTGAAATCAAGGTATGCAAGCTAGGTTCACACTTGCCACTAGCTTCAGACATTGGAGAGAAGTCATTTACCTGAACCTGCCAAAAGGTGTAAGCATCAATTTGATGTAATGGGTTCAGTAACTCAATTGACATGACAAAATAAGAGAACAGAAACATACCCAAAGCTAAAATTAATGCAAGAGGACATGCTAGACCTCGGGAAAGAATTTGAAAGTCAGCTTGTACATCTACACATCAAAAGTTTCAGTCTGTTGGGCAAGAAATCTCAGTGATTGGCTTTCTGCCAAATTTACAGTCAGCTCAGTCTTGCCAAATAACTAAAACGTTAGGATATATAGTTTAATGTCAACGATCTATATGCTTTCCATCAACACATTGTATTACATGAGTTTTTATGTTTTGGCAACATTGTACTCAATGCAGTAGACCCTGTTAATGTGCAGAAGGAAAAGAAAATCATATGAGGAACCTTCATTGATATAAATCATAGTTTAAGAATCAAGAAAGTATCTGATTCAGTTAGTGAATAAGAAAATGTGTGGTTAGATAATCCAAAGTGAATCGAGTAAATTCTCAGGTCGGGTGCAAAGCAACCAATCCCAGCATAAAACGGCCCATTTTCCTGTTTCAGGAATTAAAGGGCCATATAGGTTTTGCTTTCCTGGATCATAGATGGCATTTGGTCTAGTGGTATGATTCTTGCTTTGGGTGCAAGAGATCCAGAGTTTAATTTTCCGAATGCCCCATTGGAATCATGCTATTCATGACAGGATGAAACCAGAATTTTTGGTTACCTCAATATTTACAGAATAATTAAAGAAACACAGAGAATTAAATCCCAACTCAGCCCACAAAGAATAAATAGATGGAGTTGACTGCTGAGATGGGCATGCAAGAAGAAACCAGAGACATTATTTTACAGCACACTATTCATGTTCAGGTGCAAAAATCATTTTAGAAGAGAAGCTCCACTGCAGATTTGATTGGTTAATGATTCCAGAAAAATAACAACATTGAAAAGTGTCTGATTTACTACAGCACCAAAATATGACATGGATGGACTGCACGGGTGACAAAAATGAACTGGACACTGTCTTGAAACAACACGATAAAATTTAGGCTTCGTAAAAGAACATAACCTGTAGCCTGATTAGGTCCAAAAGGCCCTCTATTTTGCCCAACCCGTCTGCCAAAACACAGACAGTAATGAAGTTGATGGAACTTCACAGAGCATGCCAACGAACTTTTAGTTTGCTGACCCTGATTTGATGTTCTATTAAAAAGTAATGGTCGAGTATAAATGGCAAGACAACCATCAGTCACAAAGTCAGATAAACTACGACATCCAGCATGAAACATAAAACAACAAATTCACAACAGCCACAACATGAGGGAAAAAATACATGGGAAAAAAAGAACATAAAAAGAATATGCAGCCAGGCATCTAATCCAACATTATAACTGACACCAAACAAAAAAAAAAGGTTTTTCAATTAAAAATTACACAAAAACAAAACCCAGAAAAAAGAGTCGTGCAGCTTAACATGGAAAAGGCTGCAACCCAGAAGCTTCAAAGAGTTGCCCAGTATTATCTTTATACACAGAACAATCTTTGACGACAGTAAACCTACATAGCTACATAGCTAACGAAAACCCACAAATTATCACTACAAGGTTTCGCTTGTCATACCTTTAATTTGTTGACTCAATCATACTCTACAATTATTAAGCCAGGGGAAGAGAGTGTGAGGGTAAAGAGTTTGTAATTACTATACAGGCATAGCTTGAATACGTTCCATGGGAGATGTCAGCGTTGGTTCAACGTATCAAGAAAGAGGGAGAGGAGATCAGATGATATAATAGGAGAGAGAAAGGAGGAAGAAAAAAAAACGTATCCGATGATGCACTGAGAATCTGTTCTCGACAGGTATTGTCAGACAGAACTCAATAAGATAATTTTAATTATATTTTAGAAGATTATCAAACAAAATTGTAAGCTAGGATTATAATCGTCTCATCTTTTTAATAATATCAAGTATGTCGAGAACAAATTCCTAACATATCTTCAATGACTCATTTATTTATCATTTCTCTCTTATGTCGTATCATTTTATTTTTTTCTCTTTATATATATATATATATATATATATATATATATATATATATATATATATATATATTGAACCTCATCACTATTAAATCTTTATAAAATTTTAAATTAATTTTTGTTTAAATTAATTAATTTAAATGAAAAATATATTTTGAGACAATTACAATAGTTGTTCGGGGTTGTGTTTAAACTTCCCTAATACTTTTCATGCCATTGTTATTTTACTAAAACTAACTAAAATATTATGTTTGGTATTGTAATAGCTGTTATAATTTAAAAAAAAATTATAAAATGTATTTTTAGTTGAGATTGATTTGATATTTATATATGTTTGGTTAAAACTGTGGTTAAAATTGAAGTTGAATAAAAAATAGTTTAACGTATTTAGTTAAATATACTTTTCAAATTAAGGTTATAAAATAACTAAAAAAGATATATATTAATATTAATGATTTTTAATTTAAATATTGTAGATTTAACTACCATTATTACATCACTAAATAAATAATATTTTATATCAAATACTTTTTATTATTCCATTAACTTATCTACAATTCCATCATGTATGAAATTCATCTGATAAGGACTATAGTTTCCATGGTTTTTTGAGCGTGAAACAAAATTAGGTAAAATATCATCAGGAACAAAATTGGAATTGCGATCAAATTCCACAAATGTTACGTCATCATGCGATGTTCTTTTAATTTATATAATGTTATTAAATAATATTAAACATTAGTTTTTTTAGTAAGACACAATTTTAAAAAAATTTAAAAAATTTTTACCAGGTCGGACGCATTCCAATATATACTGTTCACATGAACAGTGCCAAAAAAATTCACACTGTTCATGTGAACAGTGCCAGGTGAATGCTTCTCGCGTTGCAGGTGAATTATAATTCACTTGGACACTGTTCACTTCTTGAGTGAACAGTGCCCATGTGAATTAATTCACCTGGCATGGGTACTGTTATGAACAGTGCCCAGGTGAATTACAAGAGAAGCAGCTCCCAGCTGCTGTGTGCAAAACGCCGGTTTGATAAAAAAATTAATGGGGCCCACCAAACAATAAATTGCTTTTTTCATGTTACTAAACGCCCGGCGGCTTGCTTTAAAAGCTAAAGTTACCGCGTAAACAAACATCCACTAAAACATGTGGGCTAAACACGATTGAGTCAATATTGTTCATACACTCACAAAACACTGTGGATATATCATGTATTTTTTTAACAATTTATTTTGGTCCTCAAAGTTTTATTTTGGGTAATTTAATCCTAATTGCAGACCAATTACTTTTGATCTCTTAGGTAATGGTGTAATTGAAATGAGAGGGACCAAAATGAAAAAGAACGTCAAACATGGTAGTGTGCCAAAAAGTTTTTTTAAAATACACTCAGGTTTTCAAACTTTAAAAACAATGCAAATTATATAATTTAGATCCCTTTAGATTTCACATAAATCAGTTTTTGTATAAAAGTTTATTTATAATATTTTTCAGTCCCTGGTTAGAAAGACGAGAAAAAGAGAGAGAGGAGTCGCCAGATTTCAATGATGAGAGAGAAGGTCGTCGTTCAAGCCATTTCCGACCACTAAAATGGGTTTTTTTGGCGTCCACCAATTTCATGAGATGAGAGGAACTTGATGGTGGTTATTTAAAACCTCAATGTTGCCTAAAAAACAGATCTAGACCGAGAAAGATAAATCTAACTCGATTTGATTTTGTATTTTTGGACTATTTTTTACGTATTTTGAGTTGATTGATTGATTTATGAGTATTTCAAAGGAATAGGTGAGGTTTTGTTTTTGGTTAAAATGGCTTAAAAATTAGGTTTTTTTGGACAAAAAAGGCACTGCTCCAATTTCCCGGCCACCACTAGGTGCCCAGAATCTGGCCTCGCAGATGACATGTCACACACACACACACACACATAAAAACAACCTTTTAAAATATAAAAAAATAAAACCAAGCTCAAGAGCCTAAGAGCTTGAAGACTCGCCCACGCGCCTCGACTTTTCCTTGCAATGGCCTAGGCTCATTGCACCATGAGCCCAAGATGTTTTTTGGTCCTTTTTTGTTTTTTTAAGGTTTAATATAAATTTTAAAAAATTATTAAACTTAGTTGAGTCTATGATCAGGAGCACAAGTATGAGGAGTTAAGTCACAACAAACATATTATTCTTTTTCTAATATTACTTTTTTAATTAATATCTTTTTTAATGTCTTTTTTCTTAAATAATATTTAAAATTATATTTGAATTAATATCTCTCCTCAATGATTTGTTTTTAGAGATTTTTTTAATGATGTTATGTATATTTAGTTTTTAAAAAGATTATGCTGATTCATCTATAATTTTTTTAATCTCTTATATAGATTAATTTTATTTTTAAAAATAAAAAATATTTACTTTTAGATAATATTTTTAATATATGAAGTCTTGCATAATATTTATTTTATTCAATCAATTTAATTTGTGTATTTATTTCTATATTCATTTAACTGAATAAAAAAATAATTTTAATAAATAAATTCAGCAAGCATATTTAGGTAGATATCTCGTCTTGCGAGATTAAATATCTTGATTTATATCTATTTTATTATTATTATTTTTAGTTATTGTTAATGACTTTTTCCACCATGTATTAACCCACATAATTTTTTATTTATTTGATTATATATATACATGAGTTTTTTTATTTATATAATTTTTTATGTATAAAAACACGTAAAAAAAATTAGTATATACAATATTTTTATAAAAAATAATAATTTAATCTATAATGTTCAAATAACTAGTTTTTCCATTTTAGTGCCTGTTTGGTAACGTGGCTGCGGGTAAGGTTCACCCGCAGCCATACATAATATCGTTTGATAAGAAAAAATAAATGCTTTCCACTAGTAGGACCCACTAAAATTCAAGATAAGACCGCAGGTTTTGGAGAAGAAGCAGCATTTGGCTACTTCTCGTGGGGCAGGAAGCTGTACAGTGGAGCCATGCTCCACTGTACAATGCAAGTGAATTTTAATTCAATCGCACTGTTCACTAAACTTAAATAAATTTTTTTTTTGAAAAACCAGTGCGAGTGAATTAATTCACTCGCACTGTTCACATGAAAAGTTTAGTTTTTTTTTTTCTGAAAAACCAGTGGAGTTAAGTGATTTCACTTGCACTATTCACGTGAACGTGAACAATATATTTTTTTTAAAAAAAATAGTTTAAGGTGAATTAAATTTACTCGTACTGTAATCTCAATTTTATTCCTGATAATATTTTACCTAATTTTATTATACGCTCAAAAAATCATGAAAACTGTAGAAGGAGATCACTTGATGACGTAACAAAAAATTCAGTTTTTGTTGTTGCGTGCTTAAGAAACCATGAAAAATATAGTCATTGTTGGATAGATTTCGTATATGATGACATTGCATATAGTTTAATGGAATAATAAAAAATATTTGATATCAATATTATTTATTTCATTTCATGATGTAATAATAGTAGTTAAATCTATAATATTTAAATTAAAATATTTTTTAATTATTTATAACCTTAATTTAAAAATCATTTTTTTAACCAAACACATTAAATTACTTTTTGTTCAACCTCAATTTCAACCACTGTTTTAACCAAACATATTTTTCCAAACCAATCTCAACTAAAAGTAATTTTTATAAAACAACTTTTTTAAAACTACAATCACAACAGCAACCGCAATACCAAACACACTAACAATAGTTAAATAAAAGATATGACCAGTACCATGCTATATAATCAAGAGGGTCCCAGCTTTAAAGGAAACATGGTAAAAATTATTTATTAAAATATTTTTTATTTAAAAATATATTAAAATAATATATTTTTTTAAATTCATTTTTAATATTAATATATTAAAATAATTTAGAAACACTAAAAAATTAATTTCAAATAAAAAGACAGGTTAAACTAGATAATATGGACACCTAGGGCCAAGCAAAGCTACTCTAACATTGGCTTCTAATGCAAACTAGGATCACCTAAATATGATAGTTAAACCCAACATAAACGATCTCCAGTAAGTCATAATTACCGCCCCACTCACATAAAAATCCTTGCCGCTGAACAAGAAAGCTAGTTCTTTCAATCGAGAAAGACACCAGTTAAGATAGTAGATGTTGTTTGGCGAAAATCAACTGCCCTCAAAATAGATTTGTTATATTTGTGGCATGATTTCTTTACAATCAAACCTTTTTACGAGTCCTTCAACTTGCATGAGGCCATGGGTGTTCAGAGTTTAGACCGCAGCCAAAAATAGGTGAAGACAGCGACTATTCCACAGGGAATATACAACCATCAGCTCAAGGCAAGTACCAGCACCTCAAAGAAATACAAAACTGACGACATAAGCAAAATCCATTATTCCATTCAAAACTACTATGAGTAGCAAGTTTGCATTCGGAAATCACACCAATTGATTAATATTCACATATAAAAATCAAACCAGTATGCAACCAAACAACATGCTGGCGAGTCAATAAAACTTGGATGTGAACTCAAATGATACATGCAATGACTCGGCCACGAGGAGAAAATAAAGACAATGGTCAGACATCGATAACCCAGTTAGACATTGCGGACAATTTTAAAAAATAAAATAAAAATGAGCAACTCAAAATCATAACTGCGACAGTAAAAAGTACAGGAACTGATGCTCAAGTCTTCGATTTTGAATGTTTTACAAGCCAGTCAATAACTGTGTCGATGTTGGTTGAGTTCTTGCATGAGATCATGTAGCAGCATACTTCTCTGTCGGTGATGGACTTAAGCCCCCTGCACAGAATAACATTATTCTTACCATAAAATGCTCTGAAAACTGATAATACAAAAGCGTTTGACAAGCCTCCTAAATGGATCTTAAGATATTTAGTTGAAGCTTACATTTGTTCCATGAAATCTTCCTTGGACAAGGCTCCTGGTTTGTCAATCTTATTTCCCAGTACCAGCAAAGGGATACCACTCAGAGAGGGTTTACTTAAAAGATCATGAAGTTCACTTCTCGAGACAGATAAATTATCAAAATCAGCAGCGTCCACGACATATCTGCAAGAAAATCAGAGAAAACAAGTAATATAAATTACTAAGCTCATTTACCAGACAGTTGAATGCAGAAGACATCTTATCCATAAACAAATCTTCACCATGTGCAACAACATTCACTAATTTAACTAGTTTGCAGCCCCCACACAACTAAAATGGTACATTGTAATCCACATGCTTAGCTTTGAAATACAGAGGTGCAGATGCAACAGAAAGAGTGGGATAAACATAAACCATGAAGTAAATGAAAGGCCAACGTGAAATTGCAACTCTTTTATTTAGGGCACTGTATGAATAGGATCTTCTATTAGTCCAAAATCCCTTCCAATGACAATATAAAAGCACTTAAAAAGCGACCAGCAATTTCTATGGGAGATTAATATCCACTAAAAGACCAACAAAACACATGTTCTATTTCACACAAGGAAACAAACAAAAGAACAAAATAAAATACAAGATGTCCTCTGTAATTAATAATAAGCAATGGCCATTTTTAAAACTAACATAATGAGATTTCCCAAGTTCGAAGACAGTTTTATAAGAATATTAAAAAGTGCGAGACATACACAATGGCTGAAACTGCGCGACAATATCTCTCCCACATACTGCGGAACCTTGGTTGACCTCCAAGATCCCACAACTTTATTGTGACATTGCCTTTTGTAACCTTCCTCATGTTAAATCCAACCTGTAGGAAAAAAGAGGTGATTAAAATGTCAATAGGATTAACATCATCATGATATTAAAAAAAATTGCAATTTGATTGAAAGCTTCTCAGGTATAATTTTCCTCGTAATGGAATGACAATTTTTGAGATAATGGCATACTGTTGGGATCATGTCTTCGCTATATCCACCAGTCTAGAATCAACAAGCCAGAAACAAAAGTACAGCCATCAGCATCAAAACCAAAGTAGAAGAGAAGCGTATAAAATATATATCACAACTCTCACAAGAACTTTTACTTACAGCAATAACATTTACAAGAGAAGTTTTCCCAGCATTCTGAAGTCCTATAAGAGACAGCTCCATTTCTTGCTTGAAAAAGAGACTATAAACACATTAGAGAAAACAGGTTAGATAGAAAGATTCAATTATGTGTAAAAGTCTCTCCAGGTTAGAAACCAACGGAAAAGATGAGCAGCAAGGATAACTGTGTTCATTTCAACCCAGACAGCCTGGCAATAAACATAGAGAAACTCCCAATCCAAAAATGAACATTCATGCCATCCATCTCAATATTGGAGATACAGACAATCAAATACAAATGAACAATCTGCCTTAAAGCAGAAGGCTTCACAAAAGTCAACTTTCCGTACAGAAAAAAATCTTTAAAGCCCATCTAAAAAGAATAATAAGGCCAGCAGAAACAGCACGGTTTAAAGTTCTCACAGAATATTTTTTTCATAGGAGCAGCTGAAAAAATAAATGAATTTCAAGCAGAAGGGTACATGACTTGAGTATCAAAATCTTTTCAATTATCTTAAGAACCAGTAATCTGTTCAATACAAGTGGAACTTTTTCTGATTGTCTCTCCACATGGAAAATCAGATAGAAGAATAAACAAGACTTGAAAGCAAAGAAAAAAACAGTGTGGAACAAACGAGACACTATAAGTGTGTACTGTGATAGCTTTTGCAGTTACGGTTTGAAAAAATAGGTTTAAAAAAGCTATAAATGGCAGCTTTTTCTTAACCAAGTTTTAATGAGAGTTTTCAATGAAACCATGCAAAACTGTGGTGTGTGTTAATTAACCAAACACTTTCAAAACTGTGATTGGAATAACAAGTAGTTTCAACCAAGGTTGTCAAAAACGCATTTTTGACACGGCACGGAAAATGCAAACTAAACTCGGATCGTAAAAACGGATCGTAAAATCGTAAAATCGTAAGGAATTTTTTATATATATATTTCAAACTTCAAACACCTTAAAATACATGGTTCAAATAAAAATTCATACATAATTCAAGTATTTTAAAATACATAATTCAAATAAAAATTTAAACATAATTCAAGCATAAAATAAAAAAATTAATTACAGTCATAACAGAAAAATAGGGAAGAAAACACGTTTTATTTTGGGCCACTTTTTTTTTTCCTGGTTTAGATGCTTTGCGGTCAAATTCTGAATTTCAAATATGATCAGCAAGTTCTATATATGCCCTTGAAGATGTCAAGGAAGGAGTTCACTTTTTATGATAATTTGATTGAAGAGATAACCTGGAAACTACATAAAGAAACAACTAAAATAAAAAATAGCAATTGATAAGATCCATTTGTTATTTGTTTATTTATCAACCAGTTAAAAGAAATTAATAGGACGTGGAATTTTAAAAGAAAAAAACAATTAACATGAAATTCTTGATTGCATTTTAATCACCTGTAGGTCAACCCTAATCAATATAGAGGGAGAGACTACTTTTTTCCATTATAATATCCCAAATGGACAGCATAACAGTACGTAATCATTGACATGTCAGGATATACGAGTACAATTTTCAACATTGAACGGCTATATATTTTTGCAGATCTCGATATCAAAACAAAAGTGGCCTAAAATTTCTTCCTGCGTTGAAATCGTAAAATCGGTATTAAAATCGTGATTTTATCCGATTTTACCGATTTTACCCGATTTCAACCCGATTTCATCTAATTCCGATTTTTTCAAACGATTTAGCGCGTAAAGCATGTTTTGACTCGTAAAATCGTACGATTTTACGAGTCAAAACGCGATTTTAACAACCTTGGTTTCAACCACACCTCACCATACAACCAAACAGACCCAAATGACAAGGCTGCCAACATGCTACCTAACACCATCTTTCCTTTTTTCACACTTCTTATGAAAATTTTTCTATAATTCAGTACAGCCATAACATTACAGCAAATTTTCTAAATTTTTTTAACAACAATGGCAATTGATGCTGTCATTTTCTTCCTTCACAAATCAATGCTACTCCGGTTCAAAAATTCATGGTATCAGGTTCATGGAGCTTTAGTGAAGGTAAACTGAAGACTTTTAAGCTCATAATAATCCAATCATCATATGGTGTGCATTCATAATATATCATTGCCCTTATTCTCATCATCATTACGGCCGTCTTTACCACCATAAATTAACACAACTCATACTAATGAATTGATGGCATGACAATTACATTAACAACAACACCTTTCTACCCTCCCAATCGCAAAAACCACTGCCAAAACAGCAATACCACAAAAGCCTCGCAATTCCTCCATAGTTCCACTCTTGCAGCCAAGGTTACCCAGAAAAACAATTAAAACTAATTCCAGGTGTTGAAAATCAAGTATTCCATCCTATGATTCGTATAACCGAATAACCCGTAAAACAAATTCCACAGACTCTCTCTAAATAAATTACACAAGAAATCCAAAGTTCACATAAATCCCATTAGATTTCCCAATTAAATTATATAAACAACAATTTGAGCTTTGTCATTAATGGTTTAATTTGACAGTAAGCCTATCAATTAATATCAAAACCCAAATAGCCATTGAAACCAATTTTTAAGTCACAATTCCCCAATAATCAATCTTTACAAATAAGCCAAACAGCAAAAAAAAAAATTCCAAACTTTCTCAGCATCCAAACAAGCACAAAGATAAAAGGATTATACCTTCGTAGCCAATTGAGAAAAGCTTCCCATAACCCCATCTTTTTAGGTCACCAATTCAAAAAATTAGGGTTCGAAATCGAAGCTATAAGAAGAAGGAAAAAAGGAATGATTTGTAATTTGCTGAGAGAGGAGAGAGAAGATTAGAATTAGAGGGACAGACAGACAGTATGTTTTGGCTGGTTTTTTTTTACTTTTCTTTTATTGAAATCTATTTCCCTCCCGGTTTCTTTTAAAAATAGAAACGCCAGATAATAACAATGTCCCCACGCGCTGTCAAAGAGAGTGGTCAATTTGAACCGATCGTCGTGGGTTTGTACAGCTTTAGCTCGTGTGAGAACCTCATTGGTGAAGTATATGCACGCTCTTAGGTGAGATGGGGAGAGAGGGTGTGGAATGTAGTGATACGATCACTTTCGCGTAAGGGATTTTCGCCATTTTTAAATCCACGCGATTTGAAAGAGATTGGTCAATTTGAACCAATTATATAGTGGTGGCGGAAGGTGTACTGTTGGAGAAGTACGTACACGCGCTAGTGATGAAAATGGGGGATTTGGTAAAACCATGACGTGGAGTAATGGAAGAAAGGATTTGGCTTTCTTCCACTTCTGCATAGAATGGCTAACTGCCAGGTTCTTAGTTCGTAGTTGCGATCTCCAGGTTGTCCGATTAGCGGACCCACCAAGACAACTGATTGGACCGACATTTATTTGCTCTCTGCCATTTATTTTTTCGAACCGAAAATTAAAAAATTGAGCTTCGCTTGAGCACATGACAATTGTATAACATGTTCCTATTATTACAAAATTATATCTTTGATGGTCAATGGTAAAAACTTGGGATTAAAAAGTTTGTTTTTTCTATAATTTTAGATTTGAGTCTTATAGTTGCTTATATGATAGCCACTGGAAGCTTACATGATTGCTAACTTCAGTGCTCATGAGATTACTCGAGTTACGTGCAAACTGACCCGAATATCAATGTTAATAAAAAAAAATTATATGTTTTTATAGCATTTTAACTAGATGTGAGGCCCCACGGCTAACAGTTGTTATAATAGCTTTCTGATTCAATGATTTGAGAATATAAAGCCAAAAATGGTAGGAATCTTTCTCCGATCATTGTTCATTGTTCCAAGGCATGAGAATGAATAATTCCATATTTAATACAACCAAAACGTTTAGTTTTTTTTTAGTTTAAAATAAAATTTTTATATATTTTTTTATTTTAATATATTAATGTTTAAAATAAATTTTATTTATTTTAATATATTTCTAAGTAAAAATCACTTTAAACAGTAACTACTGTCACAATTTCAAATAGACCATTATAATGTATTTACAATACCAATTATGACAACATTGTTGAAATTTGTTGGGAAAGAAAACAATTTCTTAACACTCTTTTCTTCTTCACAACACTCACAAGTTATTTAGAATTGCAGTGCAATTTGTGTTTTATAATTTTTTAAATTAATTTTTTTATATATTTTAAAATATTTATTTTAATATATTAATATCAAAAATATTTTTTAAAAAAAAACTATTATTTTGATATATCTCTAAACAAAAAATATTTTAAAAAATAACCACTACCCCACTCACCATTATCAATATAACATACTTAATTATTAACACTACATATACTTTTAACATTTTCTTTTATCACGTACAAATGTCCTGAAGAAACTGAAAAAGGCCAGGCATATATCATATTCTAAAGTTGTTAAATTAAAGCCTTGTATAACATTAAAGTCACCTGGGAGAAGAAGGATGGTCGAAGTAGGTTCCCTATTTCCAGAGGAAATTATTTGTTCCAAGCAAAGAAGGATTGAAAGTCTTTGTTGAATGCATGGGCATGCCTCACCAGAAAAGTGGTGTAGGTCCATTTAAGATCATAGATCACAATCCTAGTTGAAAATTTTAATCAAGTCTCATATTGAACAATCTAGATTTAACACTACATAGTAAATAGAAGATTTAACCACAAAGCAACCCCTCACCATCACTTCTAGCAATGTGTATATGTGTGTGTGTTGTTATTTATGTCTATACTTGTTATACCTGTTCAATCAGACAACGAAGATGTAGAGAGACTACTGTAAGAATCAATGTTAAGCACCACATGGGTCAAGTTGTATCATGTATGTAATGAATCACAATTAACATTTCATGGCGATTTTAGCTCTAAAATATTAGGTTGGCTTTTTATCCATTTTAATGATATTAAATGGGAGATGATAAACTGTCACGGTTACTACAGCAAGAGGAACAATTGGATACATAACACCAGAATTGTTCTACAAAAACTTCAGTGGTGTTTCATACAAAGTAGATGTTTATAATAAGGTGAACTTGTGTATACAAAACTATATATAAACTGATGCAAGAGTTTCTGTTAGTATATAAACATTAAAGGAGTTTCAAAGCAAAAAGGCATACTGCAGTTGAAGCAAGCAAAAAGAAGCTGAAATTAAACTGTACATAAAGGAGAGAACCAAAGTAATGCTGATGTAATTGTATGTCTAAGTTAGAGGTCCTGCAAAGAGAAAAGGGAAAGTAATCTGATTATAAGTGGAATAATTGTGAAAAATTGATGTGAAAGATAAGTTATTTAGTAGTTTGATCTTGTAACCAAAATGTGTGTCGAAAAATACACGCATACATGAGTGTATGATTTGCAATGAATTCATGATGGGCAACTTTGTTAAGAATGTTTTGGTGTTTTGCTGAGAAATAATATAAGAGAATGGAAGAATGTTTTGTGTTTTATTAACGTATATGACGACCATATATATAGCCTTTTACGGAGATTGAAAACAGAAGCCAAAACAGAAATCAAAACAAAATAACAGAATCCTAAACAATAGAAATTATTCAAACCTAGAAATCAGCTAAGTCCTAAAGACTTGATCAACTGGAAACAAACTCTAACATCCTCTCTTAAACTATGTGCTAATAAAAGCACTTAGCTTACGCCTAGAAATGTGCAGATTCCCATCAGTTTCAAAGGCTTGGTCATTATGTCTGTTATTTGCTCTTGTGTATTACAGTGAACCAGCTTAACAACACCATCTTTAGTGAGCTCACAGAGGAAATGGAATCTGATGTCTATATGTTTGCTTCGGCCATATAGAACAAGATTCTTTGACAGCTCAATAGTTGAACTATTGTCACAGTAAACAGTTGTGCTAGCACTTTGAAGTAGATTGAAACTTCCCATAATTGTTCTCATCCAAACCACTTGACAAGCACATGCAGCAGCAACAACAAATTCAGCTTCAGTGGTGAACAATATAACTATTGGTTGCTTCTTGGATGACCAAGACACTGCACCTGAATTGAGCATGAATACATAGCCTGAAGTACTTTTTCTATCATTCAAATCCCCGGCATAATCACTGTTGGTGTAAGCAATTAATTTGTCTTCTCCTCTCCTGCTATAAAGTATTCCAAACTCACAAGTTCCCTTCAAATATCTCAACACTCTCTTGGCTGCCTCAAAATGAAGTTCTATAGGGTGATCCATATATCTACTCAGTAGACTTACTACAAACATAATATCAGGTCGAGTGGTAGTCAAATACATTAAACTACCCACAATTTGCTTGTAATGGCTGATATCTAATTTTACTCCAGCTATATCTTGCATAAGTTTAAAACCGTGTACAATTGGATTAAGCACAGGATTGCACTTATCCATACCGAATCTCTGTAACACCTCATGCGCATACTTTCTTTGATGAATGAAAATACCCTCATGTTCTTGCAAACTTCTATACCCAGAAAATACCTCATTCTTCCTAGATCAGTCATATCAAACTCATGCATCATGGATTTCTTAAAATCAGTAAACATGCGTTCATCATTGCCAGTGAAGATTAAATCATCTACGTAGAGACAAACAATTAAAATTTTACGTCCTTCATATGCTTTGATGAACAAACTATGCTCATATGGACACTTCTCAAAACCTTCCTTCGTAAAATAAGACTCGATGTGACTGTACCGTGCTCGGGAAGCCTGTTTCAAACCGTACAATGCCCTTTTTAATTTGTATACTTTGTGCTCATTACCTTTCTTCTAATAGCTTGGAGGTTGCTCAACAAAAACATCTTCAGAAAGATCTCCATGCAAAAATGCTGACTTAAACATCAAGCTGAAAAATTGTCCACTGCTTTTGAGCTGCTAGAGAGATTACTAAACGAACTGTATCCATACGTGTTACCAGTGCAAACACTTCAGTATAATCAATTCCATGCTCTTGGGTGTAGCCTTTTGCAACTAACTGGGCTTTGTATTTATCTATCTCACCATTCTCGTTGAACTTTGTCTTATACACCCATTTAACCCCAACCTTTTTGGCACCAGTAGGCAAATATATCAATTCCCAAGTGTCATTTCATTCAATTACATCTATTTCTGCATTCATGGCCATTCTCCACTTTGCATCTTTCACACCTTCATAAAAGAACACAGGATCAATGGCAGCAGCAAACATGACCATATAAGAATCTTCCTCAGATAATTCTTCCCTACTCACATAGTCCCTCATCCACAAAGGTCTTTTATGCTCCCTTTCAGGTCTACTACGTGTATTTCCACTGCTGCTTGCTTGCATTGTTGGACTTGCAGAAATTGTACTGCTACGTGTATTTGAAGAATTGTTGTGGTGGCTTTCAGTGCTGCTCACTTCTGGATCAGCATGTTGATCAAACCTGACTTCTGGATTAGCATGTTGAACATTGTTTCCACTGTCTGCCCTGTGTTCTGCTACCAGGTCATTGTTTCCATCGTCTACCCTATCTTCAGCTGTAAAATGTTCTTCATGTTGATCATTGTTTTCCCATTCCAAAGCAATAGTATCAGCTGTTTCTGGACTCTCACTCCAATCCCAATTATTGTTTTCATCAAATACCACATCTCTGCTCACTATAATTTTCTATGAGATGGGATCATATAGGCGATATGCCTTTGATTCTTTACTGATGCCAAGTAGTACACATTTTACACTTTTATCATCCAGCTTGCTTCTCTTGCAATCAGGGATATAAGCATGTGCTATGCAACCAAAAACTCTAAAATGATGAACTAACAGTTTGATGCCACTCCAAGCTTCTTCTGGAGTCTTGTTTTTAACTGCAAATGTTAGACTTTTGTTCAAAACATGAATAGTCCAATTTACAGCTTCTGGCTAAAATCTCTTTGGTATCTTCTTTGTTGATAGCATGCTGCGAACCATATTCATGATGGTTCAATTTTTCCTTTCTGAGACTCCGTTTTGCTGAGGAGAGTAGGCAACTGTAAGTTGACGACGTATGCCATGCTTGTTGCAAAAATCTGCAAATTCTTGTGAGATGAATTCACCTCCACGATCAGTACGAAGATTATGAATACATAAACCATTCTCCTTTTCAACATGATTCTTAAACAGTTTGAAAGCAGTAAAGGCTTCAGATTTTACAACAAGAAATTAAGCCCAAACTTTACGACTATAATCATCAATAAATGTGATTATATATCTCTTGTTTCTATTTGAAATAGGAGTAATGGGACCATAAATGTCAGAATGTATAAGTTGAAGAACCTGAGTAGCTCTCCATGTAGATTCTTTAGGAAAAGAATTTCTTTGTTGTTTTCCAGTCAAACAGTCTCCACACACCTTTGTTGATGCATTTAGATTTGGCAGTCCGGTCACCATCTCTTTTTGTTGAAGAAGATTCAATCCCGTGAAACTAAGATGTCTATATCTGTTATGCCAAAGCATAGCATTCTCTTCTGATGAAGATTTAAAACACACCTGCTCGTTGGACTCCTTAAGCTGCACCTGCTCACTGGACTCCTTGGATTGTGAATTAAAACACACCTGCTCTCTGCATTCCTTGAACTGCACCTGAGCAAACAATTTGAACATTCTATTTGAAGAAATGGTAATCTCCATAATCAAACCTCTTTCAGAATGATATATCTTGCATGTTTCCTGTTGAATAAGAATAGCAAGACTGTTCTCAACTAGTTGCCCCATGCTCAATAAACTGTTTTTCAAACCTGGAACGTAGAAAACATTTGTAATGATTTGTACAAAACCATTCACAAACATTCTAATATTTCCTTTTCCAGTAACAAGCATTTTCGAATTATCTCCCAGCTTGACTATTTCTCTAAAAGTGTCATCAAAATCAGAAAACAGCTCCTTCTTACCACACATGTGGTTGCTGCATCCTGAGTCAAGAAACCATAACTCCTTCATGCTTGTTGCCTTCTCATTTACATACGCCATTAATAACATTTCTTCTCCTCCTTCTGCATAGTTTGCCACCCCTTCAATCTCCTTCTTTGGACACTCATATGCAAAATGTCCTAGTTTGTGACAGTAATAACATTCAATAGTGGATTTGTCAAGATAACATCTTCCACCTCCTCTGCCTCTGCCTCTGCCTCTACTTGATCCTCGAATTCCTCTTCGCCAACCGATGATTCTCCTGTTGTTACCTTCAATGCATGCTCCTCTACTATATGAGCATTCATACGTTGTTCATGAACCACCAAACTACTTTGCAATTCATCTATGGAAATGACATCAAGATCTTTTGATTATTCGATAGAACAGACTACGTAATCAAATTTGGAAGTCATGGATCGCAAGATTTTTTCAATGATTGTTAAATCAGTCAAATTCTTCGCACCATTTGACCTCATCTTGTTCACAACAGTCATAACACGAGCAAAATACGCAGTTACAGACTCACCTGCCTTCATGTTTAGCATCTCGAACTCTTTTTGAAGAGCTTGTCGTTGTGTACGTTGCACTCATGTTGTACCTTGATACTTCATTTTCAAGGAATCCCAAATGCTCTTGGCAAAATCCTTGTTCAAAATCATCTCTAAAATTGAACGATCAATACTTTGGAAGAGATAATTCTTCACCTTAATATCCTTCAATTTTGCATCTTCAATTGCCTTCATCTGAGCTGGAGTAGGTTAGACTCCTTCAATCACTGTTAGAATCCCATCCTCAATTAGACTCCAGTATTCTTTTGAACGGAGAAAGTTCTCCATGAGCATACACCAATGATCATAGTGTCCATCCAATCGTGGAATTGAAGGTTGCACAAAACCTCCTTCTGTTGACATCTCTGATGCTATAACCGAGCTCTGATACCAAAATGTTAAGAATGTTTTGGTGTTTTGCTGAGAAATAATATAAGAGAATGGAAGAATGTTTTGTGTTTTATTAACGTATCTGAAGACCATATATATAGCCTTTTACAGATATTGAAAACAGAAGCCAAAACAAAAATCAAAATAGAATAACAGAATCCTAAACAATAGGAATTATTCAAAGTTAGAAATCAGCCAAGTCCTAAATACTTGATCAACTGGAAACAGACTCTAACAAACTTATGTCCACTTTCAATAAGAAAAAAAGGGTTTTATACACGTCTATCCTACCAAACTTAGCCAGGCCTAGTTATTTCCTTAAAATTACCAATGGTTCAAAAGGTTCAACAAAAGGTCTCGAGTTCAAAAACAGAGGTCAAAGATTCTATCCTCGCTTCTTGGTTGCTTTCGAATCAGGTTGAGTGGATGCTTTCCAGCAAAGATGAACATGACATAGACTGTCATCATGCTTAACAGATGTCTATTTCTCTACAGGGAAAGGGGAAAACCAATAGAGATAAAGGTGAATGATGTTTTTGAACAAATGGATATGATAATTATTATCATCCCAATTGTAGTTGTAGTGTCCAAGGCAATATGTAAAAAAACTATGAGACAGATGATAGAATTACAGAAAAATATGTTTAGAATGTGGTAAGTATTTGTGGAACGAGACCTTTGTGAAGGGCGATGCAGACTGCCTGTGTTTCTCAGAGCTTGAAAGGGAAGCATCATGTAGTAGAAATTCCAAAGGTTGTTGTGATGTCTTCAAGTGCTGTCTGAGAAGCTGCAAGGCTGGAGAAAACAATGTGACGGTTGAATAGCTGATTGATTAAAAGAAGGCGCTATAGAAGTGTAAAGTGGGTGTGTTAGTTTTTTTAAAACAACTTTAATGGAAATCAAAGTTAAATGTTACTGATTTTTAGAGAAATGCTGTCAGCGAAACTTGAATTGACAATTTCTACTCCACCCAACATATGGATCTCCACCAAATTAATTTCAACTTGATACACCGATGAAACAAGAATAGAATGGAGCAAAATTCTTACTTCTGTTCTCCATCAATCTGCCTAAGAGATGGTGCATCTCGAAGGGCTGGTAGAGGAACTGAAATCACAATGTTTCATAGATCAAGCATTGATGAAGCTTCATACTCGATGCTGCCATATGTTTCATTTCCAGAATCAGATGGCCAGCAATCGACTGCAATATGCATGAATTAAACATAGCATTAAAACATACAACAGAAAGTGTAAAGTGATCAGATAAGCTATTGCTTTAGATTTGTATCCACGTGTCAGGGGTACCATTGACTCATCAACTCTTTGCATTCTCCACTTCAAAGTCCAGCACCTGGATCCCTGTTTTGTCCAGTGGGGAAAGGTCTGTTGGGATCCCTCAAGCCTAAAATGCTTTCATTAGCGAATAATTCTTTGTTCATGTTAGGATGTGTCTTGAAAATGACGCATGGATTCCCCTAGTTTCAATCTGCAAAACAAAATAGACATCATAATGTTAATAAGACCAAGCATAGAAGCTACTGCAGTAACTTCAAAATCAAAGCCACACACACACACACACACACACACACATATATATATGCTACTAAATGTTTGAAAGTCCCGCCAAAGGGTATGAAATTCTAGTTATCTGTAAATGTTAAGTAGCCATTAGAAGACATAGAAACAATTTATTTCAAAAGCATTTTATTCATGAGAGAGGATGGTGTGATTTACTATAAATGGTCCAACCCTTCAGCAATATCCCACTATGGCTGCAGATGATATAGACCAAATTAAGAAGCGAACTTTATCAAATTAAGTGTATGCATTTCACATGTTTATGTAAATTCTAGTTAGTTAGAAAAGAGCAGTAATAAATAAGAGGCTGATTTGGAAAGATGAGCATTCTGCTCATAAACAATAGTAAACCTAGGAAGATGGTAGAAACCCTTTTGCTCACAAATAAAAGATGATGGTCAAGATATTTCTCACCAACCAAATCAAGCAAAACAAGAATCCCCAAATTCAGGAGGTGAAAGGAAGAGAGAAACCTGGAGAGATCAGCATGGTGCATGACATATGTGATATAATATCAGCTTCCTTATCAATCATGGATTTAAGCCCTTTAACGCCAATTAATTGCATTGGATCCTCCTATCTCCTGATAAGCTTTCATGCCAAGATAGAATTTTTTTCACACTAGGCCATGTTTGTCTACTTTCCAACTTTCCTGTGTTTATTTGCCATTAAAAAAGGTGGTCAATGAAAAACACTTTACAGTCAACGGAAAACACTTTCCGGTCAAAGAAAAATTTGACTTGGTTTTCAGGAAAGTGTTTTTCGTTTTGGCTGTGTTTGTTTTCCGAAAAATAGTTTCTGGAAAACCACTTTCTAAACTTTCATGTGTTTGTTTGCCATTAGGAAAGTTGGTCAACAGAAAACACTTTAATTCCAGTTAAAGAAAAATTTGGCTTGGTTTTCAGGAAAGTGTTTTCCTGGAAAACTTGGGCGGAAAACATTTTTCGGAAGTTGTGAAAAATTTAGAAATGCTATTATTTGTTGATTATATCAAATTTGATCCTCAAACTTTTGATTGCTATATATATATTTTTTTAATATTTATTTTTTAATTTCATCTCTTAAAATTTAATTTTTATATTAACTTTGGTCCTTATTTTTATAATTGCTATTTGCTTTTTCCTTATCATTTTTTTATTGAAATATTTTAACTATCAAATTTGATCCTCATTCTTTTGATTGTTACTTATTTTATTTGAAATATTAATTATTATTATTTTAATTTCTTCATATTTTAATTTTTTAATTTTTTATTTGATCTCTTTTATTTTGATTATTATTTATTTTATCTGGGATAATTTATGAAATTATATTTTTTTTCAATTTCATTCCCATTCAACTTTTTAATTTGTAAGATTTGTTCTCATTATTTTAATAAACTTGAAAAAATAAAACATTAATAAGTTATTTTCCAGCTCATTTTCCATAACATAACCAAACACTGGAAAATGTTTTCCAACTTATTTTTCATTACACTACCAAACATCGAAAAATACTTTCCCGGAATTCACTTTCCAAAAAAAAACTATTTTCCAGCAAACAAACGGAGCCAATAATGATATGAGAGAGGAGAGAGTTTTGATTTACTCGTCGATGTGTAAGGTCCCAAATCTGCAAATTTTATTTTTTATTAGGCAGGTGTGACGTGACACCATAGTTTTTAGACCTGTTGCTGGCCAACCCGGTTTAAGATCCGGATTCCAGGTTTTAATCAGGTTACCGGGTTTTGATCGAATTATCAGGTTGCTTGGATTAATTTTAAAAAAAAAATCAAAATGACATTATTTTAGTAAAAAAAAAAAACAAAAGTCAATGTTGCAACCAGGTTTTTGACCGGGTCGCTGGGTCAACCTACAGAGTCAGCTGGGTCATACCGGGTTTTTCCTTTCTCTATTTTTTTTCAACCTGGTCTGATTTCAACTCCGGATCAGCTAGGTTCTAGATCAATCCGTCAGGTCAAATTTCAAAACTATAAGTGACACAACAACAAAAACACATTTCCCCGCGAAAACCCAACCCATTTCTGAACCCATGGCAAGTGAGGGTGATACCATAGGAGAAGAAAGCTCCGTTTGTTTGCTAGAAAGTAGTTTCTTTTTGGAAAGTGAATTCCAGGAAAGTGAATTATTTTCTGATGTTTGGTAGTGTAATGGAAAATAAGTTGGAAAATACTTTACAGTGTTTGGTTATGTCATGGAAAATGAGCTGGAAAATAACTTATTAATGCTTTATTTTTCTCAAGTTTATTAAAATAATGAGGAACAAATCTTACAAATTAAAAAGTTGAATGAGAATGAAATTGAAAAAAAATATAATTTCATAAATTATCTCAAATAAAATATATAATAGTCAAAATAATAGAAATCAAATCTAAAAAATAAAAATAAAAAGATGAAGAAATTAAAATAATAATAATTAACATTTCATAAATTATTTCAAATAAAATAAGTAGCAATCAAAAAAATGAGGATCAAATTTAATAAATAAAAAATTTCAATAAATAAAATGATAAGAGAAAAGCAAATAACAATTATAAAAATGAGGACCAAAGTTAATATAAAAATTAAATTTTAAGAGATAAAATTGAAATATAAATATTCAAAATAAAATATATATAGCAATTAAAAGTTTGAGGATCAAATTTGATATAATCAGCAAATAATATAACATTTCTAAATTTTTCACAACTTCCGGAAAGTGTTTTCCGTCCAAAGCTAAAAAAAATTTTGACTGGAAAGTGTTTTCTGTTGACCAACTTTTCCAATGACAAACAAACACAGGAAAATTTGAAAAGTGATTTTCTGAAAACCACTTTTCAGGAAATAAATATAACCGAAGCCAACGCAAAAACTCCATGACACCCTCCCAAAACAACAGATAAATTAGGAATTTAGCACGTAAAATTAAAATAAATAGTTAAATGATATAGAAGCAAAAAAAAATTAGTGAAACAATATATTTTTAGATGTTATGGTTGGAATGGCAATATCAATTAATTTTTCATGAGAAACATAGAATTATACCATGATATGAAAAAAAAAAAAAAATACTTAATTTCCAGTCCCGTTGATTTCTTGATTCCAGTTCTAGAGCAAAAATCATTTTTTTTGTGCTATTAGTGTAGTAAAAGAATAGTATAATCTAACATGAAAACATAAGTCAATTATTTTTTTTCTTTTTTGATCATTAAAAAAATAATATCAGAAGAAAATAAAATTTTTTATGAAAAATTAAAAGATATTGCAGTTAAAAACTGTGACATTAATTAAAATTATATTAATATTTGTAATCATAACACTAATTAAATATCTACATTTAAAATATGTTATTTCGCTTTTTATTTTTATTTTATGTGTTAATTTTCAAATTTATCACAAAACAACTTAGCTTTTTACGATACAGCATGCATGTAATGTAAGCATTAATATTTGTCTTTTGCTAGAAATGATCATAATTGTTAAAGGTGCATGGTGTTGGCAATATAATGATAGCTCTAGTTGAAGAAGCATCATTTGTCTCCGTGACCCAACCGTCCATGATTTTCACAAAATTTGATTTAAAAAAAATAAATTTAAAAAAATATATTATTTTTATATATTTTCAAAAAAAATAATATTTTAAAAAGTAATCACTAACACAATATTAAATACCATCAAAGCATAAAATTCAGCAAAATAATAATGATATAATTCCAAACCAACTAAAATAATTATGGATAAAATTGAAAAAAACAATTTCAACAAAAAAAGAAGATAAAAAAGAAAAAATATATATAGATTTAAAAATAATGAGGATCAAATTTGATACAAAAAATAAAATTAAATTATGAGGGATGAAATTGAAAAGCAATTTTAATTAAAAAAAGAATAAGAAAAAATCAAAATCAAAAGAATAAAGACCAAATTTAATATAAAAATCAAATATCAAGAGATGAAATTAAAAGAAAATCAATAAAGGATTCAAGACCAAATACATTGCAACCAAAAAAATGAAAATCTAATTTGATTCAATAAACAGATACCAGACTTCTTTTTTTTTTTCAATGCCCAACATGTTTTTCTAAAAAATGAGGGAGGAAAGCAAAAACATGCAACCGAAGCTCAACCGTTGACTAGTTGGTAAAGAAATACAGCAGGCTTAGAAGAAAATACCCTTATACCTAAAGCCAAGAAATTTTAATTTCAAGAGGAATTTAAGCCACTGTACTATGCAAAATAAAGTGAAAAGTCCAAAAAGCCCAATGATCCAAGTTTAATGTTTTTTTTACTTTTAATGGTAATTTAGTAATTACATTGTGCAATAAAAATATAAAAAGACTGATTAATCTTGTTCATTCTTGAAATGACTAATAGGTCCTATAAAAAATGCATTCTCACTCCTAAGACCAAGTTAAATGAACTTGTCCTACAAATGCAAAGTAGTAATTTAACTACGTGAATCCACAGTTAAATGTGAATGTGTACACAGTGAAATGTTGACCCCTCTTAGTTTTTTTTTTATAATTATAACCAATAGCAAAAACATATTTACAATGTTATAATTCATAGTATTGATGTGCCTATAACCACAACATTTTCACCTCGCCTCTTAGCTTTTGTTAATTCTTTAATATATACTACATTATTTAATTGGACTATGTTATGGGTTAAATCAATTTTTTTTGATAAAGTCAAAAAATATCCAGGCATTGCTAACATGTTTTTAAGAAGGGAAAAAAATTTAAACCATGTAGAAATTGATCCGATATAACATGATCAACGTGACAGGTCCAAAAACAACATGGACATAAAAAAAATATAGTTTGACTAAAAAACTTTCAAAATGACATATATTTTTTTAAAATATTAAAATAACAACATATTGGATCGACATAAGTCAACCCAGGTTAACATGTAAACTTCACGAGTCGGGTCATGAGACAGTGATAACCTCATAGAAAGCAAATAAAAAAACATGTTAAAGATCAATTATCAATCATCTCAATGTTGAAGAATAAAATAGAAAAAAAATCAATTAAAAAAGGAACAAAAAAACTTGAGTCAACCCTGGTTAACTTGTAAACTTGGATTATGAGACCGAGATAACCCAATAGAAAAAAAATCAAAATAAATTATGATGCTCAATTTCCAATTTATCCAACATGAAGGATGAAGTTGGGAAAAAAAAAACTCAATTAAAAAATTGACAAAAAAAGACATGAGTCAACTCGTTTAAAACTTCAAACCCTTGACTCGAGTTATAAGACTAAGATAACTTCTTAGAAAGAAAAACAAAAAAATTATGAAGTTTAATTCTCAATCAACCCAAAAGGTAAATAATAAAATTGGAAAAAAATCAATTACAAAAAAAAAACCCAAGAAAAACTTGAGTCAACTGGGTAAACCCGCAAGACTAGTGACTTAAGTCATGAGATTGGATAAAATCATAGAAAAAAAATAAAAATAAATTATTAAGCTAGATCCCTAATAAATTTAATATTAAATGATAAAAAAAAATATCATTTCAATTAATAGTATTTTATGAGAGGAGAACAATGATTCCCCCCTCCCCCTCATTAGTTTGTTACGTAAATAACTATTAATTATGTTTAAAATTCATTGTTTATATATTTATCTAGATTTATTTTGTTTTTGAATATTGATTGAATGGTTGAAACAATTATATATTACTAGTTTGTTATTCTCTTAAGAGATGCTCTCTTAGTTTCTATTAAGTTTCTCATTAAATTTTTTTATTTAAACTTTTTTTCTTGTATGTATCCTTTATGTATTGTATTTTTTGTATACAAAGCAAAAAAATCCATTTACTATTGCGTGTGCGCGGTTTGTAAATCATTTCAACTCTTTATTGTCACTTTTCATCTAACTTTTCTAAATAAAAATCATAAAATTTTAAGATGTGATTTATAGCATTTCATTAAGAGAGATTAAGGATTTAGATTTAATATATGTTAATGTCATAACCTTATTCTTGAATCCATGACGAACATATAAGCAAGGTCACTTTTTAAGTTTCCAAACCCATGCGACCCAAACATACAATCTTTTTCTCTAAAATAAACAAAATAGAGTTGTGCGCAACATAATTATATAGTTAACTTTATAAAATAAAATTATTATCTTAAAGACAATAGTTAAAATACAAATTTCTATAATTATGGAGCACTAACTAGACATAATTGAAAAGTACTAATTACAACCAAAAAATCAGGTTATGAAGTTCAACAGTGAACTACTAACAAGCTATAAGCTATTTTCGGTTCTTTCGGTTTTTATATAAAAAAAAGTAACCAAACCGAATTTTTTTTAAAAAAAACCAAAACCGGTTCAAACCAGCTGATTTTGGTTCGGTTAGGTTCATTTTTTTGGACAAAAACTGGTTCAAACCGGTTTGGCTCGTTTTTTTTGTTTTGGCTCGATTTTTTTGTTTGGGTTCGGTTCGGTTCGGTTTTTTTGGTTTCAGGCTTATAAAACCAAAACCGAACCAAACCGGTCTGTTTTTTCAAAATTTTATTTGGTTTTTTTTCACAGTTCGATTTATTCAGTTATTTTTTTTCCGGTTTTCTCGGTTTAATCGGTTTTTTGATTTTTTTTTGCTCACCCCTAATTTCACTGTATAATTTATCTGTGGATTTTTACTATGAAATGCAAATTCGATATACGATACATTTTTTTCTTTTAAAAAAAATATATGCATTGATTTAAATTCATTTTATTGGTTTATTCATTGAAGTTAGAGCCAAAAATACCATACATTTTTTTTTACTACGTAATACTTACCAACGTTAGAGTTGAAAGTATTCGTAGTTGAACATTCACTGATACTAGAGTCAGGAATATCACAAACAGACCATCATAGCATAAACCAACAAACTCTTAATAATTTAAGACAAAACCAGCAATGCAACCTACCTCAGGCACGACGTTTAAAGGGTGAAGGTGACAACTCCTTAAACAAGACCTTTTAATTTGTTAGAAATCTTAGACCTTTTTCCTATCTAAGAACAAATGTTAGAAATCTGTTTTTTTATCATTTTTAATTTTTAAAGATTGTTGTGATGTCGGGTGCGATAATAGTTTCTGCAATAGGACATGATATTTTTTTATAGGCTAGCTAAATTATAGGACTGCTTAGGTTCTTAACCTCCGCCTCCAAACCACCATGCAGAACACTAAGGCTTGCTTCTCACTAATCCCTGCCCTGTTCCATAAAATATTAAAATCCTGGATATAAGCCTCAGTCTCTCATTTTGTTTAAGATCCTTTAACTCTTTCAAAGGAACCTTTTCTCCCTTAAACCCACAACATAAAGCTCTGTGTACTCATCTTAGGAGATACATTGACCACTTAAACTTCTCATGAAACTTTAATGCCAATAAAGAGTCATATCATCTAAGTAATAAGAGGCTAATTTAAGTTTTTCAGAGTCTTTATATCAAAGTATTAATTGTATTTATAAAGCTATTTATATACATCATCACCATTAAAGCATGAAAAATCCTTTCTAGGCTTATGTACCTTATAAGAGTGATGTCCTCCTTCACATGTGCAGCAAGGTTTTAAAGCAGAATCTCCATGTGAAGGTCCTGGTAAACTTTCATCGGACCATGTTCAACAATAGTCGACTATAGCTTCTACAAAATCGAGCCTTGTTGAAAAGAGAGCCCACTAATGAGGTCCTTTAGCTCTTATATTCTGGATTTATGGTTAGCTTAAACACTTTCTAGTTTCTGCCCATAAACTTTCAGCAACTTCATCACTTGCTCATATTTTTGCAATTGTTCCTTATTAATAGAGTCACGGGAATCCTCTAGTTTTCTTAGATCTTGGACCTTATGTTAGGTGCCATGCCTAGTGTTCGAAGATCCAAGGCTCTAATATAGCAAATGAAATGACAATAGAATCAATATCAACAGTCGCCAGAGGTAATGAAAACCAACTTAAAATATAAAATGTTTTAATAGTGAAGGAGAGAGAGAGAGTGAGAATCTAGTCGATTCATCACTTTTTCCTTACGAGCAAATTATTTGCTCTCATTATGTTACCTACTAGGAGCAATACTAGAATCATATCCACCACCACACGACGCGTGACAAGCTATTCGATAAAAAAAAAAAAAAAAAAAAAAAAGCAACTTAAAACCCTTTATTCTCTCTTGAATTAGACTCCTATCTTCCATTTCTCTTGTAAAAATTAATGGAGATGGTGTATATAAACTGTTTATGTTAAATTTAAGACGTGTGTATGGAATTGTTTAAAATTTTTAAATCGTTTTGATATGCTGATATTAAAAATAAATTTTAAAATTTTTTATAAAAATTATTTTTATATATTTATGAATAAGAAGCACTTTAAAATAAAATCTCCATTGCTTAATATATTGTATTGTTTTTATTCTTAGTCATGTGTATTTTTTTTAAAAAAAAAATCAATTTCAATTGATGAAGAACCCTAAGGCTAAACAGATACAATTAAGTTGTGCAGGTGCGATATAAAATAAATTTGGGACAATATGGAACTGGGATTAAGTTTTAAATGGGTAGGATCTGTGTTAATTATATTACTAAGAACAATGTGTGAAAGACATCATGATAAAAAAGTATTAATACAGTCAAATTAAATAAAAACAAAAAACAAAAACTAACTGAAATAATCAATTTAATCAAAATCGGACCCCTATACACACCGAGTGTCCAAAGCTGTCCAAAGCCATGGAAGTAGTTTATTGAGGTGGAGAACATAAGTCTAAACGAGGGCATCTAGCCCATAGATGGCCTGATAAGACATGATCGATAAAATTTCCCAGCCCAGTTAAGGCCCTTCATTTTCGACATGGAGATTCTGTCAATGGTACAGCAAGTTACTTCAAGTGACACCATATTCGTACCTGCTACGGAATCAGCATGAAATAACAAGGAAGCATCCTAGAAGCAGCAGCCGCCATTCCCATGAGGCAGCAAAAATCCAACTCCGTTCACCTAATTCTACAATAACTTCACTTTCCATTAACGAAGTTGCATATTTATGTGCTTTGAACTTACTCTTGCCCCTCACTCTCTAAGCCGTACTATACATATAGGAGGCATTAATTTCTTAGTTATAATTTCATTTATATAAGAGTGCTATGGCTATCTTGGTAGATGTCTTTGAAGGGGTATGTCTATGTGTTTCAACTCTGTGGGATCTGCAAGAAATGCGCTTTGCAAATGTGTTTGATGGTGTAAGTTCCATTGCAGCGTCAGTATTCATGGCTGCTGTATCGTGTTTTATAGCTATAAGGAGACGATGAAATTAACCATTAATTTGTTTCTGGTGATTCTCAGCAGGCAGGACATGGATTGAGTTGTTGTACTCTTGATAGGTTTGTTTGTATTGTTGTTGCTAGGATCGAGTGGTGCGTGGTAAATATAACATCAGACCACCACACCTAGGAGCATTGGTTGGAATTGTTTTTGTTGTTCTTTATTTTCTTTTTCCTCAAATTCTTGATATCTTTTTGTGTTATAATCGCATGAGTTCGCTTTCTCACAAGAATGCTTCTTCTTCTCTTATACATATGTACTTGGTAGTTATTAAAATCCCCCGAAGACATCTTTTCAAAGATTCAAATGATTGTCCTCAAAGGGAAGCAAGCTATTCTTCTTACAATCTGATAGATTGTGTGTTATGTATAGAACAATGTTATAGGTCAAGAGGGTTTTTTTTTTTTTTTTTTATAAAAAATGTGTGACAAGCCTTGCTGCTGGAAAATTGAACAACTTACTGCTGGAACTTAAACAACGAAAGAAAATAACAAAGCTAAGCCTTGTTCCTAGTTCTGACTAATTCGAGGTAGCCAACCTCCTCAATTTCTAAACTGAAGACATAATAGAATTCACTGTGAGAAGCCCTCCTGCAGCCAACAGTGACTGTTATTTATACTAGGAAAGTAGAACAGAAAGGCGAAAGAAACTGGAAAGGGAAATTTAAATTTCCTTCCCCCGCTGCTGCCAGGGAGATGAACTTCAAGTTCTGGTCTCCTTATCTGGAGGTTTGTTGAGTGGAGTTAATCCCTTACACGTTCTTCCCTTAGAGTTAGTCTCCTTAATTGTTGCCGAACATGTTGCTCATTTTGCCGTATCAAGCCCAATCCCTCTTCCTATTCTTTCACAACCTGCAGCTGAGGGAGACCACAGGCTGTTACATAATGTTATTGGTCATGTCATAACAATCAATGGTTAATACATATTGTTTTCATTTTAAACTCTCTTTTTACTCCCATGATGCTGAGACCTTAAATTCCTTCTTTCCAGCCAAAGGGTACACAGTCTCAAGTTTCCTGTACCCATTATGTATAATAATAAACTAGAGACCATTGGTGCCTGAACTACTCCTTTTTTTCGCTTTTGATACACTCTAATCAAAGTCACTAATGAAAATCTAATGCTACATATCTAATTACATAATATAATATGCAGCAATTGATCCAGTGATTTTGGTAAGCCAGGCTGCATATTTCTTATCATCTTTAATAAGTCTCTAATAGTCTTTGATTTATAAAAGAGATTGATGACTGTTACGCTAACATGAAAATGAAAGGATTGCTAGCAAAATCTAAATCTCCCAACATTACAAAAGTTGCCACCTCTATAGCATATGAGAACATTTCTATTTTTGTGCACATGCACTATAAGTGAACAAGGAACTGGCCTTGGCATCAGAACAAGTCTCTGCTGCTGCTGAATGAACTTCCTAGAATTGGTATGGAAACCGGATAGAGGGTTATTTTGATTGTGCGACTCTGAGAGAAGCCAAGCAAATCTTTACACTCTTCAAGATCAGCATCACAAGTCAAAAGAACTGACTCGTGTTCGTTGTCCAAATACTTGAGACCAATTCTGCTGAAATCATATATATCAAAACGCTTTGCAATCTCTCGTCGCAAGTCACTGAAACCCCAATTTGCTTGCAAGCTAAAACGGATATTTTCATGACCAAAAGTGGCTTTAACTCTAAAGGCACCTCCATCTTGTAAACCCTGGCTATTACTTATTGCTAGGCGTGCTTGAGTCCCCAGATTTTGATGCTGGCCTAATGTTTCATGGCTTTTGGCTCTAGCAAATTCCTCCTGATTCAAGGAATTTATCTCTGATTTACTGCAAGTTCTCTTCAGCGCCTCGACAGGGTCTTCTACAGCTGAGGCATGTCCAGTGCTCGAGCCATTGACTGTGCGGGTAAGCTGCTTTTGGCCATGACAGATGCTCAAACCAGAATTCTGACTGCTCAAAGAGGACTGCGATTTTGAATCAGTTCCTTCAGGGCTGAACAAGTGACTCTCAGGTTTTGGGTTTGATTCCTTTGAGTAGTCGGTTATCTTGAAAGATGAAAAGGGATTATGCCCAGAATAGTTAGGGGAGCTCAATTCTGGGAAGGCAGTATAAAAAGAATCAACTTCAATGAGACCTTGAGCACCCATGACAGAGTCAACTACAACTTGGAGTTTCCTCAAAGAGTGGTTAACCTTCTTGATCTTTCGAGAAGGCCAACGGTTGATACCATATTGCCTGCATATCCTTTTCAGAGTGGTGGGGCAAACTGCAATGGAAACAAACTGTGTAAGCACTTTTTTGTTCACTAGGCTAAAGCAAAACAAAACGGATAGGAACTTATTGGTCTGCTGGGCTACAGTGCCTTCTTGAGAAATTAGCCTTGACTTAAAAAAAAAAAAAACTAAATACAAAAAGAGAAAAAGAAAATGAGATTCAAATATAATGGCATATTTATGTACCTCCAATACTCTTAGCAGCATCTTTAAGGCTCCCAGAAAAGTATTTTCGAAGAACTTGCAAGCTGATTGTCTTCTCTGCCTTGGTCTGGCTCTTCTTGCCTTTTTTTCTGCTGCCTAACAAGTTACTCCAGGGAACATAAGAATCTTGGCCGCTTTCAACAGTACAGTGTTCAGGATTTTGTTGAAGCCTCCCAAACTCTGAAAATTCCTGCTCTCGGAACAGGTCTAAATCATTGTTATCCCAGTCAGCTGTCTCTCTGAACATCTCTTCTTCCTCGGGTTCTTGTTTCAGACATTCCCATGATTCGCAGAATTCCGGGACCAATTCATTGCTTTCAGGTTGAGAACTTTCAGAGTGTACTGGAGTTGTGATGGTCTCAATCACTTGTTCCTCGGTTTCAGAATAAACTGGAGGAGGGTTTTCTAGGGAGTTCTCTGATTCTTCTTGATAGGTCAGATCGTGTGTGTTTATACTCAAATGACCAGACCCCATACAAGGCAAATATGGTGAAGGGTCATACACAACACTAGTGATGGAAGGTTCAGGCTCGAAAAAGTTGACTCCATCACTTCTCTCGCACCAATATCCTTGAACCAAGAGTTCATCCGTGAAATTCAAGTCCATAAAAGTGTCCGGGGTGGTCGTGAATATTGTATTTTTCCTGAAGGCACCACCTTCCATGCCGATCTTTCTTCAAATTTGTATTTAGTCCAACCTATTAAATCGAAATTGCAGAAAAGTGTCACGAGGCAGAACACCATGGAACAGTAAAGATGAAAAATAAAAGGAGGGACTTCCAGGAAGGATTGTTATTGCTTGTATCCAAGAATCCGATATGATCAAGCCGCAGAACCATGGCTTCAACTAAAATTGTCTTGTCCACTGCAATCACAGATGGATCAGAGGCAGTAACCTACCGCAGTTCTGTGGCAAACTAACACAAACTCGAAATAAGTAAACTAGCATCATCTTAAGTACATAGAATCTATATTTTTATCAGGTCTTGCAGGATCTCACAAGCCAAAACGAAGAGAATGGAAACAGAGGACATTAAACACAGAGCAGTTGGATGATATAAATCAACAAATGAAAGATGCAGAGGAAGTACCTCGCTTTCTGAAGACCCTTGTATCAAATTTCTTTATGCAGTAAACCAAAGCCAAGAATGACGCTGTTAAGGGAAGTTGAGAGTTCTCTCAGGATGAGATCCCTTCCACAGATTCTGAATATGAGAGAGTTTATTCTTCTTTCAGTTGTGACACCCCTCTAGTTATACAATCCCCTATACGCGTGCTCTATCCACGCAGCCATCCTAAAGTCAACTGTGTAAACATAATAATTAAGGTTAAAAATTACTCGGGGAAAGATAGGAAGGGCACTATTTCTACAGCAAGAGCATTAATTTTCAAAGATCAGTGAAAGTGAAAATTTTGAAAGTAAAAGATTAGCCACTAAGTTATATTGAATGTTTATTGTTTCTCTCTGCCTTATTAAAAGATTCCTTGCTGTACTGTCCAACTCTATTTTAATGTTTATTCCATTAATCAAGAGCAAGTTGCCTCAACCATTTCCAGGTATTTTATTGAATAAAGGATCCATGATAGCTATTTCATTCCGACCTTGTTATATTGAGCAAGTTCAATGGTTTCTTGGGCCACATGCAGAATCTTTGATAAATTATCATTTCTTGATCTTCTGCGATGTCCCTTCGCTTCATCGAGTCGCCACATCTTCACCCATAAAAGATAATCGAAGTCGAATCCTAATGATTCACGACTTTGAGATTCCAGACATGAAAGAGAGATGGAAACGCGATTTCCTCTTCTTGGATGCTGCATCCTGAATGCTGATTGCTTGAGAAAACTGGCATCTCCTACAAGTGTTGCTTTCGAGGAAACACTAAAATATATATCCTTGTAAGAAAAAATCAAATCATTCATCAAGGTGAATTATTAGTTGGGAAATTCCAATGATTTGGTGGCAAGTCAGCATCAACATTGTAATGGGAGCGTGTTTTTTTTTGTTTTGTATATTTCCGCAATTGTTTTTTAAAAAAATTTTATTTAAAAATATATTAAAATAATATTTTTTATTTTTAACATTGTAACATCAAAATAATTTAAAAATATATAAATAAAAATTAAATAATTTTTTTATGAAATGCTGACTAAAACCGGTTATTTTAATGTATTTTATAGCTTGATGTTATTTAGAATAGTGATATACTTTAAAATATATTAAATTAACATGAGAGAGGAGAGTGAATAAAAAAGTAATTTTAGAAACACATCAAAACTCTGATTATAATATCATGAATACCATTATAAAAATCTCGATAAAATAAATTTAATAACATCAAAAAAATATTCCTATAATAACTCGAGTAGATGACACCGCTTAAAAAAAAAAAAAAAGAGTGTACCAGTATCTTGGGGCGGCAAATTGGAAACTGATTACTATTTTTTTAAGGGTTCTGATGAGTCATCAGAAATAGACTACAAAGCTAATTAATAGCAACCATGACGATAGAATAGTGGTTACGTGCTAACCATGACCAGACACTCTTTTGTTTATATTATATGTTCCTTTTCTTCTTAATTAAAACAATAAGTTATGTCCGTTTGCTGGTGTAAAGCATGGTATGTGGCGATTGGTATCTGTTTAATGATGTCGGATGAGGATTTCACTACAGGTTTTCCACAAAAAGCTCTCATAGCCTCAATAATTAATATTCTTTTCTAGGGCTGACCATCCTCTTGCATTATAATACCCGCCTCTGTGTGTGTACAGATCCTCAGCCAATGGTTTCTCTTCTCCGCCATGGGCACATTGGAAGATACAAAACAGTCGCCTGGTTCCTGTCAGCACTCGGTGGTGTTTCAGATCTAACTCTAAACTCAGTGAAAGTGAGAGCAGCAGTTCTGTCATCAGATTTGGTGTTTTGTACTTGCTATTTAAAGAAATTAATTATGTCTGATAAAAATATTTTTGGTTGTGATTTAAAAAATAATAGGTTTACAAAAATATTAAAATTATTTTAAGAAATAAATAAATTTTGAAATGCAATTATATATATTATTATACCCAATTCAAAAAAAAAATATAAATTATTTAACTACCGAAATAATTTTTTCGATCTAGTTGACCATGATTAAAAAGCTATCTCAGTACGAAAAAGGTCTCTTCATCCATTGGCGGATTGAGCTGATTTATAGCATGATTATGTTCTGTCATCCATTGTAGCAATTGTACTCTGTTTTTTTTCTTCTTCTTTTATACAGACAGCATGCCATCCAAAACTATCAAATGTGTCCTGAGCACATTTCTCGCAAGCAATGGATAAAAGGCTTTTTTATTCATGATTGAGCAAAATTACATATATATATATATATATATATATATATATATATTATAACTGTCAGCATTTCACTGTAAAACGTAACAATAAAATGATATTTTTGCCTTTCTCAAAAAAGCTAACAGAGCTTGCAAAAAAAAAAAAGGTAAAATCATTTTTTACAGGAATTTATTAAATATTATCAAATTGATTAGAAATAAATTGGTATGAATATATTTTTTTAGTAGAATAAAATTGTTTTATTACCCTAAAAAGCAAAAAATATATATAGCTTTCGATCATGAACTTTTTTTATCTTTTTAATCAAAATAAAATTACATTGATACTCTTAAAAAAAAAACTATTAGAATTAGAACAAAAAGCTTTTCGGTCTTTTCATTTTTGAAAAAATTAACCTTAACATAAAAAAATCTAACACTGGTTTCTAGGGGTGTTTTTGTCTTTTATAGTTATTTTGTTATATTTAAATTCACTTAGAGGTTGTTTGGTAATTTAACAAATTTAAATATTGTTTTAAAAAAATTGTTGATGTTTGTGTTGCACGCGTCAACACATAGGCGTCTCCTGAGCCTTTCGAGCGGCGCCTTTCGAGCGGCGAGTGTAGGTCCTTTTGATAACTAAACACTGTCTCCATGGCAACATTGGAATTATCGCGGTGGCCCCTCTATTATCCAACAACAAGTGTGGTCAATGAGTCTCTGGTTTGATGTTAGTGGCCTTTTCTCTTTCTTTTTCTTTTTTTTCTTTTTTTTCTTTTCTCTCTTCTCTTTAATTTTCATGTCTAACCCTTGAAAATTTCAAGGCAGCCCTTTAATTGTTTTCTTCTTTAAATTTGATCCATATTCTTTTAATTATTATTTATTTTATATAAAGTAATTTATTAAACTAGAATTTAAGTTTCAATATCATCTTACTTTAATTTTTTTCATACATCAAATTTAGTTTTCATTCTTTTTATTATTATTTGTTTTATTTGAGATAATTATTAAAATTAAATTGTTTTTGCGATTTCATCCTCTCTTAGTTTTTTCTCCTATCAAATTTGATTCTTATTGTTATGATTGCTATTTTTTTTCTTTAGGAAATTTTTTTATAGTTTCATTCTTCAACATTAAATTGTACCATGTCTAAGAGATAAGTTTAGTAAGTTGACTTAGTTTGACTTTGGGTTTTTTTGTTTCTTTTTAAAAATATTTTTTTTTTAGTTTCACCTTTTAGTATTTGGTTATTGATAATTGAGCTTAATAATTTTCTTTAATTTTCTTTAACAAGGTTACCTTGATATCTCAGCCAAGTGACATAATGGGCATGCTAATCTAAATAGGCTTGGGTTGTGGTTTTTTTTTTTTTTTTATCTTTTTTCCATTGTTATATTTTTTCATTTTATTTATGATTATTTTTTTATTTGTGTTTTTAGATTAGCCGAATTTATTAAAATCAATCAAGCCATAAAAGTTCTATTTATATATATATATATATATATATATATATATATATATATATATATATATATATATATATATATATATATAAAAAAAAACATGTACATCCCAGACAACATATATAGACGGGGTTGAAAATGTCTTGTTGCAGAGCTTGATCTTTTTCTTGCTAAAAACTAGCCAGCCTTCCAAACAACATTAGCGAGTTTAAATGTCTCATAGAGCATGATCTTGGTCTTTGCAACAAGCTAGCAAGTCTTCCAAACAACATCCATATATGGTCTAGAGTCTCTTGAAACACTTAATGTAAGGGGTTGTTGTAGGCTGAATGAATTGCCAGAGAACCCAAGGTCATTAGCATTATCCACAAATAAATTGGGGACTGTCTCCCATATTTGATTTGGAGAGCTGTGGCATGTTAGAAATTCCCAACAGCTTTGGCTCTTTGCTGTCATTGAGAAAATTGACATTAACGCGGAATAGTTTTGAGAAGATGCCAGCTGACATCAAGCAACTTCCTGAGCTAACTGAACTTATTCTGGAGCATTGTAAATCGCTTCGATGGTTACCAGAGCTTCCAATAACTCTGCATCATTGAAATGTTAAGGGTTGCATCTCTCTAGAATCAATAGAAAGCATATTCGCACGAGCTGAGAGAGTATGAAGCTGCTTCTGAGAATATCAGTTTTTCTGATTGCTATAAATTGGGTCAGAACGAACGCTTTAAAATTATGGATGATGCGTAGTTAACAATTCGTCGGACGGCGACATCGATATATAGTAAGGTAAATTCCTCACTCCCTCTCTTTCTCTGTTTATAAATAAAATTCACAATGATGATTTTGTATATTTCTCTCTCTTTCTGGTGCAGGGATCTGGTGGGTTGGATAAATTTTGGTGAGCGAATTAGATTTAGATTATGTATCCATATTCCATGGGTTGGAAGTCCCGGAGTGGTTCGGCTATTAGAATATATACACAAGGGTCTTCATGAGAAAATATCAAATCACAACTAGTGCTAATCAGTTCTTGGGATTCGCTGTTTGCGCTGTCATTGTATAGAAAGAAAACTGGGAATCTTCTCCTTTTTTTATATAGTAAATGTGTCTGCCATCTGATAACCGAAGGGGGATCCGATGTGATCTCCGTTTCTACACCAAGTTCTTGTTGCTATTGGAATCAGAACATTTGTACATTTGCCATGACTCTCTTATTTTATGTACTTGAAACCCTAATATATGCTTTAAACCGGCTTGAATCTGCTTTCCATTCCTTCAGAGATGATCCTGAATTTGAGGTATCTCTGCCTGTCTAGACATGCATTGGCATCTGTATATATACTTCATTTCTGGGCTTATTTGATTTCGCTGAAAAAATATTTATTTCATTTCCGGTGCCTAATTTATATACAAAGAGTAAAGAATAACAATTTTAAAGCTGTTGCTTAGGGTTTCAAAAAGCTGATAAGGTGAGATGCTCAAGAACTTGCGAACACAGCGTGGCTTGTGTAGGCCTCCTTTCTCACATCAACTCCAACAGCATTCAAATTACAAGCCCGCCCAGTTTGGCGCATTTTGAAAAAAGTTGTGCCTCGCTAATCATCGGTTAAGTAAATAAAATAACGAATCTTTGCAGCGGCCTCCCTCGTGGCTTGTTGATCCAGTGTTACCACCATGCACAGTGCTCTTCAAGTCAAGGGTCCGAGGCTGGTGACAGAAATACACTCAAAGAGAAAATAGAAAAACATTCTTTCAATAATCCAATTTGCTTTCCCACCTTTCTTTGTTTGGGAGAAATAATCATTTTTTTTTTTGTGATATATAAAGGCATAAAGCTGTTATTGCTTTTCTTTATTTTATTTAAAAAAAAAAACTATTAATCACCCAAACTCATGGCTTTCATCGTACAAAAGATGGTCCAATGAAACCTTAATCGTTAAAATAAAAAAGAATTAGTTACTGGCACATAAGAAATTCACTTGAAAGAAATTGTTAAATGTTCAGGAGAAAACACTTCCGCTACAACTGGGATTATTTTATCCAGCCAAAGCCATGAGCTTAGAGTCTGAGACCATCTTCACAACACCATATAAATGCTAGCCCGTGACTGTTGCAGTCCATTTGACTAGTCGTCCCATTAGTATATATTTGTCTCAGACAACACAAGGCACAACCCAATGTAGCAGAGACCCAATGACTATTTAAGAACATAAAATAAGAGGAAACTGAACTGGCCTCCCTTGTGGCATTGTTTTCAAGAACACATGCTCAAGTCAAGAGTTCGAGGCTGGTGAGAAAGAAAGCAGAAAGATACACAGAGAAAAGGAATATCAACAGATAGTAATAAAGGGTTTAAAGAGAGAATAGCCATCGAGGGAGAAGATCCAAATCTAACATACAATTAAAAAAAAATTGAAAAATGAATGATATGGTTACAGTCATAGGGTCAGATGCATAAATCAATGCGTTCTTTTGCTTTTCTTCTTGTTACTTGTGAAATGTTTAGCTAAGAAACCTTCTTACGCTGGCTAAGTAAAAGGAAGATCAACAGATACTCTCGGCCGGCCGGGTTCTTATTACTTTTATATTCTATCTATTATTCATTAAATAAAAGATGTGTTGAGACGTAAAACAACTATCGTAAAACTCTCTTCACATAATAAAATTTATTAACACCAATTTTAACTTATTTAATAATCAAAATCATCACTAACAAATAACTTTTGTTTTTATTAATAATAATAAAAATCAAATACGAATACACGTTCTTCTACTCTCTTTTTTCTTTTTTTTTAGATATAACTACATGGCAAACAAGCTTTTCGTAGGCATTCTACATATTTCCCAAACCAATTCCAGCTTTATTAATACATACAAATCAAAAGAAATGAAATTTCCATCGGCCAAGATGGTGGCGTTAGTTAATCGATAAATTAACTGACGAAACATCAAAAGTCTAATCAATATATTTGATATTTAGCAACTAGGGAAGTGAGCAGCTTCCACCGTTGCCATTAATACAACAATATTAACAAAGACGTCAGCGGCTCAGAGTCAAGACAGTCGCAGCAATATTTTTATGCCTGGAGATACCCTTTTTCCTCCAAGTAAGAAATCACCTTTCCAGCCATGTCGCATGGGGTAGAACAGTCTCCTGTGTTGCATTGCAATACTATCTGAAAAAAAGTAAATGAACATTTAAACACCAAATACATATATCGATGATATGCATGAATGTTGCGAGCAGGTAGAGGAATTAGTTAATGACAGTGAAACAAGTAACTCAGTAAGAGATGAACCGATAAGCTAGGCTTCACAACACATCGGTAAATATAAATACAAGCCAGCAACATAATTGTTAAGATAACAGAATATATACAGGCAATTATAGTAAAGGAAGAACCAAGCCAGGAGTACTGCAATTTATAATAAGTAATAAACCCATATTAAATGGCACAAAATACAATCTATAAAACCCAACTTTTCTTAAGCTCGGTCAAGAAAAGAATTGAACTTTTTTTGGATTCAGTCAAGTAAAGAACCCACTTCCATTTATTGTGTAGAAGATAGTATGAAAAAGTTATGTAACGGCCCATCATATTTTCGTGTGTGTGTGTGTCTATATATATATATATATATCAGATACTATTAAGACAATATTACATTTTAGCTTCTCATCTTCATAAAAAGACTCATGGATTACAAATAAATCATAAATCATTAAAGAGTCCTCAAAAAGACCCTCGAGCCTTATGTTATCTACATGGATGATCTTGAATCTTTCACTCTTAGGTTTAGTCTCTCTCTCTAGTGGGGGGCTCTTATACCCCATATTAGAGGTGAGTAAAAAAACCGAAAAACCGATTAAATCGATAAAACTGAAAAAACCGAACCGTGAAAAAAAACCAATTAAACCGATTAAAATTTTGAAAAAACTGACCGGTTCGGTTCGGTTTCGGTTTTATAAGCTTGAAACCGAAAAAACTGAACCGAATCCAAACCGAAAAAAACCAAGCCAAATCGGTTCAAACTGAGCCAAATTGAAAAAAACCGAGTCAAACCGGTTTTTGTCCAAAAAATTGAACCAAACCGACAACCGGTTTCGGTTCGGTTTTGGTTTTTTTAAAAAAATCGGTTTGGTTACTTTGTTTTTATAAAAATCGAACCGAAAATGATCATCCCTGCCCCATGTCATCACCAGGAAGACCACATACCTTCATCTCTTTAAAAAATACAATAACTCTCTAAGAAAGGGATTGACTTGATCTTCTTAATGCAACATCATCATCCTCCTTGAGTTCCCCTCCACCCCTTAGAAATTTTTTTAAGTATGGGCGTCGACATGGGTATGTACCCTTCGCCCTTTAAAAATTTTCTAATTATGGACTACGATAAAGATTTGCTCTCATCAACCTCTTAGAATATTTTCTAAATATAGGCTTACACTTATTGTGTTTTTCTATCTATTAGAAAAAATTTCTAAGTATGGATTCTTCTATGATTTCACCTTACTCTCCTCAAAAATTTTCGAAGTATTAGTTCCTCCATGGTTCATCTCTTCATGCTTTAAAAAAAAATTTCAAACATGGAGCATACCTTTACACATAGGCTCCCTGGTATATTAACCGAGATTTTCACCCCACTTCTCATACAAAAAAAATCGATAAACTCATTATATTGGATACTTTTACAAGTCTTTACATATAAACATCACAAAGATTTAAGGGAGCTATTTATAAATCCAGATTTAAGGGCTTCAAAAAACCCCACATAAAACTCAACCTCCCTTGAGATCAGCCAAGAGACAGACCCAACTTTCTTGGGCTTAGCCAAGAGAAAGCCTTACCTCTTTTGAGTACAATTATATTTTGGATCTTACTCTCCGTACACTTATTAGGTGTATATATAAAATCCTCTAAGAACCCACCATATTTCCATCAATATTAATATTGTGTGTAAGAGATAGTGTGTAAAAGTCTTTTGAGGGCCACCATATTTCAATCCACATTAATACATATGTCAGGGATATTTTTCTTCTTTAATATGTATATTAGTGATATTTTTCATAAACATTAATACATATATCAATGATATTTTTTCTATTTAATACTATCAATGTAATATTGCACTTTAGCCCCTTCTCTTTAAAAAAAGACTTGTAATCTATAAATAGACCATGAATCCTTTAAAGAAAAGGTTTAAAATCTTCATTTTCTATTGCATGTTTATTTTCAAAATATCTTTATGTAATATTATTGTATTTTCTCTAAAAAAAATTACTAACTTAATTATAAGAGAGTTCAAATTCACCAATTGGATTTTTTGCAAGTATAAAGTATTCGTTTTCAGCCACCTTGGTTAAAAATAATAAATCAAATTTTTAGAACTAAAAAATTAACCAATTATCCAAGACATAAATCTTACTCCAATCTACTTGAACTTTTTTGGGTATCATTAATAAGGTTCCATTAAAATCGATCATCCAAATGAAAGAAAAAAAAGCTGGTCGATAAGCATGTTTTTACTGTGCATCTGAGCATTTATGTTGTCCAGAATATTCTTTTTTACTTTGCACAATTACCTCAGCATCCAATGGTGATTCATATGGGTCATCAATGCCAGTAAAACCTGCAGGATATAGATGAACATCAGAGATCTTTACAGTTAATTCATGCAATACAACTCAGATGCATTGCAGTTCCCTAAGAATACCTTTGATCTTCCCAGCACGAGCAAGCTTATACAAGCCTTTTGGGTCTCTGTCCTCACAAACTCGGAGGGGAACATCCATATACACCTGTTATGACAAGCCTCGTCAGGAATATTTAGCAATATGAGCAACATTTCATCATCTGATCAGGCATAATTGGCAGCATGAGCAACATTTGAAGGTTGGATCCCAAACTAAGTAGCAAAGGAAAGATAACAAAGAACTACAATAAAATCCGACTTGCTAAACTTTGCAGTTTAAATAAAGCTATCACAAACTGGAGAAGCACCAACCTCAATGAAATCTCCACTTGGTAACATTGCTCGACAGGCAGCCCGATCCCTTTTGTACGGAGAGATCAGGCAGGCGATGCAAATAAATCCAGCATCTGCAAATAGTTTCGCTACCTCCCCTAAACACAAAGGAGACATTACAAAATTCCATGCTCAACTATCCAAAGGTCCATGAGTGCAGATCACTATTAATCAACCATTATTAACTGAGTAGACATCCCCACTGTCACGCGTGATGGTATAACAAGTAATACTTGTAAGGAAAAATCACAAGATGTAAGCAATTAATACAATGCTTACCAACTCTCCTTATGTTCTCAACACGGTCTTCTGCTTTAAAACTAAGGTCACGATTGAGGCCATGCCTGACATTGTCGCCATCAAGAATGTATGACAACTTTCCTCTCTGGTACAGCATTTGACTCAAGGCACATGCCACAGAGCTCTTCCCTATCAATTGAGTTTCAGAACATAAGAAGGCGACGAAAGGTAGAGGACTAAATACAAAAAATATTTAGAAATCTAGAACTTTTTTCCCACAGTGGCACCAGAAACCCAAAGTCAGGCAATAAAAAACCAAAAAATAGAATCAATGCGATGCACGCTAAGCTTCATGGGTGTTTGTGTGAGAGCACTTAAAATCAGAAAAATTTAACCTGCCATCCTTGATTCAAAAAGTCAGAACAAAAACCACACTCCAGGAATTTACTCAAAACTAAAAAGCTCGTCAAACACTGTTGATTTACATCAGACAGACTTGGTCTACGATCAGTTGACAATCAACCCAATTTTTTATTTGAAAAAAAAAAACCACAAGAAGAATTCAATGGAGCCAAGTATGACAAACCTGAACCACTGAGACCGGTGATCCATATAACACAACCCTTTTGTTGGAGAAGCTTCTGCCTGTCAATTTTTTCAACTGGGCACTCATGCCACTTTATGTTTGTTGAATTCCCTATTGTAGACAAATGGCTGTGATTTTTCCCTGTATCCAAAACTCATGTGAAGAATCAAGTCAAAATCCAAACTATACAAAGAAGAACAAGAATCCAATCGATAAATCCCAATCTCAATAAATACCTTAATCAAGACACTTTTCAAGAAAGAAAACGAGATCAAAAGTCAAAAACCTTGAATTCTGTACTTTTTTCATCAACAAAACTTTAATAAACTGGTCCAAATTCAATTACTAATAGAAAACACAAATTAAACCCAATAAAAAAGGTTACCTGCATGACCATTTGCCAACTTATCCACCTTGCCCTGAACATCCACTTTAAGCGTCTGTGTCTCTTCCATGGCAACCTTGATCAGGCAAACCCCTCTCGGTTTAAAATCAATGGGTTGATTGCCACCATTGAAGCTAAAAAGTCCGAGCTTTTTCGAGCCCGAAATTACAGGCAGTGCTGGCTTAAAACCAATAGTATTCATTGCTCAAAACAAAAAATAATAACAAAAAATGGTACGAAATGTAACGAATGATTATATGTATAAATGTATGTATCAGAATATGAGTGTAATGAGGATATATAACGACGGGGTTGTTGAACATGAAAATTTTACCACAACGTTTTGTAAAACGTGAATTAGGAAAGAAAGGCGACAAGAAGGAATGGAAGTGGTTGGGTATTTTAATTATTTCTTGAGGCTGATAAAATTACTGACACGATTCCATGATTTTGATACAGAATGGTTGGTTGGTGGATTATAATCTGTCTTTTGATTGCCAAGTGATTTTGTGGAATTAATGAATGATTGAGATGGTTTTGGTCTGCCCTCTTTGCCACATAGGTGTCTGTCTGACACTCGCATGTTGTCTTTCTTCTTCTTCCATCATGTTTGGACAGACTGTCGTTTTCTTCTGGGTTGTGTGGTCTAGATGAATGGAATGGAATTGAATTGTACTATGCATGCCTTTATGTATCTCTTGATTTATTTGTACCGTTTACTTAAACAATGCAACGACAATTTTGTCTATTAACCAAAAAAACACTTAACAAGAGATTGAGTTATTTTCAAATGGCATATTAATTATTATTAAAGTGATCGGGAATGAATAAATTTTTTTATTTTAATTATATAGTGCAATGATCAAAATATTTTTAGAATTAATAAAAATTAAGTTGGTGTTAAAGGAATATTTTTGTATTTTTTCGTTGTTATAATGTTAGTTAAGAGATGATTTGATATTTGACCGAATATAAAAAATAATAAACAATTAAAAAGTACAATGAAACAACCAAAATGTTCTTAAAAACAAAAATTTTAACACTAAAGTTAAAGGGTACTTTCATCTTTTCATAATGATTTTCTTGTTATTAGTATGTTAGCTTATGGACAATTTTATATTTGGCTAAATATTATAAGAAAAGATGCAGACGCGTGTATACCACTAGGAGGAGTGTGGGAGGTGCCCATGCACTTCGAGCAGCATGTATGGCGACTCAAGACATCTAAGAATATCGTTCCACTATGTCGTTAGAAACGCCACCAAGTCATCTTTCCTTTGGAACAACGCGTGTTGGTATTGATTGTCTCATTTGTCATCGGTGGCTTTTTTTTTTCTCTCCTTCCTTGAAAATTACAGTTTGATCCTCTTTGTTATTGGTATTTGATTTTTAGTTATTATGCTTTTGATTTTTTATTTTTGTTCTTGGCCTTTTTATAGAAGTTTTATTTGTCTTTAATTTTATCATTCAATCCTAATTTACCAAATGTTATATTTTCAATCTAGTCCTTATTCTTTTGATTTTTTTTTCCTTTACTCTTTTGTAAGAGTTTTATTAGGTTTTAATCTCACCGTTCAATCCAAATTGATAGTATTATATTTTTCAATGTGGTCCTCACTATTTTGATTTCTAATTTTCTTCTTGGTCATTTTGTATAAGTTATTAATCTTTTCAATTTCACCTTTCAATCAAAAAATTATTTTATTTTTTATTTCAATTTTGATCCTTATTCTTTTTATTTTTTTGTTTCCTTTTACTAAATTAGTTTTTCTTTTCAACTTAACATTTCAATCAAATATAAAATTTATGAGATAATTACAAAAATAACCTCCTAAAGTTTGAGAAATTACGATTTGCTTTTGTGGTCAATGGGACAAATCAAAATAGATAAAAAGACATTTTTGCCCTCATATATAATAAATTTAAATCTGCATGATTTTCTTACAATCCTCATCTCTCTCTCCCAAGCATAATTTCTCTCTCTAATCCTTTTTCTCTTTAAACACGACACATCCACACAAAAACACTAAATCCAAAGCAAGATAAAAGGAATTTGTGTTCATTGAATTATGGATGATATTATTGTAATTATAAATTGTAGATGATAATTTTTTTATTTTGATACTCCAATAGCTCTTTAGTTATTAGAATGGATATAAAGGTAAACCTATAAATAATTAGATTTTTTTTTGAATTTTTTTTCAGATGTTAAGTGTCACTGCGTGTAAAAAGTTCAGTAATTTCTCAAACCTTAACTTGAAAACGAAAAAGGGATCAAAGTATAGAAGGTTTTTTGTAATTATTACAAAATTTACTTTATATTTTAATTTTGATCCTCATTATTTTAATTACTTGTTTTTTAATTGTTCTGTATAATTAAAAAAAAATCAATTTCATCATTCAATATTTGATTGATTGTCAAATGGATTTCATGGTTTTTTCTTATAGGGTACTTCAAGTCTAATGATCTAAATTACGGGTTTGAAAAATTAACATGGTTTTTTTAAAAGGAATTTATAATTCTCCTTACTTTTTCATCAACTTATTTCAATCTCATGATCTAGATGACAAGTTTGGTGGAAGATCTCGGGCTAATTTGGCCATGATTACTAAAATTATAGGTTTATTATGCTAACTCGGGTTGACCAGGACATGTTTTTTATGTGTTTTTTATCCTATTTTGCTCTTCCATATTTAATGGGGTGAAAATTCATGTGCTTCATTTGTCTCTTTTTGAAAAAATAAAAAACGATCCATATGCTATCATTTTTTATTTTTTTATTTAATTAAAACAAAATCATTTTATTCGACCTAGTCTAGTTTACGACCCGATTCATATATTTTTATTTTTTTAAAATAACTTACAATACTTAAACATCATTTTTCACACCAAAACAAAATCTCGCCTCACGGGGAAGCATGTACACCAAGGCTACTATGCAATATTCATGCTATTGATATATGATTTTTACTATCTTTAAGATTTAATTTTTACAGTCTTTTGTATACACACACACACACATTGCCTTTTCGTTTTTCTGTTTTAAAAATCGTGGAATTCTTGCTCGAAATTTTGCACATTTTGTTAGTTATTTAGTTCTAAAGGGAAAAGATGAAACTATTTAAAAAAACTTATTTCCAATTAAGTTTATTAGCATTTAAAAATGAAACCCATGACAAAGCACTCAGACTGGCAAACGTATAAAACATACCATGTCACCTAACTTTTAAAAGTAGCTAAGGAAGTGATTGGATTTTTTAATTAGTGAATGTATGGAAATACGGTTGAAATTGTATTTTTTAAAATTTAAATTTTTTTAATTAATTTTTTTATGTTTTTAAATCATTTTGATGTGTTGATATTAAGAATAATTTTTAAAAAATAAAAATTCATTATTTTCATATATTTTAGAGTAAAAAACACTTTGAAAAACAACTGTTATTACATTTTCAAACACCTTCTTAATCTCAATAAGAGCTTACTAAAATAAAAAATAAAATAAAAACCTTTAAATCACTTATTTACCCTGCTTAACACATCATATTTTAGAGTATACTAGATAGCTAGATGTTAGAGTGACACAAAAGTTCCTCAAAAAAAAGCAAAAATATATTTGAAAGTTGGGTTATGGACTTGTACGAGTTTAATTAGCTTATTTAATTTAAATAATATGAATAGAAAAAATACAATAAAAACAAACAAATTAACAAGAAAACTTGACAGCAAAAAAAAATAAAAAAATCTCAATCCAAATTTATCCAGATTAACATATCAAATATGCGACTTGATCGTAATATAATCGTGATATCCTAGAACTACAAACTTATTTACCAAACAATAATTGAAGTTACATCTGATTTACATTCAAAATAAAGTTCACCGAACACTGTTTTTAAATAAAAAAAACATCTGATTTGATTTCTTAATTAACACGTAAATTTATCGAAGATGATTGGAAGTCGGTTGTTATTGTTTTCATTAATAAAATATACACTCAAACTAATGTTTTGTTTTATTGATTAAAAATCATGTACGTGCACTCTCTAATTAATTAATTTGTTAATCAAAACCATTCTAATCTAGTGGTTTATTGAAGATCCTATAAAGCCTAAACCATGGGTGGTAATAGGTGAGGACTGAGGAGGCTCCTTCGAAGATACTATATATCCCTTATCTAACAAGTACAAGAAACCAAAACAATAAAATAAAAATTAAGAATACACCACCCACCATAATTTAAAATATTTTGGATTAAACCTATACTTAACTATCAACTTTTTATATCTTAGTTATCACATCTTATCCACGTCACCCCTCGATTAAAATATTAAAATGTCCAAAACCTATTTTAACAAGATTCAATTCCCAACCACGTAATGGTGACGATCATACAAGTTGGAATCTTTAATTTAATTGTTTGTTGATTACGGTTGCATAAGAGGCGATTAAACACCAAATTACCATATTCTCCACTGTTTATTGATTTTTTTGAGAGGTAATTGACATTTTAGCTGTTCGGAAATCTTCGATTTTCAAAATTGCTTCTTTTTTTTTGGTCAAAAAGATATTAAGAAGACATAAATATTTTTTTAAAAAAGAAAAAAATATCTAAGATTCTAGTCATTGACTCGAGATAAAAAAATAATAATTAAAAAACAATGAAAAAAAATCCGAGTCAAACTTGGTAAACCTGCTAAATTTATGACCCGAGACATGATATCAAGATAACTCTATAAAAAAAAAATTAAAAACAAAGAACATCAATTTTCAACCACCTGGTGACGATGGATGTAATAAAAAAAATAATTAACCAAAGCTAACCTGATCCATCTTTAAAAACTTCTGACATGGATCATGAGGATGTATCATAACATAAAAAGCAAATCTAAAAAAATAACAATGTAAAATTCTTAACCAACCAAAATAATTAGGGATAAACTTGAAAATTTTTTTTAAAAAAAAGATAAGAAATAAAAAAAAAATATGTAGATTTGAAAGGAATAAGAACAAAATGTTGACAAAAAAAAATCAAATTATAAGGATGAAATTGAAAAAAAATTTCAATTAAGAAAATGATAAGAAAAACTAAAAATAAAAATCAAAAGAATGAGGATCAAATTTGAAATAAAAATAAAATGTCAATGGATGAAGTTGAGAAAAAAAACTAGTTTAATAAACGATTCAAGACCAAATATATTGCAATTAAAAAACAAAGACGAAATTTGATATAAAAATCAAATATCAAAGGATTAAATTGAAAATAAAATTAACTCAATAAATAATTCAAGACTAGATACATTACAATAAAAAGAATGAGGATATAATTTGACTCAACAAATAAATAACCATACTTCTTTGTTTTTTTTAAGGGCTAGTATGTTTTTCTAGGAGGGGAGAGAGGAAAGAGGAAGGAGGAAGGAAAAAAAATTTGTGGCGGGAGCTCAACCAGTAATCTTACCGCACTTTCCTCATCACCGTGATGAGAGTTGTAAGACGCAATCAACACTAACTTGGACAACGACGTTGAGATATGTTCAGATCTGTTTCGCGATTCACTATGGAGTTCCACAATGAATTTTTATTATAATATCCCACATCGACGGGGGAGGATTCGGTAGCTGACCTTATTAGTAGTGTTGGTTGCTAACTTGTCAGAGGCGTTTTGGGGCCTTGTGTAGTCACCAAGAACAAATCCGTGAGGAGAAGTAAGGCCCAAAGCGGACAATATCTGGCAGGTTGGACCGGGCTGTTACATTTGGTATCAGAGCTGCCACTACCAGAAAATTCATAAATACAAACGGAAATACCGAGGGAAAAAAATTAAAACAAAGCAAAAAAAAAATGATGACGTGTCATTTTTACCCACGGAATTCCGTCGGTAAATTTGTTGGTAAAATGTGAACACTGTTCATCATGTTAATTACCAACTGTTCACTTTCCACTTGCACTGTTAATTGTTGTTCTTTACGGACAAAATCACCGACGGATTGAAAAGTCGTCGGTGTTATTTGACGGTTTTCTGATAAAATTCAATTAATTTAAAATTTTCATTTAAATATTACAAACGAAATCACCGACGGATTGAAAAATCGTCGGTAATTTTTTAGCGATTTCTGAAAAAATTTTACACAATTGAAAATTTAAATTAAATATTACCGATGGAATTACCGACGGAATAATTAAAAAATATTAATATTTAATTATCCATCGGGAAATCCGTCGGTAAAGCGTCCCAATAAAAAGCCTGAATGCCCTTATTTCACAAGAGACAGACCCATTTCTTATTCTTCTTCTTCTTCTTCTTCTTCACTATATGTAAAAAACATCATTAAGGTATGTATTCTTCTTCTTCTTCACTATATGTAAAAAACATAATTTCTTATCTATTTCTTTCTCTCTTTTTTTCTCCTCATCTCCTTCTCTTTTCCTCCATGCTTGGGTATATCTTCTTCTTCTTTCTTCTTTTATCCTCTTAGTTTTTTTTTTTAATTAATATGCTTAATGAAATTTTTTTTCTCTCCTTAGCTTTCACTTGCAACTACATTAAGGTAAGATTTTTCTTTTTTCTTCTTTTTTCATGCTTTTTTTCACTATATTTGTTTTTTATTTTATTTTTAATTGTTTTTGTTCTTAATAATTGTATAAATGTTGTTGTGAGATTTTTTTTTCATATGAGATCAATTTTTAGTAGATTTATTTATAGGATTTTTAAATTTTTAGCAATTGCAACTTCATTTTTTTCATATGAATTTTTTCAGTTGAATTTATTTTTTTATTTTATTTATTTGTTGCAAATTTGTTTGAGTTGATTTTCTTATTCTTTTTTCCAAGCATTTTGAGTATATATTATACAGTGTTAATTTATGTTAATTTAATTATTTTATAATTTTATAAAATAAATTTTTTTAAATGTTTTTCAATAATTACCGACGGAAATTCCATCGGTAATTCCGTCGGTAAATCCGTTGGTAATAAAAAAATTATTACCGAGGGATATACCGACGAAATAAAGCGGATAAATTTATTTTTTATTACCAACGGATTTACCGACGGAAAAAAAATTACCGACGAAAGATTCACCGACGGAGCATTTCCGTCGGTAATTAATTTACCGATGGAATATGTGTCTTACGCCGACGGAAAAATGTTGTCGGTAAAATTGTTAAATCTTGTAGTGCGCCTCACTGGCTGTCCAGTTGTGCCGACGGGGTCGTCGGGCTCCTTAAGTTTGCTCTTAAATTGGCAAATTGGAGGCCAATTTAGGTTATTTAGTTAATGGAAGGTGAGAATAAAAGATATGAGATCAAAATGCAAAACACAAGGGAATTGGTGGCTTTGACAAAGTTTGGGGGAAAATGCTCATTTTAGTCCCCCAAACTTTCCCACTTATAATTATTTGGTCCCTTCAATTTTAAAAAATTAAGAACAAAGTTAATTTTGATCTCAAACTTTATTTTTCTTATTTTTGATCCTTAATTCGATATGAGAGAGTAAGTGGCTGAATTTTATATGGTAGAGAAAGAAAGTCACCGTTTACACCAGTTAAGACAATGGAAAAAAGTGATTTTGGTGTCAATGGATTCCTTTCGAAAGGGAGAGTTTATCCTGTGTTTTTTTTCCCTTGAAGTTGCCTTATATGGTAGATCCAAGCTCGCAAATAATTTTTGTTTCGGGCTGGTTGTTTCAACTTGCCTTACAAGGTATTTAGGGTTTTTTTGGGTCGAAAAATGATTAAAAATGAGTTTTTTTTTTGTTTGGAACATCACAGGCCTGCTTGGAGACCAGAGATCACAAAATCTGGGCAGGACAAGTGACATGTCACCTGCTTTTTTTTTTTTCCCAAAAATTTAAGCTCAAGAAAAAAAATAATACGCCCAAGCATTGGGCTGCTTTAGGCCTGCGCATAAAATTTTTTTTCTTGCTTAATTTTCTTCTAATTTTATTATTTAATATTTTATTGATTATTAATTGGAAAACATAATTAGTTTTGGTTTGGTATTTTTTATCCAATTGTCTTGTTATTTGGTTGGGTCTCAATTTTATAGGTGTATATTTTGAATAAAAATACCATTAAAAAAACTGTTTAGTTCAATTAAGTTTATGATTAAGATCACGAGTTTGACAAGTTAACTTTGGTCAGTTAAAAATTAAGTTTTATAATATTTTTTACATGTCAAAATAATTTTTAATTTATTTAATTAAATACATACAAACTTTTCAATTTGTAATTGAATTTTTTATATTAAAAAAACATAAAAAACAATATTACATTAAAAATAATTACCCAGCCAGCATCGAAAAAACGAGTTAAATAGATAGTATAATAAAATAACATGCTCAAAAGCCAAAAAAAGAGCTCAAGGCAATCAACGCGGCATGGTCCCTGCTGCGAACAAAGTAATCATTTCGTGGGACAGGCTTTCATGTATGATGTAACAACGAAAACGACAATAATTTGTCCGAGCATCAAAATAAATAAGAGGGACCTGACAAATCATAGAATATTAAATTAATTATTTTTTTAAAGAATGAGATATGATAGTGCTTGACAGTGTGGTAATAATTATTTTTCAAATAATTTTTTATACTGAAATACATGTTAATGATATTTTTTTATTTTTAAAAAATCATTTTTAATATCAGCACATCAAAACGATCCAAAACATACAAATCATATTAATTTTAGCAAAAAAATAAATTTAAATTTTTTGAGAACGCGGTTTGCACCAAGCTAACTTTAAAAATATAATTAGATCTTCTAAATTGATTTAAAAATTAATTATAACCAAGTTTAATATTAAATTAATCAATAAATTATCTCGTTAACCTACGAAATTAATTTATTTTTATCTATTATTGAAAAAAATATAGTTAACCAATAATTTAATAACTCAAATCCATTAAATCTAGACCACATGGTTTAAGAAAGTATTTGGAAGTGAATTTCAATTTTTTTTTGTTAAAAATAATTTTTTTTAAAATTAAAAATTTTAACATTTTTATATAAGATGTTAATATTAAAAAATAAATTTAAAAAAATAAAAAAATATTATCACATTTGTGTGGGGTTCCTATATAACTCCGTCCAACGTTTATCACGTTTGTGTGGGGTATCCTATGGTATAACACGACACAATGACAACCTCCTAGAGGACAGCACGAAAATAAGTTTGATCTAGCTGTATGGAAAGAGCCAGGAGTCTCCCTCGTACTCCTACTGAGAAATATAATTTTGGACCCTAAACCATGATTCAACAGGTATATATATTTTTACATTACTTATAAAAATAACTTCTGAAAAATAATGAGTTAAATTAGAATTATTTTTAACAAAAAAAGAGAGGATAAAAACAATTTTTTTAATCAAGTATGTTTATATTTTTTTTTATTTAAATTAAAAATCTAAAACTAACTTCAATCAAACAAGACACACATACCCGTGTGTATAAAAACGATCCGCTCAAATAAGTTACATAAAGAAGTTGGTTTAAATCTGAAGGGTATAGCTTAACTGGTTAAGTCCAGCGTGTGCTTCCTAGAAGTCATCAATTTGAGTCTCACAAACTTCAGGGTCATTAAGACTTACATGGTCGTTAATTTTAAAACCTGTAAAATTAATCAAAACATATGTAAATTGATCTGTACATTCACATTAAAAAAAAATAGATTTGATTACGAAGAAATATATAAGTTGGGCTCACCTACCAGTATCTTTTTATGAAGGCCAGACGATGAAGAAGAGTTGAAGCTAGGCCCAAGTAATTGGGTTTCGAAACGAATGGAGGCCCACCTTCACCAATTCTTAAGCCTCGGGCCCTCAGCCTCGCCCACTCCGAATTTGGCGGAATAGAAGTATGAAAAGTACAGATAGAGTCAATGTAAAAGCTTTCTTCCTTTTTTTGTCGGGTCACAGGAAAAGAGGCTGCGCGCACTCACAGCACAAACACTACATAAAGTTAAAATTAATTTCACAATAATATAAATCAGGAATTTCTCCAATTTCCTTTCTCTCGTGTTCCAAAAAAATCAATTAGTTCTAACATTGAATTCAAGCTTGAAACAAAATGTTTTTTTTTTTTATAAACCCTAAATTTAACGTTGTCTCTAATAGACAACAATAAATTTAACACAGTAGATCCACAAAATACATCAGCCAACATCAAACTAGTTTTATAAACCCAAATGTCATGAGCTTATGTAACATTTCTTGTGGGATGATGGTTTTAATTTCATCTGCATTTTTTAATAAAAACATCTTGAAAATATTTTTTTTTATAAATTTTAAATTCACAGTTCTAACTAAATATATATTTCAATCACGTTAATTATAAAAAAAATTAATTATTTTAAACTTGTTTTTTTATATTATAATTATAAAAACCATAGTTTTGAAACCCGACCCGGTCATCGACCCGGTCAAGTGATCGGGTCACGGGTCACGGGTCAGATGGGTTGACCCGGGTTAACCCGGGTCAACAAAAAAAAAACACTTATAAAAAAAAACACACAAAAAAACCCTAGAGGCAAATGATCAACACACAACAAAACCAAAACCAGCTGCTCTCTCCCTCTTCCTCGTCTTCATATCTCCACCAAATATCGAAGAAAATGAGCCAGCTTAGTGAGCAATATTCTGGCCGTCAAGAACCTAGAAGGGGCAAAAAACCCACCAAGCACAAGAAAGAACCAGTCAAGATAACATACATTTCAAGCCCAACGATGGTTAAAGCAACCAATGCCTCTGAGTTTAGGGCAATTGTTCAAGAATTAACAGGAAAAGATTCCAAAGTTGAAGATCCCTTTGATGCATATTCGATGATTAGCAATGAAGAAGCCAATCAAGTTCCTCGCTATAGAACTCCACAGTTCAATGTGCAGGTGTGCATGATGTTTTTCCCAACAATACACCATTTCTGCAGACAAAAGATGGTTTCTTTGGGGGAGATGTTTCAGAGATGTCTTTTGAATTTCGATCTCCTTGTGCTGGGCTGAAATTGAAGCTAGAAATGAGAAAACAACCAAGAATAAAGAAAACAGAGAGTGAAAGAAAGAGATTCAAACCTTTTTCACAGAGATCAATGATCAGACGTCCGCTGCTCCTCTGCTCCTCAGCTGAGTTTCAATTTTCAAAGACAAAGAGTAACATAATTAGGTTAATTGCTTTGTTCTTCTTCTGTCTTCAGTTTTCAGCGTTTTGGGATTTTAGATGGAAAAAAACGATGTCGTTTAATGACAGCGAAAATAAAAAAAAAATTGACCGGGTCTCACCCGGATTTGGCCGGGTGGACCGGGTCCCGGGTCGATCCGCCGGGTCGACCGGGTTTCCTCTGGTCAATTCCCGAGTGGGTTTTTGCCTCAACCCGGACCGGTCCCAGGCCCGGGTCGGCCCGCCGGGCCGGTCCGGGTTTTAAAACATTGATAAAAACTATCTCAATACCAAATATATCAAAAAAAAAAAATCAGATATAAAAAAGACAAAGAAATAAATTTTTTTGGTCACACCTTAATTGAGTATGAATTGGAAAGTATTGAAAAAGAACATGTTTGTTTTTATATTTTAAAAATATTTTTGAAAAAATTAAATTATTTTGATATGTTAAAATTAAAAATTATTTTTAAAAATAAAAATTATTATTTTAAAATTAAAAACATTTTAAAAAGTAATTACCCTACTAAATCCAAAGTAAAAAATATTTTCAAAGTAAAAATTTTATCTAGAGTGAGCAAGATATTGATAAGTTAGACAGGGGTGTTTTTGGAATAAAGATCTTGACAGCTTTTGTTTAATTCTGTACGAATTTGATAAATTAAATTCCATTTTTCTTAATTCAAATCAGTACAATAAAATAAAGAAATATTCCAAACACCCTGAATAAGTCTCACTTTCCCTCCTCCTTCTCCAGCAAGCTTTTTCAATACCCAAAACACAAAAAGATCGCGCTCAAAAATTAGAAGAGAGAGACCGAGGGCACAGAAAGAGAGAGAGAGATGGAGAAAAATGAGACCTTGTCAGGAGATAAACCTCGTCCATGGCAATCTTACCACACAGTTTACACTAACGCTAAAGCAGGTAATTAAAATCTCTACACGGGTTGGTTAATTCACAATTATTTCACCTCGTACTTGCAAATTCTTGACATTTTTATTCCAGTTTCTTTGTTATTTGATCGATGCTGGTTATGTTTTATTGGAAATTAGATTAAACAATGTGTTATAAAAAAATGTTTTTAGGTATGGAAGGAGTGGACAAAGAGAAAGTGCAAAGAATAGTTTATGAAACCAGTAAAGGTTCAAAGTATTTTGAGAACGAGGAAAAAAAGGAGGCTGTATTGAGGCAAAAAATTGAAAACATGCGTGCCCAGCGTGCCAAGCTTAGTGCTGCTGATCTCTCTCATTATCAAACTGTAAAGCTCAAAAACTCCCTATAAATGTCCGTGGCTTTTATTTTTGTTCCTCTTGGAAATCTATATGGTTTTTAATTTATACTATGATTTATAGGTGGCAGATAGAAGAATTTTAGAGCTAGAAGCCACGCGTGATCTTTCGAGGATTTGGTTACATGTGGATATGGATGCTTTCTATGCCGCTGTTGAAACATTGAGCAATCCTTCATTGAAAGGGAAACCGATGGCTGTTGGTGGCATGTCTATGATCTCGACCGCTAACTATGAGGTTTAGATTGGATGTTACTGTTGTTTTAAATGTGGGTTTTGTTTGAAGGACTAATTGTCTGTGTATCTGCTTCGTTACTTTTCGTTTTTGTGAAAATGATATTTGATTACTTTGTAGGCACGGAGGTTTGGAGTTCGTGCTGCAATGCCTGGTTTCATTGCTCGTAAATTATGCCCGGAGTTAATTTTTGTTCCTACAGATTTCAAGAAGTATACTCATTACAGTGAATTAACAAGAAAAGGTTAGTCAATAGGGTTCTAATAGAGATTATGTAATGCTTTCTCTTATCATGTGCAAATATCTGACTAATACATGCTTCTCTATAGTTTTTGAGAAATACGATCCTAATTTCATGGCTGCTAGTTTGGATGAAGCACACCTGGATATAACCGAGGTCTGCAAAGAAAGGGGCATGTCTTGTGGAGAAGTATGTTGATGGGTTTTCTTACCTTTTCTTTTCTATTGAATGCTGTTCTACATTATATTGTGTTGACATTCACTTTTCTGTTTATGCTGTAATTGTGAAGATTGCTGAAGAACTTAGAAAATGCGTCAACGAAGAGACTGGCCTGACTTGTAGTGCTGGAGTGGCCCCAAACCGCTTACTTGCTAAGGTTCTTTTAGCTATTCCCTTATATCGTTGCAGTTTGCGTCCAGCATGGACTTTACATTTTGCATCTTCCCATTTCTTTAAATAGTGACATAGAAAGTACTGAAAAAAGCAATTTTGATAAAATTCACAACAGAACAGATTTCTCCTTGGATAAAAACTTTTAAGAACTATTCACGATGAGAGATTAATTTAGTGGATGACATACAATAAATTTTTTTGATGGCAAGCTAGTTTAAAAATATTTATACTGATCAAATATAAAGGGCTTATCTATTACACAATAAGCTGCAAGTAGCTATTAGAGGCATTAATGGCCTTCTGAAATGTGCAGGAAGCATGCAAAGCATAAAAAAAGGTGTCAAGACGGTTAAGTTTCAGTGAAGTCAATTTTAGAAATCTCATCAATAGCCCAATGTAAGTTGTTCAGTAATTGTAGCCTTGAGTGCATTCAATTCAAGGTGAAACTCATGTTATGATGTCTGAGTGAATGGCTCTGACATTTTATTCGCCTGAATTTTGATCACATGCATACTTGATCAGGCCTTAGAATAGGAAAAATTTGGTCAAAGAATTTCAAAGTCTGCAAAACATGACCTTTGACATTATACTGAATGAATTATCCTAAGCTTCAGTAGTAAACTCATAAAAGACTAATCTCATGCTCTTGCATTAAATTATTGCCACCTAATCAAACTGGAATATGCTACCATAAAAAAAACAAAAAAGACAGGTAACCTAGAAAGGGGTGGAGGTTTTCATTTAGATAATGCATTTTACAGTACAAAAGTCTACCATATATATTCACTTGACATGTGCGTGTCCTCAGGTTTGCTCTGATATAAATAAACCCAATGGACAGTTTGTTTTAACAAATGATCGGATGGCTGTCATGACATTTATATCCTCACTCCCCATAAGGAAGGTATATTTTCTTTGACTTTATTTCAATGAAAGATGTTTCATATTCTTCTGAGGAAAATGCAAAATATCCTTTTTCTTAAAATGTTTCTGAAGTTTTAGTATGATTTCACATCATCGAACTCTATACAGATTGGAGGCATTGGTAAGGTTACTGAACATATACTGAGGGATGCTTTTGGTATTAGTACATGTGAAGAGATGCTCCAGAAGGGCGGGCTCCTCTGTGCACTGTTTTCTCATTCCACAGCAGGTAGTCATTGTCTGGTGTTTTCCTCTTTGTCATGGTATAAACAATGTGCCTAATATATGAGGGTATAGACAATGCTAGTCTTTAGAAATAATTTGTTGGGACAATAAAATCTGCTAAACATCTTGTACGGAGCATTGAATCAATACATAATTACATTATTTTGATGTAAAATGAATCCAGGAGGCCTTTATTCAGGCTGGAAATTCAGACAGTAAGTGGAAGTGACTTCAAATTCTTTATATAAAATAAAACTTTATAGATTTGAATGCAACATGTGCACAGAGAATTGGTAGACAGTTACCATCAGAGTGATTCTTGCTGATTTATTGCAGATTTTTTTCTCTCTGTGGGTTTGGGGATTGGGAAGACAGATATCCCTCAACTCAGGTCCCGAAAAAGTATCAGCAGTGAGAGAACTTTTTCAGCCACAGATGATGAGACACTTCTTTATCAGAAATTAGGTAAGCCTCCTTGGCATATCTATTTTTTTTTTTAATCTAGTGTATGTGCAATCATGTAATGCTTTGGGATGGAGCAGTTGCTTTCTTTTGGCTTTATTACACCTCAAAACTGTCTGAAGATTTCTTATTACAGAGGGCTTAGAAATGCAGTAATAATATCATTTTTGGCTTTAATACAAAAAACACATAATCAATTTGGTTTTGCTTGACATTCAATGTCACACAATTATCTAGAATATTAATGAAAGTTTTTACTTAAGTAAGCCTGTTTGAATTGTGTTGGCAGCTGATATTGCAGAGATGCTATGCGCTGACATGAAAAAAGGTGGTCTTTGCGGTCGAACATTGACTCTAAAATTGAAAACTGCATCATTTGAGGTACTTCTGATTTTTTGTTTTGTTGCCTTCTCTATGAGAACGCTTGAGGGCAAATTATAAGATGTAAATAGGTTAATGCTGTTTAAAGTTCCTTGCTTCTCTGCACCTTTTGTTGGCTTTTCATTTTCCTGTAGAAGATGTGATTAAGGTTAGGAGGTATGCACCATTGCTAATGGATTCATGAAGGGCATTTGATGCTTAACAAAAAAAACTAAAGAAAACTAAAAGAAAGAAAGAAAGAAGCTAAAAATTAAAAACAGGAAAAGAAAAGTTAGGAAGAAGAGAAAATTCAGAGGAGAAATAGTATGTTATTTTATCAATTCATCAAAACTGTCTCACAAAATCAAAACTGTCTATAACGAATTGGCCTTTGACGGTGCTTGCTATTGTCATTAAAATGCTCACTGTCACTAGATTATCTTATTTGTAAAGTTTCTATGGATTCTATCCTCTCAAAAAAGTTGTTCATTTGATTGGATATGTTGTTCATATTAGCTCGCATGAGCTGTAAATGCTCTTGAATATCTCTAAGAACATTACTAGAGTTCGGGTCTATGGCAACTGTGAGTTTTGAATTATGTACTAGATGACCTCTTTGTAAATGCATGCGATACTAATCCAAGGACTATGATTGAGATCACAAACGACAATTGCAAGTAAAACGCAATATAAAATCAAAGCTAATATATAATTATTTGTTTATTTTGGAGACTAAGCAATAACATATTAAACCAGGAAAAAAATCGCAAGCAAGCAATGTTAGTCCTCTAAACACCCACAGGTAGTCCAACCACAATGTTTTAGTTTTCCCATAAATTTGGCCAAAGCTCCATAATTAATTAAGAGGACTGAATATTCAATACAAGTGAATAAATAAGCCAACAAAATGAAGGTAGCTCAAATTGCAAGACGGATTATATTTTTATATGCATGCACAAAAGAATAATATCAATGTTAATTCTTGGTCAACAAGTGTAAAAATATACTAGGAACAATGATATTCAATGGTTAAAAAAAGTTTGTAGAGGCTTACTGACCAGATTGTGATGGGAAGATATTGTAAGTTACTCTTGCTGACATGATGAAGAATGCTAACATGGTGCTGACATGTCAATGCTGGCTGTCGTGTCATTGGCATGACAATGTTGATGCAAAAAAAAAAACAATGAATAAACAAAAAAAAAACAATGATTAACTGTGAGAACAATTAAAAGCTCATGTTCTGATACCAAAATTGATGGAAAAAAAAAAAAAACACCTAAAAGCAGAGAAAGAAAGAAGGAAGCCAAGAATTAAAAGCTAGGAAAGAAAAGCTAGTAAGCAGAAAAAAATCAGAGGAGAAATAGTCTATTATTTTATCAATTCAACAAAACTATTTGACAAAATGAAAAAGAACCATATAAATAGCATAACCTTAAAACATCAAATTATTGGGCTTGACCCATCAATTAAAACTGTCTGACATAAATAACCCAAATAAATAAACAAAAAAACAATGAAATAAGACTAGATGAGCTTAGTCTCCCATTCAAAGAGTGACAGACTGGGCTATTCTTCATTGTCTTTGTCCATATACTCGTGTAATCCGTGGTGTGAGTCTGGTGTCTCCACCCACATTACTCACCCACATTACTCACCCACATTACTTTGCATTTGTCCTGGCAAAGCAGTGTCCAGGAGGGATGCACTGGACAGTAGATAAAATCTTAACCCCCTGCAATTGTGCAAGAAATGGCTGGCTTCTTTGAACAAGAAGAAGCAGGCTCTTTTGCTTTTGCTTATAAGGACGACAATAGAATTTTACCATTTCAATGCTGATTGTCTTTGCAATAGATTCTCTAATTGAAATTTAAGATTTGTGATTTGTTTGTCTTTATTGCTTTCCTTATTCTTACGCGACCTGGCCTCTCCTTGTACTTATTACTATGTTTGTCATCATGCTCTGAAGTCTACTGACCATCATGAATCTACAGGTTCGAAGCAGAGCTGTGACTTCGGAAAAATATATTTGCTCAAGTGAAGACATCTTGAAGTATGCTTCAAAGCTGCTAAAGGCTGAACTTCCTATTTCTTTAAGGTTGATGGGTAAGAATTTGCATTATGGTTTATACAGCCTCTTGTCTGAAGGTGAAAACGAATTGTTTTGTGTTTTGATATGCGTGTCTCTCTCCGGGAGGGAAATGTATTTGGACGGAGAAGGAATCTTGAATGAGCATAATCTAATGCCTTGTAGGACTTATAAAATGACAAATCATTTTATCTGCTTTCAGGCCTACGCTTGTCTCATTTCAATGAAGACAAGATTGGTGCCCCATCTGATCCAACACAAAAAACTCTCAACAACTTCATCGTGTCAGGAGATTTATCTAGGAAAAATTTGGATGATCCAAAATCCTTGGTATTGGATATTAATGATCAACACTTAATGAACAATATGGAAGGTTCCTTTTCTATTGAGAGTCATGAGTTACAACATTATGGAATTAGAGATCCACTGGCCAGCAATAATCTACAGGATCTGAATGTTCACCACTGCACTTCCACTGATAGTGTTGAAGCTGAGAAAATCCATGAACCTTCAAGCAACAAAATTGCGGACAAGGTATGTGGCAAGGAGAAAGATTTGTCCATGACTTGACTAGAAATAAATTCAAATTAGCGGGCTCCCCAGTTCTTGTTGTCTGGTTACTTATGTCAATCTCTAAAATGACTGCATACTTATGTCAATCTCTAAAATGACTATGCAGTCATTTTAGAGTGGCAACTTAGATTGAATTCTGATTTTCTTGATTCTTAGTTTTTCTCTTTAGCTTTATTCTTCTCTTTTGTCATTTTCAAGGTGATTACCAAGGATATGGCAGGGGAAGTGTCACAGTGGAAGGAATCAGGCTTGTCCTTGCCTGGACAGCTTGAGGGGGGAAGCCCTGACAGAATGAACCAGGTCATCATGCACAATGAGGCAGTCTTTTCATCTGAACAGAAAGATGAGTTAGTTTGGGTGGATGACTACAAGTGCTTGCTATGCGGGATTGAAATGCCGCCATATTTTGATGAAGAAAGACAAGAGCACTCCGACTTCCATCTTGCAGAGAGGCTTCAGAAGGATGAGTCCAGAATTGACTCAAGAACTTCCACACTGAGGCAGAGGTTGTTTTTCATAAACGTGTGTGCGCGTGCCTATAATTTTTTTTTCTGATCAGTGATCACTGGACTACACAATGACCCTCTCCCTCTTCAACCTTAACGCAACTTATGAAGTCTTGGATTGGACTTGGATCACGGACACTGCTTTACTCTTTTTCCCTAGGGGTTCTACTAAACTAAGTGATCATTGATGTTATCTGTATGTATTGGGTGTCAGTAATTTTTCCTTTCCTTTTCTTGTCCAAACACCATATCAATCATCTTAGCTGCCTTGTATGAGATATAGGAGATTAGGTTAGGCTCTAGAGCATGGGGTTGATTTTATGCTTACCAAATACGAAAGAAACTGCATTTCTTAGGATAGCTTCCGCATTTCCTGTAATGATCTTCGTTTGATCTGACAAGTTTGAAACTCTTTCAGGTCTGTCCAGAAGGACCACATCTCAAGCCAAAGCAAACGTAAGAAGCGCAAACCATCTCTGAAAGAAGGCGGACATCTTTCAATTGACATGTTCTTTGCTAAGAGCAATCAGAGTTTCTAGCGTTTTATTTTGCATCCTCCCAATCCTGTATATGTAGTTGCATAATTCTCTATATTACAGAAAAACTTTAGTTGTACAGTCGTTTATACCAATCTTAGCAATTGCCGACGGCAATTCCTTGTAATTATACAATCTAGTGAATTATTATTTGATCCCAATGCTTTAATGAAATAATCAGTTTAACTCATTTGATGTAAGAAATCCAATACCGAGTTTAGACCTTTGGAAGCAATTTTAATTGTGTTTCATGATTACAACACATGTTTATATTCTAATTTTATCCCTATCCTGCGGAAATGACACATCGACGATAACAATAAGAAAATTATAAGAGTGATAATATACAAATAATCAAATAATTGAATTGAATATGTATTATCCCTGGGGTAAGCAGAAAGTTTTAATTCTTAGAGCTCGAGATGGAGTCAAATGGTGATCCAATTTGTGCCACGCTTTACCTCATTTTGGATATCTACATGATCAGAACATCAACCAAGCAAAACCTCTGACCACTCCCCGGACCCTCGTGCACTGCCTGTCTCAAAGTTACCATTCAGTTTCCTCTTTCATTCTGCTCCGTTTCTAAACGACTGAGAAAAAATGGAACTGACATCCATGACTCCTACCTTCAAAATCTCTTTGCTAAATCCAGGAAGACAAGCAAGATCCCATGTCTCTTACTTAATCACACCAGTTTCCTGTTTATCATCTCCAGACCAAATGACACCATCCGAAACCCTCTCCAGTTCTCTCAAAAAGAGCAACATTCTATACGGGAATAGTGCTAACACCATAAAAAATATACCTATACCAACCATGACTGAAATATTGGCAGCATCGAAGGCCCAGAACCTTGACCTTCAGCTACAAACTCTAGGACCCTTTTTTAGAATCACAGCCAAGAGTCTTGAAACTCAAAATGAGCTTGGGAGAGCTGAAGGGCTTATAAGGTTATGGTTAAAAGGCAAGATTCTTCATTTAGATTCAATAAGATTGAAAAGAGAGACGCTTGGCATGGAAAAATCCATCTTTGGCATTGAATTGTTCATTGGAGCTGTTGCTATTCGGTATGGTTATGACTGTAGTTGTAAGACTGCTGAGTTGCTTGCTATTAATGACTCTGATCTTTACCATTCCAAGGTTATTTGTCTTCACTTTCACTTTCTCTTATCAGTTTACCAAATCAAATCAGCTCTCTCATGTCTTGTAAAGTTATGATTTGAGAACAACTCTCAATTATATATTTAAAACTCAAGAACCCCTTCCCTTCTCTGCTTTAGGTCTTTTGGATGAAGTTATCTTCTTCCGTTACCTTTTATTGAAGAATTGAAGTTGTTTCAATCTGATTATTAGGCAGAAACCCTACAATTTTGTGGGTTACTGTCAACTATTATAACCCTTTAGGTACCCACATGGTTCAAAAAAGATGATTATGGTTACTGGAAACTGGAAAGAATACATTCTTGGATCTTTTATGGAGCAGATATAAAATCTTACCTAAATGGTTGAATCTGTTATAACTGTTTTGCCTTGTTTCTTTTTTTACTAGCTTCTCAGGTTCTATACAAGAATTGGGTTCAAGACTGTATATGAAGTAACAGGCTCAACTGTAGGAGACCTTCCTCACATGTTGGTCTGGGGTGGCATAGGAACAAGAATGGATGCTGATGTTGAAGATCTTCTAATAAATTGGTGTGCCAGATTTAAGAGTCGAGAATGAATGTTGAGATCCATTGCTCATGCAGTTTATCCTGCAATCATGTGGTTCAAAGGCTGGAATTCTGAACTGAAATGAATTATGTTTGGTTGAAGGCATTGGCCTAAATTATTGCCCTGACCTATTAGCTTGGAGAAATAGAATGATTTTCCCGGAAAATGCTCATACTTTTCGGTTGGTACCAAGATGCAAATAAATTTTATTGCAGGTTTGATGGGGCCAAAAGGAAGGAAAAAGTACTGCTCATTTTATATGATGGCATATTTCACTGGGAAGACTCGAAGTATAAGTGAATGCTACTTAAACTTGCAAGTCATTACATTTCCCTCATAACAATGATGCTCAAGCACAGAGCTTACATGAAGAAACATCATTGATTACATATTTATCTACAGTTTTCTGATACTGGTTAAATACTCTGTTCAAGATTTTGTAGGTGTTCAATTAGTAAAAGCAGTTTTTGTATTGATTTTTTTTTTTCTGGGAATAATTTGCTAGCAACTGCTTTCATGATTGTGCAACCTAGTTCATATTTGAGCAGGTAGAATTTAGTTTCCACTAAAAATGAATTGCAACTACTATTCGTTTTGCAAATGATGAGGCTCTTGTATTGCAGTATGGCTTGAATGAAAGCTGTTTCAACATCTAGAACGTTCCATATCATTTTTTTTCTCTCGTTAAAAAGAAAAAAATACAATAGAAATGGTTACCTGCCATATTCTAGGAATAACTAATCACCAAAGTTTCTACATGATAATAAACTATAGAAAATTTGCAAACTTGCGTGTGGGTTTGTGTGTTATTGAAGTGATCAAACTAATTGATCATGATGGATTGCATAATCTATGATCAGAACAGTGAATTGCATCCAAAGATAAAAATGTAGGATCTGTCAGACAACATGACAATCTAAGAAACAACAAAAACACGATGGCTTGAAAAAGTGTACTTGCGCACTTTTATGGTGCGCACTAAACAGTTGATACGATTAAAGCAGTGAATCTTTGTTTGCCTTTATTGCAGAGCATCAAAAGAAGGGAATGAGGAATCAGAATTGCATCAGCTGAACCACATAACTGAAAAATGAAGAAACTTTCAGAACGTGAGAGAGAGACCGAATCCAATTGCAGGAATAGTGCCAAGGGCTCTGGTGTCAATTTCACTAGAAACTGTTATCTTTGACTTGGATTTGATTTTATGCTGCAGGAGAGTGACCAGCATTCCACGACTGTCATACCTTGCCTTAATTGTTGTTGGATAGTTAATAGTACATGATCCTCCAACTATCAGACCATTCTACTTTGTTGAAAACACCCGATGCATCGTTGCTGCTGCTGCAACTTTCCGCTCATGATCGAAGTAGTGGACACACGATGCCCTTAGCAAGCCAGCCTTGTCTCTCCTGAAAATTTTAGGCACAGAGAATTGTCTTAATGTCTCCTTCCCTTTTGGGGAAGTTATGCATATTGACAGCAGCCACAATCAGTAATCATGCTGTCTATTGGAAGTTCTTTGTCTTGGAATATGTTGAGAGTTAAATTAGGAATTTTCGTTCAAAATTTTCACTAATGCAGGTAAATAACTTCCAAAGTAATTGATGCATAACAATTCGGCTTTGTGATGCAAAAGCCTGCGTCATACATGCTAAATTGTCTAGAAGTAGTATGGTACTTTGTCCCATTCCAAATGCAACATGTGGAGTTCCAACAGTTGTGGAAAACTCAGTTTCAGTTGCTGCATCGTTGATCAAAGGAACAGAAAGATGATAATGGAATAGAAACAAGGATGGCTTGTTACTGCATATGCAATGTATCAGAAGCAAGGTGATTAAATCTCACCAAAAATGTATCTGAAGAAAAGGAAATTAGCAAAACAGAAAGCCTTGGTTCAGCTAAAAAAGAAAAAAAGTATAAAACAAAAACTACAAAAATGCATTTGAGTTGTATTTCATTCGTATTCTAATTGTAGATCTTGCAGATTGTTCTGCATTTGGGGATAAAGTAGCTACATCCAAAATTTTATCCCCAAATGCAAGTTGACATTAGATCATACACGATTTCACTGGAGATTCATTGGATATGTATAGACGCTGTTATCTTCTTACATGGATGCCGAAATTGGCAGACTCGTGACTGTTTATCTACCTGCATTTCCTTTCATCTTTTTATAAAACATGAGATTTAACGCCATGTGTTCGTTTAACTTTCAATGTTTCATCTCATTGCATATGATCATTCCAGTAAGAAGTAGACAATTCATGCATGGAAACGGAAATTTAACATTTCTTTCCATGATCACAAGGTATTCAATGTGGTTTAATCTTAGCGAGCGAAAGGGGTCCATACCATGCTAGTGTTGTAATGTGGCAATCTCAGCTCAATTGTATTCTTTGTGAATGGCGATGTTCTCTCACATGCGAGGGTTGTTGAGAACTGCCATTACATGAAAGACGTCAGATAGGGTAATACTGAAGTAAAAGAGCATAATTTGAGTTTGCAAGAGCGAGCTGAGAACTAAGCACAGGAACCCACCCGTGAAACCGTATCCACTTTGGCTTCAATGGCAGTATGGGTCTCCCCGAAATCTAATTCTGTGACAATACCTTCTTTAAGGCGATCTCCAAGTTTGGAAAATATGCAGCAAGGGTCTGAACAATCCAACACGTATTCAAGGTTTGCTCGTTACATCAGGAGGATTAGTATACTAAAAACAAATAAGAAACCATCACAGTGAAGGAGAATTCATAACATACCACTCCAGTATTTGAAGTTGAAATGCTAAAGACTAGGTGATTATTGTAGAGTAGCACATCTGAAAAATAGTGACAATCCATTATAAGACTGGAAGAGAAATCCCTGAGTATTCAATTAAATTTTATGAGCCCGCATTATCGAGAAGACTAGTCTTCTATTGTGTTTGGAATTACGATAAAAATTATTTTATTATCATAACATACACATCACAATACTACACAATAATATTACATAATAAAAATATAATTCCAAACACATCTAATGGAATACAAGTACCACTTATGATCTTCTACTCTTGGTCTGACTCATCAGACAAATATTGACCTTCAAAGGCTACCTTAGCTCTTTTAGGCAGTGTTTTTAAACCTAACTTGGTGGCCGATCCGGCCCAAGACCTGGGTCAACCTCATTTTTTTTTATAAATTAAAACGACGTTGTTTTGATAAACAAATAAAAAAATAGCCAACGGGTTGCAACCGGGTCAACCTGCTGGGTCCGCCGAGTTTTTAACTATCCTTATTTTTTATAAACTTGGACCGGTTCCAGTCCTAGGTAAGCGGGTCCCAGGTCGTCCTGCTGAGTTTTAAAACTATACTCCTAGGTTGAATCTAATTAAAAGAAGGCACATTGCCATGAAACAAGTGAGAGAAGTCTACATTAATGCTTGAAGAACTATTGTAGAAGTGAATGTCTCCTATCATGTTAACTAATTTATCCTTCATTACTATTTTTAGTGCAAGATTGTTGTTGCAAGTAGTTGCAAAGTCGGAAGGATTTTCTCATAGTGTTTGCAAATGTGAACATTATTAGGTTTTCAAAATTCATACACGCAGTGGAAATGATAAATTTAAGGTAATATTCGAGAGTCCCTAGGATCCCGTTAGACAAATCTAAAGTTATTTAGGAATTTATTACCTAAAGATCTGATCTTCTCCGGCTTTGAATAATTTTTGAAAGACTGAGTTGTTGCAAACTATAAGTCATTCAATTTTTTGGCCTCCAACGGTAATCCATAGGAACCACAAGTGAGAAATCTTCTAAATCTCTATTTAGAAGAGAGGGATTGCTATGCTTAGAATGCTGACTCTTTATTCTATGACTTGCGTAGTTTTGCTATCTAATAGATAACCTATTTAAAATAAGAGGTATAACTTTATATTTATAGGGAATCTAAAAAATCCTATAGATGACAAAATATCTATTTGCCCCTTAAATAAAATCCATATATTTTTTAAAAATAATTTTAGAAATTTAATCAATCAAGTCCCTACTTAATTATTCTAAGACTGAAATTATAATTTCTGAATTAAATACATTCTAGTGCTTCATTTCTAAAATTATTTTCAATCAAGCCATACTTGATTAATTATCTCAGTTTAATTTCTGACTAATGGTTCTTAATGTATGTAACCCATTAGGTTCCTAATATGTTGGTCCAAATATAAATTATAATTCTAAATAAATAGAATTAAATAAATCAAATAATTTAATTTATTATCAATTCAATAACTGATTAATTTATATTTAAAGATTAAGTACCACCGTCTAGTAACGTGTTATGATCTCCTAAATATTAAGAAAGTCATAAGTGGTTTGACTTTATTTTTCAATGACTGGTTTCTTAGTGTAATTATTATCTCTTCATCAATAATGTTTTGATTAAGACATTTTAGCATGGAGTGTTTCTGCCTTGTCAAATCATATTTGTTCACAATATTATAGTCATTGATATTTTGAATAAGATTTGAAACTCTTTTCAAATCTCATTTCACCTTACGCAAGGATTTCACAATCAATACTATCTGAGATCATGTGGAACATTTTTCTTAATTCACCTAAGGTAATGAATTATCTTTTGATCACTCAAATATCTTCATATAGTTTATGTTATATGCAATGTCTATCTATTTGTTATATTTACCAAGATAACGTGTAACAAGATCAAAATATAACACTTTTTATATAAGATAATTTAATGATTTCAAGTTTAAGGATTACTTACACGACTGTCACGTGAGTCTTTTCATAGATATAAGTAATATCTTCATATGAAATTTTCACGCGGGTCAGTTCAATGTACATGTCTTATGACTAACACCTATATTAGTTCTAGGTATCCCTTATAACTTAGCTTATGAGAACATTTGCTTTTTTTTTTTTCATAAAAGAAAAGTTCATAATATGTACCAGTCTTTATGACTCTAATAAATATCCAGTATTAAGAGAGCATTGACCAAGAACATTTAGGAACAATATTTTGATACAATATAAATCTCATAATTATAACATCTTTATAATTTCCTAACAAAGTGTTTTTGTTTCATGAATTTTATCTTTACTTTAGATTCATTTATCAAACATTAAATTCATAAATTAAATATAAATGATTATTAAAGATAAATAATGCTTTTATTTAATAAAATTAAATATGTTCTACATAAATAAAATAGTGTCATGGCTACAGGGCATATAAACTAACAAACATTCTCCTTGTAACTAAGTCACCTTACCTTGTGTTTGGACTATTTAATTTGCACACCAATTAGTGCAATCTGAGCATCAAAAGATATATTTTCAAGCTCTTTAATTCTTTTTCTTACAACTAGTCACTTCTCATTTAGACTCCATTATGGCAACACAAAGGAATGCAACCTTTATATGAAAAATATCTTTATTTACGCTTAGAGAGCAATACGTTAACTGTAGTTCATGAAAACTCTTATCTATCCAAGGTTGTTTCTCTTTGTAAGTTGTAATTTCCTAATGAGCTAATATAAAAAATTTAGTTATTTTCTCATATTCTCCTTCTCATCACCAAAGAGCTAATAACTATATTTGAGAACTCTGAAAAAAAAAGAAGAAAAACTTATATTAGTAGTAGAAAAAATAATAAATGATAATAATAATGAGATCAAATAGCCTCATGCTCATATGAAAAGCTTTATACATGTTGTTAGTCAACTGATGTGACAAACTACTTTCTTCAAATCATTGTATATCCATAAGAAACTAAGATATTTTGGCAAAAATATCTATATTTTAGCAATTGCTATATGTAGATGAAGGATTATCCTCAAATATGAAAGTCATAAAGTCCCCCTCTCTATAAGTATGGATTACCTCTCTAGGAGGTTGAAATCCTACCAAGGAAGGTTCCTCAGGCCGGGGACCACAACCACTAGTAGTTATATAGTTCATAAAATTCAACGTGGAAAGACGATGAAACCAAAGATGAGGATAAGAAGAGCTACTAAAAACAGTACTACCACTTAAATTTACATAAGTAAGAATGTTAATAGTAATTGTTGCAATATGTACAAGACTTGATGTAGTAGTGTTTGGGGTAACTATGTGTGTAAGACTTAGTACTTGACTTGGAGTGGGTGTTATTGTCATAGGAGAATCAGGAATGATAGGTTGTGAACTACACCTTTTCTTACTCCTCTAGTGTAAAACATACCTGCTCCCAACTGTTTTCATATCAATATTGGTGTCCATCTCACCACTCTTTTGCCGAGTTTCTTCTATTACCTCTACTTTAGGTTCTTTTATTGTTGTCTCTTTCTTCTCCCGAGACCATTACCTCTTTTTCTTTTGTGTTTTTTTAAACAACGATAAGAAATTTGAAGCTTATTGTTCCTTCTAATTCAATTGTCTCAAAGAGGGGCCCATATATGAACAACATAAACAAACATCAATATAATAGTTATGCTGCCAAAAAGCAAGGAAGATGACAAATATCTCTTGTACCATAAATATTATCTTCAAGAGAATAACTTTTGGCCAATCAAACAAGGTAGTATTGGCAATTATTAGCAAGATTTCTGAATACATTCTCCTCGTTTGGGCTTAAAGGAGCGACATTATCCACGATAAATACTCTTCAAATTGGAGAACATCCACATACTTTTTTAGTAAGGGGTTATACAACTACTATAACCCACTATAAACCAATCATTTCTTTACTGACAATAATTTACCTTGAAAAATATATTTCAATGGATTGTGTCCTTTTAGAAAAAATTAAAACCATGCCATATTTTTGTTAGACTCAAAAGAACTAGACAAGCTATCAACAATGGGAACTTGACCTTTAAGTCTCAAATACTTGTCAAAAGCTACCATGATTATCCATCCATTTAAGTGCAACTGACTAATTAACAGGTTATAGTAGAAAAACACATCTATAACAAAACCTAACAATGAAAAGTAATACCCAACTTAAACATACCTATACGAGCTATGATTTTAAAATTCTAAGCTATTGCCTCTAGTGTCTTATTTATTCTTTCATAGGAAGGTGAAGTCTAAGCCTCATACCCTACTTTCATGTCTAAGGCTAATTGAGTAATAGCATCAATAATTATAGTGCTCCTATATGAATCATGGGTTAAGGTTGGATAGATGGGGGTATGGAGGAAAAATATCTTTTATGAGAAGATCTAGCACCTCTACTTCCACCAGTGTGATGGGAATGAGAGTGCTTAGCTCCCCCACTTTTATTGGCAGAGATACCACCTTTAGAGTCTCCTATACTATTTTTATTTATTTAGATAAACATATTTAAAAGCAAGTAGAAAATCACGAAAAGAAGAATAAGGTTCTTCACCTCTGTTTCTGCTCTAAAGGTTCACCTATAAATAATATGAAAGGAAGAAAAATGTGATGTTGAGTAAGAGGGGAGGTACTAGCTATTTATATAGTAGTGATTCTGTCGACAACCATTATTAAAGTAAAGTGATTCTGGCATAGCCATGTGAAACAGTGAATGAGTGGAAAAAGATTCCTAACATACTTGTTATTATCATAATATACCAATATTCTCCGTCATTGCTATGTGCATAACCATGCAAAAAGTGTCTCAAGATTCCTGACATTGCTATAGACTTTTACTCCCACAGCTATCAACCATGATATCACCAGCATTCATAGTAAGTTCATGCTTTTCATAGATATATTTGAATATATCATCCATTATTTGTTTTCCCCTACTAAATTTAGTTTTTCGATAGAGTATTTTTTAACAATGTAACCGTTAAAAATTTACCTAGGAGAAAATGATAATACAAAAAAAAAGTTTTGGCTCGATTGGGTCGAAACCCAACCAAGCCTCACTAGGTTCAGTCTTCGCCCAATTCATCATCTTTTTTCTCTCTTCTCTCTCCTATTGTTTTATCATCCATCTCTTATCTTTCTCAGCATGTCAAGCTATACATGCTAGCTTGTATGGCCTGGGCCCAACCAAACCTCACTAGGTTTGATTTTTGCCCGACTCGTCACCTTTTCTCTCTCTTCTCTCTCTTATTGTTTTATCATTCATCTCTTATCTTTTTAAGGCATGTCAAGCTATACATGCTAAACTTCATTTATACTTCAGCTATAATATGCAATAGGTGACATGGGCAAGCTATCTTATTTCAATAGAATTGCTACTTTCCAGATAAATGCTTTGAACTTTTTCTAAAATAAGCTTTATATTCCTAAGTTTAAAAGAGAGGAGGGGATTTTTCTCACATAAAAATAGAAAAAAATATTTAATTCTTTCTCTGCCTACTTTTCTTATATAATATCTATCTGAAAAACCCTAAATTAATTTCAATATCAGAGGGTTTTTTAGCAGGTAACACCCACTACCCAGCCTGTTATTATCCGCAAAGAAAGCCCATATCTAATGAAGTTTTTTTCAAGCTCCATCAAGTACCTTGTGTGTGGTTATGTGCGTCGGACTGAGCTAACTAACTGAATCATAATGGACTGAATAATCAATGATCAGAACAGTGATTCAAATCCAAAGAAGAACAATGTAGGATCTTTTTAGAGAACATGGCAATATAAGCAATAACGAAAGTGTTTCATGTACTCTTATGGCGCAAACTAACTGCAAAACCGAATCAGGTTTAGGCAACTACTGGTCAGTAGTTGAATTTCTAAACATAAGACAATGATAAGGCTAGTTTTGGTCTTCATTGCCAGTAATTGTGTACGTTTTGGATATGGTAAAAGTAATGAATCTTTATGCATTTTTTTTTCGGCAGAGCACCATTAACAGAAGGTAACGAGGGATCAGAATTGCATCAACTGGACAACATAACTGAAGAATAGAGAAACCTTTAGAGCACCAGAGAACGAGTCAATCCAATCGCAGGTCTATTGTCAAGGGCTCTGGCGTCAAATTCAGTAGAAATTAAGTTTGACTTGGTTTTGATTTCGTTCTGCAGAAGAATGACTATCATTCCATGATTATCAAACCTTGCCTTAATTGCAGTTAGATTTTCCAAAGTCCATGATCCTCCAACGATCAGAAAGTTCTTCTTTATCGAAAACCACCTAAAGACTAATGCTGCTGCTGAACTTTCTTCTCATGACCAAGGTAGTGGACGTATGATGCCCTTAGAAAGTCACCCTTTTGTTTCCTGAAAAAATTAGGGAGTTCGAATTATGTTATAATTCTCCTTCGCTGTTGAGGCAACAACGCATAACAACAACATCCACAAGCAGTGATCATGTTTACTTTTAGCAAGGTTTTTATCGTACAGTATGCTAGGAGTTTAACTAGGAATGACTGCACATATTCTTAACTAGTAGTGGTAAAGTAACTTGCAGGACAATCGATGCATCACAATTCAGCGTTGTCATGTTAATGCTTGCATGAAACAGGATAAATTGTCCAGAGTTTGCATCGAATATTTTCTCCATACCAAATGCAAGATGAGCTTCATGGGATGATCAAAGGAAGATAGCGGATCAAAGCAAGAGAGAGCGGACCCAAGGAACACAAAAGACCAAAGCAGCATATTTCAAGAAGTAATGAACTTGATGCCGAAAGAGGAACTACACATGCAATGGAGCAGAAAGAAAATTAAGTTGACTAAATACTTGTTGAGAGTTTCTTATCACAATAATAAAATAAAGTAGCAAGAGAGAAGCTTGGTAAAATAAAGGATTATGCATGTGTTTTTCAAGAACAGAAAAACAATACAGAAAATCCTCCCCTTGTCGCTTCAACATTGTTACATAACATATAACGAAAGTTGGAGTTTGTTAATTCTAAAAAAACCAAGAACAATAAACACAACAAGGTTTTGGGGAAATTCAAGCCTGAATCTGATTGATAGATAATAACTGATTCCAATATCTCACAAAAATAGTTTAAATGGTTGTCCAAGTCAAATATCGGCTAAATAGAAAATGAAATAACTAGAAAGGTAAAATCTCTGGAACATAAGCAATTTTAAGACGTTTTTGAAGGCCCGAATCAGGCATAAAAAGAGGTCTTTAGAGCGGATGTTGACCTTGAAAATGACCTCGAATGGCCTATGAACCTCTCCTCTAAATATGCTTTCTGGATTGGCATGATCTGCACCAGTTAGTCATTTGATGATCCAATGTGCACTTACCCTTTTAAGTCATCTTTTTAGACCTACGTCTCTCAATCTGATCTATAAACACAACAGCTAGACATCCCACGTAACATTGATCATTCACTTCTAAGCATTTTACAAGTAAAAACAAAGAATCTATGTAGAGTGTTAGTATGTATGTATATGTTTCCATTGAAGGATTTCCCTTCCAAGAAAGGGAAAACACACAGAGAAATCTCTCTTGAAGTCTTTTAAGGAAAATATAAAGCATATAAGAAATTTTCTGACAGAATCATGTAACTCGAGAAACAAGATACAAACTAAGAAAACAGAGAACGATATGATATGATATACAACAAGAAGGTTTCTAAAAGATAATTTAAATTGAAAAAAACCTTTTGAAGACTTTCCAAAGTCGGCAAAGAATCTAAGACCTTGGGGTCCTTTGTTTCTCTCGCTTTCTTGATGATCAAAGTCATTCATTTTTCTATGAGAGGCAGTAAGGGAGGAGAGTGTCCATGAAATGGAAGGTTGTTCTGTATAAATTTCTTGCTCACCTGTTCAAAGTGCTTAAAGGAACAGACGAAATGCTAGACTGCTGTGAATTAAGCTTACTTGAAAAACAAAAAATAAAAGGATCCTCTGCACTTTCCCTTTCCCTTTCTTATCCCAATATAATCATGCCTTAGGTACACACAAATCTCAATTTCTTTAAACTTTCTATAATAATTGATAGTGTTTGATTTATGCTTGTTGGATAAATTGGTATTTTTGTAGAGAGGACGACAAAAAGAGGAAAGCCAAGCCGGGAAGTGAGTTCGTCAAGATAATGAGATTTGGGTGTCAAAGCAACAAGATCTGCTATGAAGAACTGGTTTGAAATATCATTTAGAGAGCGGCGATTTGAAGTTGAAAAGGATGGAATTTTTTGGTTGGATTGAACTTGTTGTCAATGTTTATTTACCAACCACCCAAGCTTTTCTGCAAGATTGGGAGGATGATGCCATTGTTGTTATTCTTGCCACTCTCGCTCATGCATATGAAATCAAAAGTTCACCATGGCGGCTAGTGATTTCTAGGTGGAATTTGGTGTGTACTTGCTGGAGATTGAAAGGGAAGAAAAAGAAGAAGAAGAATGTTAATACGTATATTAACATATTAAAATTATCAAAAAAATATTTTAAAAAACATTAACTTTAAAAGTAATTTAAAAAGAAAATTTAACCACAAAAACCTTTACATGATTAAGCAATCATGCAATGATCTAATTGCGAAATAATTATTACTATAAGGACTAAACTATAAATTTTATAAAATACAAGGATAAAAGGTTTTCAAACAAAAATAAAATACAGGTACTATATTTTAAAGTCACAGGAATTAAAATGAAACTTTATCAAGGCTTGCATTAAATTATATTACATCTCATCATATAAAATGAATATAATTGAATTTTAATGGTTTGGGTATTTTAAAAAGTAATAATAATTATTTATTAAAGTATTTTTTGTTTGAAAATATATTAAAATAATATTTTTTTTATTTTTTAATAATTATTTTTAGTATCAGTAGGTTAAAATAATAAAAAAATATAAAAATTTAATTAAAAATAAAAAAGAAATCAAATTTTCACCCAACATAAAGCTCCGAGAATTTCGGCATCTGCGAATGTTAAATGTTAAACAGTGCCTCAATCATTTGGTCCTTTTTCCTGGTTGAAGACTTCCGAGAGATGAATTGTTAGTTAGTTAGTTAGTTAATGAAGTTAGTTATAATAGGATGGGTCCTCCATGGATTTTCGGGCTTCTGTATATTTCCAATGATTTGAGTTTGAGGATTTAAATAGAAGAGGACAACTGGATTGCATGGAAAGTGAGAATAGCAATGAAGGCTATTGTTTAAATAATCAAAGCAAAAGGTAACTCGAAGCGCCCAACGACGCCGTTCAGCGCTACTGGGAATATTATTTTATAATATCTGGATGGTTAAAAATCAAGATTACCGTGAGGAATCCAACAGCGAGGAGGAAATCGGCAGTCACCGTATCGGCCTTCCTTTTAAACGCCTTAGAGGACGGTTTTTCTACCTTCCCTCGAACGCTCCCCTCCCTGCTCTGCTCCTGCTGCGAATCAAACTATCTTTCTATCAAAACCCTAAAAACAATCCCTGTCACTCTCTCCATGGCACCTAAACGCCCTCCTCCTGTTGAAGACCCGCCCTCTGCTTCTATCTCTGAAGAAGAAGAGGAGGAAGATTCTTCCAGCGCTGAGGAAGAAGAAGAAGAACAACAACAACAACAATCTGATGGTGAACAAAGACAGCCCTCTCCTCCACAACCACAAAACAAAACCCAAAACCCACCTCACAAGATAACGGAAACCACCACTCAACAATCTGAATCTGATTCGGAGTCGGAATCCGCATCCGAGTCCGAACCCGACCAGATTGTCAAGCCTATAACGTCTAAGCCCATGAAGGAGACCCCACCAAAGGCGGCATCAGCAGCATCCAAGAAACCCAGATCGAAACCTGCTACAGCTGCTACCCCGGAGAAAACAACTGCTTTGAAGAGAGGTAACGAGACTGATCGCGAAGACTCGAAACGGGCTAAGAACAAGGAAACCGAGCCTGAGAAGCCCGAGGATTCCAAAAAACAGCTCTTTCAAAGGTTGTGGACCGAGGATGATGAGATTGCACTGTTGCGAGGTATAATTGATTTTACTGCAAAGAAGGGTTATGACCCATCAAAGGATATGAATGCTTTTTATGATTTTATCAAGAAGTCTTTGCATTTTGATGTGTCTATGACTCAATTGAAGGATAAGATTTCTAGGTTAAAGAAGAAATTTGAGAATCATGTGAAAGGTAAAAAAGGTGAAAATAAGACTTTCAGTAAACCACATGATCAAAAGGGGTTTGATTTGTCTAAAAGCATTTGGGGCAGCGATGGGAGTATTAAAGCTAATGGGAGGAAAAATGATAGTGGTAATACTAGTAATAATAATAAGACAGGGAATGCGAAGAAACCAGAAGCATCTAAGCCTGAGTTGGGTATGGATGTGGGAGAAGAGGACAGAGTGGAAGTCGAGATGGGGAGAGGTTCAAATGTCAAAAGTGTTTTGAAGTTTGACAGCAATGTGAGTGTTGAAAGAATGGAGGATTATGTTGTGAGGATGGGACTGAATTTTGTGCATGGAACCGAGAAGGAGAAAATGGAAGAGGAGTGGAGGAAGTTGCATGTGGCTGAGTTGGAGCTGTTTTTGAAGCGGAATGAACTAATACGAGAACAGGCGAAGTTAATGCTGACAGCTTTTAAAGCTGAAAAGGATTAGGGAGGCCGAGAAGGAACATGTTGGGGGGGTGGGGTGGGGGTTATCGTACGTAAATGGTCTTGTTAGTAGTTACTTTTTGTTTAGGTTTCGTAATTAGCTTTAAAACTGCAATGTGTAGTTTCTTAGATAGTGTTATCCTTGGTGCTTTTGTTTCGCTGAATTTTGTTTTCAAGGTTTAACCCTCATTTAGTGGATATACTATGTTATATTTCTCATTTCAGTCTTCCTTTGTTTATTTCTTATTTCTTAGTTATTTGTGTTTGATTAGTGGAATGTTTCTAATTTTTGGAATCATACTATGATTAACATCAATAATTTGATTATTTGATGTTCATCCTTCATGATTTGGTGTGTTGTTCTGCACCAGTTTTTTAACATCCTTATTTGGATAGTTTAGTGGGAAATAATTTGTGCTGTCACTATATAGTTTGGTGGTTATGTGAAAATCATCTCACATTTTGAAAAGTTTACCCAAATTATAACTTATGAACGTACCTTGTATTTGCATCAAGAAATTGCACAAAAGTTTAACGTTTAAATTTATAAATTCAAGGAAGCATTCTGATGTAGTCAATCTATCCTTGTTCCAATCGCCGTCTAATAGGTATGATTGGAATTAGATAGTTGACTTAGTTGTTTGATGCATATTTGGTGCAGTATGGTTGTCAATGGAAAAAAAAGAAGTTAATTACAAGTTGGTTTTTTCAGTTACAATACTGGGACAATGAGAGCAGAGAGAACATGTGCTGGTGTATTTCCAGTTTTGAAATTTACTCCAAGACTATATCAGAATCAAATTTGTTTTATTTCTTGCTATCCCTCCAATTAAAACACTTTTATCTTTTCACTGACTACATCTTTTTGAAACAATAACCAAACGATTACCTAATAAAACTGGATAACAACAATGTGTATATGTGATTACCCCCCCTGAAAAAAATTGGCACACTTTCAATACTTCAAATTTCAGGTTGCAGTCGATTTTTTTGGGCTAAAAACCGTTGGCATTCTCTTGACTCTTATCCAGGGTAGCTCGGTACGATATAAACTTGGAAGTTTTTGTTTTTAGTTTTTGACGTGGCTGCCTCGGTCTGATTCTGGGTTGTGTACCCGGAAGACTTACTAATTTCTTCAATGTCTATTATTTGCTTATGGAGTTGCTTTCAGATTCGAAAACTTCATGAATATGTTAGTTCAAATATCAATATTGATAACACACTGATAGGAATGTTATCACCCTCGAGTACTCTGGAACTTGAAAACAAGCTTGGCAGATGATGGAAACTATTGGTGCCAGGGCAATCGGTGCGTAACATCTGAGTATTTTTGGCATATCAAAACTTATGCAGGATAATGTCCACTCCACACGGGATATATTATCTATGATATATAATTCGTAGGTTTGCTTCGCTATAGTTCTGCTATTGTATTAATATGTTGTCTTGTTGAATTCTATCTTCACTTGTTTGCTTGCTGGAAAGTTTTTTGAGTTATATGAAAAAAATGCTGCTGTAGCAAGTCGTGGGAAGCAGCTCCATGTAGAATCAATGGCATGCTTTATCAGGAAACCACTATGCCTAAAAGTAATCCGCAAAGCAGAAAATGCACTTGTTAAGAGTTTCTTGAAGGTCAAAATAACCAGAATTTGTGTTGGCAAAACAAAGCATGCAGAAAATTCCACCACTTCTTTATTTGTCAATCCCTTCAATGCATGCCCTTTTGCAAGCGAAAACAAAGAACTTCATGCAGTTCCATTGAACCAGGAAAGGGGACGGGCTCAGAAATCTTTGGTTTTTCATCTAGATGATATTACAGTTGGCACAATTTCTACTTAAGATAGAACAAGCAGAAAAACCACTATAGTTGATTTTCTGAAGTACCAAGTCAAAAAAAAAAAAAAAAAAAAAAAGCCAGATGATTTTCTTCTCCAAAGTGATGAATAAACGTTGTCTTGTTGAGAATGGGATGGTGTCGATTCTGAAAGGAAATAGGCTTGATTGGTGTATGAAATGGAATGAATTTTCTTCCTTGAATCATACTTATTAAGATCTTCTGTTTATAGTTTCTTGTGAGCAGTTGATATTCTAAAAGCAAGACAATGAAAAGGCCCGCTTATGCCGCCAGCATTAGTAGCTGTATATGGTCTCGATATGGTAAAAACAGCGAATCTTCATCGCCGTTCTTGCAGAGCACCAATTAATGATGGATCAGAATCCTGGATAACCCAACTAAAAAATGGACAAACCTTTCAGAGCACGAGAGAGAGACCTAATCTGATTTCTGGAGTCTTGTCAAGGGCTTTGGGTTCAAATTCACCAGAAATTGTAAAGTATGACTTGGGTTTGATTTTATGATGGAGGACAGTAACCAGCTTCCCATGACTATCAAACCTCGCCTTAATCGTAGTTAGGTCATCCATAATCCATGATGCTCCAACTGCGAAAGCGTTCTCCTTTCTTGATAACATCCGGCCGATCACTGCTACTGCTGCGACTTTCCTCTCATGATCAAAATAATGGATATAAGATGCCCTAAGAGAATCACCCTTGTTCTCTCTGAAAAGTTCCAAAGAAGAGTGAGTTGTTTTAAGTCTCTTCCTTCACAACTGACTGTTGAGGAAACAAAGCATAATACTAAAGCCATAAGCATGCAGTCACAAAATTAGCAGGTGTTTATCTACAATTTGTAGGGAGTTTAACTAGGAATGTCCATTCATGTTTTTCATAAGTGCAGGTAAATTAACTTACAATATAATTGACCCCTCACAATTCAGGCTTGTCATGCTAATGCCTGCGTCGAACATGAGAAATTGTCTAGAGCTAGTATTGTATATTGTTTCCATACCAAATGCAAGGTGTGCAGTACCAACTGTTGCAGAAAGCTGAATTAGAGGGGAGCGAAGCAAAGGGAGTGTCATGGCTAAAGCAGCTCGTTTGTGGAAGTATTGAACCTCATGCAGAATTTGAAACTGCACACGCAATGAACCAGAAGAGAAGACGACTAAATTTCTCACTGAAAATGCGTTTGAACAATATGAGATTAGCAAAGAGGGCTTGATTAAATTGATTAAAGACAAAAGGAGAAAGTATAAAATGCAGATTGTTTGTTGGGATCTGAGGTTTATCTTATTTCTACCATAATCGAAGGAATTGCAGACTGTAAGCTGCATATCATGTTAAGAATAGCTTCATTTGAATTAGATCATGGTTTAACAAGTGACCAGAGATGTTTCAATGCTCTTATCATCTTCTATGGTTCTCATAAAAATGTGAACTCGTGATTAGTCATTTATCTGCAGGTTTTCATTTATCTTGATTGAATCTGAGTAACCTTAACATGAGAACCAAACTCTAGGTAAAGCCCAAAAACCGTCCTTACCTCTCTAGAGTTGTAATCAGGAAATTTCACCAAAACTGTGTTCTTCATGAATGGCCATGTTCTGCTCATTGTGAGAGTTGTTGAAATCTGCCATTATGCAAAAGACATCAGATAGGTACTGCATAATATAAAGCATAAAAGAACAGCTAGCTGAGTACCAATCCACAAACTCACCGGTAATTCCGGATTAACATCCACCTTAATAGTAGCATGAGTATCCTCAAGATTGTATTCTGCTGTAACACCTGCTTTCGATAGTTTCTTGCGTCTGGCAGCATACGGGGTAAGAGTCTGAAGAAATGCGAACATATTCAACTTTTCATCAACAACATTACAAGGATTAAAATCATAGCGTGCCATCTAGAATAACAAGTGATTTCTTTCTTTCTTTCTTTCTGACAATTTGAAAAAATGTAAAGGATTTGATAATAAAAAATTATATTAAAAAAAAACACAGAGCAAAGAAATTGAATATTGTTACTATGGTGGCAAACTACGCTTAAGAAAATCCACAACATACCAATCCAATATCACTACTGGTCGAGATGTTAAAAGACTGATTAATTCTGTAGCGTAGGAGGTCTGCAAAAAAATAAAACAAATCATTAAGAAGTTTGCAGAAAAAGTACCCTTAAAGTCTCTACTTGCTCAGAATTCATAGAACGAAGAATAAAAAAATGGTTGGACGTAACAGAACCCTGCAAGACAAAGGGATGATATGTTCAAGAGAAGAAACAGATAAAGAAACTTTTTTGTTCGTTGCTTCTTGATTCAACATGCAGCTCCATTGGAGATTTTCAAGAAAGGAGAAACACACAGAAAATCTTTGTTTAAAGTTGGCACTGAATATCTTTAATCAGAATGCAAACGAGTTTGACTTGAGAGAAAACAAGATACAGATCAAGAAAGCTTGCAAACAAGATGATGCATGAGATTAAAAAGTACCATATGCAAGCTTTCCAAAGTCAGAGAAGAGTCTAGGACCTCCGGTTTCTTTGCTTCTTGCTTTTTCTTGATGATCAGAGCTGTTCATTTTATGTTTCGGTTTAGAGTGAAGGTAAGAGAATGAAGAAGGATTCTCTATGAACTTCTCGCTAAACAAGAAGTTCCTCGAGAAACAAATGTAACTAAAGTTTTGGTCAAAAAAGAAAAAAAGAATGTTGCATTAGTTTGAATATTTATTACTTTATACCCAAAGAAATTATTTTTAAAAAATAAAACTTCCTAAAATGTTCAAGAAATAAATAAAAAATATATTAAAATCTTTAACAACAGTCAGCCATTAAATGTGAAGGTGTCTTGCATTGAGAAAGCGACCGCTTCGTCAGTTCCTTTCACCCTCCTCTTTTTTGTCCATCAGGTAGATTCAGGAATCGTTTTATTGTTTCTTTTTCTGGAAATAATATGCTATCACATTGCAATGTGACTACTTCATGTTTAGAGCAACTACATATCACCCAAGTTTCTGTAGGATATTAAAATTTTTATTTCACTGTTGAATTAGAAAGCTTCAACCGTCAGGCTCCCTGCTTGTATTGTGAAGAAGTAGCTTGTGTGTCTCTCTGTGTGTTAAAAATACGATTACTTGACAAGGCAAACTGACTGCTCAAGTTAATCAAGGTTTAGGTAAATGGTCATACGGACTTTTCAGCTCTTGGATTTCTAGACAAAAGACAATGGAAAGGCTAGTTTTAGCCTCCATTACCAGTAACTATATAGTTCTAGATAAAAGCAGTGTATCTTTGTTTAACTTTCTTTCAAAGCCCCAGCAGAAGGTAATAAAAGGTCAGAATTCCATCATCTGGACACACAGCTGAGAAATGGATAAACCTTTCAGAGCATGAGAGAGAGAGAGAGAGAGAGAGAGATCAAATTTGATGACAGGAATCCTGTCAAGGGCTTTGGGTCAAACTCACTAGAAATTGTAACGTATCTCCTGGGCTTGATTTAATGCTGCAGGCGAGTAGCCAGCTTCCCACGACTATCAAACCTCGCCTTAATCATCATTAGATCATCCATGATAATGATCCTCCAACTTACAAATGATAGATAATAGTAAAGTAACAGAAACATCAACCTTAACAGAAGCATGAATGTCTTCGTGATTTTATTCTGCTGCAACACCTGCTATTAAGCCTAGCGCTTTCTTGCCAGCATCTGAAGCATCAGTCTGAAAAATGAAAGCCATTCATTTCTCATCAATACATGGCATTACATGGAAGAATTAATCATAATGTGGGAGCGGTATGTCAAATTTCATCTTCACCTGTCATGCATCATAAAAATAATTATTTGATCTCAGTTTATTTATCAGAAAGTTGCACCCACTAGTTCTTCAAATAATTCATCAACAAAAATATATGATATTTGTCTTTTATTGTAAGTTTATTTAGTGCCTTATAATCCACGCAAAGTTTCCATGAGTTGTCTTTCTTCTTCACTAAAACAACTAGGGAAGCAAACGAGTCGTGACTTGGCTGTATAATTCTAGATTATAACATTTCAGAGACCATCTTCTCTACCACATCTTTATAGAGTTCAAAGTGTATGTAGGGCCTCAAACTAATAGGTTGAGCTCTATTATTCGCAGAAATTAAATGATCTTGTAGCCTTAGTGGTGGCAAGCCTCTAGATTATCTAAATGGGTCCTGATATTTTTCTAGTAGTAGTTCCAGAGCAGGGTTCCCTTTTATGTTAGGTGAGAGGGTAGAAAATATCAAATGCAACTCACCATCCACTTTTAAAATTAGCTTTAGACTGCATAAGTTGACCTCTGCTATCCAAGTAGAATTGTCCATTAGATTATTGAATTATTCAAATATGATTGTTTGTAACTTGATGGGACTATCCCCTCTAATCACCATTTATTGTCCTTATAATTAAAAGACATCCACATCTCCTTATAATAAGATACGATATCTCCTAAAATTGCCAACCATTATATACTTAATACCATGTCACAACTATTCGGTTCAATAATGAATACATAAGCTATGAATATATTCCCTTGCATTCTCCACTTAAAATTCTTAGAAACAGCTGTACACAACATTGTTTCCTAATCAATTGCCTCCGTTACTAATAGCTTGATTGTTGTAAAATCACATTGCAACTTCTTAGCTATGTTGGAGTCAATGAAGTTGTGGGTGCTTCATGAGTCCATCATAATAAAAACTGGGTGTTTATCCACCTTACTAGTGATAATGAGAGTGTGGAAACTAGTAACTCCTTCCAATGCATTGATAGATATAATAGGGATCACTTGTTCAGGGTTAGGTTTTTCCTCAGCAATATTGTTACCATCCTTTACCTCCTTACCATCATCATCCACTATATATAAGGAATATAATTTTTTTATTTTTACATTTATGGTTTAGCACAAGCCTTTCATCACACCAAAAACACAATCTCTTGTCTTTCCTCTTATCTAACTCCTTATTCCTTATAGACTTAATGGGTGTCATAGTAGGTTTGCATTGGAAATGTGAATTAGGAGTGGGTAATAAGTTGTTTTGTGGTTGTTTAAGATTGCTAGTGTTCAATGTGGGTGAAATTTTGTAAGGTGTTTGATTATTGCTAGTCTTAGATTGAGTTATTTGATTGGTGTTTAATAAGACAAATTTAGTGTAGTTCTGGTGGGATCTTCTACAGACTAGAGTGTTGTCTTGTAAACGTGCCAGGTTGTAGGCTTGATTTAAGGCTTTAGGTTCGAACATCTTAACTAAGTTCTTGATTTCCACTTTCAATCGTCTTAAGAAAAATATCAAGGCTTGGTTATCACTGATTTCAGCCATGTTCCATAGTATGTCAAAGTTCTTAATGTAACTTTCAAAATCTTCAATCTGTCTAAAATCCTTAAGCTCTTCTAGTGGATCCTTGTAACCTTTAAACCGATAGCATATTGCCTTTACATATTCACCCCAAGTCACCTCTTGATTACCTTTTCTTTTCATGAAGTTTTAGTGCCAAAATAAGGTTATTACATCTAAATAATAGAAGGTTAACTTAAATTTTTTAGCCTCTCGACCCAACCTGAACTTGTAGCAAAATCCTATCGGCTGAATGCTTGATAGTCACTCTTAGTGTTAGGTTCTTTAGGGGTATGTTGCAACTTCTATAAAAGAAAGTTTTGCTGGTGAAATAACTCACTGATAAGTTCTTTGAGCTCCTTATACTTAGCTTCATGAATAAACTTGATAACTTTTAGTGATTTCATAACTTGCTTATATTTTTATAATTGTTTCTTGTTCGCAGCATGATTCCTCCAACCTCATGAGATCTTGAGACATAATGTCAGGAGTCATAGCTTGTGTTTGAAGATTTGTGGCTCTGTACCACTTGTTGCAAGCAGCACTATATTAGAACCAATTTGAACATAGTTCAGAAGTACTAATCCAAATATAAAAGTTGTATTTGGTAGTGTCCTACAACGGTGGTTGTATTGAAATCATGTAAAAAAAGGAGAAGAAGGAGGGAGGGATGGAGGGAGAGAGAGAAGGGGATTGCATTAATTAATTGATCATTAATTCTTTTATGATTTCATAATCATGCATTCTGTTACAATTTGTTGCATGTATAACATCTTAGCATTCTAGTACAAAGAAAGAAAATCAGCCTTCTTTCCACACACGTGGCATTACTAAAAAGCTAAAACATTAAACATAACATCGCGTGGTAAATGAGTGAGGTGCAACATTTTACTAAGGCTAAACGATGCGTTTTTAGACAAAATGATTTGTTGTTATTTAGTAAAGAATAATAACGTTTTTCTTCTTCACTTCGACAATTTCAGTACATTTCCGTGGAAAAGAATAATAACTTTTATAAATTTAAATTCTTGACCTTTTTTTTTTCAAGAACAGAAGATTCCATGTTCATTTCAAGTACAAATTAATGATGAAGAACTTCCGTTGAAGCATTTTCAAGAAAGAGGAAAAACACAGAAATCTGTCTTGAAGTTGCCATTCAATCTCTTTTGTTAAGTATTCCAAACAAATGGAAAAGAATACACGAGAAATTCATTGCCATAAATATAACTTGAGAGAGAGAGAAAAAGATACAAATCAGGAAAGCAAAGAACAATATGGTATACAACCAGAAAGCTTGCAAATAGCTAGGAATGATGAGAATATTGATAAAACAAAAGACATGAAACTAAAAAAGAACCTCTTGCTGGCTTTATAAAGTCAGAGAGGAGGTCAATTTTTTCGGGTAGCGGAGAGTATAATAGTGATTGTTTTTTAAATTATTTTTTATTAAAAAATGTATAATAATAGTTGTTTTTTAAAGTTTTGTTTTTTTTGTTAAGAAATGCATGAAAGTAATGTATTTTTTATCTTTTAAAAATTATTTTTTATATTAGCATATTAAAATAATCTAAAAATATATATAAAAAATTATTTTAAGAATTTATTTTTTAATTTTTAACCAACCCTGGAACAAAATTCCAAATGAAAGCTTACTTTCTTGCGGTTTCATGATGTTAGAGCCATATATATTTTTTATTTAGAGTTTTGTTAGTCAGATGATAGGCCAGGACGTTCAGAGAAAGGCTTTAAGCCAAATCCCAAGTATTTGGGGATGTCTACAGCACGTACATGATTATGCATGCAGCATGCATGCACGTAAAGCACATTGCTGGCAGTTGAACATAGCACGTTGCTAGCAGTTGAACGTAGTATACGTGGGAAGCATTTACGTGCAAGTGTGATGGCAGTACTTGCATTATTTTTGTTACTTTTCTTTCATGCAATTATATTTAGTTTCTATTGTACGTGGTCTTGCTATTTAAGCAGCCATAATTGTTATCACTGTATTCAATTATTATTTCAGAACAACGATACTTTCTCACCAGAAGAGAAAACAATGCATTATCTGTCTTAACAATTCATTATCTATGTTAGGACCTACCATTGGTATCAGAACCAGGTTATTATTTTATGCGAACTAATAAAGAGTGTATCGAGCAGTTGGAGGCAGGGCTCAGTGAAGTGCAAAATGGGCTATATCGGATGGAGCTTGGCATGATAGACAAATTGCATCATTTGGAAGAGACTCTTAACCGTTTCTTTGATGTACTCCTTGCAGACTAGGGATCTCCAAATCAAGGTAATCCATACCATGAAGGCCACAATGGAGGACGACTTATTGTCTCATCTAAAACAGCAAATCTTGAATTCCCTCGTTTTTCTAGAGATGATCCAACGGAGTGGTTCAATAGGGTGAACCAGTTCTTTGAGTTCCAAAATACCCCCGAAATTCAGAAGGTTTCTTTGGCTTCCTACCACTTGGAAGGAGAGGCTAACCAATGGTGGCAATGGATCCACAGGACATTTCAAGAGAAAGAGCGTGTTCTTTCGTGGATTAATTTTGAAGGTGAACTTTGGGCTCGATTTGGCCCTTCAGAATGTGATGATTTTGATTAAGCTCTTTCAAGGATATGGCAGGAAGGATCGTTGCATGATTATTAACAAGACTTTGAAATCTTGGGAAATCGTGTACGAGGTTAAACATAGAGAGCTCTTGTGGGAACATTTATGGGTGGATTAAAAAGAGACATTTCAGATGGGATCCAAATGTTCTAACCACAGACTTTAAAGGAAGCTATTAGCTTAGCACGGATGAAAGATGATCAATTTACCCGCCAAATAAGGTTTATCAGACCTGTTACATTAGTGCGAGCACCTCTAGCTCTTCCACCTGGCAACCAAGCAGCACAACCAACCCCTGCCAATCCTATCAGACGACTCTCATGGGAAGAAATACAGTGGAGGAGAGCCCAAAATTTATGTTTCAATTGTAATGAACGATTTACTGCAGGACACAAATGTCAGGGGTCACGTATACTTATGTTAGAAGGTTGCAATGACAGTGATACTCTCTTATGTTACAATGATCTTGAAGAACAACTAAACCAGGAAAAGTATGAGGAGCTTACTGGACCATCAATTATGTTGCATGCATTATCAGGATGGACAACGCCTAAGACCATACGAATAGCAGCTATGATTGGCTCTTGCAACGTCATTATATTGATAGATAGTGGTTCAACTTACAACTTCATTAGTGAGCGAACTACTAACCAATTACTATTACCAATGGTGCCTACAGAAACTTTCACAGTGCAGGTTGCCAATGGTGAAAGTCTCAAATGTTGGGGGCGGTTTGAGGAGGTACCAGTGGATCTCTAGGGCATTGTTTTTTCATTAACTCTTTACTCTTTACCACTCACAGGGTTGGACGTAGTGTTGGGAATTCAATGGCTTGAGTTACTGGGCTCTGTGATTTGTGATTGGAAACAGCTGACAATGGAATTTTTATGGGAGAATCAGCCTAAGAGATTAACCGGCATTGATAGATAGGACATCAAGGAAGCATCACTACAGGAGTTGTCCAGGATGACTCAACCAAGCCAAGCGTTGTTTGCCTTATGTTTCCAAGTTGCCAAAACAGAAACAGAAAGAAACATTCATCCAAGCATGAAGGAATTATTGCAAGCATTTTCAGATATATTCACTGATCTTTCCAGCTTACCACCAACAAGGGAGGTTGACCACAGAATCACTCTGAAAGAAGGGACTGAACTGGTTAATGTTCGGCCATACAGGTACGCATACTATCAGAAGAATGAGATTGAGAAACAGGTCCAAGATATGTTGACAATAGGGCTTGTTCGTCCAAGTACAAGTCCCTTTTCCTCACCTGTTTTGTTAGTGAAGAAAAAAAATAGGAACTGGAGGTTTTATACTGATTATCGTGCTCTTAATGCTGCAACTGTTAAAGATCACTTTCCAATTCCAACGGTCGAGGATATGTTGGATGAATTATACAGAGCTTCTTACTTTACAAAATTGGATTTGAGAGCAGGTTATCACCAGGTACGAGTAAATCCACAAGATGTCCATAAAATTGCCTTTTGAATTTATAATGGACATTATAAATACTTGGTTATACCATTTAGCTTATGTAATGCGCCTTCTACGTTCCAGGCTATCATGAACTTAATATTTTGTCATCATCTTTGCAAATTTATATTGGTTTTTTTATGACATCTTAATATATAGTTCTGACTGGGACAAGCATTTAGTGCATGTACAGCAAACATTTAAAATACTGAGACAACATCAATTCTTTGTCAAGGAAAGCAAGTGTGCTTTCGGGCAGCAAGAACTAGAATATCTGGGACATATTATTACCAACCACGACGTCAAAGTGGATGATAGTAAGATTGCTGCTATGGTAGCTTGGTCACGGCCTACTAACATGTTAGAACTTCATGGATATCTTAGTTTGACAGGATATTATCGAAAGTTCGTTCAGAATTATGGCACTATTGCTAAACCTCTCACCAATCTGCTAAAAAAGAATCAATTTGGATGGCATGATGCAGCTGAAGCCGCTTTCCTCGCTCTCAAACAGGCTATGACAACCACTCCCATATTGATCATGCCTAATTTCAACGAAGCCTTCACTATTGAAACCGATGCATCTGGAGATGGCATTGGTGTAGTCCTAACTCAACAAGGCAAACCGGTGGCGTACATGAGCAGGGCTCTTGGAATAACCAAGAAATCATGGTCAACATATGCTAAGGAAATGTTGGCGATCTTAGAGGCTATACAGTTGTGGCGTCCATATCTTCTCGGCAAGAAGTTCTACATTCATACTGATCAACATAGTCTCAAGTATTTTATGGAACAGAGAATAGCAACTCCAGAACAGAAAAAATGGGTTGCTAAACTATTGGGTTACAACTATGAAATCATTTATTGTCTGGGTCGTGACAACTCGACTGCAGATTCTTTATCCAGGAAACAAGGTAGTCCAATTCTTCACCATATTTTTACTCCGCATGTTAGTGTATGGCAATATATTAAAACAACCTCACAACAAAATCCATTCATCCAGTCAATGGGTCGTATAGCTATTGCACAACCTGACAGTTCATTTACCTAGCGTAACGGGCTATTACTGTACAAGGGAAGGATCATCGTCCCGAATGATGCCACATTATGAGCTACATTGCTACACGACATGCATGACACCAAGGTGGGCAGCCATTCAGGAGTTTTATGTACATTTAAAAATCTTGGCCAATAGTTTTACTAGCCTTGCATGCATAAAGCAGTGCAAAAATGTGTCAAAGAGTGCGAGATTTGCCAAAAGATAAAAGCAGAGATATTGGCTCCAGCTGGACTTCTTCAACCATTGCCAATTCCATGTCAAGTATGGGATGATATCACTTTAGATTTTATTGAAGGGTTGCCAGTCTCACAAGGCAGGGATACCATCATGGTGATTGTTGACAGACTTAGGGAACGTTTGGGAACGCGGCTGCGTTCCAAAAAAATTTGAATTTTTTTTTTTTTGCTAAAATTTAATATGGTTTGTATGTTTTGGATCGTTTTGATGTGCTGATGTCAAAAATAATTTTTAAAAAATGAAAAAACATTATTGGCATGTATTTTGGCACGAAAAGTTATTTGAAAAGCACCCGTAACCACACTGCCAAACACGCTCTTAGTAAGTTTGCCCATTTTCTCACTTTACGCCACTGGTTTACTACAAAAACTATGGCAGAAAAATTTGTTAACGGCATTATCAAGCTCCATGGAATGCCCAAATCCATTGTTAGTGATCGGGATCCCATTTTCATCAGCCTCTTCTGGCAAGAGTTTTTTAAAATGTCAGGTACCAAACTGCGGCTCAGTTCAGCATACCACCAACAGACGAATGGACAGACAGAGGTCATCCATCATTGTGTTGAGCAATATTTAAGATGTTTCGTTCATCAATGGCCAACACAGTGGTGTTCATATTTACCTAGGACGGAGTACTGGTATAATACCACCTACCATATTTCAACCGGCATGACACCATTTCAAGCATTATATGGACGCTTACCACCATCTATTTCAGTATACAAAGAAGGTCTGAAGTTAGTGAGTGCAGTTGACCAACAGCTCCAGACCCACGATGCACTGCTTCGCCAATTGAAGGATAACTTAGCAAAATCAAGGAATCGAATGAAACAGATGGCCGACCAAAAGCGAAGGGATATAATGTTTCAAATCGGTGACTGGGTGCTTCTCAAACTGCATCCATATCGACAATAAACAGTCTTCAAGAGGGTCCATCAGAAGCTTGCTCTCGTTACTATGGACCATATCAAATTGTAGACAAAATCAGACAGGTTGCCTACCCATTACAGTTGCCAGCAGAAGCACGCATTTATCCAGTGTTTCATGTCTCACTGCTAAAACATTACCAGACCAAAGAAGGCATTGTTGAACCACGGTCAGTCGACATTCCACCTGTTACAGATGACGGCGAGCTCTTTCTTGAATCGTAGACTATTTTGGATTGTTGTTGGCACAAACAGGGACGACACCTTGTTGCTAAAAGCTTAGTTCAATGGAAACAACTGCCCGTATAGAGGACGCCATGTAGGAACCCACAACTCAGTTACAAGAGTTGTTCCCGACTCTGAACCTTGAGGACAAGGCCACGACATTCAGAGAGAGGCCTTAAGCCAAATCCCAAGTATTTGGAGATGTCTACAGCACATACATGATCATGCATGCACGTAAGGCATGTTGCTGGCAGTTGAACGTAGTATACGTGAGAAGCATTTATGTGCAAGTGTGATGGTAGTACTTGCGTTATTTTCATTACTTTTCTTTCATGCAGTTATATTTAGTTTCTATTGTATGTGGTCTTGCTATTTAAGCAGCCACAGTTGTTATTAATGTAATCAATTATTATTTCAGCACAATAGTACTTTCTCGTCAGAAGAGAAAACAATGCATTATGTCTTACCAATGCCTTATCTGTGTTGGGACCTATCATCAGAGGGGAAGGTTAGTGGCGGCAGAATGGAAGGTTTCGCTATAAAATTCTTGCTAGCCTAGAAGCTCCTCACCAATGCATTATCTGTCTTAACAATGCATTATCTGTGTTGGGACCTATCATCAGAGGGGAAGGTTAGAGGCGGCAGAATGGAAGGTTTCGCTATAAAATTCTTGCTAGCCTAGAAGCTCCTCACTAAACAAATGTTTATACGATCACTTTGACACACGATCGTGCATTATGTAAGTTTGAGGTGAGCTAATAGGATACGCGGTAAATTAGATGTGTGCTTACCAAAAAGGAAAATAAAGAAGTTTTAATCTCTTGAGAGAGTAATGTTTGATTATTTTCAGTTGAAATATTGGCTTTTATTATATAAAAAAAAATATTGAAAGAAGGAACATTGACGTCAAGGTTCGACACTTTCAAGGTTTGTTTTAAGCTTGTGTTGCTGTAACACTGAGTTCTGGTGAAAAAAGAATCCTGGTTGTCTGCAGACACCTTGAAGAGTCTACAGTTTGTTTGTACTTTTGGAACGATCTGACTTGATGAATTGCATAATCAAGTAACTAAAGCAGTGATTTGCATCCGAAAGCATTGACAAGTGACCCGTCAAACGACACAAAAAAAAGATACTTCATAGTTCAGACTGACAGCTGAAGTGATTCTGTATGTGGATACATGATCGTTGGAACTAATCAGCAATTAAGTATGTTCTGAATGGGGTAATTAAGTGATAACAACAGTATATCTTTAGTTCATTCTTACAGAGAACCAAGAGATGGTAACGATGGATCATAGTTGTATCAATTTTGGGAACCATTCAGAGCACAAGAGAAAAGGCTAATCCAATTCCAGGAATCTTGTTAAGGGATTTGGTGTCAAATTCACTAGCAATTGTTAAGCATGACTTTGATTTGATTCCATATTGCAGAAGCATCATAATCTTTCCACGATCATCAACCCTTGCCTTAACTGTAGTTATATTGTCCACAATCCATGATCCTCCAACTGTCAAAGCATTCTCCTTTTTCGAAAACCTATGAGAGATCACTGCCGCAGCTGCAACCTTTTTCTTGTGATCGAAGTAATGGATATATGATGCCCTTAGGAAGTCACCCTTGTTTCCCCTGAATAGTTTAGAGAACAGATTGTCTTAAAATCACCTCCAATACATGGCGGGAAGGAAGGCATAATGATGAATGACAGCAGCCACAAGCAGTAATCATGCTGATTAATAGCATTGTTTATCTTACCATGTGTGGTGAGTTTAACTATGAATTTTGTTGTCATAATTTTCACCAGTGCAGGTAAAATGACTTACATAGTAATTGACGCATCATAATTCGGCTTGGTCATGCTAAAGCCTGCATCAATCTCACGAAATTGCCTAGAAGCAATCTCATACTTTGTCTGTATACCAAATGCAAGGCTTGAAGTACCCACAGATGCAGAAAGCTGAATTTTTTAGGGGTGTGGTGCAAAGAAAAAGACGTGGCTAAAGCAGCATATTTGTGGAAGTATTGAGCTTGTAGCTGAAATAGAAACAAGAAAGTATAGTTTTGTTTTTGTGGTAATAAGGAAGATTTATTTTGCAAATGCATTCAATCAAAAAAGAAATTAGCATAAAGAAAAAACTTTGGTTGAGCATTTAAAACATAAAAGGAACTAAAAATCATTTTGTTGTATTTTACCTTTCTACTTTCATCTTAATTGCTGATATTCCAGGTTGTCTCTGCATTTGGGGATAAAGTTGATCCATCCCAAATGCAAGATCTTGGTAGATATTATATCCCAAATGAAGTGTAAATGTTATCATCCTCTTATTTGTGTTCTGAAACTTGCCTATAAATTAGTTCTGAGTTAGCCATTTAACTGCATAGCCTATTTTCTTGGGCAAAAAAGGACGTAAAGCATGAATTATTTGTTTAATTGGCATTAATGATCTCAACATAGAACAATCCATGCATGGAAACTAGGCAACCTACAATCAGGGAGAGGGGGAGGTGGGAATCATATTGTATTTAAAATGATAAAAACTTTACAGGAGAACCTTACTTAAGTATAGAACGAAACAGTCCATACCGTGCTGGAATCGTATTTTGGCAATTTCAGTGAAGCAGAAGTATTCAGGGATGGAAGGAACTTTCTGCTTAATGTTAGAGTTGTTGAAATCTGCCATGATTACAGAGGACATCATCAGATGCTTAAGTTTGAAGCTTACAAGTAACAGCTAACAACCTAGTAAATGTTCTCACAGGGTTTTATTTAAAATGATAAAAACTTTACAGGAGAACCTTACTTAAGTATAGAACGAAACAGTCCATACCGTGCTAGAATCGTATTTTGGCAATTTCAGTGAAGCAGAAATATTCAGGGATGGAAGGAACTTTCTTCTCAATGTTAGAGTTGTTGAAATCTGCCATGATTACAAAGGACATCATCAGATGTTTAAGTTTGAAGCTTACAAGTAACAGCTGACAACCTAGTAAATGTTCTCACTGGGTTGTATTTTCCACTCAAAACGGAAAAATCTACTCACTGGTGATTTTGAATCAACTATGACATTAATGGTAGCATCCTTGTATTTGCATTGTGCTGCAACACTTGCAGTTGAGAGCTGTCCGCGTTTGACAGCACGTGAAGTAAGTTTCTGACGAATGCAACGCGACCAATTTAGGGCTCAATAACATTACAGGATTAGGATCAAAATGACAGAAAATATATGCCAAGTTTCACACGAAACAAGAATGGAGTTCTTTCCTTTTCTTTTAGCCATTGAGAAAGAACGAAAAAAATCGGATAAAAAGAGAAACAGTAGGACTCTGCTGTAGCAAAATTCAATAAAGGAAATCTCACAGCATACCGCCCCTGTAGTACTACATGTGGAGATGCTAAATTTATGATCCTTACTGTAGCCTGCTTCTACCAAGTCTGCATGGAAAATGCATCAAAAATTTGTCAAAGAATAGAATAGTTTTCAATAGAAAACTGACATCAGCCCCCAGTACCAAGAAATCAGATTAAATCAGAAACAAACTAATCATCCTTGTAGAGAGTTTCTTAAATTAAGTGAAAGTGACAAAGGAAAGTTGCATGATTCTTGGTCAACTGACCTCGAGTTGTGAGAGAGAGAAAAAAAGCAATCAAGCAGAAAAAACAGCACAGGGCAGCCTCCAAAATTAACAGGAGGCATAAGATTAAATAAACCTTGTGGTTTCTTGCCGAAGTTGGAGAAAAGTAGAGGGGCTTGAGGTACTTTGCTGGTTTTGCTGCTGCCGGCGCTTCTTTTTCTTTGTTTCCTATGTTTCGAGTTGGTCATCTTTGTATGCAGTGAATGCCAAGGAGTCGCTGAGGGAGTCAATGAGGTGCATATTTTATATGCATGATTCATATTATAAGAACACCATCTCAATATTAAAATATTCAATTCAATTAATATCTTTTTTAATTATTTTTTCGTAATCCTTGCAATACCATGTTTTATTCCTTTCACTCTTACAATTTCAATGAATTCTAATTATCAATAGCAGGGGTGCGTCTGCTAAACGGAATGCCTCTAATAGCTCTGCTCTCCTCCGCTTGCTTCAAAAGCGCAGAAAACCCCACTGCACAAAGAGGGAAAAGACACGACGAAAGAGGATCATCCTGCCGACGCCACCGTGTGGGCTGAAAGAAACCGTGTTCCTTGTCATTAAAAGCACCGCATATGGCACTGTATCCCACTGGCCTCATTTTTGCTTGCTGTATGAAATCAGAGAGATGAGGAGGCGGAAGAGTATATATAAGCCCAATGAGCTTATCAACCCACTTTATAGAGCCCATTTTAAAATATATCGACCCATTTGTTAGCCCAGGCCCATTCCGACTATTTAACTAGATCGTTTTAAATATTAAAAAAAATAAATCAAGAGAGAATCCGAAAGCAGAACGGATTTTTCCATGGCTAAAATTACAAATCCACAGGGACTTTCCCCCTTTCTATACACTAACACGCACTTACAAACTAAATACAAATTAACTGAATTAAAAAAAAGAAAAGAAAAAAGAACAGGAATATAACACTCATCACAATTAAACGTCAGATTTTTTTTTATCATTATCAGTCAGATCTCTCTCCCTCCCTTAAGCCATTTAACAAATTCGAGCTCCCTCGCTAAAATCCCCAGCTCTCTGCAATGGTGGTCTGCAAATGTCGTAAGGTACACTCTCTCTCTCTCTCTTTCATTAATTGTTTTCTGATTAATCGATTGATCGATCGAGATTTGTATTTAGATCTGTAACTCACATCAATCGCTTAATTTTGGAATCAAATTTCTGATCTAGAGTATATGATTTTGCGCTTCGTTATTTCTTAGGCGTTTTTGATTGATAGAATTAAATTGAGGATTTTATTTTTTTGGTGTTTCAGGCTACCAAGTTATATTGTTTCGTGCACAAAGTTCCCGTTTGTGGGGAATGTATCTGTTTTCCAGAGCATCAAATCTGTGTGGTAATTATATCGGACTTTGTGATAAAAAAAACTTATTCCTGCATTACGGTTTCTACTTGATGACGAAGAAATATCTTAGTGTAACGAGACTGTTTTCACGAGAAAGGTTTTATTCCTTTATATCTTAGTCTGACATGATAACGAATAAGGAGATAGAAGGCGAAGAAAGGGTGTGAAGAAGTAAAAGTTATTGGAGTTCAGCAGGCAGTACTAGCTAAAAGAGAGGAACTATAGGAGAGATGATGCGATTAGGGCAGAAGAGGAAACATTGTTGGCAGCTACCAAAGTGAATGCCTACCCAGTACCCATTCATTAAGCATGAAATTATGGATGAGATGACAAATCGTCCATCCAAAAAGAAAAAAGAATAAAGAATAAAAGAGCTATAAAATATCAACGTGTCTTCTGAAACTTTTGGCATCAATTTCTTGGTTGAAAACTGTCTGAGGTTTGGTTTTATTAGAATTAGATGTATTTGATTGGTTAAAGTCAAAAACTTATCATGAAATCAACTTTTTTCAGGACTATAGATGTGTGCCTGTTTGTATTTGCATATATAATTTTAAAAGAAAAATTCTGTAAAGCTCACTGTACGGCTTACTGGCTTGCACTGTGCTAATGTTGTCACTGTTCAGGTTCGTACATACTCTGAATGGGTGATAGATGGAGAGTATGACTGGCCTCCAAAATGCTGCTCCTGCCAAGCTGTGCTTGAAGAGGGGGATGGTCCTCAAACCACTCGATTGGGTTGCTTGCGTACGTGACATTGCTGATATAGTTACACTCTTAGTTGCAAAATTTTCTGGAACACACGATAATATTTTATTTATTTTGGTGTTATTGTAGATGTTATACACACAAATTGTTTGGTTTCACATATCAAAAGCTTTCCTCCACACACAGCACCAGCTGGATATGTGTGCCCTTCATGTTCAACACCGGTAGAGCAATATCAATTCATCACCAGCATTTAATTATGTTTACAGTTTTTAAGCTATTGCTGTTTAAAAGTTCTTTTTAGCAGTGTTTTCTGTATGCCTTGGTTTATTTCCATATGGTGTTTTGTTGGTGCAGATATGGCCTCCCAAAAGTGTGAAAGACTCAGGATCCCGTTTTCATTCAAAGCTGAAAGAAGCTATAATGCAGGTAATGTTTTAGCTTGGTTTCTGGATTACTGTATTCCATCATTAATGCTTCAATAGTTACAACCTATCAGTTTCCTCTCCTTCTCCTTTTTTTTTTTTTTTTTTTTCTTATGGTACTGTACTACTGCTTTACTTCATTAACTATCATATCATCTAACTACAGAACTTCATTTATGAATGTAACTTTAGTACCTTTTAGTTTTTGTGTCAAATACTTGTTATTTATATATTATGTGACTGAACCCTCAGTTTTCTTCTACCTATTGGGTTTTTTTTTGTTTCAATGGCTTGTCTGGAATTATCCTCCTCTTTCCTTGCCCCATTCTGCTAACTTATGACAGGGTAAAATGAAAAATACACACCATATGGTCTGGGTCATTTTCATGTGACAAAGGCTTAAATTTTGGTGGCTCAGTGTCTTGTATTTTTTTTTTTTCATCAGTATTGACTTTAATGCTTTTAGTTTAGTAATAGCGTGGAAAAAATTATAAGGCAAAGAATTTTATAGCATATTTTTAGCCTCGTTTTCACTAAACTGATGAAGTTAAGGTCAATGTTAATGGAGCAAACAATATTACACTGAATGCCAAAATCTGAAACAGTCACCCAAATGCAAATAGCCCAAACCCAATGTTCTTTCTTGCAAGTCACCTATTATACATGTGCTATTTGTTGATTTGTTTTCTGTAGCAAATGCATAAATGTGATCTAGATTAAATAGCTTGTACTTATAAAAAGTTAAGATCCCTGGGGGTAAAGCAATACTAATAATGCAAAGGTAATCAGTTTGCAGATTTCCTTACTCTTCTAGGTAGTTTTAAGCCAACTTGACTTCTACGCTGTCTCTGTCTCACACAAACATGCATACCCACACACCACATGCACAGATGGAGGATTGTGATATACAGGTTCTGATGTGGTGGACTATAGTTAGAGGTTGCTGGTATGATGGCTTTCAGTTTAGTGTGTGTTTCTTATTGTGGTACAAAGTGTTTTTCGCTTGAAAATGCTTCAAATGATTATTTTTTCCAGATTTTGTTTTTCAGTTTTGATATCAGCACATGAAAACCATCGAAAAACACTAAAAAAAGCATTAATTTGATGCTTTTTCAAGCCAAATGCACTTTTAAAACACACCCAAACACAGTTTGAAACGCAAAAACAAACAACCTCTTGTATAGGTGCTGGATTGCTCATAGACTTTGCAATCAGACAGAATCCCCATATGAAAGATCTTTGCAGTTGTCTTGATAAATGAACCATGTTTTCTGCACTGCAGGAATAAAGGTTTTGGTTGAACATGGGTGCTGGTAGAAATCTCCTGTTTATTCCTGTATTCTTGTGTTTTATCTTTATCATGAGAGTTGTTATTTGGTTAGAAAAGGAAGCTTCACCTTGCATTTTAAAGGGGAAAAATTTGGCATCTATTTTCTGTTAAATCGTAACTAGCTTAAGGATCCTTGAAACAGGGGCTGAAGTTATATGGTCTTCTTCCTTGTGTTAAGTAGGATTTTACTTACTTTTCTTTGCAAACATGCAGACGGGTTTGGAAAAGAACTTGATTGGAAATCATCCAGTTTCATTGCTGGCACCACCTCCCACATTCACTTCAGATCCTTTGGTTGCCATTTCTTCATTATCCTTGGTGACAAAAGATGAAACTGGAACAGGGTCTTCTAAAATTTCAGTGTCGGATATTGTGGAGATTGATAGCCCCAATTCTGCAGGGAATTATATGAAAAACTCAAGTCCTGGCATTGTAAGAGTTTTTTTCTTCCTTCCCCCAGTTTTTTTCTCCCATTTAAAAAAAAAATGTTTGCCAACTTCAATTTCTTGTATTGTTTTGTAATGCAAACCAGCCTGGTGCTGCAACACGGAAGGTTGGTGTACATGTAGAGCGGCAAAATTCTGAACTTTCATACTATGCAGATGATGAAGATGGGAATCATAAGAAGTACAGTCGAAGGGGTGAGTATAAATTTGCATATATGTGAAGTTCATTTCAAATCATATGATGAAACTTGCTGAGCTTTTTACAAAACCAATATTTGCAAACCTACCCTCACCTTTTATAATCTTATCCTGCTCACTATTCATTTCCAATAGTTTGTTTATTCTGTGAGCAGTTCATTAGAAGTTCTTAAACTAGAAACACAACCATACTCAGCGAATCGCGACTCTTTGTCTTTGATATGGTGATATCAAATTTTTTTTTATATCAATTTTCTTCTCTAATTTTCTCTGGTTTCATACACCATCTCAGTTTCAACTCATTTCACCCAGGTTCATTTCGTCACAAGTTCCTCAGAGCTTTGCTTCCCTTCTGGTCCAGTGCATTACCAATTTTACCAGTTACCGCACCTCCACGTAAAGATGCATCAAATGCAGATGATCCCTCAGAAGGTCGTTCAAGGCAAAAACGTTCAAGGACAGATCCAAGAAAAATCCTCCTCTTTATAGCAATCATGTAATTTCTGTGCTCCTTTTCTGGACCATCACATTATGTTTGGCTGACAGGATAACAAAAGATTGTTGATTTGGTACGTGTGGAATGGCTATAACAGCCCACATAAAGGCTTCCAAACTTGAACAGTGGTTTTTGTTTTCTGTATAGACAGTTTATCTGTGGATTGATTTACTTCTAACTGAAACAATGAACCCACACTTCAGAACAAGACACAAAAGACTATTTAATAAAGTGCAAGCACGCTATAATAACTGTTTTCACTAATTCAAGCGTGGTGTGATCTCTTGCAGGGCTTGTATGGCAACTATGGGCATACTATATTACAGAATTGCACAACGGGGTTTTGGGGAGGAGCAGCCAGGTGATGAGCAGCAGTGATTTATGTAAGGTTGTGATGGAATAGGACAATGATACATTGTACCCTTAGATGCATGCCTGCTGGTCAATGGTGCTTCTGCTGCTTCTCGTTTTGTATGTCTGCTTTGATGCACGCACCCGTTACTAGTGATTGAGTGAAATGTAAAAATTCTTTCTTGTCCACCTTTTCTGCCTTTTTTTCTTTGGTTTATTCATAATTGAATTGGAGAATCAGGTTAAAGGATAGATGTTTCTTTACAAAAATTAAATTGGCCTGTTTTTGTAATTATACACTCTTATTTAGTTAATAAAACTTGGGGGGAAAATACCATTTGAAAGGTTCATGAGCTAGATCCTCCTTTTTAACCTGCCTAGTCGTCTTCTGGTCTTCCCGCAGGGCTGGTTGGATTTGGGAAGGAGCTCTGCTATTAACTCCAGGAACAAGGAACATTGTCATTTTCATGTATGTTTTGCTGTCTAAAATAGCTTTTGAGTTGAAGCATGGGCACTAATTTATGTCAAGTTGCTAGTAAGTTGCTTTTGTGCTCTTCAAAACAGCTTCCTGTTATTTGCCTAAGCAAAAACCTGATTAGACTCTACCCTGAAATTTCGGAGGCCCTATTTGTTTGGTAGAATTGAGGGTATTGATCTTTCCTTAGTGCGTGACTTCTCTTCTGTCATGTAAATCCCTCTGCTTCGTACTGGAAGGTGGTGCATAATCTGATCCTTGTTAGAGGTCGAACCAAGAAGATCAGACTTGGGTGCTCCTCTGCATTGAATCATTCTTAGTCAATTTTATAGTCTAAATACAACCAACGTGACCGATAAAATTATAGCTGACTAAAAAAAATTAAGGTATATTTTTTAAAATATTAAAACGATAACATATTAAATTGAAATTAATCAACTTGTTAAATCTGTTACTGAATTAATGAGATTTTGATAACCCTATAGAAAGCAAATAAAAAAAATTAATTAAACTTAATTCTCAATCAACTAAATGCTGAAAAATGAAATTAAAAATAAAATTCAACTAAAAAAATAAGTGAGTCAACCTACTTTAACCTGACAAACCTAGATCATAAGATCAAAATAACCTTGTGAAAAAAAAAATTATTAAACTCAATTAATAATCAATTCAATGTTGAAGGATAAAATTAAAAAAAAATCAATTAAAGAAAGAAATAAAACCACCCTAGTCAACTGAACAAACTCATGACCCAAGTCATGAAACCAAGATAATCTTATAAAACACAAACTGAAATAAATCATGAATTTCAATTCACAATCAACTCAATGTTGAAGGACTAAATTAAAAAAAAATAAGAAGAAAAAAAAAACAATGACTCGAGTCAACCGAGGTTAACCTGCTAAACTCAGGTGAGGAGATTAGGATAACTCTATAGAAAGCAAAAGGAAAAAAAATATGAAAAAAATATTCAATTAAAAAAAGAAAAAAAACCTGAGTCAACTCAGCTAGCTCGCAAAACTTGTAATGTAAACCCCCAGGCAATATCATTGATAATAATAAAAGTCAATATTATGAAGGAAAAAAAAGTTATAAATTAAATTATAAGAATGATGATAAAATTTAAGTATAAAATAAAATGTTTTGTACGGTGGTTAGAGTAAAAAAAAAATAGTAATAGAATATATATATAAACATGGAAATGCAAATAGAATTTTAATGAAAGTGAATTGCACAGAATTGAAAGTATCGGTGTATAACTTAGTGAAATTCGAAATAAGTTGGGTAAGATTTGATATAAACAGGCGTCAGGATTTGGAAAATTAAAAATAAAATTCAACTAAAAAAATAAGTGAGTCAACCTACTTTAACCTGACAAACCTGGATCATAAGATCAAGATAATCTTGTAAAAAAAAATTAAAATAAATTATTAAACTCAATTAATAATCAATTCAATGTTGAAGGATAAAATTAAAAAAATCAATTAAAAAAAAGAAATAAAACCACCCGAGTTAACTAAATAAACTCATGACCCGAGTTATAAAACCAAGATAATCTCATAAAACGCAAACTGAAATAAATCATGAATTTCAATTCACAATCAACTCAATGTTGAAGGACTAAATTAAAAAAAAATAAGAAAAAGAAAAAAAAATATTGACTCGAGTTAACCGAAGTTAACCTGCTAAACTCAGGTGAGGAGATTAGGATAAATCTATAGAAAGCAAAAGGAAAAAAAATATGAAAAAAATATTCAATTAAAAAAAGGAAAAAAAACCTGAGTCAACTTAACTAACTCGTAAACTTGTAATGTAAACCCCCGGGCAATATCATTGATAATAATAAAAGTCAATATTATGAAGAAATAAAAAGGGAGAAAGTTATAAATTAAATTATAAGAATGATGATAAAATTTGAGAATAAAATAAAATGTTTTGGACGGTGGTTAGAGTAAAAAATAATAATAATAGAATATATATATATATATATATATATATATAAACACAGAAATGCAAATAGAATTTTAATGAAAGTGAATTGCACAGAATTGAAAGTATCGGTGTATAACTTAGTGAAATTCGAAATAACTCGGGAAAGATTTGGTATAAACAGGCGTTAGGATTTGAAAAATTTTACACAAAAATCATAAAAGTTACTATTAAAAGACACAGAAGGAATTTAAAAAAAAAGTTAAGTAAATATATGTGCGTAAGTGTGTGTGCGTGCGGGAAGAAAGAATTGAGGGACAAAAAAGGCATTTTTTAAAAAGTTAAGTATACCAAGAGAGGGAGGGAAATTCAAGCAAGGGAAAATTTCTCAATTTAAAAGTGTTAAAGTTTTGGCTATTGCTTGGTAAAGTGACCTCATACTTTTAAATAAGATTCTTGAAGAATTTATATTTTAAATTGATTGAACTTTGTGAAATGAAGAATTAGGGTTCATAATAAATTTTAGAGATAATTACAATTGATTATGAAATTATGGTAATTGAAGCAAAATTTTGGGTGTTCTTGGAGAAGAGATTTTTGGCAAAATAATAATAAGAAAAATAAAATTTAAGAATTTTGATAAGATGATAAGATTGTATAGGAAAGAGATGAAATTAATGTTAAAGAGTGAATAAATCATGAAATTTTTTTTATGTTTTCCTTTTGTTTAAATTTAGGTTAAAAATTATATATATATATATATATATATATATATATATATATATATATATATATATATATATTGAATGATGAAATGAATTGTGTTACAATGTGAAAAATTGAAGAATAGGAAGGAAATTTATAAAAGGAAGAAGGGAATTTTCATGTTTCTTTCTAAATTTGATTTTAGCAAATGAAAGGATAATTGAAAGGATTTTATTTATTGATTGTGTCAATATGGAAAGTAGAATAATGATGTGATATACTTATCAATTCAGGAGAGGCTGTCAGGCCAACACCATAGCAGGGAACTTCGGCTTGAGCTCAGTTGTCAGGTAAATACACGATGCCTTAATTTATTATTGGTCAATAAGTATCTTTATCTCATTAATTGTGATTGATAGATTAATAATTATTATATTGTTTACTTGAGAAAATAAGATATGTGATGTGATGAATTAATTCCTGGTTAATGGAATTAGTGCCATAGTAAATGGGCGCAATAAGAAATTAATTCTTTGGTTAATGGGATTAGTACCCTAGTGAATAGGTAAATTGTTGAACTAATTTCTGGTTAATGGAATTATTGCCCTAGTGAATGAGTGTAATAAAAAATTAATTCTCTGGTTAATGGGATTAGTATCCTGGTGAATGGATAAATCGTTGAAGTAATTCTCTTGTTAATGGAATTAGTGCCCTGGTGAATGAGTGTAATAAAGAATTAATTTCCTAATTAATGAGATTAGTACCCTAATGAATGTGTAGATCGTTGAACTAATTTTCTAGATTGATAGAACTATTGTTTGTTGAATGGACCGGTGAGAAATTAATCACCTATTAGTGGAATTAATGCCCGAGTTAATGAGATATAGGAATAATTATATTTTTGGTTGATGTTAAAAAAAAATAAAGATTATTCTGAAATTTAATTGGAATACATAATACTAGATGATCATATTAATTTAATGATCTTATGAGTAAATTTTCAAAGGAAAGGAAGAAAGAAAGAAAGTAAGAATGAATTTATTGATATTTCATTTTACTTTAAATCAACTTTCAAGTATATCCTCCTAATCTTATGATCATATTATGTCCTTGTTTTTATTTTGAACACAACCCTAGTAAAAAAAAAAATTTGATTATAAAACTTAATTTTTAATTAATTTAATATTAAAAAATAAATTTGAGAATTTTTTTTTTAAAAAAATAACTCACTTTAATAAAAAAGAAAAAAGAAAAAAGAATGGCCTTCATCCCGGCGCCTGAAAGGGGTGTGGACGATCGAAGGCAGGTAATACGGGTTTATAATTTCAGTCAACTATGAGGCAATAGTTTATGGGTTGACCTTTTTGCTCGGATAATAATAGTTTAAGCCTTAAATTAAAGGGTTGACTAAAGTACCAAATTGAAAGTCACAAAAATGGGTTCAAGCAAATCTTGAAGGATTCAAAAGCACCAACTAGTGTCTGCGGTCCATAACAGAGCTGGAGAGCAGACTGAGGAACGAGTCCACTACACATGAACTCACTCTGAAAGAGTTGGATCGTGCAGTTTGTCATTATATAGCTGTCTAATTAAACTTTAAAATAATGTCTCTCTGCCAAGGTCAAAGCATCCAGGTTCATGCTTAAATCTATATAGTAAAATTATAGTATTCTTTTAATGTACCACAAGTGGATATTTCATCTCTCTCTTCTTCTTCTTCTTCTTTCTTTCTAAGTGTGTGATTTTACATCCTCCTTTGTAAAATTATTTTTTAATAAGATTGTGAAATAAAATGATGCAATAGTATTTTTTAAAAATTGAGAACAATTAAAAATACAAATTCAATGTACATTAATCAAATAAAATTAGTGTCACTATTTCAACTCTAATGCGGCAAGCAGTTTCTGAATAATCACCATCATTTTTTTATATAAAAAAAATTATTTTCCTAACTTGTAGTTGATGTGACCATTTTAATTTGTGCAACTCGAGGGATAAAATTTCTAAGATATTGGACAATGCTCAAAAACTGTTGAATTTGTTTTCTTGTGAGAGGGCGTCCGGAAACTTTTGGAGTTCTTCAACTATATAGGTGCCAGGTATATAAGCGTTATCTGTAAAGACTATGCCTAAAAATTCAATTTTCTTTTAACAAATAAGCATTTTATTCTTAGAAAGCATGATGTTATAGTGGTGAACAATCATGAATGAGAAGTAATGGAGAGTTGGTGGTATCGTTATATATCAATGCTTCTTTTTTTCTTCAACTCCCTCAATTTTGATGCATCGATCGGGAAATTATGCCCTTTCCATCCATCCATTTATGTAGAAAGATCACAATAGAGATCCAAGTTTAAGGTACTTTGATGGTCATGCATATATAGACACTGTTTTCGTTTCTTAAATACAGCATGGAACTCAATTTGTTACTACCTGACAATATTTGAGGAGAAAATAATATTTTTTTTAATATTTGATTTTATGAGATATCATCACCATATAATTTTAGTTCTGAGGTAATTTTAAAAAAAATAAAATTATATTTATTAATCAATTTAAAATCTTGCAAACTTGGATGCAAGCAATCATAACGAACTTGAAGAAGTATGATAAACTTTTGATAATAAAATCTTTCCTTTAGATTTCTTTATGTAACAAAAAAATATTTTAGATTTCAATCCTTCATAAAGATGGTGACGGATGAAAATCATTGCTTTTGCGCGATCCTATAAAGATACGTAATTTTTTAGTGGTCTCTTCAAAATTCTTAGCTTCCAAATGAATCTCAGAATCAATAACTCATAACAAATAATTAGACTTGGAGATATCAAAAGTGGTAAATTCAAGTTTCATTAGATTCGGCATTATCTATATATATAAAAATAACTTATTAAATAAAATTATGAATATAAAAGAGGAAAAAAACAACCTTTTAAAACTGTTATTTATTTAGTTCTTTAGAGATACTAATTCTTCAGGAATTGTATTTAATTTATTTAATTCAGAATATTAGTTCTTTAGAAACTTTAAATCTTGATAAATAAAAAAAAATTATTAAAATAAGTTATAGAACCAAATATATTCCATAAAATTTAAACACTAATGAAAAGAAAAAAAAAATATTGAAATTGATATAAACCATGTAGAAGTTGATGGGTGTAAAGCTTTTAATATAAACTAGAGTGATCAATGGTACTACAATGACCAAAGATTAGTAATGTAGCAATGGCCGAGAAACAAAGAAAAAGATAAGTTTTTGTGTGCATATATACTTTATCTTTCTTTCTTTCTTATTATGAAAAAAAAACCATAATGTGTTTTGTATAATAATATGTTAAAAATAAAAAAACAAATAAAAACATAAATATTCATAATAAATCTTAGAAGAGAAATTCATACTTTTATTATTATGAATTTTTTTCAATAATCAGAATACAAGATAAATAATTTCTTTATAAAAAAAGAAAAAACATTAAAAAATATTAAAAAACTCGAGTGTTATGAATACTCAAGAGACTAAACTCAAGAGTCATGGAAGTCCAAGAGGCTCTAATGAACATTCAATATATATAATTATAGATTTTATAATATGAAGGGTATTGTATACTCTTTAATGATATATTTTTTTTGGTGGGAATTTAAGAAAATGATTGACAAATAAATTTTTCATAATAGAATTTTATATAAATTGATGTTTGAAGTGGTAAATGATTGGTTTGCATGAAAATAAATATAAAAATTGATGAACTTTTTATATAAATTGATGTTTGAAGTGGTAAATTTTATTATTTATTTTTTTGTAGGATTTTTTTTGTTATGTAATGTTCATTTGTAGAGACTTTTTTTTTTAATTTCATTGGGCCTTTCTATCATTAATATGAGTTAAGAAAATCTGGGATATTTTATTTTAAAAAAATAGATTTTAAAATATCTCTAAAAGGAAGGATATATATACTCGTGGACTTTAATAAATTTTATTTTCCCCGGAGATATCTTCTTCTTTTTTTCCCAGTCGAACTTAGGGCATTAAATTAAGTACCGGCGCACAAAGTGGCTCGTCCGTGGAGGGCAACAATATCCGATAATTTCCCTCTAATTTAATGGGAAACAAATTAACCAGCGAGGCTGAGATGATGAATTCGTGGTGGATGGGGTTCTTTTATTTTCCTGCGGGGGCCGTGGACCAGTTCACCGGCCACCAAAAAGAAGCTGCATTTCTCGTTCTGAAAGGGTCGTGCAGGCCCGCCAAGAATCATCAGATCAGGATTTTAAATGTTAACACTCTCATTTCTGTGATGACAAGAACAGTTTAAAATTTAGTAATATTCTCTTTCTGACAGTAGAACAATATCACAGTACTCACAATTCTAAATGTTCACAACATTCTCATTTCCATTATTGTTGAAATACAAAGATTTTATTCCTTTCCCGTCAGCTCGATGACGGACAGATCTTTCCGTTTTGATAAGTTCTTATTGTTCATCTTCCATCAAGAAAAAAAACACTTCTTGTGTTAATGAGCATAACAAGAGTCACAGCTATATATACTACAATCATCATACAAATGATCTTGTTGATATGCTATCCTTTCATGCTTTTTCTTGTTTTTCTTTTTCCTTGACAATTAATAATTCATGTACCCAAAAATAAAAATAAAAATAAAAACATCTTAATTCCCTTTTGCAACTCATCTTTTTTTAAAAAAAAAAGAAGAAGAGAAGAAAAGATTCCACTCATAAAAATTGAGAGGAGGAATTGTATTTTTATTGGGATTCTTGACTTGTATTCCTCTTGCCGTTTTACGCGCAAGACTTGGAGGATAAAATATGCGACATCGCTCGCTAATAAATTATTAATGGGAGCAGTCGTTCTCTCCATCAATACACAGCATCTGGCTGTGGATTCATTTATTACAGCCTTAAATACTCTTAACTTACACGTTAGGGATACGCGCGCTGCTTTAAGATCAGCACAGTGAATTAAATGCTGCAAGCAAGAATTGCTGTAAAATATTGTCAAATTCTGATATAATTTACAGTAAAAATGTAAAATAAAGTTACAGAAACTCAAAACAGTTGATTAGAAGATTTATACAGGCACAAACACTAAGATTTTCATCATCTCATCAATGAACTATGATCCCTTGCGAAGCTATAAAACAATATCAACGTAGGGCATTAAATTAAACAAAGCACAAACGTGTCTGGGGTTCTAATTTAGTTGAAAGGGGACATGCACCATCTGCCAGCCTGCAAAGAAATGCGACCTTCTCATTCCGAATGGGTCGGGAGTCGTGCAGGCTGGCTAAGAATCAAGAAACCATAATTTTAAACCCTTACACCCTCGTTCTTGCAATATTTTTAATGTAATGTTCTCCTCCTGCTGAGTAGATCAATATCAGATTTACAAGAGTTTTTCTAATATTGTTGCAATGCAAGGATTTTATTCCTGTACAGTTAATACGTCAGCAAAAGCAAGTTACAAGAGATCGTGCAATGGCCGGCGACAAATCTCAAAAATATTGAGCAAGTAGTATGGAAATACTCATCATGAACCTTCCTCTGATATTTCTTCTAAGAATGCTTGGTTTTACGTGTGCAATAAAGCGTAAAGATCGCCGGATTCTGAGGTGGCTAGAACTTTGGGATAGGACATTAATGACTTTCGTTTTTCCTCATTGCTCACACGGTGATCATAATCAGTTTCAAGTTAAATATATTGACTACTACAATACAATATAGTAATGTTTTATAAGTTCTTGTAGGAGAAAATGGAGATCTTTTCGTTTTGGAAAAATATGCAGAGACGACATAAATCATAACACACCAAGGCAGAATTACATTTTGATCCATAATTTCTCACAATTGAGTGAACTTCTGTTAGTATTTATTTTTTTTTTCCACCTCGTGGCTCTGCAATATGCATAGTGTGGTTGTAAAAGTAAATTTGTTGGAAACTACAAACATGATGCTATCATTAATGTCTGACTTGGAAACTATGCAGAACCATACTGGTTAACAATTACTCAGCTGCTTATAAGGAGGAAATAGTTACTCTATACCTAACTAGCAGATCTCTGTGAGTTCAAGTCCTGAGAACAGGCAACTTAGAAGACAGAAGGTTAAAACTGCATCACCAATCCCAATTCAGTGTTACAGTCTGCAGGATCAGCAGCACCATGTATATTCCCTTTAGCAGTCCATAGATCGCATGACGTAAAGTTAGAGCATTCAAACAAGCTCCCTGGAAATCAAACTGTATATCAAGGAAATCTTGTTTGTATTTGTTGACAGATTGATATGATGGTTAAGAGTTGATTAAGATTAGGTTCTCACAAAATAGTTCTGAGTTCAAGGGACACTTGGTAAGTTTTGAGGACTGATGGAGGAGACAAAGAATCCAGTAAACTGATATATTGTCTGGTTCCAGGGTAGTTTTGAGGATGTCAAGTCTCATCTCTTCACGACCTTTTGGTGCCGTCCTTATATCCATGTCCTTTTCATTCTGTTCAACAATTTTATTTTTTATTTTTTTTGTGTTATCATATTCAACAAGAACCTCCCACGTCTATCTATTTCCAGGTGTGATTCTCTTTATTATTCTCTTTATTCACCCTCTACCACATCTCATTTCTCTCAACCTGCAGCCTAAAATAATTGAACAGTTATCCTAAACAGAAACACAGTTAAGTCCCTTAAACTAAACTATTTCTTTAGAGGCTTACAATCATTCCCTTCATGTGTCTTTTAAGTTTAAGACTAAGGCGTTAATGAAAGGTTGCTGAATAAATTTAGTTCCATAATTGCTTGATTTAGGTCCTATAGGTGAGTTGTACTTGGCCCCCATTACGAACTGGTCCCAATTGGTTACAAGGAATTGAGACCCTTTCATATGTTAATAATTGCAAATAATAATAAATTCAGATGTTGTTACACAAGTGAAGTCAATGTTTGTCTCAACATTCTTCATTGCTGCTGGGTATAAATATGTCTTTTTAATCCCTGTTTCCTTTCAAGCATCGTCTAATCGAGCTTCTGCCAGCAGTTAACTCACAAAAACACTAGAGATTTCTCTGATAGGTTACAGAAAAAAAACGAGAAAAAAAGATGGAGCCTATTGAAGCCACTGCGGAGGGAGAGTGGAGTTCTCTTAGTGGAATGTACACAAGTGAGGAGGTTGATTTCATGGAACAGTTGCTTGTCAACTGTCCTCCTAATCAGGTTGATTCAAGTTCAAGCTTTGGAGTTCCATCAAGTTTTTGGCCTAACCATGAATCAACAATGAACATGGAAGGGGCCAATGAATGTTTATTGTATTCTTTGGATATTGCTGATACTAATCTGTACCATTTTTCACAAGTGAGCAGTGGTTATAGTGGTGGTAGTAGCATTCTTTTTCCCAACTCAAGTGGAGAAAGCTACTACCTGAGTGATTCCCACCCAGTTTTGGCAATCACTAATAGTTCCATGTCAATGGATTTTTGCATGGGAGACTCGTATGTTGTTGATGGCGATGACTTCTCAAACCAAGAATTGAGCAATGGAAATGTGGAAGAGTCTGGTGGAAACCAGACTGTTGCTGCTCTTCCTGAACGTGAAAGCAATTTGCAACCCAAGAGAGAATCAAAGATGCCAGCATCTGAACTACCCCTGGAAGATAAAAGCAGAAAGCCACCTGAGAATTCCAAGAAAAGATCACGACGTACGGGAGATGTAAGTACAATAACCAGCATTTTCACCTCCTTAGAATTTGTTACAGACTCAATGGATGGAGTTCTATTTCCTGTTGTAGAGGGAATTGCAACCAGTTTTACTTTTTCAAGGCACTGTCTAATTATGATTCTAATGAGCAGGCCCAAAAGAACAAGAGGAATGTAAGGTCAAAGAAGAGCCAGAAGGTTGCCTCGACTAGCAACAATGATGAAGAAAGCAATGGTGGCCTTAATGGTCCTGTCTCAAGCGGTTGCTGCTCAGAGGATGAATCCAATGCCTCCCAGGAGCTCAATGGAGGAGGGAGTTCAAGTTTGAGCTCAAAAGGGACAACAACTCTCAACTCAAGTGGCAAAACAAGAGCCAGTAAGGGGGCAGCCACTGATCCCCAGAGCCTCTATGCAAGGGTATCTACCCTTTTCAAGGCTTTTGCACAGTATATCAATAAACCAGATTTGATGAAACATTTCTCTTCCACCCACCCACAATGTAACAGGAATTGATAGGTCTTTTTATTTTCTTATTGCAGAAAAGAAGAGAGAGAATAAATGAGAGGCTGAGAATTCTACAAAACCTTGTCCCCAATGGAACAAAGGTATATATGGAGTATATTTCACGATACCATCTCTGATTCTATCAGCTATAAATTTTGTGATTCGCAAAATTCTCAAGCCTGATTTATTGATATGGAAGGTTGACATTAGCACAATGCTTGAAGAGGCTGTCCAGTATGTGAAGTTTTTGCAACTCCAAATTAAGGTAAGAGCAAATTAAATTCCTTCTTTATACTACAAAAGAATTTAACGTTGCCTGTTTTAAACTTAGCAATATCTTGACATGAAACAAATTTTTTGATACATTTTTTTCCCATTTTCTTGTTTTAAATTCCTGCAGCTGCTAAGCTCTGAAGACCTGTGGATGTATGCTCCTATCGCGTACAATGGTATGGACATCGGTCTTGATCATCTGAAGCTTACCACACCAAGACGATAGTATATGTTAAGAGGAGGGTGGTGATTTTTTTATTATTTCTGTTAATAGCATATGTGATGAGATTAAAATATAGTCATTGCCACTTTGTAATGGTTTTATACTGTACGAGTATAGATAGGGTTTCGCTTATAAAATTAATTCACGAGGAGCAATCATCGTGAGAAATTCTTTCACGTAGACACCTTGACATGGTGAACACTATCCGAGCAGAGTTTTTATTCTTGAATATAAAAAAGTGTCCATAAGAACATACATGAACTTGTCTATAGAACAGTCATTCTCAGTTGGTGGCTTAACTTTTTAATATTAAAATCTAAGAATTTGCTGATCTGTACTGGCATGTGATTTTTACCGATATCAACTGATGTTTTTTTCTACCTTGAGGATGACATTTTTTACATATTAATGCCCTAAGGATTGAATATAATGAAGGAGGAAGGTGCATTCTTTTCCATACAACCAAAATGAATTTCCTAAGAAAATCTGCTGGGAAGAATATCAATGATCAACTTTCGACCAAAAGATTTTTCAAATTCTCTGAGATTTATCCAACTTAATGCGAGGGAGTTTTGATGAAGTACCCACACCAAAGTCCATAGGCTTATGGCTACCTCTTTCAGGCCGAATTAAGAAGCTGTAGAGCAGACCAGTCACGGCGTGCCCGCTGAGGCTTCCAACGAACAGAAACGGAGAAATCTTGCACTTCATAGACCATCCATAACAGATCTCGCAACTTACAAACCACTGCTTATTTTTCATGGTTTCTTCTTATGCATATGATTTCCCACTTGCACCATGCCTTTGAATTTGTGAAGTCCTGGACGATGCTAGGTTATCCTTTGGGATGATCAGAAAGTAAGCAAAAAGAAAGGGAAGGAGAAGATAATGAACAGACAGAGAACATCGAGGGGCTATGGCAGCTTCGCCTGGCAGCAATTTTGGAACAAGGCAAGAGTATTTCCAATACAAATTTGATCATCCGTACAAACGAAAACATCAACTCTCCTTGAATTAGTATATAACGGCAAAAAGAAGGTCAACCTGTCTAAAAGGGATGAATCAGTTACAGAATTAAAATAGATTAAGTGACAAATTTAGGGATGGGAACGAATATTCTTGGACGTTACAGCCAAATCCCTTCCTGTCTAACCCAAATCCAATCTCTACTTCAAGTGTAAGATTTTACAGTCCTAATAAACGAAGTACAATTTCTAATCTGCACTCTTATCGTCCATGTACATAAATTCACGCCGAAAAATGGATAAAGAAGAGCAACAGTAGAACCGCATCAACACTGCTGTTACCAGCAACAAAAGAGTGTTAATGATTGGGCGTTTTTTTCTTCATGCCCGCTCCTCATGGACATGGTTTGGAACTTCTGCTTGACTGTCCAGAGGCATGTACTGTGCCATGATAGCTCTTATCTCTGAGTCCATGTATGACTGCCAAAAAAGCAAGAAGAACAAAGAAAGAAAAAAACATCAACTGAATATGCATTAACTGCAACACAAGTATAACAATGACATGCATAAGAGTTTCAAGATGACATGTTGCAAAGAGCAATCCAGATACTCAGTTTGATGCCCAACTCTCATTGATCCGGCTGCTTGAAGTTTTCTAACCAACACGTAAACCTGAAACCCGGCCAGCCCATATGCAGCTCTCTAGCCCCATTGTAATGGCAATTAATATTAAATTCACAAGTGGTTAACATAGTTACCATACTATACTTTCAACCATTTTTTAAAGGCTGGATGACCAAAAACTACCTGAACTTAGCCTCTGAATTATTATTATTTTTATTTGAGTACCATGCACTATTTTTGGTATAAACATAGCCCCCCTGTCTAAGTTTTATGTCCCTCCATCATTTAAAAAAAAAAATTCAAACACATGTTTTCACGACACATCATTTTTTTAAGCTATCACCTAGGGTCAAAATTGATGAAATGGCCTATTTTTACCAAAAAACTGGTTCGAAGTACTCGAATAAAAAAATAAAAAAGTTTAAGAGCTAAGTTTAGTTTGACCCCAAGTTCAGGGTAATTTTTGGTCATTTAGCCTTTTTAAAATGTTCCAGCTATGCAAACATTGATGCAAGTTCTATACAAATGAGGTATAAACTGCTTACCAAGAGATCCTAAAAGTAGTAAGAGATGGCCCAAGTTCAGGGTAAGAAACTTTGCGGATAATCATATTCTTCATCTTTGCATTAATAGATATCCCTCAAAAGTTGCAAAGAGATTTTTACTATAGAGATAACTCTTCATCTTTGCATTAATAGATATCCCTCAAAAGTTGCAAAGAGATTTTTACAATAGAGATAACACGGCTATTCCAAATGTTCATATAACAGACAGGTGTCTGGAGTGAGCAAGAAAACATGGCAAAACTTAACCAAAGGTATGGTTTTAAAAGGGGAAAAATGTTGGGCACCATGCTTACCCTCAATTTATGTTTGTAGACAAGATATCCTCCACCAGCAGCCATCGCCAGGCCTATAAATATGACCCAAACCACAGTCCATGCTGATTTCACTTCAGTGCCGCTCTTACCTGGTATTGATCATGAGGAGGACATACATCAAAACAAGGACCATATTATTGCAAGTTTCTAAACAAACAAACAAAGAGGTACGATTTCTAACTCACTTATGCAGGTATCATGGTCTCTGATATAAAGAAGATCCCCACTACAAGAGCATTCATAGCTTCCCCAAGTATCTTTACAACTACATGCAGGGCACTGACAGGCTTTTCTCTCTTTGCACTCATCAACATCTGCACAGTCAACGATAAGTAGATAGGACAAAATATTAATCAGGAGCATCGACGAACATGCAGATTTCTCTGGCAGGATTTTGTTTTCAACAAAGTCAAGGAGAAAACCCAAAACTATTTTGACTTGGCAAGATTTGGATACTCAGAAAATTGTTATGCAATTCAGTATAACCGGAGCATCTTGGTGGCTCAAGCATAAATAAGTTTAAAATTTAAACATTTGCTTCATCCTACAATGGTGATTCATAAGCACCACCCCATGGCTTGGGGTAGCATAGAAGAAATAACTTGAATACAAGGGATTTAGACAACTGCTGTTAGATTTGAACTGAGTGGAATGGTGCCTGAGAAATCATGCATGAATCAACAAGAAGCACCTAGTGAGGACGGGTACTGTGAAGAGTAAAAAGCCCCCCCACCCCCCGCCTGTGGAAATGATTATAACATTCAATAAAAACCTCTAACTTCAAAGCAGTGCGATGAGAGTCAACAGGCATAACCCAAGTGCCTGTTGAAGGATGAGACAATGACTCGGTCTTTTTGTATATGGCTGTACGTTCTCAAAACCTAACAATTATGCAATATTTCAACCAAACATGGCCTGTTGTTCTGTTTGCAACTTACACCTCAGGCACCATAACATTCTCAGAAGACTCAATTTGCATGAATAATCCTTAAATTTCCTTTCAGAATGAATCAAGCTCCCCATCCTGAAAAAACCACAATACTAAGGATGACAATGGAGGAATCTCTTACCTACACAACTTTTCACACCATCACCTTTAAATCCTGGAGGACACTGGCATTTACCACCATCAACATCCTGTCCACAGTAAAATTAGAAACTGGAACTCAATATATTTATTGGAGAATAACAAGTTGAGAAACATGATGTTCACTAACCAAACAAGCAGAGAAGGTATGTCCGTCCCGGGATTCATGCCAACAGCCCCCATTGTTAATCTTGCACCTCCCAGATCCACTCACTGTAAAACAATACAATCACTTTAAAGCATAGCACACTTTACAATTGGTAAGCGAGCATATCAAACACATTTAATTAGAAAATAACACAAGTTGCCCCTTATGAGATGTGCAAACACATCTAATACTAACATCTAAGAGTCAAACATCAAACATGAACCTCAAAACATATAGTTAATATTGAGCACATGCTTAACAGAGCATGATCCATCGAACCTTGGGACAGAATACACCAAGTGTAATGCTAGTTAGCTTAGGCAGTAAATCTATTGGTGTTGGGTCCAGAACCTAGGCTCAAATCCTACTCACGGAGTTATTTACGAGGGATGGCTAGAACAGCTATTTGAAACCATGCTCCCCCCACCCACCCCACTACTCCTCAAAAAAATGAAATAGAAGAAAACCAGTCACTATTATTTGATTCCAGTTGACTAGGATTGGAACTTTCCTGCCTAATCTACCCAACTTTCACCCAAAAACCCTCAAACAACATAGGCTGTCTCTCAAGTATACATCAGATCCATGTATCATCAATGGAACTAGATTTTCATTTTGGTAATCATGCAATTCTACTGAATATGAATATAGTCAGTACTGCGAGTATTTTTTTCTAATAAAAGCCCATAATTGTCCATAACTTTTTTCAGACATTTATTTATCATCATCAGCAGGACATCCAAGCTTTACTGAATGAATGAACAGCTATATTATTACATTTTACATGTTTATGCTGATTTATAAAAGGGAAAAAAAAAGCATAGAGCTTACCTTCACAGTTCTTGTAACCATCTCCTTTGAACTGCACGCCATCAACAAGAGGACACTCACATACTCTCCCACGAAACGTGTCCTGCACAGATAAAAACAGTTGTCAAACGGAGCTAAATATATCAAAAGCCAGAGTGATGCCTTGCAGCAAGTTTTAATTCATACCCTGCAGGCTGTAATGTTGGCTATTTTATCTTGCCAGCAACCCCCGTTATTGTCCAAGCACTCATTTGTCTCCACATCTATATCAAAGGAATTCCCCAATCAGGAACTATTGTTGAGAGTACGCAAATCACCCAAGGCAGCTGGCACTAGATGTTAGTCTCAACAACAAGGGTATTGGACTCATGATCTAAAATGAAATATGGTTCCAGGTCTAGCATGCTTTCAGTGACTACTCACAATACCAGGAACTCAAATCCTCTTAGTCAGGGTCATTCATCGAATGATGGCCTCAATATCAAGGCAATCAGGACAAATAGCTTAAGAAAACCTACCACCACTCAAACAAACAGCAGGCTCTGTTGTTTCCTCGAAACCAGAGCATAGAGCCTTTAGAACAGCACCTTTCTCCAACTTTCCTGAAAGAGCAAGTTTTTTTTTTTCCAAAAATAAATAAATAGCCAAATGTAACGTTCATCCAGGAATACAAGTAGGCAATAACAGACCTCGATATTGACGATTGTTGACAACAAGGGTGGGCAAAATGGTTACATCACCCCTTGTTCCTTTTCCAACCTACATGAAGGTCTTTGTAAAGCAGTGATATATGGTTTAAATGGTATTAGAGATTAAAACAATTGCAAGCAGGCACTGTACGTAGGTGTGTTTGGGAGTGTGGTTGCGGTTGCTTTTCAAAATACTTTTCACTCAAATTGCATCAAAATAATGTTTTTTTATTTTTTAAAAAAATTATTTTTGATATTAGCGCATCAAAATGATCCAAAAACACTAAAAATATTAACTTTAAGCAAAAAAAAATTCAAAATTTTTGGGAACGCTGATTGGACCGCGTTCCCAAACGATCCCTTCAAAGAGTCATGCTAAGCTGAAGAATAAAAAATAACACGACAATTACCTGGGCATCTTGCTCTTCTTTCAAAACTGGGTTGTCAGAGTTAGCATGTGGGTCTCCCATACACTTATCAATCTTTTTAAAATCGAGCCCTAATGATTGACAAATGAACAGCATAAGAAGTTTAGCACACTAAAAACTCTTGGTTTTCCCATTTTCTAGTGTGATCAATAGTATCCTTAAAATATGAGGAAGCGGTTATGAAATATTTACCAAGAGATTTGATTACAGCATCAGCACATTCTTTGTTGTACTTCTTCTCCTTCATGGGACATCTAATTTGAAAATCAGTCACGTAATCCCACCACACCCAAGGTTTTTTGGTCTCATTTGCCACTTTAAAAACACATAGTTGTCTTAAATTTTCAAGAACAACATCTTTCCCATCATAACCTGAGCTAAAGTCTTGTTCAGGATCAGGAGCACAATATCTTCCATGATTTATACACTGAGACTTGCACTGCCTGCTCAAGGTGAATGCTTGAGGGCAATACCAAGTAATGTAATGGGGTGTAAACTGAGTGTAACCACCTTTCTCAAGTATCTGTGCTGCACCCCTAAAGTCCTTCACGAATTCCATCAACATGTCACACTTAACCCCACATTCATCATTGCTGTTGGTCCATAGCTCATACTCCACACGATCATCTGGGTGCGGAACAGCTTCTCTCCAATCAAGATTCACATTTACCATATCCCCATTGCTAAGTGCCTTCTTTAACGTTTCACTAAAGCTTTTCTCGATAAGAGCAGAAGGTATTGTTATGTTCTCAATGTATTGTGCAGATGAACCGTCCTCTGCAGGTGTGTCCATGGTTATTAATGGTTCCTCCATGTCATCTGCAACAAGAACTGCAGAAGCCCCAGCCTTCTGGGCATTCCAGACCTTCAAAGCGAAGAAGCAATCTGAAAAGCAATATAAAGAACCAATTATAGATTTAGCATTACAGCTATGTAAGTAGTCTTAGAGGAATGTAGTTTAACAGAAGAAAGTCCTGAATCCAACAAAATTCATATCTAGATGGATAATAATTCCTTAACAGCATATGCAACATACCAAACAATGTGATCCTGGTTAAGCATAAAGGAACCAAAGATCAAGGGAGAAAAAAGTAAAAGAAAGAAAAATAGCTTAAATACTATGGGAAAATCAAGTTGCAACGTGTTCAGACTTTCATAAGCTTGTTCCAACAAAACAAGTAAAGAATTGGCATATTCAGGACAGTACAGTAGTTTCCAACGCAATGGAACCAGGAAACAATTGGTATGCTGTGCAAAATGCCTAAAAGGAGCTAAAATAACTTGGTGCACTGATGATTCATCTATCATACAAAGCAAACCAACCAAATAAGAATTTTCTTAGAACAGCAGCATAGGTGCCTCTCACACTGTCTAAAAAGAACTAAAATTTCAGGAAGTTAATCTGAAACAACAAATGGAAACCTCCTTAAACATCTATACTGACTGAAAGCAGCTAAAATAAGTAAATGATCCCAATTAAACAAGGGTGCCTTCTCAACAACCTAAACTTGAAATCCATTAATAAACCATAAGCAAAAGGAGAGTAGCTTCCCAACCGTACACCTCAAAACATCATAACAACAATCAAATTCGGCAAAAAAAAAAAACATTAAGCAAAATTAAAATGTGCAACTTAATAAAATTAACAAAAGGGCACCTCACAATCAACCAAACCCAAAAAAAAACCACAAATCTTACAAAAACTAACCTCAAAAGCAAAAAGGGTACGTATCCAATCAAGCAAACCTGGACCAATCACTCACACACGAAAAAGAAAAACAACTAATTGACCAAAAATATCAAAAGGGTAAATACCTCCACGATCCACCAAGACAAAAGTGGGTAAAGCACCAGGCTTCGACTGAAACGAAATCCCAAATCCATCAAACTCTTTGCAACCCTTTTTATTATCTTTTGGATACACAACAGCACCTGCCATACTACCTCCATATTGGGGTATCCCAAAATTCCCAATTGCACTATCATAAGTACCCTTTATTTTATCTGGTGATGTAACCCTCAAACTGTTTTTTTCAACAACAAATCTAGCTATAGATCTTGGTGCTATCAAAGAAATCAGCAGAAACCCTAAAAAGAGACTCAAAGACGATCTCTTTAGCACCATTTTCTATTAAAATGGGTAAGAGATGGGATTTTTTTGTGGGTTTTGCTTGTTTTGATCTATAAATGGTGCTGAATGAAGAAAGTTTGTTTCTTTGAAAGCATAATCAAAAGATCAAACAGTGGGTATTTCTTTCTTCTTCTTTGTTCTTTTTTGAGTTTTGTAAGAAATAGAAAACAAGTCTGGAAAGGAAGTTTGGGTTTCTTTTAGTGTTGGTTTTGTTGTTGACAAAAGAGAGGAAGCATCACAGAAATACCAGTGCTGCGTGCGAACGAGTAAAACTCAGATTTATTTTCGATTTTTTGTGTGACTGTGAGACTCTCTGTGCATGCATGTCTATAGAAAACAAGTCAAGCCATTAATATTTTTTAATGTCTGTGTATGTGGTGAAGACTGCCTTCTCTTTCATTCATTCATTCTTGGAGAGATGTGTCTATTTTTTTTAATAAATAAATGTATTTTTTAAATTAGTTTATTTTAATGTATTTAAAAATACAAATTAATTTAAACACCAACTCCCATATTTCAAACCAGAATATTTGAGTAAACAATCAAGTACCTTATTATTTAATTTTAAAAATCTATATCACAAAATCCGAGTCTAGGTTTCTCGAGCCAGTCAACACTTCACATGGTTTGACAGGCACCTTAGGTTAGGTTCCATTCCATTTAGAAAAGAGATTAGGATCATAATCGCACACAAAAAGGTATTATTTTGTACGGATTCGGGAAAAAAATTGTTGGATAAAGAAATTTCCTCTTTTTGGACATGCAAAAAATGGTTGGGTTATTTCTTGTGCTAAACATCAACTGGATCTTTCAAGAGCTAGTTTTTAAAAGTTTCACACATAATTGGATCTAGAAAGTCATCAACCAAGATTTATTGATAATACAAAAATATTTATTTTTAGCGTAAGCCTATAATAATTACAGGTTTAATTATTAAACTCATATCCAATACCTGCATACTCAAGCTCAGGTGTTGGACAAGCACCTAGCACCTTACGAGCTCACCGAGCACAGCCAAGAGAGGTATACCCGATTCCCTTGGGCCTTAGCCTCATTTTAAAACTCAATCATATCTTCCCTCCTTAATACATGTATAGAAGATATTTCCCCTCATTAATGCATGTGTAAAATATATTTTTCCTCGTTGATGTATGTATAAGAGATTTTTATCTTTCATTAATGTTATAGGGTAAAATAACTTTTCAGTCCCTCTACTTAAAAAACAAGGTTCATCGGTTATAAATACCTTTTGAACTACGCAGGTTAGAGGTTCAAGATTTTACATTTAAAAACCATCCATATTCAACATAAGAACAACTTTATTCTTGGAATTTGATGTTTTCTAACATATTTATTACTCTTTTTCTCTATAAAATTACTGATTTTACTATTTGAGAGTCCTCAAATCCTCCAAAAAAAAATAACTTTTTATAGGTACCAACAAGCATTTATCAAGAGATATTTTCCTTTACTTTGAAAAAAAGAGTTATTTGAATGAAAATTTGATTAACCCATAATCCAATCATCAAAAAACTTTATTCCCTAACATATCTCAGATTTTGAAACATCATAAGAAAGAAAATGCAAAAATAATTAATAGGTGATACCAATTTGTTCTTACCAGTTTACAGAGAGTGAAAATAAAATTATTAAGGTGTTTGGACATGTGGTAGTGGTTGCTTTTTAAAGTATTTTTCGCTCAGAAAAGTATCAAAATAATATTATTTTTTTTATTTTTAAAATTTATTTTTTAACATCAGCACATTAAAACGATTCAAAGCACTAAAAAATTAATCTGAAGCAAAAAAAAATCAAATTTTAATATAAAAAAAAACAAGTTGAATCTTACTTCTAAACGATGCCTAAATGTTTGAGTCGGTTCTGTATTAGTAACTAAAATAGAACTATTGATATATATGTTTGTTGTGTTTAAAGAGATTTTTCATAAAGAATTAAGAAAACATGTTTATTAGATTTATTTTTTTCAAAATAGAAAACACGTACTTATTTTTTAAATATAAAAAATGATCATAAAATATTTGATTAACCAATGAAAGTCTTTATTGTTATAGTGGAGAATTTCAAAAACAACAATTTTAGTGTGTGTTTTTTTAATTTTCTTGAAAGGTGAATAATTAGAAATGTGTTTTTTTTTAAAATAATTTTAATTTTCATTTAGTAAACATATTTTTAGTTTAATGTTTTCTGAAAAAAAAATCAAGAAGAAAAATCCACAATAGATTCCAAACAAAAAAGATTACTAATATACAATCAATAAGTCCTTCAAATGAAATCCTATCAGTTTGGTCTCCAACCAATAAACAGAGGCTATCTTAGCTCATAAAAGCAAAAAAGAGTGCCCTTATCATTCTGCCCCTTGATACATTAATTTCCTAATTATATTTTTTTCTTATCTACACACCAGACACAATGAAGCAAAACAGGATGTGTTAAACCAATGATTAAATTAATTGTTTCAAAATCAAAGGTGACCATAGATACCAGCACGCTTCCCATTTTATCACAATAACAAATAAAAGTTATTTAGAATTTGCTTACATAAAAAGATATTTTTTCATCAAAAAAATAAAAAAACATGTTTATTATTATATTATTATATTGACAGATCAAGATTTATCAGTATTTTTCAAAACATTAAACTAAAAAATATGTTTTAGTTTTATATTTCAAGGTTCTTCCATGGTAGATAACTAAGACAACCTAGGCCAGGATGCATGACGAATCTACTTGTTACCTCGAGCACTACTACCCAGCCAGACTTTTAATAACTCATTAATCAAGTACAACTCCTCACTAAGGTTGTGATGGTAATTTTTAGGAAAAATCAGGTCTTGCTACCCTTGCCAACACATAACGCTTAAGTGACACCACCACTGACCGCTCCCAACACCTGTAGAAAATTACACTATTTTAAGGAGCTTAGGAAAAATGATATTCAGTATAGTGTTTTACCTTGGTGTTCACTAAGTCCCTCAATGGGTCATTCACGTTGTTGCAAAACTTATGTATAGATTCGGTACTCCAAATGTGCTCCTTTTGGCTACCACAAGATGGATATCAGTTACTGATCCCACCGTTCCATACCAAACTCCCCAAGCTCTTTAAAGCTTAACAAATAAATGACCAGGAGATGATATAAATTTGAGCATAACTAAGAGCATGTCTACAACCTCTATTAGGTGAAGGGTTCTTCTTTGTCCAAACGAGTATTGAACACTCGATTCTCTAGGTATATATTTCCATAAAAATAAGATTGGACAACTATAATGGTTTTACCAACCCAAGGGATCATGTGTAAAATATGCAAAATAGCTTAGAGTTGGTTATCCAAAATAGTGACTCGATATGCAAAATCTTTCATACAACCTTTCGGTGGTCTGCGCGCGCTTGATATAATAATTTAGAGCCAGGCTCTATTGAAGGGTTCAGTGATCTTTATGCCAAACTAGTGGCATATTTTAGCACCGGTATACCCGTTAAGAGAAGCTCCATAAAGCTATTTGGGGTTACCCAATCAGAGGGTGAATCAACATAAGCATACTTAAAGATGCTCAAGATGAAAGAGTTGTTTGATTCAGTGGCCTTAAAGGCCTTAATAATAGGGGTAAATGAGTGTGTTATATGAGGAAAGCTTTATACCCTACCAGATAGAAACTTACTTGAGGTGAAGTAAGTCATGGAAAATCATATACGAGTGGAAGAGACAAGTGTTTTATGACATATGCCTTAATGTTTTTATAAGGATAATCAGCATGAAAAACCTTCTACATAGAGTCATTCTCCTAGTAGGAATGAAAGCTCAATGAAGAACTAGGAGGAACCAACTTATGGATGTTTGGTGTATCCTAAAAATTTACTACACCCTTGAATCAAACTATGATAACTCATTCAAAGTTATCAGGGTAGTTAAAGCAAACACCTACCACCTCCAAGATATGGTTTGAAGAATCTTCCTCATATTTGAGACTCAGATAACGTCAAGATGCATTATCCTCAATAAGAATGTAAGTTTATTTTTGAAATAAAAATATTGTATCTTTTATATACATTTTCTATTTACATCTCTCTAGTGTAGTCTTGGTCTAATATGACTCTCTAGTATAGCTTTTGGGCCTCACACAATTCATAGAGATTGATCTTGGATCTCTTGCTCTCCAGTCCAGTCTTGAATGACATGACTCTCTAGTGGGGCTCCTGAGCTCCACGTAATCTCCAGAAATTGATCTTGGATCTCTTGTTCTCTAGTGCAATCTCAAACTGACATGACTCTCCAAAAGAGCTCTTAGGCCTTACGCAATCTCCAGGGATTGATCTCAAATCTCCCGTTATAATACAACATCAGACCAGCATGACTCTCTAGTGAGGCTCACAAGCCTCACAATATCTTCAAGTATGATATCGGCTCTCTCTCTTTTTAGTGAGTGGCTCACAAGCCCCACACCATTATCGGGGAAGTCACAAACCTCCCACTCTTAAGTGAGATTTTTCTTCAGTGGTGGGATTTTGAGCCCCACATCATCGTTAGGAAGGCCACATACCTTCTACTCTCCAATGTGGTCTCTCTATAATGGGGGCTTCCAAGCCCCAAACCATCACCCAAGAGACCACGAACCTCTCACTTTCCAATATAATCTCGAATTAGCACAACTTTCTAGAGGGTTTCTAGGCCTCACGCTATCATTATAGATAACCCTTCATGGCATAAATTCCCTTCAGCTTATTTGAAAACTTTCTAAGTATGAGTTTCTTCATGGGTTCCTCTCAGCCTTCTAGAAATGTTTTCTAATTATGGGCTCCCCTTAACTTCTTATATAAGATTTTCTAAGTATGAGTTATAGGTTCCCCTCAATCTCCTAGAAAATTGTTTTAATTATGGGTTCCTTTTAGCTTCCTAATTTATTTTTTCTAAGTATAAATTCTCTCTAGGTATCTCATATGACACAAGCACTTTTTTTTTAATCATGATGCACAACGCTACATATAGGTTCTCTAGTAAATTACCTTTGGTTTCCACCCCCTTCTTATATGAAGAAAATTCAATAAATTAGTCATGATAATTAGATATTTTTATAAGTCTTTATGTATCAATATCATAAAGACTTAAAAAGCTACTGATGAATCAAGATTAATAAGTAGTTTTCAAAACAAAGTTTTTGTTGACCTGAACCAACTTTAATGAGCCTAAAAGACCTTTAAAAGCCCAAAAAACCAGGGGCCCAAGCAAATACCTGGGGCCAGCCGCTCATAGGCTCGGGTGTGGCACCTGAGCCTAGCACCCATAGGTTTAGGCAACATGTCGGGGCCTATTTTGAGAGCCAATCAAGATCAGCAGCGCAACCAAAACCCAACCCTTCGAGCCCTATTTTTTGGGACCCCATGCGGGCCCCTCGAAATTTTTACTAGCCCGATACATTTTGAATTCTACTCTTCTTATACCTCTAAACGTATAAAAAAAAATCTCTAGTGGCCTGCCACCTCTTCATCTCTTTAATACATTTAAGTAAAATAAAACTTATAACCAACAAACTTAATTTATAATGGTGTAATAATTTGTCATATTATCGTTTTATATATATATATATATATATATATATATATATATATATATATATAAAGATAATTTACTTATTCTATGAGTTTTTTTTTTTTTTTTGTTAAACTAGAATGTGAAATGTAACTTTTGTGTAATCATTATTTAACCCCAAATTATAAGATGCTAATATAGTTTTTTCCTAACTTTTATATAAACATGAAAGATGTAATATATTTTCATGTATGATCCACTACTATTTATGCACCCATCTATTTATTTTCATAAAAAAAATATCATTAATTAATCTTGTTCTCGTATCTTTTTAGATAACTTTTAAGAATTGATTTTTTTTAAAAAAAAATTAGCATGTTATTTTTAATTTTTTTTAGCAACATAACATAATTTTAAAATAATAATAATATTACATTTTATATATCTTATGAGAAAATTCAAACTTATAATTATTTAGATGAGTGATATTTTTAAAATATTATGTTTTTGAATAAATATCAGGTGTTGACATTTACAAACTATACACTTTTACCCATTATTATTCAAAATATATTATTTTACCAATTTTTTTTTTAAATCATGGTAAGAAGAAAAATAGCCGAAGAATTTTGGGTGTTCAAGTGCTTCTAGACCACTCAATTCATGGGTCAATCATTAGAAGTTGATCATATGAGATTTTTCAACCCAGTTGACCAATTACGAGTTAGGATTACAAAGCACAACCAATCTTAGAAGGACAAGTCATTTATTGTGACATTTTTTATAATTTTGTAATAAAAAGAAAGAAAAGAAAGTCGAAGCCGACAATAAAGTACTGGATTCTTATCGTGTGAGTACTGACACCATAATTAATCTCTCTCACGTATTGATGGTGGTTCCCCACAGTGAATATCTGACCCTTCAATAAAAACCTGATTTTTACACGTGGTGGGGCCAACCTTCATCTTTCAATTGCGTCACGCAATTACGTATTTGCCTATGATTAAACAATTTATTTTTAATTCTGTACACTTAAATTATTAAATTATCAAGTATTAAAAAAATAAATTGAGAAAAATTACTATAAAAGAATAAAGAATCCAACAATATTATATTCCAAGGAGTCACGGGGGGCAATTTTGAACTCATAAGACTATTAAGGACTATTGTGAATTTAATGAAAACAATAAGGAGGAACCGCCCCTCTTCTCTTGCCTGCCATGGCCACAACACCGTACATTAGTGGCAGAATAGCACTTCTGTAACTGGGAAAATCTCAGTACATCTTCTAACCGTTGCGTACAAGCTAACCTTGTCGCTAATGTCTCTCGCCGGGATCAACCATTGGATTCTTGACAGGTTCTCTCAACATGCTTCAACAGTATCTCATATATTTTGTTCCTCACCCTCCCGCAAGCTTCTAATTCAGAATCCTTCAATGTGGAACCGTCTTTGCGTCTTACATTATCTACCCAGTCATTCACTCTCTTGATCATGAACATCATTTCAGCTACCTGGCTATCAGACTTTCTGGAATTTGTTTTGCTACTGACCCAATCTAAATATTCCTCAAGGTTACTCAAAAACCATATTCTACTTTCATCGTTCAAGGAATTTGCTAGTTCAGCACATACAGGTGAAGCACTCCCTTTCACCCAATCTGGTTGCTTGTCCATGTCAAGTGCCAACCCAGCATACAATTCATCATTGCTTAACTGTTTCCTAGCCATCAAGCCCCCTTTACGTTTACCACGAATGGATTTAGTTGATGATTTTTCTGCACGCGTAGCCTCTAGAAAAAGAGTTTTGGTTTTGCTGTGATCAGAAATAGGGTTGAGATCTGATGCCACGGCAGCTTTAGTCCATGAAGTGGCGTTTTGCTTTCTGTCTAATGCGAGTCTTAGTGCTTCCCCAACAGCATCAGGGGCATTTGGATCGGTATCAGCTGTTCTTCGTTGATCAATACTCGTTAGTGAATGCAAAATTAACCTGGTATTATTCAAGTCATCTTGAAGAGTAAAGAATTTGTCAACTGATAGTTGCTGATCATTTCCCTTCGCCTTCAGAAGCTGGGAGTATGTGCTGAGAAAAGTGGGAGAATTAGGAAGGTTAGTCTAGTGACTATTGAAGTCGTAACTGATTCAATCACAGCTTATACTTGCTCATATCTGTCATTAGTAAATGGAAAAGAGAACGAAACAGACTGCCAGACTGGTAAATAAGTTCATTCCTGTCATGCAGAAACCTTCATGCATGAAGCTGGCAAGTTGCAAGGATAAGGTATCAAGTGCTCGTAGGGACACATACTCTTACCAAAAGAAAGGGTAAAGCTCACATATTAGGAAGAAATTTTAACCGAGAAAAATAATTAAATTATATACATGATCTGAATGATGTGCAACAAAATGTTGGCAGCTCATAAAATTACACTCCAGAAGCATAAATATGCAGACCTTAGGCATTTGAGCAATCTCTCAGCAGCAGAAGCCTCTTGCAAAGCTTCAACAGCAGCAAGCAGAGCAATGTCTCTTTGTCTTGACACCTCCTGCAGAACATATCAACCCATGTATCAGACAGATAGTCAAGGCAAGTGCTCATAAAGTTTAGCTAAGTACAGCGCATGCAATACCTGGCCAAGTTTCACCAGAGTTGAGGGAAGGAAATCGCATGATATGTTAGTGCCTGTCGAGTTTTTATTGTTCAACGAACTGAAATTCACTTTTCTATCAACAGAATCTTCACTTATTTTTCCTGGCACTGAGATACGACTACCCTTGCTGGAAATCTTGGATGATTTTGTAGATAAGCTAACAACTGTTCTTTTCGATCTGGAGCTTGAATTGTCATCAGAGCTATCATACTTTAACGAATTAATTGGCGAAATCTGTCCATGAAGAGACAGCATGGAGTTATACTAAAATATTAGCGTAATGAAGAGATTAAAGAACTTCTATTGAGTAGCTCACATTACTAGAGCAAAGCAACCATTTCATATGACAAAAACAAGATTTTAAATCATTGAATCGCAAGTTGATTCAGTAATTACTCCTTAAACATGAATTATTTAGTTGGCGAAAAATCTTTTGTGAATTTTAGAAAATAGGAAGAATTCCATTGTTTCCCTAGTATATTTGATAATTGGGCTAAAAACATTTTGAATTTCTACTTTTTTAAGTTTGAAATATGCAGCCAAGTTTGTTACACAGCTTTGTGCTCTAGTTTGTTTAATGATAACTATCCGTAATCCATGATTCATTCTTCTTGAGAAATCACTGAATCTTGAGACCACAACCTTCACCAGTTATATGATCACAGAGGTGCAAAGGAAGAAGTTCAAGAACTCACAGAAAGTCTGCTGCTTCTTGTATCAATCCCCAAATCATTCTTGTCAATAGGGGTGTCAGAAATATCAACTGATGGAGCTTCCCTACCATGCCAGCTTCTTCTCTTGAATGTTGATGATGTAGAGGTGAATGACATTGTACTTTCCATATCACTATCTTCATAAGCATTCGTGGATTTATGTCTCGCAAGTCCCTTATAATTGCTTCCAGCACCACTCTTTTTATGCCTGTGACTCATGGCACTCTCAACTTCTATCTTGTGAGGCCTATAATTCGGTGCCATTCTAGGCATTCCTTCACGTGAGCTTATTATTGAAGCACTAATGGAGCGAGATCCTACGCCTGGTTTCTTTACCATATCATTACCACCTTGATCAGTAATGCAACTAAGGTCCCCGGTTTTATATCCTGTCCCCTCATATGCACTTACTTTCGGAACAGTTAAAGATCGAGGCTTTTCTGTTTCTGTCTTCTTCGGTACCTCAATGCAATCCTCAACCATAGTCTCCAAACTAGATACACCAAGAAAGTTTTTCAAATTATCAATCGAGAGAAGTTCTTTAGGATTCCCATAACATGGATGCCTTCCTGGAAGAGGCTTAATGCCTCTGAGCATTGGAACTGGATATGCAGCCTCCAATTTCTCCACATACATGAATTGCCCAAGATGCAATTTGTCATATAGAATCAATTCATCTTGTTCTTGAGGCAATGAAACATACAATGCATGTGTCAAATCCGAGACCTTCAAAAAGAATCCTTGATTAGGCCAAAGATTACCTTCTCTTAACACAGGAATTATACTTCTAATCTGTAACAATACAGGTTTACAATCGCGTTTTGTGTTTCCATCAACATCCATTTCTTGAAGAAACTTCACAAGAACCCCAGATTTCAACTCTGCCATCTTCTTGAAAAAATAGTGATCAGAGAAACTCAAGATCTTGAAACATAAAGAATGCTATATAGTGTACAAGTCAACAGACTGGCTCTATGAAACATCAAATAAGTTTCTTGGATCAATGAAACTGAAATCCTGATTTTGTTCATGAAGAAGATAGAAGAATGAGTGATTATAGGCTATGAAACAGCAGGAGAGGTCCAAAAGAGGGAATTATCTGAATTTGTTGTTTTTGGTTTGTTTGATGATTTCAGATAGGAGATTTTTAGATCGTTATCTTCAAATAGACAGAGTTAGAAATAGTCAAAAGGGAAAGATTCTAGGCCCTTTGCATTGGATTATGGAATATGAACTCCTTACAACTTCGTTGTCCCAATTACAACGATAAAAATTGCAATTAGAACTCAAAAATAACAAAATAATAAACCGGGCCTGGCCTATACGTTTTGTGAAAGCACAAATCAGGTTTGGGCTGGCTTAAGAAACCGGAACTTCAAAACAATAACTCCTTCAGGGTTCAGAAAATCTTTCCTAGCGAACCATCAGCAAGTGCAAGTCAGTCTTGTAATTCTACAAAGAACGGTTCTTTTTATTGAATCAACTTGATCCCTTTTTTTGTTGCAAATTACTGATTTGGTGGGCTGCTCTATGGAAAGTAGAGTGCTGTGCTTGCAATTCCTTAGAAGGCACTCTTGCATGACTGCACATAAGTAAGACCCTTTTGCTTATATTATACCAAGCCAAGATCAAGCTGCTTTCTTACTGCAGAGTTAAATAACAAAAAATCATGATGTCTGTCATCATACTGCCTCCCTGGCTTGATTATTTTGAGAAGTGAATAAAGTATGTTGAGATGTGGTCCAATTTGATTGGTTGAGGTCAGAGTTACATTAGTGAAAACCTCTAATTTCAATACGGATTGCAAGGGTGCATTTCGGAAAGTGATCCCACGAAAGAATGCGTCAGCATAGAACAGCTGAATCCCAAAACACAACGTAGGCCTCGAAAAGACAGCTGATAATTTTCATGGCCAGGCTTCTAATGCTTTGCTTAAAAGACTCTCCACCCTAAGAAAATCGAAATAAGAAAATAAAAGAAAAGGATAGATTGAAGAATGACAGTCTGCTTTTCGTGCTCTGTAATAACTTGAAAAAACTGATGCTGGAGGTATATGTAAGTTTATACTGTCCCCGACATAAATTTGGGACCGTATCATTGTCCACAAACTAGCTTTTGTTGTTCCTAAGCATCCTAACATTATCACATCTCAAACTAGGAAGGAATCAGTCAAATTAATGGCCCATCCTATCTGTATACCTCAATCAACAAGCAAACCACCTAATTGGCATAGAAACGATGTTGGTGACATCAAGGCTAAGCTTCAGCTATAAAACCTCAGCCAATTGCTAATAATGCAAAGAAATAAACAAAACGAACTGTAAAAAAACCATGAAAAATCCAACTTTTCCTAGCACTTCTTCTCTCGTCGCTCCTAATAGTCCCTTGTTTCGCTCAGAATTTTGCTTGTGACAAGAACATTCCTGAAACGAGTCAGTTTCCCTTCTGTAACACATCCCTATCATATGAGAACAGAGCCAAGGATCTTATCTCGCGCTTGACGTTACAAGAAAAGGCGCAACAACTAGGAAATCATGCTGCTGGGATTTCCCGTCTAGGCGTCCCTGCTTACGAGTGGTGGTCTGAGGCACTTCATGGCGTGGCAAGTGTCGGTTATGGTGTACATTTTAATGCTACAGTACCAGGTGCCACTAGCTTCCCAGCTGTGATTTTGTCCGCTGCTAGTTTTAATACAACATTATGGTTTAAGATGGGACAAGTGGTGTCAACTGAGGCCCGGGCCATGTATAATGTCGGTTAGCCGGGTTAACATATTGGAGTCCCACCATTAATGTGTTTCGAGACCCAAGGTGGGGTCGGGGCCAAGAGACACCAGGGGAGGATCCTCTGGTGGTGTCAAAATATGCTGTAAATTATGTTAGGGGCTTGCAAGAAGTTGGCGAGGAAGGAAATTCAACTGGTAATAGACTTAAGGTATCAAGTTGTTGCAAGCATTATACTGCATATGACCTTGACAAATGGAAAGGTGTCGATCGATTTCACTTTGATGCCAAGGTATGTGTGAATCTTGGATATGAACTACCATTTTCACCGCATCAATGTGTTAATATGGCCAGTAGATAACTTTCCTGATGAATTCTTTCTTTCAACTGTGGTATAATTTCCCAATGACAATATTGATAACAAGGCTATTTTTGCTTTGAAGGTGACAAAGCAGGACCTAGAGGACACATTTCAACCGCCATTTAGGAGCTGTGTGGAGGAGGGTCGTGTGAGCAGTGTGATGTGTTCATATAACAGGGTTAATGGCATTCCTACTTGTGCTGATCCAGACCTGCTTAAAGGGGTTATCAGAGAACAATGGAATCTTGACGGGTTTGTTGACTTCTACTTCTTTCCTAGGCATATATGAGTACTGAATCAAGTAACAGGACAATAGAAACTTTTTTCTTTTGATTTATATATTTCATGTTTTAACTTCTGTTTTGTGTGTTTTTGGGCAGATATATTGTATCAGATTGTGATTCCATCGAGGTTTATTATGACAAGATCAAATATACAGCCACACCTGAAGATGCAGTAACCCTGGCCTTAAAAGCAGGTATACATACAATGCACTTGCAAGAATCCTTGATGACTGTCTGAAAATTGAAGATTCCAACTCTTCTTCGGTATTGATACCTTATAATGATCATGTAATACAGGTTTAAACATGAACTGCGGAGATTTTTTGCCTAGGTATACAGAAAATGCAGTCAAGTTGAACAAAATTGAAGAATCTATTGTAGACCAAGCCTTAATCTACAATTATATAGTCCTAATGAGACTTGGTTTCTTTGACGGGGACCCAAAATTACACCCATTTGGAAATCTTGGACCATCAGATGTATGTACTGAGGAACATCAAGAGCTAGCGCTTGATGCTGCAAAGCAAGGGATAGTCTTGCTAGACAATAAAGGAGCTCTTCCTTTGTCTAAAAACGCCACAAAAAACTTGGCTGTTATAGGACCAAATGGTAATGCTACCATGGCTATGATAAGCATCTATGCTGGTATACCTTGTGAATACACTACGCCTTTACAAGGACTGCAGAAGTACATCTCATCTGTCACCTATGCAGCCGGGTGTCCATTCGTGAATTGCACTGATGAATCGCTTGCTGGGCCAGCAACTAAGGCTGCTGCTACAGCAGATGTGGTGGTGTTGGTGATGGGGCTTGATCAATCTATAGAGCAAGAGGACTTGGATAGGGAGAACCTGATATTGCCAGGATATCAAGAAAAACTTGTGAAGGATGTGGCTAATGCTACAAATGGAACAGTGATTCTTGTTATAATGTCTGCTAGTCCTGTCGATATCTCTTTTGCCAAGAATGAGAGCAAGGTTGGAGGGATTTTGTGGGTTGGCTACCCTGGTCAAGCTGGAGGAGATGCCATAGCTCAGGTCATATTTGGAGACCACAATCCTGGTAATCTTTCTATTTCAATTTCCAAACCACATAATTTTCTGCATCTCATGTTTGAGCATTCTATTACCAATTTATATCTGTTTCTAGCCAAGACAAAGGTTACAAATTACCACCTTCATACTGACAATCTCTTCATCTTATCAGCCGGGAGGTCTCCTTTTACATGGTATCCAAAAGAGTACTCCGATCAAGTGCCAATGACAAACATGAACCTAAGAGCCAATGCAACTGATAACTTCCCTGGAAGAACCTACAGGTTCTACACTGGAAAACCTTTATATGAGTTTGGCCATGGACTAAGCTACTCAACTTTCTCCAAGTTTGTTATTTCTGCTCCTTCTACCTTACTAGTTCCATTGAAATCTTCTCTTAATCCAAGTGGCATTCCCTCTGTTTATTCCTCCAAACAAGACCCTTATCCTAATGGCCAAGCCATTGATGTTTCGAGTGTAAACTGCACCAATTTGCAACTTGTTCTAGTCATTGGTGTGAGAAACAATGGGCCAATGAATGGAGATCGTGCGGTGCTAATATTTTGGAAGCCACCTAAATCAGCAGAGATAACAGGTCCACCAAATATGCAACTGGCTGCATTTGACAGGGTGCATGTGAAAAAGGGCAACACAAATAATATAACCTTGGCTGTGGATGTGTGCAAGGGATTAAGTCTTGTGGATAGCGAAGGACAGAGGAAGCTGGTAATAGGACAACATACATTTATAATTGGATCCCCGAGTGGGCATCAAGTGAGGTACCATCTCATCGTTAGGCTGGCTCAAAATGGAAGCATGGGAGGATTCACATATATGTAATAGAAAGAGGATTAATTTCCCATGAGTGTCCTCATCCTGGAGTGGATGTCCTGACTCCATACCCGAGAATACCAGGCGACCCCGCGACCTTAAGCTTAAGATAGCTAGTATTTATGCTATTTGTACTCGAAATTTAAAAGAAAAGGAAAAATAAATAGAATAATGGAAAACGCTAGAGCTAGAGGAAGGGTTTGAACTTTCAAGCTTATGATTAACAGCCACACGGACTAATAACTGAGCTACTCCAACCTGGTCTTTTTTCTTCTTTTTTTTGTGACGCAGGAGTTTGTTCTATGATAAGTGGATTTTCACGACTTGGTGAGGTTCCGACTCAAATATGGCAGCGTGTAGTTATGGCATTTTAACTTTAGAAGGTGGCTAGTTCAAAACTATTTCAGGAAGATTCTCATCTATTTTCTCTCCCTTCACCATAAACCACAGTAAACAGCACAAACCACTAAAAACAAAAATGAAAAAGATCTAAAGACCCTGAAATGTTTTAACTTTCCAGTCCTTCTTTTAGAACACCACATGATTTTACCCTCGCAAATCGCACTCATGGTGCTGGAGTACAAAATCATACTAAAACATAACAAAGTGAAAATTTGTCGACTTCATTGATGACTGCTGGAAGAAACATCCTTCTGCACTGTGATAACTGATACAAGAGGTTATCAGGACTCAAGCAAGTCTAGATGCCTTAACAAGCTACTGATCAGTTGGCTGAGCAGATCCGTTACCATGTAAGGAAAAAACATGCATTCAACATCGTTGACTGAATCCTTGATTTCCTTTACAATAACATCTATTACAACCATGGTAAGCAAATCCTTGGTTTTCACAGTTGTTGCTAAAAAAACCGAGTGGGAAAGAAAACGGAAAGAAAAAAAAAAGTTTCTAGACATAAAAATGCAAGTAGGCTAAGGTTTCCAAAATTCTTTTGACAGATAAGTCATCATCACGACACATCCAACACAACTACTTGTCCAAATACTCCACAATTTAAAAAAAAAAGGGTGATTTCAATATTGTCAAAAACATTTTTTTTACACCATATGAAATATATAATATAAACTCAGATCGTAAACTCAAATCGTAAAATCACAAGAAAAATATTTTAACTATTTATATATTGACAATTTCAGTCAAGTAGTTAATAATAATATAACACAATTAAAATAAAAGTGAAATAAACAATACAAATGTCCAAATACCTTAAAATACATAATTCAAATAAAAATTCATACATGGTTTAAATAACTTAAAAATACAAAAAGAAAAAAAATAAGACTGAACAATTATGTTTTATTGATAGAGTTTCAAAACATTTTATAGAGAACAGGTCTTGAAACACACTGCAGACAACTAGTAAGATGATACAACATTCTAAGGTATATCACCAACTTCAAAAAAAAAAATTAACAAAGACCAATACAGTGAACCCGTGACAACGAGAACAAAAACATACAAAATGATATCAATTTAATCTCATGCCACCTCACCTTCCATCTTTTTTATGTTAGTAACAAGTCCTAGAAATAATGTTCAAATATCCCACCAAGCAAGACATGTATTTCAAGTTCTCTCTGAGTCTTTGTCGTCTTTCTTTGTAGTTAACAAATGGTTAGTCTAAAACATAGTATTTCTCTCTATATAAGTATTCATATCTCTTATTTTACTCATTTGATTCCTCACCATCTACCTCTATCTTCCCATGGTTTCGATCCTCCGATCATGCCTTCCCAGCCTAAAATACAATATAAGGCTTTCCTATACCCAAGATCCTCTAATGCTGGTGTTAGTCTGCTAAGATTGAAAATTTGAGATTTAGGCAACGGGGAAAGGGGAGATTGGGGAGTGAGGACTATATAGTGGAGTGTCAGGGGACTAGGACAGGGAGGCAGTAAATTTTTTAACTTTTGCGGGTTAAAACTCGAAATCGGTCGAAATCGGTCAAATTCGTAAAATCGATCCGATTTTACCGATTTTAACCGAGTTTGACCGATTTCGAGTTTTAACCCAATTTAACACGTTATATACATGTTGACTCGTAAAATCGTAAAATTTTAAAAGTCAACTCGTGATTTTAACAACCTTGGGTGATTCCCTGTCACCTTTTATTAAATGGAACAAAGAAATTAACCCAGTTAATTACATAAACATTAAACCCTAATCTGGTTGGCAAAAGAAGAAGAAACAATCTATCCTAGTTGATTAAAGAAAAAAATTGAAAAAAAAATAGATTAATAGAAAGTTTCACGAATTTGTCGTCGCTCAGAGCACCGATAGAGAACGTGTACATCTATTCTTCTTGAAACCACTTGAATCTCATCATCCACCAGGAAAGGATGGATGTTGTCCTCCAACAAATGAACAATTATTTTGATACAGAAAGTGTTGGCCATTAACAGTAAAGGAGAGTTGGCCTCCAACTGAAGTTTGGTGCTGTCTTTTCTTTTCATAGAAATAATAATATAATAAAACAAAACAGACTTGTTGCTACCAACTGTTGATGGCTGAGGAGTTTACGATGAGCAATTAGTTCTAAATATTTTCAATTTTAACTTACAAATGGCGATGGATTAAATATTCGTTATATATCCTCAATACTACCATCACAAAAGTCAATCCATCTAAGATGCACACAGATAATCTCAGTTTCATGAAGAAACTACACAAAACAACGTGCCATACAGACACCATACTTCAATCCTCCAAATAAACTAGCACTCCCTTATAAATAAAAGATATAAATATAGTTATCTCTATTAATCTTCTTTGAAGTCTTGGTCTTCTTGTTCACATGTCCCCTATCATAAAAAATATAGGCATAATATGTACCAGATGACATCAATCCCAACTCTTGCATATTATTCCCACCAAGTGAAAGAGTCTTCACTTTGTTACTAAGTGTTATACACTCACCTCACCGAGTATTGTGTCTCTTATATAACTAACTTAGAATGTGTTTGGTGCAAGCCGCGTTCCCAAAAAATTCAAATTTTTTTTTTTGCTAAAATTTAATATGGTTTGTACGTTTTGGATCGTTTTGATGTGCTGATATCAAAAATGATTTTTAAAAAATAAAAAAAATCATTGGCATGTATTTCGGCACAAAAAGTTATTTGAAAAGCAACCTCTATCACACTGCCAAACACATTCTTAAACAGCTATGATGACTTTACAAACTCTGGAGAGCATGTATAAAATGTTAGAAGCATCTTGGAGCTAGTGACAATAAAAAGTGAAGCCATGTGTAGGATTTTCCTTACAACTTTTTGTGGGAATGATAAGGTGTGATATCATAGCCTCTGGTTTCGTCCTAGATTTCCATGATCTCTGTATGAAGTCTATCTCTCATTTTAGCACCAACATTCCTTCCAAAAAGAACACTACAAGGCTCTTTTCAATCGCACAACAAAATGATAAAAACACAAGGGCATAACTTTAGAGATTCAACGAGGAAAAGTAAGCGCGAAGGATTTGCTTGAACCCATCACCATCGATGCCCTGGTCAATGAAGTTTATAACTATTTTTTTATAAGAAAGGTTATACACACTCTTTGACAAAAATCTCTTTAGCGTCAAACACATTACGAAAAATTAGATCATGGTGGAAGAAGTTAGTGTGATCAGAAAGGGTCACTCACACTTCCATACACAAGAAAAGTCTTCATCACACTTTCAATATCCAACTAGAGCTTTTAAAAGAAACACCAAGAGGCACATTCATGATTGTCTGACATTTCTCGAGCTCGTGACCACACCTCTCACAACGACATGTGCTGATGTGTTGGCTGTCATAAAGAGAAAAGACTTCCTGCAATACCCACCTCCAATAAATAGTGTTCAAACACAAGGAACCTCAACAAGTTCTGTCTTTTTCATCATGACCATGGACATGACACCGAAAAGTGTCATGCACTCATAAAAGAGATAGAAAGATTGATCTCTAAATGATACCTTTAAGAATTTACAAAGGAGGAGATACAATGTGAACAAACAGTAAACAATTCTTGTGATGTACTACCTCGGATAAGATAAATCTAATAAATTGTATCTCCATCATCTTTTGAATTAAAAAAAATAGTGCATCTCCATGTCTCAAAACCCAAAAAGTCTCCATGAAATTTCCATGAAGAAGTCTCCATTAATCTCTTTTATGTTGCCAGGTCCCTGTGACCAATTTTCTTCAGGTCTCCGTGACTAATTTTCTCTAGGTTCTAGTGACCACCGTCTTCGGGTCCCTGTGACCAACTATCTTTATGTCCTTATGACCAACTTTCTCCACATCCTGCAACTACTGCCTCCAAAAAAAACCATGGATCTTTCTTCATAAAACATTGGCAATATCTCTAACAAATTCAAAAAACAAGCAAAAGTACCATTTATATACATGCATACACTATAAGTATTTTCTCCCATTCTCTAGCTAGTTGAAGTCTTCTAAACATGTATGTTTAAAAGACTTCAGGGGGGAATGATAATACAAAAAAAATACAGGTATGTTGAAATTTGGTTAGGCTATGATCCAACTTGGCTATTTTAGCTTAGTTGAGCCACGGTCCAACCAAGTTATTTTGGCTTGGTTGGGCCACGACCCAACCGAGCTACCCCTCCTTTCTCTCACATGTCCTTCTTTTCTTTCTCTTACTTTGATTATGCCCAACCGAGCTCAAGCTTCAGTATGACCAAACTTGCTCACCTCAATTTACTATCCATAAATAGTAATATTCATGAATAGTATTTTTTTTCAATGTATTTCTCATATATATATTTTTCAAGAATATGTATTGTAAGGTTTTGAAGAAAAAAAGATGATTATTCATCAAAATAACACTGTCTAGAGAATATTTTCAATGAGACATGTAACATATATCTCTTCTCTATAAACAAAAAAAAATAACATATTTATCTTTTTAAATTTTCAACTACTTATCACTGGAGAAAAAAATTTTAATTTCAACTTAAACATCAAAATATCTTTTATTCTAGAAAAAACTTGTGCTAGAGATACAACACAAACTCATAACTCTTAGTCTCAATATTTTTACTAGAAGTTTTTCAACTTTACTTGTTTAGTGATGTTAAGGACAGTGACAAAGTATCCACCAACCCCATTGTTTATTGCTAAAGCAACCTTTCAAAGTCGATTTCCACATGCGTTTATGTAATTATCTATCGACCATGAGTTCTTTTAAATCGGATTTTTTTTATTAAATAAATAGTCAATTGCATGTCCGGTCTTCTTAATGACCAAAATACAACTTCGATGGTTCGATTTGTTATCATATTAATTTTAATATATTTATTTAAATCAATTTTATCCTTTCATGCATGTTAATTAAGTTTCTAATCTATCATTTAGGTAAGGTTTTTAAACTAATTTATCAAAATCAATCACGTAATTTACACACAATAACAACCGCTACTCCCATTTGATGATTTTCTTGAGTCTCTGTTGTTTTACACCTAAACCGGTGGCAGGTGATCGAGGGAGAAACGTCACAACTGCTACTCCCATTTGCTAAGGATGATCGCAAGCTCGAGGAGCCGCACACATTGAATAAGACACAGACACGCTATTAATTTTGACTTCTCAATTGGCAAGCCACCAAACCAAAATCAAAACTATAACATCCTTTCCAACTGGTGATTTGCCTACCTTTCACGATTAGGGTCGGCTAATTCCTCCTCGATTAATGAACCGAGTCTATTTTTTAATGTTTAATTTGTTGACACCGTGTTTTTGTTTCATAGACTTCTTCAGTTTATTTGACCTTACGATTCTCAAATCAAAAATGGTAAACGTTTCTAGCACTAATGACAGATGAGCTCCAGTTCGGTCGATTTCCTTTTAGCACAGAGTTGTTTACTGTATAACATATCATCTGCTAGCTGTCAGCATTTCAATGAAGAATTTTCAAAGGCCCGACGTTTATTTAACAAAACTTCATTGACCAGAACATTTATCCTCCTACCGTTATCCACTAGTGCCAATTATATGGTCGCTATAAATATAGGTTGTTCCGTGACATTTCAAGCATCATCAAATCGCACTTTCATATCTACGACGTTTTATCCGTGATAGTTAAGTAGAGCACTGCAAGGAGAGAAGAAAAAAGTGATGGAAGGTTTGATTCCATTTCTTCTCCATTCAATCAAGAAACAGAAGCCTCATAACAGTTACAGGTCTCTCTCCATGGGGTCGAGCCGTAGCTACCGTTTGTTGATGGGAGGTGAAGGGGAGTCGGTTAGTGGTTCATCTCATCGGCGAACCAGGTCAGACTACCAGCCACCACCCATGGAGTCTTTGGAGCTGCGGGCCAATTTAGATTTTCTCCGATCTGGGAGCTTGAGGAAACGTTCTGTGAACTCTCCCCCGATGACTGGCGGCTCGAAGTTTGATGCATATCCTCATCAAATGGGCAAGCAAGTGAACAACAAAGCTAATATTCGACAATAAGAGATTCGAAGTATTGAAGATGACTCAACAGTATTGTTCTTGATTCTTTTGTATTATTACTTTATATCATGTTCTTCTGTACTTTGTTGCAAGATAATTGTGTATCCGAAAGGAAAAAATAGGAAATTGTAAATTAATTTCATAATAATAATATACTTTGATTCCAAAACCGAGTTAACTAGGTGTTTATTAGGAACATATACGCACTTGTAGAGAGTGTTTGAAAGTAGTTATTTCTGGGAGTGTTTTTTATTATAAAATATATTAAAATAATATTAATTTATTTTTTAAAAATTATTTTTAACATGATCTAAAAATATTAAAAAATATATTAATTTAAAACAAAAATAAAAAAAAAATTAAATTTTTTCAAAATTATTTTTGAAATGTACTACCTAATAGCGTTAAAATCACTTTTCATTTCTTAAGGATGTTAATTGATTATTATCATCTATATCATATGACATTAATTCTATATCACATGTTAAAATATGCAGAAACATTGTAATTTGTAAGAACATAACGATGCTATACAATAGGAATAGTCAAAATCATACTATGAAACATCCTTGAGTATCGGATATGGCTCTAAAAATTGATGATGCTCCGAATAACTTTTCTTGGACCTTAATTGGTTTTCTAAGCTATAGACATTGGTGTTTATTGTAAATCAACACTTTAATAGTTAATTCAGTATAATGTTTTAAAAATGTTTTTTTATATCATAAAATATAAAAGAATAATTTTTTATATAAGTGTTGTCAACATGAATAGTAAAAAAAAAACCAGAAAAAAAAAGAGAAAAAAAGAGAAGAAGAAGACATAAAAATGCATTTATACCAAATCATTAATGGACTCAGTAGTCAAAATTAACTTTGGGCTTGGTTTGTCTGTAATCGAACCAAACTTAGCTTGAAAAAATCAAATCAAACAACAAGATAAGCCTGGTTAGCTTGATTTGACCAGAGTCAAATTGAGCTTGAAATAGTTGAAAGCAAGCTCAAAATAAGTTTGATTGAACTTCATTTGATCATGTTTAGATTAAGAAACCATTTGGCAACGTGGTTGCGTCTATGTTTCGTGCGATTTCATGCAACAAGCATGCCTCCACTGTTCACTGAACAATTTTATTTTTTTTTTGAAAACAGTGGAGGCATGCCTCCACTGTTCGCTGAATTGGTTTTTTTTTAAAAAAAAATCAGTGTAGTTAATTGATTTCACTCGCACTGTTCACGTGAACGTGAACAACAATTTTTTTTGTTTTTTTTAAATTAGTTTAAGGTGAATTAAATTTACTCATACTGTAATCTTAATTTTATTTTTGATAATATTTTATCTAATTTTGTAGTTCTTGTTGGATGAATTTTGTATGTAATGGAATTGTAGATAGTTTTTTGTTAAAGTAATTTTTTATATATAAAGTGTGATTTATTTCATGATGTAATAGCAATATTAAATCCACAATATTTAAATTAAAAACCATCAATATTAATATATATTTTTTAAAATTATTTTATAACCTCAATTTCAAAAGCATTCTTAACCAAACACATTAAAACTATTTTTTCTTCAACCTCAATTTCAACCACAGTTTTAACCAAACACCTATTTTTTCAAACCAACCTCAACTAAAAGTACTTTTTATAAAACAACTTTTTTTAAACCACAACCACAACAGTTACCGCAATACCAAACACACTCTAAGTCCGGAGGAGTTCATCAAAACTAAAAGGTTCAAAACCAGCTCACGAGATTAACTTAAACTCAAATGACATTTTTTTTTGTATTGAACTTTTATAATAAAAAATATTTTAAAATATTGACTGTTTTATTTTTGATTATTTTTATATATGTTTGAGCAATATTAAATTTATATATATCATGTACATTATATCAAAATTATTAAAAATCATTAACAATATATTAAAACGCGTGCGCCATAGCTTCCCACGCCTTTTAATTATACTTATATATAATAATAATTATTATAATTATAATTATATAATTATATTATAATATATATATATATATATATATATATTTTGTTTTCATTTTTTTTGTTTTTATTTATTATTATTTTTTGTTTTTTATGCCTTTATGGTTTTTTTTTTTTTGCTTTTTTGTTTGTGTTTTTTTCTTTTAATGAATTTTTTTATTTAATTTAGTTTGTTAATGGTAATTTTTTTTATTTAGTTATTAGACTTTCATGATACGGATCCTAAGTTTGACAGGTTAACCTGGTTTGACGAGTCCCAGAATTTTATTTTTTTTGCTTGTTTTCTTTTTAATTAATTTTTTTCATTTAGTTTAGTTTGTTAATGTTAAATTTTTTTCTATTTAATTATCATACTTTTATGTCACATATCCCAAGCCTGACAAGTTAACCCAGTTAATTATGGGTTAACCCGTTAATTTTTTTTTTTTATTTAGTTATCAAACTTTCATGACGCGAATCTAAGGTTTGACGAGTTAACCTGGTTTAAAGGGTTAACCCAGTTAATTCAGATTTTTTTTTTCCTTTTCTTCATTAGTTTTTTCTTCCCGTTGATTTTTTTATTATTTTTTTTTTAAAATAATCTATTTAATTATTACACTTTTATAACACGACCTTACAGCCAGACCCACATCCAAGGCTCTTGGGTCTGGTGTTGCAACCAGACTCACTTAAACTTGAGTCATGTAAGTTTAATATTATTATAAATATTATAAATATTACTATTGGGTCAAGTGTTGCAGTTAGACCAAAGGCTCTTGGGTATATCTTTGTAGAAAGACATAACACTCTTAGATCTTAGCATTTTTTGATATTTTTTATGCAAGAAAAAAAATAATCCGTGGCATATGCTTTTGTTTTGTTTTTCTTTTCTTTTCTTTTTTAAGCCTTTTACTGTGGACTGCACAGTGCAGTCCACAGTGAAAAAGCTGATGCCTTTAGTTTTTTTTTTCTTCTTTTGTAATTATTCTTTTAATTTAGTTTCTTAATATTAAATTTTTTTCTGTTTAATTATTAGACTTTCATGACACGGATCCTAGGTTTGACGGGTTAACATGATTTGACGGGTTAACCCAGTTGATTCAGATTGTTTTTCTTTTTCCTCATTAGTTTTGTTCTTCCGATTTCATCTTATAATATTGTATGCAGTCCACGGTGAAAAGGCTGATACCTTTAATTTTTATTTTTTTTGCTTTTTTTTTTCCTTTTATGTCTTTCACTGTGAAACTGCACAGTCCAGTTCACGGTAAAAAAGTTGATGCCTTTTTTTTTTCTTTTTAATTAATTTTTTTATTTAGTTTGTTGATATTAATTTTTTTTCTATTTAATTATTAGACTTTCATGACACGGATCTCAGATTTGACGAGTTAACCCAATTAATTCAAAATTTTTTTCTTTTTCTTCATTAGTTTTTTTCTTAATGTTGGTTTTTTTTCTTTTTAATTAATTTATTTAAGTATTACACTTTTATGACACAACCTTGCAGCCAGACTCATATCCAAGACTATTGGGTTTGGTATTGCAGCCAGACCCACTTAAACTTTGATCTTTCAAGTTTAATGTTATTATAAATATTACTTTTGAGTCAGGTGTTGCAGTCAAACCTAAAACTCTTGAATATACCTTTGCAAAAAAACCTAATAATTTTAAATCTTAGCTTTTTTTAATATTTTATATGCAAAAAATTGACCCATGGCATCGCCCGGGTCATGTAACTAGTCTGATCTAAAGCTTGTGTTTATGGATTAATAGATTAAACTAAATTAATTTAAAATTACATTGTTTTATGATTTTTTTTTAAAAGTAAAATAAGGTTTTTTTGATCGAGTTAAATAAATTATCTGCTATTTAATTTAATTTAAAATCTAATCCATGAATGAATAAATGACTGGGTTGATACATCATATGGAGCCATGTTTAATAACAGTGCGAGAGAATTACAATTTTGATTTTTTGAAGCATATGGTTGCTTCGGAGGTGGGCTGCGATGGTTGGCCCATGCGTCCATTACCCCAAGTGCATCACGGTTCACAATACACGTCGTTTAAACAAGGGAATATGATTAATTTCAATTAACTACCAGATAGAAACGACATCGTGTTGAAGCTGGAAGCATGTTTTGTGGCGAAGACATCACCAGAACCAGGATGCGAGACAGAGAGAGAAGAAAGAAAGAAAACCCCAACAGACAACAGAGAAAATCGAAGGGCTAAACTGTTACTAATATGGGCGTTGGATCGATTTTCGACGGTCCTGATGTAAGGGCAGAGTTTGAGAAAGCAGGCATCAACACTCACTTCATTCCCTTTATTTGGAAGTAAGTAATTACAAGAACGCTGTTTTTTCCCTTCTTTTTTTGAAATTAATGTCCCTTGATTTTTATTTTTTTTTGGATTGGTTAAGGTATGTGATTAAGAACCCTAATTGTGAATGGGATGATATACCCGATTTACCCTCAGCTGCATACTCACTTTTGCGTTCCAAGTTCAAAACTTCTACTTCAAGTGTTGACTCTGTTATTAACTCTAATGATGGGGTCACCACCAAACTTCTCGTTAAGCTTCAGGTACTGCTCTACTTACTTCTTTAGTTTCATTGTAACTCTGATGATATTTTGTTTTACTGAAAAGATAAATTAAGATGAGTTTTAGGGTTGAAATTGTGTGCTTGTGTGTGTTTTTATTGGCGCTGTTATTGGTCTTTCTTGATCTGGGTTTACATTATGATGATTAATCATTAGAATGGAGCATTTGTGGAGGCGGTGATTATGAGGTATGACACCCGGTTGGGGAAATATTGTGGGAAACCCCGTCCTGGTGGTCCAAGATCGACTTTGTGCATATCATCTCAGGTATGAATGTTGTATCCGTGTTTCATATATATATATAGAAATGTAGCCTTGCAAAGCTGTAGCATTTTTTGCATGTATATGTGTGACTTGAGCCGATTCAAAACTTTATTGACCAGACAAGTTTTGAATAGCCTTGCACAACATTGCTTTCTTTTTTTACAGGAAAGCAGAAAATTTGAGTCATTGTTCATTTTTAATTCAGTGCATTGATTGCAACTTAAGATGAAGCTTGGCTTGTGTTTGAAAAATGATATTTTTGGCCATCTCTTGTCCCTTATTTTAATCTGTAGGAAGTTTTCCTTCACCTTTGATTTCTTGTGTCTCCTTGCTTTTGTTGGTTTATGCATATAGGTGCTGCTCATGCACAATGTTTGTTTTAACCTCTTCTCTTTCTATTGTAGGTTGGATGTAAGATGGGTTGCAAATTTTGTGCAACTGGAAGTATGGGATTCAAAAACAATCTCTCGTCGGGAGAAATTGTTGAGCAATTAGTTCATGCCTCTCGTTTATCACAAATACGGAATGTTGTTTTTATGGTCAGCACCCCCCCCTCCCCAATTGCAATTTCCGAGCCTTTATATTGGTCCAAAATGAGGTTTGAAATTGAGTCTAAATTCTTGATTTTCTGTTATGTGACTAGGGCATGGGGGAACCACTGAATAACTACTCTGCCTTGGTGGAAGCAGTACGTGTTATGTCAGGAGTTCCGTTTCAGCTATCTCCAAAGAGAATAACTGTATCAACAGTAAGTGCACTGACATTGTTTTGCCCTGCTCTCTCCTAGATGAATTTCTTGTCACATCTACTTCCAGTAGAATTTGAAAGATTGGGCCCTTGTTGCCCACACTTTCTGGATATCATCCTCAATTATCACATATCATCAAGCCTGTAACGTTTACAATGTTCTAGGTTTTGAGATTTGATGAAATCCATAATTTCTTAACTAAATCTACTACAACTGTTTCTTTTACCTTATCATTGTTGTTTTGTCATCTTCATCTTTGTTGTTTCCTTCTCTTGGCCTGCTCATAGCTTGCAATTGAAGAATCTTGGGTGGTTAAGCTTTGTGATTTACCTTTAACATATAAATATATGAAAATGCAATTTTGTGCATATGAGTTTATTTTTAATTTAGTAAATGGGATCTTTTAATGGTCCTGTTAAGCACACAATTTGTAATTTTGGAAATGGAATGTTGTGAGGACATCATATGTAGTAGTTGAGACAAGATTCCTTATACTGTCATTTTTTACTGTCTGTTTTTATCTCTTCCACTTTTATTTGATATATTTGACATGGATTTCATAATCTATTAAACTCGAACTGTTCCTAAGGAGAAGTATGTAGTTTGGTTGAAATTTTTAAATTGGTTTATTGAATGACTTACAAGCATACCGGTTCAATCTTATCTTCTGTAGGTTGGAATAATTCACGCTATCAACAAGCTTCATAAAGATTTACCTGGATTGAACCTGGCAGTGTCCCTACATGCACCAGTTCAAGATGTTCGCTGTCAGATAATGCCTGCAGCTCGGGCTTTCCCTTTGGAAAAACTCATGGATGCTCTGCAAGTATATCAAAAGAACAGGTAAAACTTTGCTAGTCTTATGTTTCTGTAATTCATTTCTAAATTACATGTCTTTGCAACTTGTTTATTTCACAGCTGGTCTTTTAATTTTTAGTAAGCAGAAGATTTTTATTGAGTACATAATGCTTGATGGGGTGAATGATGAAGAGCAGCATGCCCACCAGCTAGGCAAATTGCTTGAGACATTTGATGTGGTGAGCTCTTAAATTTGAGTTTAAGCATCAAATTTTTATATGTAATGGTGCTATGTGTGGAACTCTATAACAAGGCTTGAGATCTGGTTTTGTTGCTTGCTGAGTGTCAAAATCTTTAAGGCATTGAAAAACTGTACGTGCAGAATAGGGTGCGAGTCCTAATTATCTAAGAACAGCTTTTCATCTTGCAAACCAATTTAATTTTGAGTATTATCTCTAAAGAAATTTCTACTGACTTACACTCAATGAGCATCTGCATATTCTTCTATTTGCTCATAACTACTTATCTTTTTTTGTCATTCATGAATCGTGATAGTTTCGATGTCACTTCACAGAACCTACTTTTCTATTGGTTACAGATTCACATCCCATTTTTTTATTCATTGACTGGGAGTTTACTATGAGTTAGAAAAACATATTTTGATGATGGAGAACCAAAACACCTGGAACCAGTCAGAATCATAAGTACTTTCTAGATCACTAGATTGAGGAATTTAAGCAAACCCCAGTTTATAATTGTGAACTCAAATCATAGTATTTGAATTTCTCTCTTGAAGAAAAGAAACTCTCGCAGGATGGAACACACCAAAAAATTTGTTTTAACTTTCTAATTTTGCTCTGGCGATACTGACTGGCAGGGTTAGTGGATGAGCTTCATTATGATGTTTATGAACCTAAATTCCCAACTGTGGACATACCTTAATGATTTTAAGGTATGATGAATGACAATGAAAGATTTGGTAGGCTGAACTCTTCTGAAGGAATTTAATTACGCTTATTTCATAATTTTCATCCAGCTTACACTTTGAATGCTCTGTGGCCCATTGTGTCTTTTATGAGTTGTCCTTTTGCATTATTGTTGTCACTTTCACTTATCTTTGCTCATGTTTTCAGTTGTGATTTCATAACTATCATTAGCTGCAGGCTATTTGAAAATACAATTTCATTCCCATTCAACTTTTTTACTTTCCAAGCAGGTCGTGAATTTGATACCTTTCAATCCAATTGGTAGTCTGAGTCAATTCAGAACCAGTAGCGAAGAGAAAGTGTTGAGATTCCAGAAAATTCTTAGAGGTGTAAATAACATCCGGACAACAGTTCGTAAGCAAATGGGTCAGGATATAAGTGGTGCTTGTGGTCAGCTGGTGGTCAACTTGCCTGATGAGAAGAAGCCTCCAAATTTCGGTGTAACTGATATTGAAGACCTTGTTTCACGCAGATGAATGAATTAGTCGAGGTTATATAGTCCCACATTGTTCGTGGAATTTTGTTTTCAAAAGGAGGCCATGCATGGATAAAGTTCTAGTTGCACTGTTGAGGTTCTTGATGATTTTTCTTGGTATTATTGAAAATATGATCAAATCACTAGCATACTGTGTGCATGAGAAAACTTGTAATACATCTACAGAGACATCTCGGGTCCGAATATCTGAACCACCACGAGTCCATGGAAACGAGCATGTTGATTCCATTCATGAACCCCGCGGTTGCCTGCCGGATGCAGCTCCACGATTCAAAACCTGCATATGTGAGTCTTGAGGGGTCATGGTCGGGTCAAGATATGTGTTTGGACTGAAATTAGAGCCTGGCCTCACTTTTGCCGAATCGTATCACTGCCATTTCAAAATCGAGACAAGAAATTACCAAATGTTTTTTACCTAAATGTTAATAAATGACTCTGGACACAGGAAATACTTGCCGCGCCCCCAGCGGTTGTGTACCTTCTCCGAGGATCTCGAGTTCAAATCCCCCTTGAGGCCAGGAAAAAAAAACATGAGAAGGTACAGTAAACGTCTCCAAAATGCGATCAAAACGATGAGCCATAAGCAGGGCGTTCGCACAACATTTAAATCTTGATAGGGGGGAATGCCAATACAAAAAAAATTAAAAAAAAAATTCACCTCTTGATATAATTATCTTGATATAATTAAGAGTATATTCGGTAGTACAATAGCGATTATTTTTTAAATAATTTTTTATATTAAAATACATGTAAATAATATTTTTTTTATTTTTTAAAAATTATTTTTGAGCACATCAAACAATACAAAATATATAAATTTTAATTAAAAAAAATTTAAATTTTTTTAATAACACGGTTTACACCCCTCCCAAAACGGTTTCTAAGAAACACAACGGGCACTGCATTATGCAGATCAAAAACTTCACGCCATCCTCTGTATTCCTATGAAGCCATGAGTCTTTCGATTGTTGCAATTTGATCCTCTTCGTTCTTGGTGGTCGGACTCCTGTTAGCATCATCAAACAAATCATGCTTCCATTTCTCTCCTTGCATACCACTTGGGCGATGACCTTGCCTCTCACTGAATCTACCTTTTCCCCTATAATTTCCACCACCATATCTTTCTCTTGATGGACGGCCACCCCTCAGCATGTCTCCTCTATTTCCAGCAGCTGGCCTTTCAGATCTGTCTATATGGCGTGGGTTATGGTCTCTTTCCTCCCTACTTTCACTGATGGACACAGGACGAGCAGAATGGCTTGATGTTGGAGGTTCCACAGCTGCTTTGTCAGGATTGTCAGTCGTCACTGGAATCTTCTTCTCCCTAAACGCTGGTCTGTTCCTCGCATGTGGTGGTGGCTCAGCCTCCATTTTCAAGTAACCATCATGGTCCCATACAGTGTGGTTATCTCCCTTACCTCGTGGTTTCTCCTCTTGTTGCCGTGAATCATAAGTTGCTGGCCTGTTTGCTTCGCTTTCGTCCCGATCATCCTTTGAATCCCTAAATCGGCATTCTTTAAAAGAAAAGAACATTGGAACAGTGAGTGAATATGTTTGAAGAGAGAGAGGAAAAAAAAAACTAAACATAACAAGTCAAAGAATTAGGAGTCCTGGAAGTGAAATCTGGAACGCACCTGCAGCAGCTCTCCTGCCAGAGCTTCGACCAGCTTGCCCGGCTTTACCATGCTCATTGTGCTGTTAAAAGACATGCACAGGCAAGCCTAAGATTGTTATATACACGGAGTTTCGAAGGTATGGGCCGGACAACAATCCCGCTACATCAGCACAGAAAAAAAAGATTTGAATACACTGAATAAAAAACCAGTAATTAAGATTGAGAGAAATACAGCTCATTTACCAATGCTACTCATTTACTACTGCAAACAATCAATTACGTAAATGCAAGACTCTAAAATCTATTTTCATCACACAGCACAAATATTCATAGAGACTAACTACTACTGTATTAGAGATCCATCTTGCCCAAAGAGCGCAAATCTAATACCTCACCAGCTCCTTCCAAATTCCAATCATTGAAAGAATTCATGCAACACATTAGCTTCAAAACATCTACGATATAGTCGATTTGTCAAGAAAGAAATCAAAAGAAGGTGCTGTTTTTAGCAAAAGTTGAATTTTGACTCAAGAAAATAATCATTACAAAGACAACCATTAAGATACTGTATACTATGAATAGCATTTCATGAAAGCAGAGAAACAATACCAAGCCTCTAAGTTCAATGGTGACTACAAACTCAAATCTTCAATTTCCATAGGCACCCAAGCATAGCTTAGCTTTTCTGAACTTAGTATCCCTATTGTGCTAGATTCACCTCCTATTGGATAATGACATTGACACACCCAAAAAAATTCAATAAAACCGCATACCAACAGTAACTTCAAAAAAAAAAAACTGAAAGTAAGATCGAGAACGAGGCACAGCAGTTGGGTTAGAACGCTTGCTTCCTTCACTATGTCCATTTGGTTTCTTGTCCGTTTCTTTTCTCACACCACCAGACTCCACCTTAGCAGAATCGGGTTCCAAAGGAGCCTCAGGAGGCAATGTATCTTGCAACCGGCGCCGGTTCTTTGGATCCAAATTAGAGTCAGCTGTTACTCTTTCTGTCTCTGGTTTTCCATCTCTCCTGACCTCTTAGGACTTTAAGAAACCAAACATCCCACAAACATCACCAAAAACATCATATTCAAGTCACAAAGGCCATGTTTGGTTCTATAAAAAAAAAACCACTTCATGAATTAAGTGATTCTTTAATTTTCACTGCGTAGCAAAAACAATGAAGAACATCCAAACACTAAGGCTATGGTTGGTTCAAACCAAGAAAACCGACATCATGAATTGCAGTCACAGAATCACTGTAGAGAAACAAAAAGCAGGGCGTGCATTATATTAAGGTCATGTTTGGTTTTATCAAAAAGAACCCAACACCTAAAACCCTGAGAGATTACCTGGATTCTCTGTCGAAGCCTGAACGGTGTCGTTGAGAGACAGGATCGCGTTCTCGACGATACATCGTGTTATGGAGAAGGAAATGATAATAGAACAGGGATTTATGAGAGAAATACTGTGAGGATGTCCCCACTGGATAAGTTGCAGAAAGGCAACGTTTATTTTCACGTTTTTAAATTTTTTTTTATTTTAAATTAATATATTTTTGATATTTTAAAATTATTTTAAAGTATTAATATTAAAAATAATTTTTTTAAAATAAAAAATATTATTTTAATATTAAAAAACATTTTAAAAAATAATCATAAGAAACCTCTAAAAATAATCTGTCACCTTGGCTACACGATTAAGCTTCTATGACTATAAAGTTGGCTTGGTTTTTTAGTCTTAACCGTCCCTTCTTATTAATAAAAAAACTCTAAATATTTAAGCTTGTTTTTGTGACATTGACTTAATATTATTTGGTTTCTTGCTTTGCTCAATCATTGTAACTTGAGGATAATTTTTTATAATATTTTTTATTTAAAAATATGTTAAAATAATTATTTTTTATTTTTTTAAATTAATTTTTGATATTAGTCCATTAAAATAATTTGAAAACACATAAAAAAAAATTAATTTGAAGAGAAAAAATATAACAATTTCGAATTTTTTCAAAAAAAATTTTAAAACATAAAAATAAACAGGCTCTTAAGGATTTCTAGGACTTTTTTTTTTCTTTTTAATCTTATAAGTGTTTTGTTTGGATATCATTGCTATAGGGTCTGGTTTTTGCAAACTTGTTTTGTTTTCATTTCGTGTCCTAACAGAAAGCACTAAACAATTAAAATTGAAAAATGTGGACTGTGTTTGGTATTATGATAGTTTTTGTGGTTGTGGTGTGAAGAAAACAATTTTGAAAAATCATTTTTTTCTTGTGATTGGTGTGGTTGAAATATATGTTTGGTTAAAATTGTGGTTGAATTTTATATTCATTAAAAAGCATGTTCAAGGCGTTTGGTTAAAAATTGTTGTTAAAATTAAAGGTAATATAATTACCTAAAAGTACATGAATCATATTTTTAATTTCTGATTACATAAAGGTTAATTTCACTACCAATACATTGTAAAAATGTCCAAACAAATTACAACAATAATTTTATTGTCTGTAATCACGTCACGTACATAATCCATATGGGAAGGCTTGTGGTTTCCATGGGTTTGTGAATGTGGAGTCATATCAGTTAAAACATTCTTAGGAACAAAATCGGGATGACGATCAAATTCTTGCAGTGACGTTCTTCTAATGTAGTTATATATTGTCATGGATGTAACAACAATCTGAACTTGCTCTTTGTAAGGAAACGAAGACATATTCTATAAAATTCTTCATTTTTTTTTCCAAACTTCAAATGTATGTCGTATCACACAACGTATTGAATAATGGACATGAATGAAGATTTCTTCCCGAGTTTTATAGTTGTCCTTGCTTGTAAAATTCTTACAAATGATATCTCTAGTCTCTATATGGACCTAAAAATCTATATTCCTTAGGATATCCTGAATCAACCAAGTAGTATTTTCCTATAAAAACATATACTAATTTTCTAATGTATTCTACAATAACTAAAATAACATTACCTTATCAGAAATAAGATCAAATAACATATTTTGATCTATTAATACTTTCTGATGGCTTAGAAAATTTTATATTTGGATTGTCAATTGCCTTAACAAAAATCCATGTATTATATATCGTGTATCAGGTGGTGTAATTAACCAAAACCGAAAACAAGACTTAACATTTGCCGTCACATTCAAATAATACCACATTATAGAAGCAGATAAGTGGTTTGTTACAACAATACATTTTTTTTCCTCATAACATAACTAATGTAACAACAACTATAACTTTTACATGTTGTTGGAATCAAGTGGTGTAATTTTAAAAAATAAAAGGAAACTTACTTGTTCAAAATAAAAGCAATGAGAAAATAACAAGAAGTTTCTTACTAACTTCTAAAGAACATTGTTCTTTGTAATTTTGCTATTTATATAATAATTACTAGATGTGTACATCTAAGCTGAGCTTTCAATTTCCATATATAAAAGCTAAAATTCAAAATCACGGAACCTAACATTCAAAGTTCATTACCAACTGAACTTTCAACCTAACAATATTTAATGTTAATAAGCTGAAAAACTACAAAGTTCTGCAATTCAAGTACTTGGTAACAGAAATACATACGCAACATGACATAATTCCAATAACAACTACAACATAAAAAGTCTGAGAAATTTAACAATAAAGACAAGTGAAAATTTGCTAGATTATTGTATTGTCAACAACAAACAACACAAACAAGACTAGAGGTGTTCAAAATAACCGAAGAAAACTTAACCGAAAAAACCGAACCGAAATGAAAAACCAATTAAATTGATTTTTAAAACCATAAATTTTAACAAGTCCGGTTTGATTTTGTTTTTGAACCAGAAACTGGACCAAATCGAACCGGACCCACTAAACAATTAACAAAAATTTATGGTATAAATAGTTAACTTAACCTAACCGGCTAACCCTAATAATACAGAACCTTCTTGTGCCTTTCACAAAAAGTCGCCTTCTTGCCTAGAGAAATTCGCAATCTTCCTCTCAATTAATTCTCAATCTTCCTTTCCCAGTTTCCTTTCAATTTTTAACTGCACATCAAAATAGTTGCCTTACTTGACCATCTGCGTTTCAACATTTGTCTCCATCTTTCTTCTCTCTTTACTTCTCTATTTAATTCCCAATGGTACATGTTCATGTTCATGGGGGCAAAGGTGAAAATCTAGCCAGGTTTCCCCAAATAAGCCCATTATCCTTTGATATACTCCTGAGTGACGGTAACGCTGGCCTTGAAGGAAGCGGGGAGATCATGGACGGCACATGAAGTGAAATCGCGGATAATGGCGGATTCATTTTTCAAGCCGGATTCGAATTCTTCTTGGTCTTTCTTGGAGATTTTGATGACGGATTCAAATTTGGTTGCTGAGGTTTGGATAAGAGAGCCAAAGGACCAGGTGGAGTTTTGGGTTGGCAGGTCAAGGTTCGGGTTTAGGTTTCCTGGTTTTTTGCCAAAAAACCTGGATTTAACCAACCGGACAGATTTGGTTTGAATTGATTTTCAGTCCGGTTCGGTTAATATTTCACAAAATTAATGTAATTCGGTTTGGTTTGTTTTTTAGTCTAAACCGAACTGAACCGTGAACACCCCTAAACAAGACATTAAAGGCTGCAATGAATTCAATGTTACTTTCTCAGGCCATGTTTGTTTTCCCCGGCTATAAGCATTAGCAGCAACCAAAAGCTTGGATTGTTAGGTCAAACATACTACTTTTAACAAATAAAAAAGGACATCAACAAGTGGTTAATATAGCATATTTAAGAAATTAAAAACCTCATGTTGAAAGAAAAAATTCAACAAAAACACATTGCAATTACCTATATTACCTATTGTATAAAGATAATCCCCATACTTCATACTAATGGCAAATAATTAGACAACTAAGTTATGATGATATAAGAATATTAAGAACTGATATTATGCATAAAAATTCAGTTTTACTAATATTTAACATAACTTAAATGATATAAATAGGATAACAAGTTAACACATGACCCTTTTCATCTATGGATTTCTTTGTCGATCAAACATTATTTTCAACCACGAGAATTTCCTGTTAATAAATCCCATTGCAGCCAACATCTCCCTCTTGCTTCTCGCACAAAACAATTCAGTGGTAAAGGTATGCAATTCACGACCAAAGTTAACTCCATTTATAAAATACAGTTATTTCATAATCTCCTTAATACTACATCCTTTCTTATCTTTAGAAGTTGATGTGCAACCGCTAGCCATAAAAACACTCTCAACAAGTCGATCCAGGAGTGCAAATAATTATGCTCTCATTCCAGATCCCCTTTTCATTTCACGATATTGAGGTGTAATATGTTATGCACCATTTCTGTTAACACTACCATGGTTGCTACTATTGCTTGTGACATTGCATCCATCAATTATATTGTTATTATCATGTACAAAATCAAGAATTGCATCCTCTTTAACATCACTTCCTTCTTTTAGATTAATTTCATAATTATTCATATTTATTAATTCAGCACCCCAATTATCTTCATTAGATAACACTCCTTGCAAAGGAGTTCAAACATATTATCTCACGGCCACTACGTTACCAAACATGATGTCATGCTTGGCACACAACGAGGGCTCAATCTTGGCATGCCTAAAATTCTTTTCTCCTCTCATTTCTTACATAATGAAAGCTGAATGTGGTTAATAATGCTAGAAGACTAATTAAATAATGCAACAACACAAATGAAATTATAAAGATTACGACAAATACAAGTGACCTGGAATTTTTGCTTTCCATCATTCATCAGTTGCAGAAATAGTCCTAAGTTCTCTACTCCAACCAACTCCAGTTTCAAATATTAACTTTTCACATACCCTCCAATCTTTTTTAATCCTATCTCATTTGTTTTTAAGTTATGCTTTTGTTAAAGAAAGACCTGTTTGTTTTTTGAATACATGTATGATTTCTGGACAACTTTATTGAAATAGGTGTTTAGTATCATGCATCTTTCAATAGCTTTAATGCAAATGTCACAAAACATGTGTAATATTGCTTTGGTCCAATAAGCTTTATTATGTGTGTCAGACTCATCCATTGCTATGTTTGATAAGGTAATGAAAAGAAAAGAAATAATTGCCTACAATGAAAAAACTTTAATGTCTAAAATGGATGGGAAAGGAAAATAAAAAAGCCTACAACCTCCACAACATTTATGGATCATTTGAAAACCAATGAGATATAATAATGTGTAATTCATTTTCTTTATAAAAAATATTACACAATAAAGAAAAAATAAAAAGAACAATTTAAATATATGTATATGGATAAAGATAAAACACATGTAAGGTCTACTTATTCCTTCCTTTTTTTACAATAAAAAATAGATTCATTAATAGGGTGCATGTATAAAAGCATGCGAAATTACCTGAACATAAAATGCATGCTAGAAGCTAGTATTTACTACCTGTAGTATCAAAGCTCAGTACTAAAGATAAAAACATGTTCTAGATGTGTTGCACTACAATACTAAACTACATATGACACCCCTACTGACTATGAATTGTGGGAGAGCTAATTGGACCAAAGTTATGCTAATTTCACATGTTTAATATAACTACATGTTTAAGTAATATGACTTTACTTGTAGGACTATATATCCTTCATAGAGAAGAACTGAATGGACTGGTAGTTTGCTAATAGAAGTCAAGATAAGATATTCATGACACAACACAAAAATTTTATACAACATGCTATTGTAAAACAACGTAAATATTCCAGCTACTTTTTAAATCTACTTGCCAACCTTAAATGTCTTCAATTGTTTTCTAGGTAGTTAATCTATATATAGGTGAAATGTTATTACATTTATGGATTAAGTATAAAAATGTTTTATTGCTCTGTAAATCAATGTTGTCTTAAATTTTACATTGCATTATAATTAAAAAAAAAATATAAGTGCAAATAATAGCAGGCACTGCATTTCTAAATTATCATTGTATGAAATAAATTAATCAGTGTTAAAGTAGATTCAGATGTCAATTTATACAAGCATCTATGTCAAGACATTAACAAATGGAAAGTCATTTCATTAAGAATGCACCGATTGATATTTCTTTAACCTCAATTAGTTTAAACATCATATTAATCTAAACATCAATAAATTAAGCTATATGTAGGCATAAGACAAAGATTTAAAATCAATAAGCAATAATCTCAAACAAGGGGAAAACCCATTAATTTCTAAAACTAAATAAACAAATCTAGGTTTGCAAGCAACAAATAAAAATGAAAATGAGAAAGCATTTATGTTGATTGGTCTATTAATCAAACTAACCAGATAGAAATTACAACCTTGGTGTTAAAGTGAAGCACGATTATTGCCCATTAACCAGATAGATTTCGATTTATGTTTTAGGATTGCTGGTTACAGTAATGGAGACTTTTATTCTATGTAATTGTTTTTTCAATTGTTGAAGTTAAAGAGAATAAAGAAAAAAAATAGGCTACAATGGTCATTCTTAATGCTTCAACGGTGACAAGAGAATCTGTCATTGCACACTCACGTGTAAAAAGAAGGTTTTACTTGCTTTTCATAATTGAGGTTTAATCTCAGTAAGTGATAGGTCCCACCAATAAAACACACAGATCCTAGTTGTAACCAAACACTCACACATTGTGATTCAATCAAAACATGGATACAACCATAAAAACAAACGGGTTCGTAAAGGAGGTTATTGACCTTCTAGTAGAAAATTCAGAGGAGCATTGTTAACGATATAAAAGATGATGACATGGCACAAAAAGGTAGGGATGTTGAGATTTGAACCAAGTTAGAACTAGGAATTTCTGGATTTCTAGCACATGATTCGGTGATAGATATTTTGCATGATTTAACAGATTGTTTAAAACTCTTAGAATTGAATTCAATTTCAGGGGTTAAATCAATTATTTAGTCAGAAACCTTTTTAAGGGCACTGAATTGAATTCCCAGCGGAATTCAATTGCTAAAAAATGACCAAAAGCAAATTAAAGGGATAAAACTTTATCAACTTATTCTTCAACCAACAATAACTTGTGATTGGTTTTTTTTTATTATCAACTTCAGTAACATCTTTGGAACCTACAAACCAACCCATCAACCTAAATTGCCCCATGATAAAACTTTAAAAACCAAAATAAATTATTAAAAAATAAACAATAACTTGTGAGCATGTTGACAATTTTATCTGCCATAATTATACCACATCTTTTAGTGTTTTCCATAAAGATAACTAAAGGATCAAAAACCAACAATGACTTGTCTCTAATCTTCTTCTTCTTCTTCTTCTTCTTCTTTTACAATACCATCCCTCTGTCCATGTCACCTTCCAGTATATCAAATTTGATTGTTCATGCATTTGAATTAAAATCCAAAAAAATAAAATTGATTAAAATCAACAAGTCGGATATAGGGATGACATTACAGAAAAAAGAAAGATTGAAGATCTAAATAAGATTAAAGAAAAGGGCTAGGGACTAAGGTCATGTTATAAACTAAATGCCAGTTTTAGCAAAGATTTGAAGAATGGAAACTGAGTTGTACAGCGCTGTATAAGCTGCGTACTGATCTGTAGTTTTCTCGAAGTTATAAAATGGAATCAAACTCCGAAACAAAACAAAAGAAGCGGAAAAACATGGAAGATTGAAAACCGTGACGATCACTGTTGATCAATCCATCTGTAAGTAGATCACCGTTGCCTGCCCCGATCTTATTTTGAATTTAAAAATTCAAATCCCCCTCTCTCCTCCTCAAAATAATCCAAAAAAAAAAAAAAAACGACGGGTGAAACTTAAGGTTTACGCTCCTCGCACTTTCAAATCTCGTTCCCCCTTTACTCTCCCTCAAAACCCTAACACTCGGAACACCCGCTTTCTCACGCTCTTTTGAATATCCCTCTGTACAATCACGCGATGACAGCTGTCATCCCGCCACCGTTCTCCGGCCGCGAACTCTCGAATCCACCAACAGACGGTATCTCGAACCTTCGATTCTCCAATCACAGCGATCTCCTACTCGTCTCCTCGTGGGACAAGGTACGCCCTCACCAATCAAGTCACTCCCAATCTTCAAATTTTACTGAATAACTCAATATCTGATTTTTTTTGTTTATTTATTGTAGACTGTGAGATTATACGACGCCAGTGCTAATGCTTTGAGAGGAGAGTTTATGCACGGTGGTGCCGTGCTTGATTGCTGCTTCCACGACGATTCCTCTGGGTTCAGTGCCAGCGGGGACAATACCGTGCGACGGTTAGTTAGTTGATTTTCACTATTTTTTTTGTTTGGTTCTCGAGAAGGTATATTGAAGCAGATTTTATACTAAACTGCAAAATGTATAGATTTAGGAATTGACTTTGAGTAGTATATTATGGCAGGACTGTGTCTAGAGATTTTCTTTTTTAAATTGGTTTAGATTTTTTAATTTTGATGATTTAGGTTGGTTTTTAACCACGGAAAGGAGGATATTCTGGGAAGGCACGATGCACCTGTTCGCTGCATCGAGTACTCTTATGCAGCAGGTAGGTGTGCTTGAATTATGATTGTCTGACAAGCTCCGTAATTTTGAAAGCGAGGTACTTCTGGTGTGTATAACTTGTTAGTGTTTGGTCTCATTGACACTCTCTTGTATGTCCAACTTGTCAGACAATCTGCCTCTAATTACCACATGTTAGTGTTTGATCTCGTTGATTGTCCAGCTTGATCTGTTGTGTTTTAATGTTGTCTATTTGCATGGACTAAATGGTTTGCATATTTGCTTATTGCTTTTTACTTGGATATCTTTGTCAGTAATGGTAAAGGTATATTTAGTAACAGGCCCATTTGCAACCCCAAGTACGGCGATGCACAAATGAGAACCTGAAACAGAAAAAACAGAATAATATTTGAAAATGCAAAAACCAGTCAATCAAAAGAAAAATAGGCTAGGAAGGTAAAAGATAAATAGTCAACACATGGGCAAAGCATAAAAATTATTTTAAGCTTTAAAGACAAACAAACATGCAGGACTACAAGAAAAAGCTGCCGAAAATGACTTGTAGTTACTGGCTCTCTTGTGCTCATCGAACTTTTATTTTTCAGATGTTCAGCTATGTTAGTTGATTTGTTTATAGATACCATGCTGCTCATGTGCTTGCCTTCGCTCTCTTGACTTGTAGGTTGTAAAGAATTCCATCACTGAAATAATTATATAGAATACCGGGGAACAATTTCTCCTTATAAAAAGATTATGGCACATTCCTCTCTTTAATTATTTTTTTCCCATCTTTCCCCGACTACAGGGCAAGTAATCACTGGTAGCTGGGACAAAACACTGAAGTGCTGGGATCCCAGAGGAGCTAGTGGGCAAGAGCGCACTCTTGTTGGCACATATCCACAACCTGAGCGTGTTTACTCTCTATCTCTTGTTGGAAATCGTTTAGTTGTAGCTACTGCAGGAAGACATGTTAATGTCTACGATCTGCGAAATATGTCTCTACCTGAGCAAAGGAGAGAATCCTCTCTGAAATATCAAACTCGATGTGTGCGGTGCTATCCCAATGGCACAGGTATTGATCATGACACTGAACTGACATCATTTTCACTGTCTTTGTTGCTACATTTTATAGTGGGTGAAATCATATGCTAGTTCTGCTGCCACCCAATTACAAGCCATTCTGTTTGGACTGCATTTAAGTTTGTTTGGCAATGACTTGCTTGAATTGCTTTATCATGAGGCTATTTTTATTTGCTTGTGTTTTGCTTTAGATCTTGAAAAATTCACTAAAACTGAAAGGTGTTCAAAGGAATCTTCTATATGCTCGTATAGTTTAGTTTTATGTTCTGCTCTTCCATGAATAGCATCCTCTTGCTTCAAATAGTTCAATGAGGTATATTATTGGCAGGGATAGTGCCTTGTACATGCAGTGATGATTTGCATCTATGTCATGAATTTTTGTTGCGTTGGAGTTCTCTCATGGATGACTCTTCTTCACCTGAATTACGTGATGCAGGATATGCTCTCAGTTCTGTTGAAGGACGAGTTGCAATGGAATTTTTTGATCCTTCAGAGGCCAGTCAAGCAAAAAAGTATGGTTCCTTTTCCTCTATACCATGCAGCATAGTGCAAATTTGATTTGTCTTTTCCCTGTTTACTTTTTTTTTTTTATGATTTTTCATGTCTTTAGGTTAGATGACTATGTAAATATCTGGTTGGAACACTTTTAATGTTGCATGATAGATGTTTAATTTACTCCTTTTGCATGCCAATTTCAGGCACTAATGGGTGTTTTCAAAGAAATTCATACGATACAATACAATTAAACTTTTGGTTGTCCCCTATAGCTCCTCCTCTGTGGGAGAAACTGTGAGGTAGATTGTAGTTTATCAACTTATCCGAGACTAGGTCAATAACGATATGAAATGTGTATAAAAGTGAATGTACCCTTCATTACAGAGTAAGAATCAATCCATGTGTCATGTAACGATTGACTTGGTGTATGGAAAAGTTGGTAGACTAAGCACCAAATTCACCTTTTGTGGGGTGAGCTTTTTGTACTTTCAGGTGGAGTGTACTCTATATTCTCAAAAATGCTGTGGTTTTCATGGTATCATTTTCAATGTGATTTCTCCATAATCTGGTGATGGTAGTGGTATGCATGTGTGATTTGTATCAAGTTACCTAGTCATTAAATGGATGCACTTAGGGTATAAGTTATAACTGTGCAAAAATGAAGGCAGCCCATGTATACTAACAAATAATATCCTTTATCTTTCATTCAATGTATTTGATAGAGTTGAAACTTTGTGCAGATATGCGTTCAAGTGTCATAGAAAATCTGAGGCTGGAAGGGACATTGTCTATCCTGTAAATGCCATTGCTTTTCATCCTGTGTAAGTTTCTGAATACTCTTCATGCATTGGATTTATGAACTTTTGACAAAATAGAAAGGATAAACAAAGTTTAGATATTCGCCAAAGGTTGATTTTCATCATGTAATGCATGCTTTGTTTATTGTGCAGCATCTTAATTTATATTCTGTCTCTGTTCATGTTATGCTATAGTAACTTGCTCATGATAAATGTCGTATCTTGCACTTGCTGTTTAAGGGCAGGGTTGACTAAGCAAAAGGTTACTCTACCTTAAAATTGTGTGAATAGATGGACTTGGAACCCAAACCACAATATGATCATAAGACAGAAGCAAAATTGACATCAAAATCCATTCCATGTGCATTTTGAAGCTCTAGTGTATGTTTAGCTGACATTCACAACTTTTTCCTAGCTGACAAGTTCTCATGTTGAGTAATTAGATGAATTTTTTTATTTAGAGAGGAGCATTCATTCTGTTTGTAGGATTGAGAAGCCCATAGCTAATATTTTTGCCTAACATAATCTCATTGAAACATCCAAGTAATTATGTCTTGATCAAGATGAAAGCTGGATTCTTTTCTCCATTTTTGAGCTTACAATGACTGAAGTTGAGGTCTTGTTTGGCATGTAGTCATACTACTAGCCTGTTTCTCTTCTACTATTTTTTGGTCACTTATCTTACATCCAAACTCAACTTGCAGCTATGGTACATTTGCAACTGGAGGTTGTGATGGTTTTGTGAACGTATGGGACGGGAACAACAAAAAGAGACTATATCAGGTGCATGTTTACAGAACATTTGACAGTATTAATTTACTTGTGGAAAGCTTATAGCTTGTTACAATTTTGCTCTTTTCAGTACTCAAAGTATCCATCGAGTGTTGCAGCACTTTCATTTAGCAGAGATGGTCGTCTGCTGGCTGTGGCATCAAGTTACACTTATGAAGAGGGAGATAAACCGTAAGTGTCATTCTAATCTCACCTCGCCATTTCTCTTTCCATGTTTTCTCTGATTGTTGCATGTTCATCTTTCCAGCCATGAGCCAGATGCTATCTTTGTACGAAGTGTAAATGAAATAGAAGTGAAGCCAAAGCCGAAAGCTTACCCCAACCCCCCAGCATAAGTGAGCCTTTTGAAAACCACTGGTCACTAGAATCTTGGATGTGCAATATCTCATGGTTTTCTAGGCGTTTTTGTTTCCTATGAAGCCTTTCAAATCTTGATGTGTGCTAATGGTTGAATCAAGGTGGAACGCCTTTCCGCTTCCAGTGACCCTGTAGTTTCATTTCTTTTTAAGTGATCGTGTAGGTCTGTGGTTAGAACTTTGGATTCTGTAATTATTCATCTATCTAGTCTCCTAGATATAACAATTGAATGTGACAATGCAACGCATTCTTATCATTATGCAAGAGTAGCAGCCAAGGAACAAGTTTTGTATGATTATGTTGGATGTAATGTCTAGACAGCTCAGTTTCAATGAAATGATAATCCGAAGGTATTTACACGGTGACTATTTGTTTTTACGTTTCAAAAGTGTTTTTAATTTTTATTTTTACTTTAAATTAATATTTTTTTGGTATATTCAGATTATTTTGATTTTGATGTGCTTGTATTAAAAATATTTTTTTAAAAATAAAAAAAATATTATTTTAATGTATTTTTAAATAAAAAATATTTTAAAAAACAATCATTATTACATTCACAAATTGCAATCTTCTGATGCCATTTAAATGGGTTTTTGTTTGTGGAATGCTAGTAAAATTGATGGCTTGGTTTTGTTGCCACTGATTTTGGCGATATATTTGTCATTTAAATTGAAAACACCAGTTATTAGCTCATCTCTGACCTACGTGTTAATACATCCTAGCTTTTTTATTTTTTTATTATTAATAATAATTATTTTGTGTATAATAACGATGAAGATTTTATCAATCATTAACACAAACCTTTCACCGGAAGTATTTGTGTTGAGAGCAATTTGGTATTTGTTGCGATGTCGTGGTTGCATAAATTAATTACTCTAACTTAAAACACACAAGATAGTATAAAGCAAGCAAGGGATCGATTCTACGAGGAAGTTTCAAGTCAGATTTTTATTTTGTACGTTATGTAATTGGGGGGATTTGGTTTGTGATTATCTAAACTATGACAGCAATTAAACTAGCAAACAAAATCAATTAAAACCAAAACTTATCAAGAAAACAAATCTTGGTAGCAAGCACACATCTACCAACGGAAATTAGAACTGATCCTTGAAACGAAAATTGCAGTTTATGTTCTGAAATTTTATCTTTTCTTAATGTTGATTAATTAACGGATCCGCCGTATAACTAATCCTAACCAACAAACAATCAAAGTGTCTGCACTAATGATCAATTTAAAGGTAGTTTTAAGAACTAGATAATTTCATCAAGATAAACATACAAGCTGTTCGCAGCTTGTGTCACTTTGTTCAAATATTCTCCCTAAGTTCAATAATGTAGTTCAGCCACAATTATCAAGCTTAGTTGCTTCACAAGTTCGTATATCACAACTCTGGTTTTGATATTAAACTTAGCAATAGATTGTTCACAACAATAACTTAGAGTCCGCTCTAGCAATCATCATCAACAATCATAGGAAATATGCATAGGAAAATAATCAAACTCATTCATAACATAAATTGAAAATAAAAGGAAGAATAAATCTCACGGTTCTTGAAATCCGAAGGTTTTTGCGTCTTTGCAACCAAGAAAAGAGCTTAGCCTTGCATAACTATTGAACAACTACTTCTAAAGATTGAAGAGAGCATGATTTTTGGGTTTGTAGAGGAGAGAATTTGTGTTTATTCTCTGCTGGCTGCTGCCTCCTTCTGCTCTCCCTCTTTTCTGTTAGCTGCCAGCCCCTTCTCTCTTTCTTTTTATATGCTAAGAAACCCTAATCTCTATTTTACAAAATAGTCCTCCCTTAAGTTAGCAGTTTACATTTAAGTACTTCAATAACTATTTTCCCTAAAAAAGAGAAATAGCCTTGCATGAAATCTTCAAGCTCTGACTTAGAGGAGCTAAATTGCTGATATAAAAACTTGGATGTCGGTTTAGATGCTTCGGAATGTAATTTGGACTCATTTCTTCACGAAACCTGTTTGCTGGCAGAATTCAGTTGTCATCTTTGAAAATCCATATCTCCCTCATATGAAATCTTTTTTGGCTAAAATTTGGAGCGTTAATAGGTCTTTGAGTTCAAAATCCAAAAAAATTAATTTTGCATCAATTGGACTTTTGTAGCTCCATATATTAAATTTTGAAGGGCCAAAGGTCAACATTGGCAGAATACGAGGTTTGAATTTGCAGGATGTGATTTCCATGATTTTTTGTCTTTTTATTTTTCTTGTATTACATTTTCAGAAAGGTATGGATGTTAGCTTTTTAGTGCTACTGGAATCACTTCATTTCAATCTCTAGAACTCACGCTCTGCACAAAACATCGACTGAACATCAAATTTGCCAATTACCTTCAATTTACTCATTTTTGCATCTTTCATCCAAAAGTGTCGTCCAAACATAAAACAAAGAATATCAATGCATTTGATATATAAAACATGGACAAAACATTAGGTAGATGTGGGTGAAACTATCGAATAATATGTTCACATCATTATTTTTAAATGTTTATGGGTCATTAAAAAATTATTAGTATGCTTTTTATTTCTAATTTCAATAGTATTTTGTTTTTAACATATGTGTGTCATTTGGGAGGAGAGACGGTCAAGGGGCGAGCATCACCACTTGGTGGTTAATTATGCTCTTTTATTATATTGTTGGAAGCATCATCGTATCTTCTTCCTGGTGTCACGTGTGGTGTCGGATGTTGGGTGGTTTGTTACATGTGATGGTTTTTCTTCTTCTTTTCTCTACTACCCAAAAAATACATGTTTGTCCTCTTTGTTTTTAGTATTTCAATTTCAGTCCGTATTCTTTTGATTTTTTATTTTCTTTCTTGATCATTTTATAAAAGTTTTGTTTGTTTTCAATTTAACCCTTCAATTATAATTTGTCATATATTATTTTATCTAGTTCGGTCTTTCTTATTTCTAATTTTTTTCCTTGGTCTTTTTTTAAAAAATTTATTAGTTTTCAATTTCATCATTCAATCAAATTTTATGTTGAATTTTTTTTTTAATTTGGCCCTATTTTTTTTATTTTATTTTTCATTGTGTTAAAGTTATTTTTCTTTTCAATTTAACCCTCCAATTGAAAAAAATTGGTTGCCCTCTAATTTATTATTTATTTTGATTTTCACCCTTATTCTTTTAATTTTTATTTTTTTAATTTTATATCCTTTTGTGCAATTGATTTTTTTTCCTTTTCAATTTCATCTTTCGGTATTTGATTTGTTGGGGATTGGACTTCATAATTTTTTTTATTTTTTGTACTTTAGATCTAATGACCCGGGTTACATGTTTAAAATGTTAATGAGGATCGACATTCATGTTTTTTCATTTTCTTTTCCTTTTTTTATCATTCTACATTTTTTTTTTAAAAAAAAAATATTGGTTTGTAGTTATCTTCAATTTCTTTTCTACTGATTTATTCTGGTCTCATGACCTAAGCTATGAGTTTTGCAAACTTGTTTTGAATGAATTTTTTTTAAAAAATTGTTTTTTTATTTAGTTTTTCAAAATATTATTCTGATTCATCTATATTTTTTTTTGTTTTATATAAATGGACTTTATTTTTAAAAATAATAAAAAATACTTATTTTAAAATAATATTTCTAATATGTTTGATCTTGCATAATATTTTTTTTCTTTTATTTTATTTAATTAGATTATGTGTGTTTATATTTCTATTATTCTGTATTGATTTTAATAAATAAAATCGAGTAAATATTTCATTTTGCAGGATCAAAGATTTTAAATTATATTCATCTCTTAATTTTTTAAGTTTTTGTTTTAGTTATTATTAACTATTATTTTTGTTTATACACAGATAGTTGTCGATTTATCTAATTAAATACTTATATAAAATTTTTTATTTATATTTTGAATATTTTTATGTAAAAAAAAACATCAAAATACCTTCTATACCCATTTTTTCTTTAAAAACTATTTTATAACCCACGGAGAAATACATGTCAAATAGCCAATTTTAAGTATGATGGGTAATATTCATAAGTGTAAATTGTGTATCAATAATTATATGTAAAAACCAAAACTTAAAAAAAACATTAATTGATTATTATACATTTCATAACTTCTAAATTACTGCATACTTAAGCAAACTACTTTATAAATTCAACCTCACCTCTAATTAAAGAAATGATCAATATTAATAAAATTATTTGTACAAATTTATTAATTCCTAAAAATTTCTCAATTTATGTTTCCATTATTTTCTTATGTATACACAACTATAACCTTAAATGATGTAAAACATCCTTAAATTACTCGTAACGTTATCATACAATATTGGTACTTTTGTTTTTAATTATCATGATTTTTGAAATTATAAAAACAAGAAAATAAAAATTAATAATATTAAAATAAAAATAAAATTATATCAAAATTTACCATTGAAAGCATATAAATATCTAAATTATTTATCCTAAATGAAATATAAATATAAAGAAACCCAGAACATTATACAATATACTAAAATAACTCAGTGTCCCCATTACTGTTTACATACATACAAAACATTATGAATTGAAATAGTATAATGACAGAGTTGCCCTTGTCGCAAAGAATTGCAAAGACTGCAAGGGGAAGTTGGAGTTGTTTTTTTATTGTGATGCATTTGACATTAAAAGGATGGTTGGGAAGAAAATGACCAGTTTCGATTTTAGTAGAGCATGGTGGGGCTGTAGGCCCTAAGCTACTGACACCTAGTGCTAGGGCTGCCATGTCCTGGTGCTAGAGCCAAACCCGCGCGCCTGGGTCTGCACAACCGCTTCCCTGGGTCTGCAAACCCACACACTTAGGTCTCTTCTAACCCTCGCCTGGGGTCTGCAGACCCTCAGGGGTTGCAAACCCTGCAGAGAAGAACAATAAATTGAAAAAAAATATAACAATTATTATTGTTGTTGTTGTTGTCATCATTAATAATTTTTTTAAAAAAATTATTATTATAGAAACTTGGGTTAGATAAGTTTAATATTTATTATTAATATGATAAATATTATTATTTGTATTATAAATATTAATATTAAAAGTATTATTATTTGTGTTATAAATATTATTATTTTTATTATAATTAATATTATTAATATAATAATTAATAAATTTTAAAATATTATTATTAATATTGAAAAACAATAATAGATTTAATTTTAAGGGTAAAACTAAGAATTATTATTATTATCATTATTATTAGTAAATGTTTTAAAAAAATATTATTACCATTGAAGAAAAACTATAATTTTTTTTAAGACAGATTTGATTTTAAAGGTAAAATCAATTATTATTATTGTTGTTGTTATTATTTGGGCCACATATCCCCTTCCAGACCCAAGAAACTTGGGGCTAGAAATGGGCATCTAACCTAAGTTGCTTGGGTGTGACAACGAGTGCAGACCTAAATCACTCGGGTCTCGTAGACCCGCCTGACCCAAGGCTCTAGGGTCCGGAGTCTGGACCAAGGTTCTTGGGTTTGGTGTCAGGACCCAAGGCTAATAAGTCATGTGTCCGCACCCAATTATATTGAGGGCCAAATTCTCTTGGATCCATCATCAGAACCCATCACTAATGGGTCCTCCCTCAGGACCCAATTCTCTTGGGTATTGCGTCAGGATCCAAGGGTCTTAGGTTTCTAAATATTATTATTTGTATTATAAGCACCTAACCCAAGTTGCTTGTGTAACAGCCTGGCTTTTCAAGCCCTTGAGAGATATCGCTGAAGGAAAATTTTTGGGAAAATACACTTATGGACAGTCTTCATCGCAGACTGTTTTCTCCTCCGGCCACCGTCGGATTGGGCTATAATTTGGATATGTTGTTCTTCCTGATGCTGTTTAGATTCTGAACGGTGGAGGTCAGAAACAAACACTCAGTATAGAAGTTGTGCTTCTCGCACAGTAGGTTTGCAAGTTTGAGGTCAATTCGGTTAAACCCATATTTTTAGAAATTTCACCATTTGATGAAGTTGATAGTTGGATGTGTTATACTCATAATAATGAATTATAACTTGACCGTATGGATGTTCTGATCCAACGGTGAAAGGTGGAGTTATAGTTGTCGGATGTTCTGCCATCAATATGTCTTGTCTTCGGCCTCTCTCTAAACTCTCTCTTGCTCTTGCAAGTCACTCCAAGAGAAAAACAAAATGAGATTTATAGTGCTATCATCTTGATAATTGCATATTTATCCCCACCCCTTTTTATCTTTTGTACATAAACTCCTAACCTTCTGTTATTTGACTATTGACCTCTCTCGGTCTTATGTATTTATTTTTTCCCCACAAATGTTTTTCTTTTCAACAATTTAGTACTATATTCACTTTCGTTTCATTTATTTCACTATTTTTATCTTGATTTAGATTTTTTTCATTTAATTTACCCATTTTACTATTGGTTAAATTTCTCATAATTTAATAACCCAGAAAAATTATAACTAGGGGTTTACAGCTTGGGTGTGGCAACGGGTGCAGACCCAAATCACTTGGGTCTCTCAGACTCATCTCACCAAAGGCTCTGGGGTCCGGAGTCCAGACAAAGGTTCTTGGGTCCGGCATCAGGACCTAAGGCTAATGGGTCATGCGTAAGCACTCGATTCTCTTGGGTCCTTAGTCAGTACCCAATTCTCTTAGGTTCATCGTCATGAGCTAAGATTCTTGGGTCTTTGGTTTCTAAATATAATTATTTGTATTATAAATATTATTATTTTTATTATAATTAAAAGTATTAATATTTGTATTAAAAATATTAAAAATACTATCATTTGTATTCTAAATATTATTATGTTTATTATAGTTAAAACTATTAAATAATAATTATTAAATTTGAAAAAAAATATTATTAATATTGAAAAAAACTATTATTACTATCAAAGAAAAACCACATATTTTTTTAAGATTAAAAATATAAGAACTTGGACAGACAAATTAAATACTATTATTAATTGTTTTAAAAAATATTATTCCTATAAAAACTTAGGCCAAACAAGTTTAATATTATTGTTAATATCATAAATGTTTTTAAATTCATTAATATTATTAAATTTAAAATAAATTTTATTACAATAGTAAAAAACATTGATTTGATTTGAAAGGTAAAATTAATTATTATTATTATCAAAAACTTGGGTTCGGGATGCCCTTCCTTACCCAAACTTGAGCCTGAAAAATGGACGCTTGACTTAAGTTGCTTAGCAGTTGTAGCAGCGTAATCCCAAGTTCCTTGGATCTTGCAGCCCTTCTTAATCCAAGAGACTTGGAAGTGGCAGAAGCGCAGACCCAAGTCCACTGGGTCTTGCAGCCTTAACTGATCCAAGACACTTGGGTCAGACGTCTAAACCCAAGGCTAATGGGTCCAGCGTCAGGACCCAAGACTTTTAAGTTTGACGTCCTAATTGCAGCCAGACCCAAGAGCCTTGGGTCTAGCATTTATAAGGGGCGCAAAGCTCTTGAGCCTAGTATTGCAGCCAGACCCATTTACTCTTGGGTAAGTTTAATATTGTTATTGATATTAAAAATATTATTATTTTTATTAAAAATATTGTTATTTTTATTATAATTAATATTAAAAATATTATTATTTGTATTAGAAATATTCTTATTCTTATTATAATTAATATTATTAATATAATAATTCACAAATTTGAAAAACAAATTTAATATTAAAAAACAACCATAGATTTAATTTGAAAGGTAAATTTAAAAATTATTATAGTTGTTATCATTAATAAATTTTTTTAAAAATATTATTATTATGGAAAAAAAATCATATTTTTTTTAAATAGATTAAAAAATATATGAACTTGGGAGAGACAAGTTATACATTATTATTAATATTATAAATATTATTATTAGATATAGTGTTATCTAGTGTTGTATCCAAACCCAAAAGTAAGACTTTATAATTTTTTTTACCGATAAACTTAATATTCTTGGGTTTTAAATCCTGGTGCATAGTGCAGAACTTTCTAGAAAATTCTATTTTCATTCGTACATACTTGCTTATATTTTAATATTTAATGATTTTTATTTGCTGAACGACCTGTAGCTCGAACCCCTTCAAAATATCCTTCTCGGAGAAGCCTACTCGTCTTCTGCTTTTTCTTTAAATTAGCCTTCGCGTCATCTGTTATCTTCGTCCCCATTTCGTTCTTTCCACGCCTACACACACCTCGTTAGCTGATCATGGCGTTCGCCGGAGTTACAGTGACTTGTCATTCCAGTTATCTACTCCCTCGATTATCTTCTTTCAACTATTCTTCTATTCCCCTTTTAAGTTTTGGAAGATTCCCATTATTTATTTCTAAGGAATGCTTAAGAGTTAGTGCTTATGAGGCCGGGTCAAAATGGGCATCATCACCATCATCTCTGGAGAAAAAACACGGAGTTTGGGAAGATCCTGATGATGGAAGCGGCAGTGATTATGACCAAGAAGATGAAGAAGAAGCGAAAGAAAATGACTTGGATTTTCAGAGTAATTGGGAGGAAGAAAAGAATTCTGTCACAGCTACTTCCACTGTCACTAACTCCACTACAGAAAATAACTACGGGGAGGATCTTGTCAAAGGTGGCGTTCACTGTTCCCTTCCCCCCTATTTTAATAGTGCTATGCTATCATTTTCTCAAGTGGAACATTCCTATTCCTTTAGGGATGAATTTTTTTTTTACCCTATGAATGAATTTGACGTTGTTCTGTAACCACTGCAGAGGTTGAACAACTTTTGGGACCAGAAGAGAGAGCAATTTTCCAACAGAATGCATCTCCTAATCTCCGCAAAATATCAACTGTAACCTATGATGATAACGTTTTAGAGCTATTTTCCTGCTGAAATATGTGTTTTTCTTTTTTCATTAAGAAGTAGCGTTTATATATATTGACTTGCTGCCATTTGCTAGAGCATATGGGCTATGAGAAAAATAGTAGTAAACATGCAAAATCTCCTTTCAGGCAAAATGGAATCCACTCCAGACGCTTGCTCTTTCAGGACAGATAAAATTTATGGACAAGTTGCTTGATGATGGATTAGATATTGATGACCAGGATAATGTGAGTTCATTCCTTTATTGTATTCTGTTTATAGCTTGTACTTTGAGCATAAATCTTAAGTTGAAATTGTTGACACAGGATGGGCTCACGGCATTGCATAAGGCAATTATTGGCAAAAAAGAGGCTGTTATTAGTCATCTTTTAAGAAAAGGTGCTAGTCCACATATCAGAGATCGGGTGAGGTTAATATTTTGATTGTAGCAAGTGTTTTTTGCCCCTGTTTAATTTTGTTTGCATCTCTAAGGAACATTTGTTGCCATTTATTTATCCCTGTAATAGGATGGTGCTAGCCCTCTGCATTATGCAGTTCAAGTTGGTGCAATGCAAACTGTAAAGTTGCTGATAAAATACGAGGTTGATGTCAATGCTGCAGATAATGTCAGTACAAGTTTCCAAATTTTTTCTGAACCCTTTGCTCAATTGATCATATTCTGGTCCGCAGAAATTTTATAACATTTCTTGCAGGAAGGATGGACTCCATTGCACATTGCAGTCCAAAGCAGAAGTAGAGATATAGCTAAAGTTTTGTTGGTCAATGGTGCAGATAAGACCAGAAGAACTAAGGTAAATGTTTGCAATTTTATATTTGAAGGAGAAATTGTTCCAAGGAATGCTGAATTGCTTCCTTGTTTTTTCAGGATGGAATGACACCCCTGGATCTTAGCTTATGCTTTGGCAAAGACTTTAAGTCATTTGATATTGCTAAGTTACTGAAGGTTTTACCAGCTAACAGGGAATTATAATGGATGCAGCAGCCTTGACAGTAAATACAAGCAGAAGACTATATGAAGCTGTTGTGCATTACAAGGGCATCGCCTATTTTTGTGTTTGCAGATTCTGAATGGGTTTGTTCATCTATCGTGTATGAGTTTTATTGGGGTTCAAAACTCGTCTGTGTTGTCCAAGAATGAACGGTGCTTAGTAAACCGTGTGACTTGCACGGTGAAGCCCAATCAATCTTTGGGCAAAGTAGTTTTGCACCGAGGTGAAGAAGCCTGCTGAACAGGCTACAACAAACAATCGATCTTTGGATGAATGTGTCCAGCACAGGTAATAATGCAAATGGATTTGCAAATGTCACGTCTCCCGGGGAAAAAATGCATAACAATAGCTTTCAGTACAATCTATTCATCATCATGATGGATATGAGATGCATTGTATTCAGATCAACAAGAAGAAGGTTGAAGCCATTGGCTAGCCTAATTGTGAGGCATCAGTAACTTCTGAGAAATCTACATTCTGTGGATTTATTCTGTCGGCTATTGCCAATTTTAAACTAGTTGCTCTATATAGTATTTTTCCTTGACGTCTTCTCCACCTTCAATAGCAGCAAAAGTAGTCATGTTCTTCAAAAGACATGGCATTTTGGTTATATTTCTGGAATTAGCAGAAGTGCAAATAAACAAGTGAATTCAAAGCTATCAATGACACAAACAGGTGTCAGCCTTCCTTTTGATTTCTTAAAACTCAAACGGAGACATTGAATGATTGAAATATCAACCGATGAATTCAGTTGATGTCGATGGATTAAAATAGAGGAAATCTTACTAAAGATGGTGATGCCTTACCGTGAGCACTTCATCAAGAGCAATCATAATGAAGTCCAAGCTCTCAAATCTCAACCAATCATGAGATGAAATGCAACCGTCACGAACTTGCCCTATGTAGTATTTGTAACCAGTTTTCCTGACAAACTATCAGATATGGGATCTGCAGTTCAACACCAACCTAATTACAGTGTCCTTGGAAAAGTTTGTGCCCTAAAACAGCTCCAGGTCTGGGTGTGAAGAATATTTCGCTCACACCCTGCACAAAAGAGAACTCATCTCTAGTTGAAAAGGCATAAATTCTCTCCTGGAGTTCAATAAGATCAAAACACAAATATGGAGTTGTTTGTATTACATTACTGTTACGAACCAGTGGTCTATTGCTATTCATGTAACTTTAACATAGCCCTAGCCCAAGATACACATTGTATACAGCATTTTGAGATTAGCATACGGATCCAGAGCTATCTGGCCACACGGACCAGCACTGCCATCAACAAAAGCGTATCCTACCTTGGCAGTTTCCTCTGTATAATCAGCTATACTATATTTTGTCATCATCTAAAACCAGAGGGAGCTGCTCTTGGCCCAGCAGCTTGTGCCTTCATAGCTTTTGTTTGAGCAAGCAATGCATCATAGTCCTGAACATCGAAGGCTTATTGTCACTCAAATGCACATGAAATCAAACACACAACAAAAGCCAAATGCAATGAAAAAATTACCCTTTTCTCAAATGCATCATCACTTGAGCTAAGTAGTTTGTCGGCAATCCCATAATCTATGGCTTCCTGAGCTTTGAGATTATCCTCTAAACATCGTAGAGAATTGAGAATTCTAATTTCTTTCAATTCAAAAAATGAAAATGATATAAATACAGAAATTATCAATAATAATAAGATAAAAAACCACGCTCACATTATAGATAAAAGCAAACATTTTGATAGAGATAAAAATAAACTAATTAAATTAAAACTTTTTCTTTGGCCCAATTATCGATTAGAAGATTTAGCTTGTATAAATCGCTATTGGTTTGATAACAAGTTCTTCCTTCGGCTTCCCATTTCCTTTTGCTAACAGCTCAATATAATACTCAGTATTTGCATCCAATTCCTTGGCCTGAGAAAAAAGTTAGTTACGAAAATTGATGAAGGAAGAAAAAGGAAGGGAGAGTGTAGGGGAGAACCTTGATCCACATATCTACTGCAGCTCCGCTTGATCTGTTGACTTCAGGCAAATATAATTTTGCTACAATCCAGAATCAAATTATTAGAACCTCATGCTCAAAACCCTTTACATTACTTGAAAGATGTGCCAAACCTATGGCCACATTGTTTGATCGAGCAATCAACAGGCTAGTAGCTCATGCCAAGGCTATCAAAATAGATCAGCAAAGCAAACAGGCACAGTTTTTTCACAGGTTCTTTTATAAGAAATTAAGTTTATAAGGCTACGAGAAGTTAGGAGATGGATTTGCTGGGTGGAAAACAGATTGTGCGCCTTCCTGTAGGAAACCATCTAGGTGGTGGCCCAGTGGTAAGAGCTTGGGACCAAGAGGTTTGCTCCCTCTGTGGTCTCAGGTTCAAACCCTGTGGTTGCTCATATGATGGCCACTGGAGGCTTACATGGTCGTTAACTTCAGGGCCCGTGGGATTAGTCGAGGTGCGCGCAAGCTGGCCCGAACACCCACGTTAAACTAAAAAAAAAAAAGAAATTGTCAAATTGGTGATTAGGTCAAGCCACAAATAACCAGTGATAAACACTCTCCCATAACTATCATACCACTTTCCTGACATCTGGCAAAATTTTAGGTGATAGAACTTCACACGATCAGTCATTCACTTGTTCTGACACATTTTATTTTTCTCAAGAATGGTACTTAAGCAGCCATATAGTCCCACACAGTTAGAAGACATGATGGTGAATAGAATAGTTTTAAACCATTCAAGTACAAATAGGTTCTCTAGTTATAAATAATTTTAAACACATTACTGTTCCCATAGCTCCAAATAGCAATTGCATTTCCCAAAACAAGTCGTGATAATCCTTTTAAACTTAAAGAGAAGTCTGGAGCATACTGGATGAGTGTGGCTGTAAAGCGCGATAACCTTTGGCTCCAAGAGATAGATGCATTGCTGCCTGACCATATGCCATGCCACAATTCACAGTATAGATAGTTGATTTGCAGTACTTCAGGCATATAGAAAGAGATGCACAGGATAAGTTTCAATCACATTAAACAATTGATGAAAGAATTAACAAATAATTGAAAACATTGCATGCAGACAGTCAACAAACACATTTAATATTGCTCCATAGCATAAACTTAACGGTGACAAAATAACTGAAAATCTTGTGTGCAGACACACAACAAACAGACACGCACGCACAGATATTGGCGCATGAACTAAAGAGATATTATAATTGTTGAATTAATTGAGATCAAATAAAGAAAGGAGGCTAGAATTCTGAATAATCTGTATATTATGAATGCTTAGTTTTAACCTAAATACAAATAAAGTATATATAGGTCAAACTGAAAGTACTATTCTACCCTTAATAAATAAGATTACATAAATATTATTTAACATCTCCCCTCAAACTCACGATGCGGCAGCTACAAGCATCGAGAGTTTGCCAACCAGAAAACAAAAACGAGAGATGGAATGCGCCTTGGTAAAGAAATCTGCAATCTGCAAGGAAGAAGGAACAAAAGGCAAAGCAATGGTGCAATGTTTGAGATGATGACGAGTAAGATGACAATCGATCTCAATGTGCTTAGTGCGCTCATGAAAAACCGAGTTATGAGCAATCTGAATAGAACTCTGGTTGTCACAATACATAGGAGTAGGATGAGAAAAGGAAATTCCCATATCAGCAAGTAACCAACGTAACCAAACAATCTCTTTGGTAGTAGATGCCATGGCACGATATTCTGCTTCAGTGGATGATTGAGAAACAATAGATTGTTTCTTGCTCTTCCAAGAAATAAGAGAATCACCTAAAAAGATACAGAACCCGGTAACAGACTTGCGATCTGTGGGATCACTACCATGATCAGCATCAGAGTATGCACGCAACTCTAAGGAAGAGGTGGATGAAAGTAAAAGACTCTGAAAAACTGTACCCCGAAGATATCGCAAAATACGAAGAACAGCTGCCCAGTGAACAGTAGTAGGAGAAACAACAAACTGACTAACAACATGAACAACATATGCAATATCTGGACGAGTAATGGTGAGATATACCAAACTCCCAACAATAGTGCGGTATAAAGTAGGATCTGTCAAAGGTAAACCATCAGAAGAAGAGTACCTTGCGTTAACCTCAATAGGAGTATCTACAGTTTTGTTATCAGTAAGTCTAGCCCGCTCAAGAATATCTGCAACATATTTCGACTGAGAAAGAAGGTAACCTCTAGGTGAGTATGCTACCTCAATACCCAGGAAATATCGAAGATAACCTAAATCCTTCATTTCAAATCGTCTAGCCAACTCTGTCTTCAAAACTGAAATACCATCAATATCATCACCAGTAATAATCATGTCATCAATATATAAAGACAGAATGATACGACCTGCATCAGTGCACTTAATAAAAAGAGCAGAATCATGACTGCTAGAAACAAAGCCAAGAGACGAGATCACAATAGAGAATTTCTCAAACCAAGCACGAGGTGCTTGTTTGAGACCATATAATGCTTTCTTAAGCTTACAAACATATCCAGAGTCATGTGAAATACCAGGAGGGGTGCCATATAAACTTCTTCTTGAAGATCTCCATTCAAGAATGCATTTTTAACATCAAGCTGAGAAATATGCCACTGACGAACCGAAGCTACGGCAATAAGAGTGTGAATAGTAGTCATTTTTGAAACCGGAGCAAATGTCTCCTCATAGTCCATACCATACTGTTGAGAGTATCCTTTTGCAACCAGCCTAGCTTTGTATCGCTCAATAGACCCATCAGAATTAGTCTTAATCTTATACACCCAACGACAACCAACAACACTCTTACCAGGAGGTAGAGGAACCAAATCCCAAGTATCTATCTTATGCAAAGCAGAAAGTTCCTCATCCATAGCTTGCTGCCAAAGCGGATTAAGAATTGCCTCTTTATAGGAAGAGGGCTCAAAGAGACAATGAATAGAAGCTAAAAAGGAAGTAAATGATGAAGAATAACAAGAATAAGCAAAATCTGGTAGTTTTGTGGACTTACGAATGCGGATGGACTGACGTGGAGGTGGATCCACAATCTCAGATGAAGCTTGAGGGGCTGTAGATGAGAATGGAGCTTCAGGTGTGCCAGAGAGTAAAGTACCAGTACCTGCAGAGTTATGAGTACAAATTGATTGAACATAGGGAGAGGTATCATTACCAGAATCCTCAGAAAAAGGATCTATATGAATAAGATCAGATTTTGTCAGGCTATGAGTAGTGGATGGAATAGAAAAGAAAGGTATATGCTCAAGGAAGACAACATGACGAGACACATAAAGTTTTTGAGTTATTGGATCAAAACAACGATACCCCTTTTTACCTTCACCATAACCCAGAAAGACACAAATAGCAGATCGAGAGGATAGCTTACTGCGTTCTACATGAGGACGAAGAACGAAACAAGTACAACCAAAGACTCTAAATGAGGAATAATCAGGGACATACCCATATAACTTTTCAAAAGGAGATAGACCCAAACTATGAGAAGATGGAATTGTATTAATCAAACTTACAGCAGTAAGAACAGCTTCTCCCCAAAACTCACTAGGAACAAAGACAGACAACAAGAGAGAACGAGCAGTTTCAACAATGTGCCTATGTTTTCTTTCAGCTACACCATTTTGTTTAGGAGTATCTGTACACGAAGTTTGGTGGATGGTTCCATCTAAAGCAAGCATTTGACAAAATTTATTAGAAGTGTATTCCCCACCCAAATCACATCTAAAGCATTTGATCACAACAGAATGTTGAGTTTTGATAAGAGCTCGAAAAGCTGCATATATCTCAAAGAATTCAGAACGATGTTTCATTAAATAAACCCAACAATAACGAGTATGATCATCAATAAAAGAGACATAATATCGAGACCCTCCTTTTGTGGAAACAGGAGAAGGCCCCCATACATCAGAATGAATCAAATCAAATGGTGAAGATGAAACAGAAATACTTCGATTAAAAGGTAAAGCAGAAAATTTTGCTAGTTTACATCCACTACAATCAGAAATGTCACAAGTTTTCAAATTTCCTAAAGCTCCTGTGGATGCCAAAAATCTCAAACGAGAAGATGAAACATGACCTAGACGGGAATGCCATAAATAAAAACTAGAAGATGAAAGACTCAAACGAAAAGAAGACAAATCAGCAGTAGTAGCAGCAGCGGCAGCAGCAGCAGCAACTGGCACTTTTAACTCATCCAAAATATATAGTCCATTCTCCCTACGGCCTGTCCCAATCAGCTTCTGAGACTGCAGATCCTGTACACAACAAAAAGAACCAGAAAACATGACTAAATAATCACCAGAATCACATATTTGACCAACAGACGCAAGATTCAATTTGAGTTTTGGAATAAGATAAACATTAGGGAGAGACAAGTGAGGTGTGACAACAGAACCAACACCTGCTAAGGGCATGGGAGTGCCATCAGCAGTCATAACAGGAATGGAGGACAAATGGGACACTGAGGTAAAAGATGAGGAATCTGGAGACATATGATGGGAAGCACCAGAATCCAAGACCCATTCAGAGTGTGACATACCTGAGGAATTATGAGGCAACTGACCTATGGAAGAAGCGGACATTGCTTGTGGCTGCAAGGAGAGAAACTTCTGAAATTGCTCAGCTAAAGTATTAGGATCGGTAATAGAGCCTGGGGAAGCTACTGCTGCAGTATTGTGGTGTGGTGGTTTATAACCCTGAGGTGGTCGATGAGCATTAGATTGTGACTGACTGCTAGACTTCCAAGCTTGATTCTACTGTCTCAACTTAGGACACTGAGCCTTCCAATGACCTTTCTGCTTACAAAAATTGCACTCATCAAAGCCAACCCTTGTGTAAGGCTTGTTCTGATGATTAGAGAATGGCTTAGAAGGTACTGCTAGTACAGAAGGATTTGAAGCAGAAAGAATTCCCTTTTCAGAATAAGACTGAAGACGTATTTCTTCAGCCAATAACTCACTGACAACAGAGTCAACAGAAGGCAGTGGAGTACGATGCAGAATTGAACCTCTAAGTCCTTCGAAGTCACTGCGAAGCGCTGTTAAAAACTGTACCAATCGTTGCTGCTCTCTACGCTCAATATAGGCACCACATGCCTTTAATTCTGCTAATTCTGTAAGAGCCAATTGATCTCAAAGATCTGTCATAGCAGAATAAAACTCTTGAATACTCATATTCTTCTGATGAAGAGCTCGTATGTCATTCTCTAATTGATACTGTTTTGCAAAATTTGATTGCGTGAATAACCTTTGCAGATGATCCCAAACCTCTTTTGCTGTCTCATACTTCGCCAACTGCGTACCTATCGAATGCTCAACATAATTGTTGATCCAAGTAATGATCTTTGCATTATTTGCTTCCCATGTATCTATCAAAACAGCATCCCCCTCCTCAATATTCTTAGGTATTATATAAGTTCCACTAACATACCCCCACATCTTCTTACCCTTAAGAAAATTTCGCATTACATAGCTCCAATACGAATAGTTCTTCCCATCCAACCTCACACTCACAGACTGAAGCGAATCATCTCTTTCAGTAGCCATAATTAACAATCACAGAGAACCAGAATGCAAAAGCAGCGGAAAACAAAATACCAAATTGCAGAAACTGAACAGAGATTGCAGAAACTAAACAAATATCTTCTCAAAATTATACGATTACTCCAAAACACAAAACCAATTTGCAGAAACTGAACGCAAATACCAAATTGCAAAAACTGAAGGGTAGACGAAATACCAAAATAATTGCAGAAACTGACGAAATACCAAATTTTGCAGAAGCGGAAGACAAAATCTCACTCCAAAAAATTTGGATCCGCGAACTTGTGCTTGGGATTAAGCCTCGTTTCATAAAACCAGCTCTGATACCATGTTAAATTAATTGAGATCAAATAAAGAAAGGAGGCTAGAATTCTGAATAATCTGTATATTATGAATGCTTAGTCTTAACCTAAATACAAATAAAGTATATATAGGTCAAACTGAAAGTACTATTCTACCCTTAATAAATAAGATTACATAAATATTATTTAACAATAATAACCTCTGTTCAGAGAAAATCCTAGATTATGATACTTACAGACATGGTATCTGCAATGGCATACGCTTCAGTTTCGGATCCAACAGTCTCCATCTTCTCATTCTAAACAGTAAGAAAAGAAATTAGGGAAGATGATTACACATATTCAACCACATGAATGTGATTTCAGGCATAATTAGAGCACAAGTTTATGGCTTATCTAGGGCGACACAAACAGGTTAACAGAAAATGAAAAGAAAAGAGGAGGGAATTCAAGTGCAAACCTGTGTCCCGGATGAGTTTATATATAGATAAATAGGCTTTGAAGGATCATCATAATCCAAATACATGAATTGAGCAACAAGAAGCTCTGTGACACCTGGCACAATCTATCAAGATGTTACAAGTCAGACAACCTGGCAAGATAGACCAACAATTCTAGTTGATATTGAGGATAGCAATGAGATATAAAAATAGTTGCTTACTGGCATTCCCAGGTAGCATATTTGAGCATCTAAGAGCAAAGAAGGTAAATCCGGTGGAGCAGATTCAGGTCTTCCATATCCTCTACCCCCTCCACGGTACATGGTTACACTCATACTATATTTTGGAGGACCCCGATCCATCATGCCTGATAGACTATACATCCCTCCATGGTCCAGATAGTTCTTTCTAGATGAGATGCTTTCCTGTCAGCAAAGGTAAAGAAAAAAATGCTCTCTCAGGACTACCACTATATGATTTAGTTTCTTAGATAAACTCGACTTCCAGCAAGCAATAAGAAAAACTACTGTTATGCAATTAATCAATACAAGATCATCTTGAAGTTAGAGAGGTGATCTCAAGGAGTGATTAAGAAGAAAGAACCTCTGTGACACTTCATGAATGACGACAAACGGGATTATCTTCAGTCATGAACATGTCCATTTGTGAAGGAGTAAGACCATAAAGAGATAGAGGTAAATTTTTATAATTTTCCATCACTGCAGAGGATAAGATAAAAGAGGAATGGAAGTTAGAATTTGAAGCTTCCAAGTATCAAATTCGGAGTCAAATTCGGAGCTGCTGGGAAATTAACAAGTCAAAGACACTAGAACCATTGCAGCTCTCAAATTCTAATAGGAAAGGCCACTTTGTATTCCATAAAACCATAGAAAGATAAGTGTCCCGAAAAGAACAGAGACTGCAGTTAAATGGCATGAACCTGAAGGTCTCAACTTGAATAATTAGGAGTCGTCTCATTCAAAATAAGTGATCTGTATACTGCCGGCATAACCTTAAAATAATTGAATCTCATCTCATCTCATAGTAATGCAATTATGACTTATCGAGCTCATGGATGAGGGAAGATTAAAAGGCAGTCTCCGAATTATCAAGTAAATAAATGGCCAATGTTGCTGTCTTTTCCATTAAAGACTCTAAAACACAAACAATTCCATAAACAAGAAAAACCAAAAAGCTATTAATGACTCAAAAATATAAACAAGGGCACATTCCCATATTAAAAAAAAAAAATCAATAAAGCTGACAATAACAAACTAAATAAACAGAGCAGAGAGAGAGAGACTGACGTCCATCTTTGAGGTTTTCTTGTCTAAACTGGCTGGGAATATGATTCAGTGACCTCCCAGATGCAGTAGGGGACTTGCAAGAGCAGTAGCATCTTTGTTTTCTTGGAGTGCTTAATAAAAAGAGTTTGGAGCATGGGAGAAAGGAGGACTTGTTTAACCCAGCAGAGGAACTGACCATTTCTGGGTTTGGAGCTGAGAGTGGAGATAGCAGAGAAGTCGCCATACTCTATGTGCACTGCAGACTGGAGCGAGTGATTACTGATTTCTCTTTGCTTGGAGAGAGCGGTGATAGTGAAGCTTGAGGTTTTGGTGCGTTTGGGTCTCGTTCTCTTTCTCTGTGTTTTTGTTCTTTTTTACTGGTTGGTTCTGGAGAGTAGGAGTGATCATTTTCGGTTCGGTTCGGTTTTTATTTAAAAAAATAACCATAATAAAATTTTGGAAAACTGAAAATTTTGTACCGGAATCGGTTCAAACCGACCGGTTTCGGTTCGGTCTGGTTCGGTTTTTTTACATAAAAACCGGAAAAACCTATATTCAAACCGACCGGGTTTTTTTAACAATCTTCTCTATAGCTTCTCCAGCTTCCCTCTTGTTCTTCCCTACAAACCCTACAATTTCAAAAGTCCAATTACTCAACAAACAACAAATCTCAAACATGTAATAACTGCAAGCAGATAAAATACAGCAAAGAACCATTCCATTATTCTAAATCCATCTTCAGTAACCATAAAATCGTCTCCACGCATTACAAAATGGTTATGAAAGAAACTAAACGACCTTAGCAGGAATTACATCAGGAGCTGCGTCAACCTTAAAAAAGAAAAAAAAAAGGGACCCAAAACCGCGATGAGAGGAAACGAACATTGAAGCCGTGAAGATGAAGATTTGAAGCATACACTAAACCAGTCCCTGGGTTGTTAGATTTGAAGATGAAGATTGAAGCCTTGTTGAAGTTTTGTTAGATGACTAGAAGTCTAGATCTGGCCATGAAGTTTTGTAAAGTGATGGAGAATTAATTTTTTATCAGGTCGAGAGTGAGAGAGGTTTAGATTTGAGGGCTGGGGGGGCGGCTGGATGCAAGGGACTGCTAGGGTTAAAAGTTTAGATTTGAGAAGAGAGGTTTAGATGTGAGAATATTTGAGAGATTTGAGAAAGAGGTTTAGATTTGAGGGCTGGGGGGGGCTGGATGCAAGGGAATGCTAGGGTTAAAAGTTTAGAAAGCCACTGAACCGGTTCGGTTCGGTTTGGTTTTTTCGGTTTCAGGCTTATCAAACCGAAACCGAATCGAACCGGCCGGTTTTTTAAAAATTCTAATCGGTTTAATCGATTTTTTTCTCCGGTTTGGTTTTTTCGGTTATTTTTTTTCCGGTTTTCTCGGTTTAATCGGTTTTTTGGTTTTTTTGCTCACCCTGGCTGGAGAGTGAAGAGTGAGAACGTATTTGAATTTGGGAATGCTAGGGTTAAAAGTTTAGAAAGCCACTGAACCGGTTCGGTTCGGTTTGGTTTTTTCGGTTTCAGGCTTATCAAACCGAAACCGAACCAAACCGGCCGGTTTTTTAAAAATTCTAATCGGTTTAATCGGTTTTTTTTTTCGGTTCAGTTTTTTCGGTTTTTTTTTTCCGGTTTTCTCGGTTTAATTGGTTTTTCAGTTTTTTTGCTCACTCTGGCTGGAGAGTGAAGAGTGAGAACGTATCTGAATTTGGGTTTGGGCCTAACCTCATGTAAAGAGACTTGTCCAATTCAAAACAGACTTGGGTAGAAGAGCCTGCACTTTAGGAAGAACAACAACAGAGCTGTTTTAGGCCCATCATTCCCACATGCTTTGAATTATTACTAGTTACATGACCTGCGTGATGTGCAGGTCTTTTTTTTTGCATAAAAAATATATAAAAAAACTAAGATTTAAAAGTATGAGGTCTTTCTGCAAAGCTATACCCAAGAGTCTTGGGTTTGGCTGCAACGCCTGACCTAAGAATAATATTTATAATATTAATAATAACATTAAACTTGCATGACCAAAGTTTAAGTGGGTTTGGCTGCAATGTCAGATCCAATAGCCTTGGATGTAGGTCTGGCTGCAAGGTCGTGTCATAAAAGTGTGATAATTAAATAGAAAAAACAAAGAAAAAAACCAATAGAAAGAAAAAAACTAATGAAGAAAAAGAAAAAAATTTGAATTAATTGGGTTAACTCGTCAAATCTTGGATTCGTGTCGTGAAAGTTTGATAACTAAACGGAAAAAAAATTGACGGGTTACCCAGAATTAATTGGGCTAACCCGTCAAACCCGGAATCCGTGTATGAAAGTTTGATAACTGAATAGAAAAAAATTGAACATTAACAAACTAAATTAAACGAAAAAAATTACTTAAAAAGGAAAAAAACCAAGACAAACAAAAGGCATCATCCTTTTCACTGTGAATTGCATTGTGCAATCCACAGTCAAAGGCATAAAAACAAAAAAAAAAGCAAAAACAAAAAAAAATTCTTCAATTAGCCAAACCTAAGATAACTAAATAGAAAAAAGGCATCAACCAATAACTAAATAGAAAAAAATCATATTAATGAACTAAATTAAATAAAAAAAATATTAATTCAAAAGGAAAAATAACAGAAAAAAACTTACAAGAAGAAAAAAACTAATGAAAAAAAAAGAAAAAATAATCTAAATTAACTGGGTTAACCCGTCAAACTTAAGATCTGTGTCATGAAAGTTTGATAACTAAATAGAAAAACATTTAATATCAACAAAATAAATAAATAAAAATAATAAAAAATAAAAAAAAGCATCAGCCTTTTCACCGTGGACTGCACTGTGGAGTCCACAGTGAAAGGCATAAAAAGAAAAGAAAAAAGCAAAAAAAAAACTAAAGGTATCAGCCTTTTCACCGTGGACTGCATACAATATTAAAAGATGAAATCAGAAGAAAAAAACTAATGAGAAAGAAGAATAAAAAAATCTGAATCAGCTGAGTTAACTCACCAAATCAGGTTAACCCGTCAAACCTGGGATTCGTGTCATGAAAGTGTGATAACTAAATAGAAAAAAGATTTAATATTAGTGAAATAAATTAAAAAAAAAAGATTAATTAAAAAGAAAAAAGCAAAGAGGAAAAAACATACAGGAAGAAAAAAACTATTAAAGAAAAAGAAAAAAATCTGAATCAACTAGATTAAACCATCAAATCTGTCATCCGTGTCATAAAAGCCTAATAATTAAACAGAAAAAAATTTAATATTAAGAAACTATGGACAAAAAAAAAACTAAAGGCATAAGCTTTTTCACTGTGGATTGCACCGTGCAGTTCACAGTAAAAGGCTTGGAAAGGAAAAAAAAAAAGGAAAAAAAAAACGAAGTCATACGCCATGGGTTAATTTTTTTTTCTTGCATAAAAAATATAAAAAAAAACTAAGATCTAAGAGTGTTAGGTCTTTCTGCAAAGATATACCCAAAAGCCTTGGGTCTAGCTGCAACGCTTGACCCAAGAATAATATTTATAATATTAAACTTACATGACTTAAGTTTAAGTGAGCTTGGCTGCAACACTGGACCAAAGAGCATTGGATGTGGGTTTGGCTATAAGGTTGTGTCATAAAAATATGATAATTAAATAGATTAATTAAAAAGAAAAAAATAAAGAAAAAAAACCAATAGGAAGAAAAAAACTAATGAAGAAAAAGGAAAAAATCTGAATTAACTGGGTTAACCCGTCAAACCTGGGATTCGCGTCATGAAAGTTTCATTACTAAATAGAAAAAAAATTGACGGGTTTACCCAAAATTAATTGGGTTAACCCATCAAACCAAGTTAACCCGTCAAGCCTAGAATATGTGTCATGAAAATCTGATAATTAAATAGAAAGAAATTTAACATTAATAAACTAAACTAAACGAAAAAAACTAATTAAAAAGAAAAAAAATCTGGGTTAACTCGTCAAATCAGGTTAACCCATCAAATGCAGGATCCATATTATGAAAGTCTGATAACTAAATAAAAAAAATTTAACATTAACAAACTAAATCAAACAAAAAAAATCATTGAAAAAAAAACAAAAAAAATTAAAAAAAGAAAGAAAGAAAAAGACAGTTCTATAATATAATATAATAATAATAATAATAATAATAATATAATATATTAATAAGGCTTTAGTGAAAGGTGTGGGAAAGCTATAGTACTTTCCAAGGCCTTTTAGAGTATCCTATAATAATTATTACAGTAACATTTTTTTTCAATATTTTTTTATTTTATAAAATTTATATTTGATATCAACACCCCAAAACAATCTAAAAAAAAATAACTTAAAGTAAAAGGAAATTCAACTTTTTTTAAAAGCACAGTGTCACTATAAAAACAATCATCAACTTAGAAAAATGGACTTGGTTCAAGACTTAAAGGAGTAATTAAAGAAAATAACTGTTTTCTTTACTTATATAAATAGGGACATAACCCATATTAAAAAGATAGTTCTTCATTTGATTAAAAGAACACAATTCTCTTTTCTTTTTTTTTTTTTATCTTAAACCCTTGTATTATTTTGATAAGATCTATAAAGATATTTGTACTGTAAAATATTATTTTGGTTTTAGCAATTGAAGTGATACTAAAGTAATTAGATTCAAGAATAAGAAAGTGAATTCTTACAAATAAATTTTCCTTTCAATACTACAAAAATAAATTTTAAAAATATTATTTTAATATACTTTTAAATAAAAATTAATTTAAAAAATAATATTTACCACCGTCTAACAAACATGTAAAAATTGAAAACCGTTTAAAAAACGGAGGAAAGCACAACTTGACCTTTTTTTTTTTTTTTTTTTTTTTTTTTGACCAGAAACCAGGTCAGCTTTCAATTTCTGCTGCTGCTTCGTTGTAGTTGAGGGCTCAAATTTCGATCATCTTAGAAAAAATAACTACAAGTCAATAATGTACAACGAACTGTTCCAGGCTTCTGGTTTTGGTTGTGGACAGTACTGGAGAGTACAATGGGTGCTTTCAACAAGTTTTGTTGGTTCAGAAAAAGAAGAAGAAAAGATTGATAGAAAAGGGACTCGGGCTCTGTGGAAAACAAGCAGGCCAGTTCTTGAGCAAAGTAGCAAAACCTAGTTTTAGTAGGCTGTTGTGAGCTCATGAAGGGCTGGATTCCTTTTCTTTCCATGGAAATGCTTGGCTGGATTTAGTTCTTGTTGTTCAGCCATCCTCCAGGTCCAGGCAGCTACAGGCGTTAGTTCCATTTGCAGCGCCTCCTCAGCAGTCAACAAGATCCCCATTCTCTCCCTGTGAATTGGAAAAGTCGACGTAACTCAAGATCTACCAACATAGAGGAAGATAAGTTCCCATATAAAAAAAGAAAAGAAAAAAGCGTGCTGTGTTGACGCTGTAAAATATAGTCTGCTGGTCCTTGTATTTGACTTCCACTAATTCAAGTTTGGCATGGAAAAACTATACACGGTTCTGGGGCAGATCGGCCTCCCCCCATTTAGCACAATATCGAGACAAGTGGTCCCATGCAGCATGCTATAAGATTTTAGGTATGACCAGGATATTCGCCATTTTTTTATGGCTTTAAATCCTCAGGCAGGCAAGAGTAACAGGACGCACTAGATCTCTGAAACCAAGGCCGCCCCCATTGTTTTGACTATTAAAAACTAGCTCTTTGAATCAGCAGGTTACTTGGCAAAATGGTTAGCTCTCGACGTCATGAAATTCCAATGCTGGCTTGGGCCTTATCCAAGTCTTCATTCGGATTAGAAAACGAAGGAAAACACAACTTCGCCAATCAGTTTGTTCAAGTACACACTCAGTACAAGTATTATTATACATGTACGGTGTTTTACTATACAAATTACACAATTGAATTTTTTTAGTGGTGATATATCTGTAATTTTTTGTTTATTTTATTAGAAAACAAGTTTTTCTAAAAAAAAATAAATTTTTATTATTTTACATTTGATCTATTTATCATTTTTTTATCTTTTTTTTTTGTAATATCTTTGTAGTTAATTTTTTCTTTACATTTTTTTTAAAAAAATATTATTTATTTTTGAAATATTTATCACTCTACACTTCACCTATTCATATCATTTTTTTTTATCTTATCTTCATTCTTTTGTAATTCATTTTTAATTTTTTCTTTAATCTCTTTTTTTTTTTTTGAAAAAGTACTACATAAAGACTAAAGAAATAGCATGTCAATGTAGCAATTGGAACACTGTATCATTTTTATACCATATTAAAAATAAGCTTGAGATATTACGAGTCTTATATTAACATATATGATATTTATTATATTTTATTATATATAAGTATCAGTTTATAGATTCATAATTATATTTTTTGCACATTATCAAACAACACATTAATTTATTTCTGTTAAAAAAATTATTTAATTTACAGCTAGGCTAGTTGAATAGATTTATTGGCACAAATAGTTCACTATTTATTAATGAATTATGCATGCAAAAACTTTTTAATTTATAATTAGTATTTTTTGTTGTGAGAAACACATTTAGAAAACTTGTATATTTATTTTTTTGCAAAAAAAAATTATCCGACCTACTAAGAAGTTCACGTGAAATAACTAGTTAATTCCTCGAAAGGAAATTCAACAGAAAACAAGGAGATAATCCAATAAAAAAAGAGCAGTTACTTGACTAATTCATCATTCAATAGGTCAATATCCCATTTCTTCCTCGCCTTCTTGAAGTTTCCAGCCTGTTTCCATGAAGCAGCGGGGTATGAAGAGATATTTGACCATTACATGATTATCAGCCAAGAAAAAACCCTTACTTTAATTCGTTGGTGCATGAAATTCCAGTTTGTAAATTACATATTCAGGTGCGGTTTGTTTTTTCGTTCCAGTCCCGATTCTAAAATATTTTGATCTTTTTCTTGATTTAATTTTTTTGCTTGTATTTTTTGAATTATTTGATATGTGTATATAAAAGATAAATTTAAAAAAATAAAAAATATATATTTTAATATATTTTTTTAAAAAAAAACTTTAAAAAAACAACAACAATCAAAATATAAAACAAACAGTATATTGAAAAAAAGGAGAGAGAAAAGGGGTTTAATTTTATATTCAAGATAGAATCGTGACCTCTCGATATAGACTTTTAATTATAGGTCCTATTTGTTTACTGGAAAGTAATTATTTTTTAGAAAGTGAATTCCAGAAAAGTGAATTACTTTTTGATGTTTAGTAGTGTAATGAAAAATAAGTTGGAAAACACTTTTTAGTGTTTGGTTATGTCATGAAAAATAAGTTGAAAAATAACTTAATAATATTTTATTTTTCTCAAGTTTATTAAAATAATGAGGAATAAATCTTACAAATTAAAAGTTGAATGAAAATGAAATTAAAAAATATATATAATTTCATAAATTATTTCAAATAAAATAAATAATAATCAAAATAATAGAGATCAAATCTAAAAAATAAAAAAATGAAAAATGAAGAAATTAAAATAATAATAATCAACATTTCATAAAATAAGTAACAATCAAAAGAATAAGGACCAAATTTGATAGATAAAAAATTTCAATAAAAAAATGATAAGGAAAAAATAAATAGCAATTATAAAAATAATGACCAAAGTTAATATAAAAATAAAATTTTAAAAGATGAAATTGAAAAATAAATATTCAAAACAAAATATATATAGCAATCAAAAATTTGAGAATCAAATTTGATATAATCAGCAAATAATAACATTTCTAAATTTTTCACAACTTTCGAAAAATATTTTTCGCTCAAATTTTTCAGGAAAATACTTTCTTGAAAACCAAGTCAAATTTTTCTTTGACAGAAAAGTATTTTTTGTTAACCAATTTTTTTAATAATAAATAAACACAAAAAAATTTAAAAATTAATTTCTCAAAAAGTACCTTTTGAAAATCAAACATGACGTAAATTGGAAATAATGTCCATCATTATATGAAAATTCTTATATGTACGTACATGCTCAATTCACGGATACAGAATCTATGAAGGTTCATGCATCTCTCGACCTCTGGTAAAAAGTAATTGCTCTACTTAAGGCTGTGGCTTCAGCAACATTAATTAATTAATTTCCATCTATTTGCCTTCGCTGCTAAGAATCATAGCTATTCAGGGAAAAGAAAAACAGCAACGACACGACATCGAAGTATAGTACTTCGTTGAAAACTCTGGTGGTGCTTGTGGTGTTGATTTTTAAAATGTTTTTTGATTTGAGAATATAATTATTTTTTATATTAATATATTAAAACGACATAAAAATATAAAAAAATAATTAATTTTAAATAAATATATTTTAAAAAGAAGAAGAAGAAGAGGAAACATGGTTCCGAAAACAAACAGCCCTTGACATTTAACTCCAGCTAATGTGAGTTGGATCGCAAAGCAATACATGAATGTGGACACTCCTTAATTTCCTCCTAATCTACTGGATATATAAAACCTGTAGAAGTGACGTCTGGAATGTGTAATGGCTTGACGAATAAAAAATAATAAAGCTACGTATCTTCTACTTTGTTGTTTCTGACACGGCAAGGGTTTAGAACGAGTAGTGCCTGGCAGCATAAAAGAAGAAGAAGAAGAACCCTTGTTCATTTCTGTCCTCTCTGAAGATGAACCTTGACTAGGGCAAAGCATAAAAGCCTGAGAATTCACATTCTTATGAACTCCCGCGTTTAAGCTTATCCCCTTCCTTAATGATGGAGAGTTCTTCAGACTTACTGTTCATATAATTCTTTTCTTTTTTCTTTGTTGGGTGATTAATAAAATACAAGATTAATCAGCTTGAGTGAGATATACACATCTCGATTTCCAGGTGTTTTTGGCATTTGATTAGCCGTCAAGGGCCTCTCTACCTCGGGGAAAGGAGCACCATGGGCGAACCTAATGCATCTAATCTTCGCTGCATGCACTGGCAATTACTCTGTATATCCCTCAGAAATACATCTAATCTTCTACGCCTTCTTGAACAATAATTCCCAAACACATGGCATGCTCTTTTCTGAAAAAAATGAATAATAATAAACATTTATAGACTAGATATGAATCATGCTTTAATTCAATAAACTTTAGATTTTACTCACAACGACCGCACGACCCTAATTAAGTTGTTTGTTGTGCCCATCCACTCATATGTCTTTATCGATCTTACAATTTCCCAGCTAATCACTCGTGCAAACAGTAATTATTGAAATGGAAGTAAATAAAATACCAAAGCACTCCAAGTGAATATGTTTATGAAAGGGGTGTTTTAAGAGTATGATAGCGGTTGTTTTTTAAAATATTTTTTATTCATAAATGTATTAAAATAATGTATTTTTAATTTTCAAAAAAATTATTTTCAATATCAGCAAATCAAAACAATATAAAAACATAAAATAAAATTAATTTTAAACAAAAAAAATTATTTTTTTAAGAAGTGTGGTTTCAACCGCGTTCCAAGACGAGCCCTTCAACATAATCCTAACATCCCATTAATTGGCCTAATTTTCGAGCCAATGATAACATCACTCAGCAATCCCTTACCCAGGTGTTTTACTTCAATCCCGTAGTGACCAGAAGGATTACGAGTGATCTTTATGAGGGCTACGAGATCATCAAGGTGGAAAGTTTTTCAAGTCATTATGATCGAACTTCTCTATATAAGATAGCTATCTCCAGGCAGGGGGAACTAATTATGGTTGGGAGATTAGGACTGAGGGAGCAACCTCATGTGCTGGGACTTGCTGGAGTGGTAAGACCAGATGTTGCCCTTGAGATGCCAAGATGATATGGGTAAGGGCTTGCACCTAATTAATGAGTCGTTTAAAATATAACAGAAAGGATGTGTTAGCTTTTATAGGGATGTCAGTGACACATCTCATCCTAGGGTTTTCTTGATTGTTTACCATTAATAACGACTAAGGATGTCAAAAACCAGTTCTAAAAGAATAGTTGATGGCTTTTTGATCAGTTTTTAACAGACGACGCTAATTCACCGAAGAGGAAATAAGAATCTTCCAAATAGACCTAAATCTAAATTAGATTCATTCTTAAGCTTGCTTTGTTCCAGAAAGATGATCAGTCTGACAAGGTTGGAGATAAGAGAAAGCGGTCAAAATCCCTCTAATTTGGTCACCGAGCATTCGAACGCCTTTGCAGTAACTTATAACCTTCGACGCTTCTTTCACACCCCCTATATTTTGGTCTCAGGGCGTAGCTAAACCCTAAGGTGTTGGGCTTGTCATCTTGCTAGACCAATGTCACTTAGACTCAATATGTATTTAAACCCAAGGATATTGGGTCTGGAAACAAAGTCAGGCTCATGCCACCTTGGTTTGACATCCTGCCAGGCCTATACATCAGGTTATTACTTTACATTTGGCTCTTTTAATCCTGAACTTTTAAGCAAACACGTCAAGGATATATTGATCAATCAGGTTGATTTTGTTAGGCATGATTTGTCATGTGATTTGCTTTGAATGATCCAATTCAACACAAACAAAAAATAAACAAAATAATGAATCAACTCAATATCTTACTAGTTGATATATCTCAAACCATCACTTAGAGATTACAATTAGGTTATAACTAGTCGCGTACTCGCGCTGCTCTGCGTGGTGCTTTTTTGTGTTAAAAATGATGTTCAAGTAGTGCAAACACGTTTTAAAAAAGTGAAAAAAATATGTGATACGAATCATAAATTAGAATGGGTCAAATAAGTTGGTTTTATTTAAATCAGATGATAAATAAAAATAGATAATAACACCAAATGGACCAAATAAAAAAAAATAGTGATAAAGATAACATTGGGAACTTTTTTGTAAACAGGGATAAACGATGTAGCTTAATTCTTCATCCATTAAATATGGAAGGACAAAAAAAACTCGTCTCGGGTCAATCCTAGTCAGTATGACAAACCTGTAACTCATGAAATAAGGAGCGAGCCAACTAGGGTTAATCCACCAAACCTGCGCCCTAGGTCACGAGATACGAATAACCTGGTGGAAAAGAAAACGTAAAAATCATAAAGCTGGAAAGAAAATAAAATATTTTTTTCATAAAAAATGATGTCAACTCGCTTTTACTTTTCAAACTCATGACCCAGGATATTAGACCAAAAACACCCTGTATAGAAAAAATACGAAACTCGATTCTCAACCAATTAAATATTTAAGAATTAACTTGGAAAAAAATATCAACTACACAAAAGGATCCATAACAAAAAATGATAATTAAAAGTAATGGGATCAAAATTAAAATATAAAATAAAATTTATTTTTGATTGAAGGGTGAAATTGAGAAGAAAAAGTAATTGAGTAAAAGGACAATAAAAACAATCAAAATAATGAGGATCAGAATTGAAATAAAAAATAAAAATAAATTATTAATTGAATAGAAAAATTAATTTAACAAAAGAGCCCAAAAATCATAAAAAAAAAATGAGGATTAAATTGAAAAAATAATATATAGCGAATTGGGATGGAAGGATGAGATTGAAAACAAATAAAATTTTTATAAAAGGGTCAAAAACAAAAATAAAAAATAAAAAATCAAATGAATAAGGATTGAAGTTGAAATACCAATAACAAAGAGGGTCAAGCTGTAATTTTTGAAAGAGGAGAAGAGAGAAAAAAAGCTCTCATCGACGACAAACTGAACCACCACTATCGACACATACTATTCTACTAGAAAGAGAATGTGATGGTGCTTCTATTAACATGGTGGATGAGTGTTTTTGGACGCAGGAGGGACACACTCATAGTCCAAAGAGCGTGGGCATCTCTCACATGCCCAGAAAAGTGCTTTATAGTTACTTACTTTTTTTTTATTTAATGAAATATCAAATTATCCCTAGACTAATTTAATAATAATGAAAAACCATTGTGAAATGATAAAAAATCCCTTTGAGTCCATATTTAAAATTTTTGTTTTTAAAAGTGTTTTGGTACTTTTAATTATACTTTTTAATTGTGTAATATTTTTTATATTTTATCAAATATTAAATTGCAGCTCAATTTACATTATAATAGTAATAAAATTATCATGGAAAACACAAATACCTCTTAATGTTATTTTTAAATTTTTAGCTTCCAATGATATTTTAATTATTTTATCGTGTAATTAAATTGTCTTCAGTTAATTTGAATACTTAATCGCTAAGTTATTTTTTTTAATGAAAAAACAAAATTATCATTATACTGTTACTGTGAAGAGTAGCTTTTGTTAGTCTACAAAATTGTAGTTTATGCTCTACGGCCTAAAGTTTTAGTACGTCAGAACCTTGGAAGAATCGCAGCGAAGTTGTGTTGTCCTTTTTTCCTTGGCTTTTATACTATTGTTTCTCCATCTCTTCCTCCACAATTTTTCATGTTTTATATTTCTCTCCGGGTTTAATAATCAATAAAATATATCTTTTATAATTTTACGAGAATTTTTTTAAATCATATTTTAATTGTTAAAAAATTATTAATTATATATTTATGGGTCGGTTTTTCCAGTGTCATAATTTAATTTTGAAGAGGTACTAGGGAAAGAGGGCCACTGGGCTTGTCAAGAGCGGCAAGGGATGCTCAGCAGAAAGAGGGTTATACGTGGCAAAAACATACATAAAATTTCCACGTGGCGATTTGCTAGAGATCCCTAGCCAATGGACGGGTAATATTGGTCGTTAAAGATATATAGTCGGTTTATCTCTATTTGGTTGCTAGCATGTGAAAACCAGCAAAAGGAGGTGACACGTGTTTGCTTTAGAAGATTGGCGCGTTGCTTGCCGTATGCCCTGACGATTGCGCGTCGGTGAAGCTTTCAGAAGTCCACTATCCCTCTCTAGCTACTACCAGACTGTACTAGCTAACTGTCATGTTATTTGACATCAATAACCCTTCTATGCCCCCCTTTTTATGATTTTAAAAAATTAAGGACAGTTCACCTTATTTTTTAAAATATTTTTTATTTAAAAATATATTTAATATATTAAAATATAAAAATTAATTTTCGACATCTCAATAATGGAATGGAAAGTTACCATGGAAGATCGTAAAAACAAAAACACACGTTGAATTGTCATGTAATGGAATGGAAGTGAGAAAGCGCAAGATTCATTGTCTTGTCCGTACATCACTCCGCGAGAATGTCTCTGGTTAATTCATAAAGGAATTATACCCTTGCTCTATTCGTATTATCCAACGCGTGCTTTCTTCTAGCATTCAGAATAATAACCACTGCATTTGGGTTCCAGGATAAGTATGTGTGTTTGGTATTTTAGCTAAGTTTATTTTTAAAATTATTTTTTATTTTAAAAATATAAATTTAATATTTTTAAATAGTTTTTTAATTGAAATGATTTTTTAAAAAACACCGTAACCTCGTTATTAAAACATACACTTACAGTTGAACTAGAATTAATTATCTTATGCTTTGCATCAAGATTAAAATCTCCATCGGAAAATTGAGGGGCTAGGGGTAGGGGTAACCTAGACTGTGTTTATTTTTGTTTTTAAAAATATTTTTAATTTGGGTTCGTTTTAATAGCTATATCAAAAATAAATAAACAAATATATATATATATATATATATATATATATATATTTAATATATTTTTAAATAAATTATTTTTAAAAACAGTAGCTGACACGGACACAGACACTGCCTAAGCCTAACAACTGATGGGAGTGATTCGAGGGGAGTGACTTGTATTTTCTAGAATGCAAAGGAGGGATAATCATGGGATGACAGTTGTCCAGGTGGCAAAGAAAGAGATGTTTCTGGGCGAACATTAGATAGCTGTCTTTCTAGATAGCCAACCAACAAGAAACTAACAAAACCAAGCATAAAGCTCAAAATTCCAAGATAAGGTCACTGGCAACTAACAGAAGAATTTCCTGTGCACTTATCAGCGCGTGAGTGTGAACGATCAACGGCGTAGAAGCAACGAGGAAGCCGAGCAAGGGATGTCTGTTTGCTTCTAGAGAGGGGAGACCGGCGGCCCAAGCAAATACCGCAAAACGTTTTCGACGTCCAAGACATATACTATAAAGAAATGGCCGACGACGAGTAAGACCTTAATCTGCAAGGAAGAAATAGAAGAATTAGTGTGGATTCATTAGTCCTATGCATTGTTATCGTACGTTAGATCTCATTTCTATATAGGAATAATGCATGGGAAACGCCAAAAAAACGCTGAAAACATTATTAAATATAATGGCAGCTATGTGGGCAAATTTCCTTAGTTAATTTTCGTGGAGAAGCACATAAAAACCATAGTTATTTAATAAATTGTCCCTCACTCTTCATTACATGTGTCAATTTTAAAAAATAAAAGAAAAGGTAAATGGATTCTTCAACCTCCGCAGAACAAACCCAAGTTATTTTTTTTTATTACTTACCGTATTTTATTTTATTATTCAACATTAAAAGTTTCTGATTTAAGTTCCAATGCCATGCTTAATTCTATTTGTAAGAGAAGAAAAGTACCATTTGATAACGAACATCAATATGATCGGAAACTGGCAGTATTAGACACGTGCAGTAAAGCTTAATGAATTGCTATTACTTTTCCTCGAGTAAGTTGAATGGTATTTTTTTTAAAAAAAAAACAAAAAAACCAATACCACTCCGAAGAAGGAAAGAAATCGGAAAGGAGCAAGTCATTTAAATAGAATAATCTTGGAAGACATCCCAAGATTTACTTGTGGGACGCGAAACTAAAATATTCAAGGCAATAAAAATACAATCTTTGCAAGCTTATCCACCTTGTTAATGCCTCATTGCTGACTCAATAATGCGTGCTCCACACGGCCAAAAGACCCCGAGTTCACCTAGGATTCAAATTACCTCTACTATTTTTTGTTTGTTAAAAAGGCAAGCGTACCCTTGTTTTGACTTGGAGATTGGAATTAGTCGTATCCTCAAAGCCTCTCTTGTTAGTAGTAGCTCAGTCTCCACAAATCCCACCCCACCTCTCTATGGCTTTAGTTGACCGACCTCACTGCCCACCAACTCTCCCACTCCACCCCAACTTCCTATATATATAAACAAAGCCTCTCCTTACTCTACACTCAGTGATCGGCCCCCCAATCTCTCTCAAAACCTTTCTTCCACTCCTTGGAAATCTTGTTCGTTTGTAGCTCTCGTTGCCCACTCACACAAGAAAACTCAGTACCAAGAATCCAAATCATGGCTCTTGAAGCTCTGAACTCTCCTACAACAGCCGCTCCTTATAATTATGAAGAAACATGGATTAAGAGGAAACGCTCTAAGAGACCTCGTAGTGAGTCCCCTTCGACCGAGGAAGAATACCTCGCTCTGTGCCTTATCATGCTTGCTCGTGGCGGCTCCACTGCCACAACCGCCAAAAAAACCGCTTCCGCCTCCCCTGCACCACCCCAACCACCAACTTTGGATCTTTCTTACAAGTGTACGGTTTGCAACAAGGCTTTCTCTTCTTACCAGGCTCTTGGCGGGCACAAAGCCAGTCACAGGAAATCCTCCTCCGAGTCGACCGTCGCCACAGCCGCCGAAAACCCATCAACCTCCACAACAACTAACACAACCACCACGACCACCAATGGTAGGACTCACGAGTGCTCTATCTGCCACAAGACTTTCCTTACTGGACAGGCCTTAGGCGGACACAAACGTTGTCACTATGAGGGCACAATTGGAGGCAACAACAGCAGTAGTGCCAGCGCTGCAATCACCACCTCAGACGGTGGTGCTGTTGGAGGCGGTGGCGTGAGCCAGAGTAAAAGTCAAAGAAGCGGTGGTGGGTTTGACTTTGACCTGAACTTGCCTGCTTTGCCTGAATTTGAAGGTCCAAGAATCAGTCTACAAGCACTCTGCGGTGATCAAGAAGTGGAAAGTCCTTTGCCAGGGAAAAAGCCAAGATTAATGTTTCGCTTAAGCAAGAAAAGACCGATATGGGTTCTTCGTAAATTTGAATTTAGAATTTAAGATTAGGTTTAATTAGGAAGATTCTTGGATTTTCTTTTCTTTTCATCACTCTTCTATGGTGTTGTCTTTTGGGGTTTGCTTTGATAATGAAGTGGTTCTGTATAGGGATTGTCTTCATTGTTTGTAGACTTCCTCTGCTATTCTACCATTGGACATTAATTCATTATTTTACCATTATTTTTAAAAAAAATTGCGTGAGATTCATATTCAATTATTTATTATACTCGTGGATATGAATGGATTTCTTAATTACATGTTTTAATTGTACTCCATATTTCATTTTTCGGATGGTTGAACTCTCTCCCCACGTCTTCAATGCCTAATATTGTGGGTGTAGAATACGACGGATTACAGTTCAATTTCTCCTTTTAAATTTATATTTTTCAAAAAAAGTGCCCAAGGAAGCCCAACAAACACGACGAAACCATCCTCTTTAGATTGCGGTAGAAAAATGTTTTAAAGTTTATTTTTCACATAAATACTTGAGGATAATAAAAAAATATCAAAAAAAATTAATTTTCTTAAGAAACATGGCTTCGCTGCAATAACATACAGGCTCGCAATCTCAATGCACCGCCATAAACTCGATTTTTTTGGGTTAAACAGTAAAGGTCGGACACACGGGTCACGGCGGCCTGTGAATGTTGAAGTCAAGTTCATGTATTGCATTATACGCGTGGTAAATACCCATTCAATCAAGCCGAGAGAGTCTTTAAATATTCATAACCCTTTTTGTGTGGGCTAGTATGGAAGCAAGTCATCGCCGCGTGAACAGCGCAGAGACAGCAGGCAGGCGGGGCACTCGGTAGTGGTCGTGATGGTCTTTCTAAACAAAGAACCATGCCATGTTATAACCTCCCATGTGATCATGCCTTCAATCCACATGGTGGCATCATGATGTAACGTCTTTTGCGTGGCTCAGGACACTTGTAGCTGTAAGCGTTAGTTGCACAACACCTACTGCAGTACAAGGTCTTGTCCTAATTCTGGAGGCTATTTCCGGTCGGCGGAGCTTTAACATCTGTGTGTTGATTTCATTTACATTTTACTATTGAATTGATGTGAAATCCTCGGTATTGCAGGATGCCTAATGAAATTCTTTTTAACCGTGGATATTGGTAAAATACACGTATCTCTGTCTATTAATTTTTCAAGATTTTTAAAGTTAACAACTAAATAATTATGTAATAATTTTAAATTTTATAAGATTTGAATTAATAATATCTAAGAAGTAAATTTACAATCTTACCAATTAAACTACATTTTTTATCGTTAATAATTTTTTTTAAAAAAATACTATAGCTATAGTTTGTTAAAAGTTTAGGAATAATAATATAAATTAAAAAACATTTGAAAAATTATACAGTTTAATATAACAATTTTCATTGATTATACAAGGAAACCAATTCATCAATTCATGAGTATTAATAATACTATCTATCTATTGTCAGCTAATGGAAATCTAGGCTGTTAAGGAGACAATCTGTAATGAATAATTCTTTTTTTTCGAAATAAGTTTTAAATGGGTTTGGTTCCAGCGCGATAACGTGGACAAAATAGCAAACAATCACGCGGTTCAACTGACGACGCATTGCAGCATATATGAAGTGCCTGGGCAGTGGGGATATATAGATGCTTGAAGACGTTAACATTCGATGCGTGCCGTGCTATCAGTATTGCCTCTACACTTCTCTATCTAGATAGGATCGTTAATCCTTTAATCCTTCACTTCACTGGATAGGTAAGAATATATTATTATAAAATAATATAAATTATATTTTAAAATTTTAATTAATAATTTAAGTTTTCAGATTGAATTGAATCTTTACATGATATTAGAGATTTAATGGTCAAATAGTTACAAGTTTAAATTTCACAAGTTAATATAAGTTTATGCAAGTTTTAAATTTAAAATTTAAAAAAATATATGTTAAAAAATAATATAATTATATTTTATAATCTCACCTAATAATTTAAATTTTTATATTAAATTAATTTGCTATAAAATTCCGTGTCCCAGACTCCTCGGTTAGGAGTGGAACATTAACAAGATTCCATGTTCTGGATATCTACTCAAGCTCTGGATACAAGTTAAGCAGGAAGAGTAAGATTTTTGGGTGACACGTACACTATCAGATAAATATATACATCGACAAGGGTATAATATTAGGTTAGTTGGAGAGCTTCAAAGCCTCCAAGTCATTGAAAAACATGGGAAGAAAAAACAAGCAAAAGTTGGAGGAGTTCTTTGCGTGTGGGAGGCAGATATGAACACATCACTTGAAAAATGTTTGCTAATTCGTCCACTCTCGCAAACTGCAAATCGCGTGCCTCTAGCCTCGAATTAGAGAAAGCGTTTGATTCCTAGTTAATTAGTACGCTTAGATCATAGCCCTCTACCTCTAGCAACCATTAATTCTTCTATCTTGTTGCTGTTTTTGGGATATGTCCCAGGAAGGAGCAAGTCATAGGTCCCATAAAATAAGAAGGAGAAGGAGAGGAAGCTCTATATATATATATATATATATATATATATATATATATATATAACCGTAGATGTTCGAGTAAGCTTATACACACCTTGATTAATCCTTTGATATTTTGAAGTTAACTATGTAAACCTCCAGTAATCATGAGGTTTATGAGACTCAAACTGGTGATCTCTAGAAAACAAACTCAGAGTCTGACCCAGTTAAACTATACCATTCAAGGTTGAGAAAAAGTTGTATTGTTGTGCTTGGTCATGGATATTCAAGTTGTAAACATGGTGAGTTGAATTAATGTCGATTAATTATTTTGAGGATTGACTGCAAGTTTTGGTTTTCTAGATGAATTGACCTTCTTGAGATGCAAATTTGCCAAGCAGTAAAAGCCTTCGATGTTAATTAGAGTAAGATCGAAAACGAATGAGAGGCATTGAAGTGAAGATGAATGCTTCAAAAATCTTTATTGGAGAGAACAAAAATCTGTAATTTTATTAAAAGTCAATTGAGTGGCCTAACAAATATACTGCTTAATCTTAATTTAAAGTTCATCTTAGTGGACCTTAACAAAAATTAAGAAAAATAAAATTAGCATTGCAGTTACATTATATTAAAAAAAATTAAAAAACAGAACATGCACATTTTCACAAAACCATTGTGGATGCCAATGTTCATCCTAACGATGATTTTTTTAAAAAAAAAAAATTTTAATTCTCAACTTTTATTTCTTTGCCATTCCATCATTACACTTAATTTCCGGATCCATGCATTACAATTTAATTTTATTTACATGCTATCATATATTCGAGGTCTTTGCAAATATTTCATTAATGAATTAAACATTAATTTTACAAAATAGATTTTGTTGTTGGAAAACAAATTAAAGAAATGAAGGTTTAATTTTATTTTTTTTAAAATAAATCATTCCAGTCTTTGTTTTTTAAAAGATGCGAAAAACTTCAGTTTGGTCTCTAAAGTCTTAATTTGTTTGTATTATTTGGTCCATGTTGTTTTGAGACTTCATATTTAGGTCTTAAAGTTTATTTTGTTTGTGTTTTTATCCCTGGATGTTGGCGTAGGAGAGGTAAAGTTCTTGAAAAAAAGAGAGGGGAGAAACATTCAATCAACCACTTTTTAGTCACAAAAAAGGTTGATTTTGATGTAAAATTGTTCATCTTAAAGAAGAGATTGCAATAGATGTAGTTTTTCCCTTTTAACATTGGTAAGAAAAAACAGATCAAGATTCATAAAAAGTTTGTTTTGATTCGGTTTGATTAATTTGTTTTTAAGGAAATTACATGGGTGTTTTGAGATGTTTTTAGGTGAAAATAAATTGAAAGTTAATTTTTTGGATCTTGCACTTTAACCCTGATTTTTCCTTCATCGAAGATGGTTGAAAATGAATTGTTGAATGCCATGTCATTTATACAAGAAAACAATGCATCGTTCATGTTATTTAAAAAAGATAACGAGGTGCGTCAATTTGGCTTCTAGAACTAAGCAGCTTGAATTTTTGGTTTTGAGTCAGGCAGGTGAGCTTATCCATCTAGGCCCAACAACACCTAGTTTATGAGTATTTTGGCCCATCACCTTCTACTTTCTTATTTTAATTCATTTATTCTTTGCATCTCATTTCTATTTGAATTCCATGGTTTGCATTTTTTTCTATCATATACATAGTTAATTTGTAATTTGACATCATATACATGATTCTTATAAATACATTAAGTTTATCAACTAAACAAAGAAAAAAAATTAAGTGTTACATCAAAAAATCATCAAATAGTGTGACATTTCATGTACAATAATTAATTTGTGAAAGTGAATTTCATATATTATTGACTTTTGTTTGTGTCATGAACATTAATAGGTTCTTAATGAAGTCGTGGAAAAACTTTACAGAAAGATATTTGATTTACCCTGGTTGTTGAGTTATAGGCTTAAGTTGTATTTGGAAAACAAGTTCTTCATGGAAAGAGAGACACTCTGATGCGTAAGTCGGGATTTGAGTTTTTTTTACGTTACAAACAAATAAAAAATTAAAAAGATGAAAAGGATGTTTTTTGTGTGTAGAGAAGAGATGTGTGTTTTTTTGTCTCGTGTTATCTATATGATGGAGAAATGCAGAGGTAAGTGTTCAAACCCCCTTTTATCTCTCAAAACCTGAAAATATATAGCTTGGAGAATATCTAACAAATATCTAAAAAAATATTTGGTGAGATATATGAGAAAATATACTATTTATAAATAATGGATAATAGTGATGAATAGTACCATGCATGAATTGTACCATGCAAATAATACTATTCATAAATAGTAAAATAATATAAGGTAAGGTAGCTTGGTCAAATCGATCAAGGGAAGAGAGAGAAAAAGATGAGAGAGTGGAGCTTAGTTTAATAGAGTCTGGGACTTAGGACTTGTTCTGAATAAGTTTTGCATGACAAACACTATTAATAAATAGTAAATGACAATACTATATCAAGCTAAGGGATGAGAGGGAAATAAGGGGTTGAAGCTCGGTTTGACTGAGTCTAGTAAATACTATTCATGAATAGTAAATTAAACTATAACAAGTTAAGGGGTGAGAGAGAAGGAGTAGGAAGAGAAAAGGGCTTGATGAAGCCATAACCTAACCAAGTTTTTTCTTATCTTTTTTTTGTTGTATTATAACTTGCACCTCAAAATCTTATAAACATATATGTTTGGAAGACTTTACCTAACTAAAAAGGGGGAGAAAATACTTACAGTGCAAAAATTTACTTTTATCGCTATGCTTGCACAAAAGTGTCACTTGTATAGGCATGCCTTTGAATTTTTTCCCATTAAGAGATTTTTGTTAATGTTTGATGGAAAAATATCCATGATCTTTCTAGAGACATTTGGTCACAAGAACTTGGAAACATTGGTCACGAAGACATGAAGAGAATGGTCATGGTGACTTGGAGATAATGGTCATGAAGACATGAAAAGATTTGGTCATAAGAACCTGAAGATGTTCACAAGAACTTGGAGACATGGCCACAAAGACCTAGAGATATTGGTCACAAAGACCTAGAGAAATTCAGTCACAAGAATTGAAGAACTGGAGATAGTGGTCGTATAGACTTGTGATTGAGAGATTGATTGGCTATTATCGCTTAAACTCCTTATCATTTACAAGCCAGTAGTCATTATTACGATTCATGAAATAGTAAATCTAAGTTATGCATAAAGTAATGCTACTGTTTATAAACAGTAAAACCAAGTTATGCATAATATTATAATAATACTAACTAAGCCATGCATAGTTTAGTTTATTATATTAAAAGACAAAAAAGATGGAGATTCAAATCTTTAGAGATAATCCATATTTTATTTAATCTTAGCAACAATGTAAGTGCATGAACTTCTCTCCTTAGATTTGGCTGTTTTTTTTTTCCTCTCTTATAAACTAGTGGAGGTGACCACTGATAATCAATTGTTATATTGTTTTTAGTGTGTGACACTCCTTAGTGTTATGCTCATTGTCATGGTGAAAAAAACAAAACTTATTAAGGGTTTTTTTGTATCTAAACCATATTTTATTGGAGGTGGATGTTATAAGAAGTCTTTTCTTTGAATAAAAGTTAGCACCTTTGTTCTTGTGGTGGTTAGAGGTATGGTCATGAGCTCGGGGAATATCAAATAATCATAGATGTGTCCTCTAGTTTTCCTTTTGGATTTTTTATTGGATATTGATGGTGTGGTGAAGACTTTACCTATATTTGGAAGAATTGATGATTTTGTCTAGTCATGCTAGCTTCTTCTAACCTGTTGTAATTTTTCATCACGTGTTTAATGTTGAGAAGATTTTTGCCAAAGAGTGTGTATAACCTTTCTCATAAGGAATAATTATATACCCTATTCATCAGAGTTTCAATGGCGAAGAGTTTAAGCATATTATCTATGCTTAAGAATTTTTCATTGAACCTTTGAAGATAGGCTCTTGTACTTTTATTTTTTCATTATGTGACTATGAAGAGTTATGTGGTACTTTTTTGGAAGGAATGCTTATGCTAAAGTGAGAGATAAGCTTCACAAAAAGATTATGAAGATTTATGGTAGATGTATGTTTTAGGCTATGATACCACGTTTTAACATATTCGTAAAAAGTTATTGGAAGAACTTTATACAAAACATAAATGTTTTATATGATAAGCTCTAGGATGTTTTTTACATTTTAGATGTTCTCCTGAAGGTCTATAAATCCTTCAAAGTTATCTAGACTTACTTTTATAAAGACACGGTCTTTGATGAGTTGAGTTTGTAATACTATGTGACAAATTAGAGTCTTTTGGTAAGCATTGTGTTGTGTCTCACGGACTAGTTTAGTCATGTAGGTTGTCTGACGCCTACGTCTTTATATGGTGCAGTGAGGTGATGAATATTGATGGAGACTAGATTGTTTGGAGTGTCTCATATAAGAATGAGATGTGTATCTCATTTTTATTGTAAGATTGCGAGTGTTACTCGTATATAAGTCATTTTACCTTGTTTCTCTGTAGAAATGGAGTTGTATATTTGTGTACTTGGTGCATGTATAGAGGCTTGTTGTTGTGTATGAGAAATAGTGCGAAGATACAGTTACATCACCACAACAACATCGTTAAGTAAATCAATTTGAATGCAAAGTTGTTGAAGCCCAATAGGAGCTGGAGTCTTTATGGGTAGATCAATCACCCTTTTTTATTCTAGAATCTCGTCCATCATGGAAAGTTTTTCGAAAAAAAATAAAAGGGAATGGACTAATTTTTTATTTAGACTTATATAAACGGAGCCGCTGATGAAGTCATGGAAAAACTTCACAAAGAATACTGACTTTCCCTGCTGATGAGACCTAGGCCTGAGTCGTATCTGTAAAACAAATCCCACATGAAATGAAGGATAGTTCAATGCTTGAGTTAGTATTCGAGTTTTTCTCAAGTTACAAGCAAGTAAAAATTAAAGAAGATAAAAATGGTGCGTTTATATGCAAAGAAGATATGTGTGTTCCCTGTCTCACGTTATTTGTATAATAGAAAAGTGTATAGATAAGTGTCTAGACCCCCTTTCCTTTTTCTAAAAACCTGAGAATATATAACTTAGAACATATGTGACAAATATCTTGAAAATATCTAGAAAAATATCTGGTTAAATATATGAGAAATGATATTATTCATAAATAGTATGGATAATGATGAATAGTATGATGCATGAATAGTACCATGCAAATAGTATGGTTCATAAATAGTAAAACGAGGTGAGATAAGGTAGCTTGGTCAGACCCAACAAAGAGAGGAGAGAGATGAGCTTGGTCTAACAAAGTTTGGGACTCGGGACTCGTTCTGAACGAGTTTTACATAGTAAACAATATTCATAAATAATAAACGAGACTATACCAAGCTAAAGATGAGAGAGAAAGGGAAGAGAGAGAGAGGAGGAGGAGGGGTTGAGCTCGGTTTGACTGAGTCTGAGGACTATGGACCATAATCTTAAAACCCGGGCCGGTCTGATGGGTCGATTGGCTTGGGACCCAGCCAATCCAAGGCCATAACCAGGCCAAGTTTAAGAAAACATAGGGGAAGGAAAAAACACAGGTGACCCGATTGCAACCTGTTGTCTATTTTTTTTAATAAAAATAACAACATTTTATTTTATAAAAAAAAGTAAAAAATTAAAGGTCGACCCAGGATGACCAGGTCAAAACCCTTGACCCGGGTCTTGGTTCAGGTCGACCACTGGGTCAAGTGTAAAAACTATGTTTTGGACTTTTTCAGAACGAGTTTTGCATAATAAATACTATTCATTAATAGTAAATGAGACTATACCAAGCTAGGAGATTAAAGAGAAAAAGGAGAAGAGAGAGGAGCTTGATTAAGCCACAACCCAATCAAGTGTGGTGGACTCGGTTGGGCCATGACCCAACCGAGTGTGTTGGGACTCGGTTGGGTCGAAGCTCATCAAAGCTTTTTTTTATCTTGTTTATTTTTTTATTGTATTATCAGTTTCTAATTTAGTGATTCACACATGTTTTAGCTGTCTCACCATTAAGAGTCCAAGTTTCAATTTAAAATGAGGAGTCGTCACTTTTTTTTATGAATCATTACAAAATATTAGAAGAGTCTCGGTCTTACTACATATACATGTATCTTTATGTTATAAAATGTTTAGTTGATCCTTTCAATTGCCACCACATTCCAAAATTTAGTTAGCTTCCTTCTAACTTCTCTTCTTCATTTTTATAAGTGTTTTTTTACTTGAAAATGCATTATTATTATTATTATTATTATTGTTAAAGTATGCATTACATTTTGTTATGCCAAATAAATCACATGATAGATAAAACAACAAAGGGCCCTAAATTATTCTTTTTATTTTTTCTATGGATAGGATAGAATTATTCGGTCTTTAAATGCTTTCCAATTTTGCAACTTTACTTGCAAGTTGAAATAAACATTATGTCAGCTGAAAACAAAGGTACTATTATATGGTTTAACTAATCGTATGCCCCCACATTGCAGTCATAATCAATTGTTCATGTATAATCAATTTTAGTCATTCAATTATTCATATATAAATAATTGTTTAATAATTTAATTATGTCTTTTTAAATATTTTTTGTGTGTGTTATCAAAGTCGTTATATTATGTGTATTTGAACAAGAGCATTAACAAAAATTTCACCCCTACAAATATTTAACTTAAATTTTATATATTTTTTATAGCATTTTTTTTCTTTCCAACCGGGTATCAATTTTTAAATTTCTTTTTATGGATTGAAATTAATTTTATAAATCTATGTCCTGAAACTTCAAAAGCAGTTAATTGTTTTTTTTAAAATTATATAATATTTTTTTTTCAATGCATATCAAATTTAGATACTTAATCATTCTCTTTTTTAATATAAAGAACTTATATCATGAAACCAAAATAAAAGGTAGTTATTTAAAAAAAACAATATAATATATTTTATTTTCTTGATGTATATTGAATTTAAAATTTTAATTATTCTCTCTGTTGTTAATGTATTATTTGATTTTATAATTTTATTAAGAAAGAAGACTTATTTAAAAAATAACAACGAAACAAATAATACATCATTAAACTCCTATACTAGCTAAAGAATCTTGATATATTTTTAAACAACCTAAAGAATCTTGATATGTGTTGATCTATCATGGAAGATGAGTTTCTTGATTTTTCTGTTTTTACTTCTTATTCAAAAATATTTTATATGCATCTTAAACTATAAGTTATGATATTAGCTTTCTATTGATTTGAAAAAAGAAGAATTTACAATAAATCTATGGGAATAAATTATGATTATAAGATTTAGTTTAAAAACTTTCCTTGGTATTATTTTCTTTTTCTGACTTGCTATCAATATTTTAATTTTAATTTTTATCTATATATGCGACAAGATATACTCAATGTATGTGTTCAATTTTTTTAGATATTAAATTTTATTAATTAAAACTTAAATATATTGATAAATAAAAGATTTATATATTAAAACCATAACACCATTTTGAATAAAGTTAATTCAAGAATCTTGTTAAAAAAAAAAAACTAGAAGAGAAAGGGTTTTTTTCAAAAAAAAACAAATTCATTATAATAATTCTTTCATCTTTTTTTGGATTTTTTTTCAATCAATGTTTTTTTTTCAATTTCATTATTCAGCATTAGATTTATTGAAGATTGAAATTTTTTCTTTATAAGTTTATTTTAATCTAATGACTCGAACCATGAGTTTCAATTGACTGGAGTTTTTATCCTTTTTTTTTTCTAATTGAGTTTTTTTCTCAATTTTATATTTTAATATTGGGTTGATTGAGAATCATACTTCATGATTTGTCTTAATTTGCTTTTTATGAAGTTATTCTCGTCTCATGACTTAGACCATAGGTTTCGCAAATTAACTCGAGTTGATTCAAGTTGTTTTTTATGTTATTTTTTTGCTTTTTTATATATATATTTTATCTTTCAACACAAGGTTTATTGGAAATTGAGTTTATAATTTATTTTAATTTGTTTTCTATTGAGTTATCCTAGTCTTATGACCGGGGATGCAAGTTTGACAAGTTAACTTAAGTTGACTCGGAATTTTTTTTTTCTTCATCTTTCAACATTTGATGTATTAGAAATTAGGTTTCATAATTTATTTTCAACATTTTAGTTGCCAAGTCAATCGAGTCAACACCCACATGGTTTAAATTTTTTTCTACCAGAAAGATTTTAGCAATGCGAAGATATTTTGTATATTAAAATAACTTTTAATCTGACCCGTATGGTAGAAGGCCAATGAACATTATTCATTGGAATAAAGATCTGACAAACATGCCCATAGCTGAAAAAAATATTAAGTTATGATTTTAGGGTAGGATGATCTTTTTACCATGATTTAATGTCTTTTTCAAATTAGTCTTTTTAATATTTTAGAACAAAAAAGTTATATAAATACCCTGGGAACAAAAAAAAAAGGTAGCTTAAGCCAAAGGGCTTTTTTATGTCTTTTTTGATTTTTTATAAAAGTTAAATTACTTAATTACCCATGGGTTCAAAATTAACAAAACTATTTTTTAGAATGTTTTGGTCTTTTCATCATGTTTTTTTTTTGCTAATGTCAAGTTAACTCAAGTATTTTTGTATTTTAACAAATATTTAATATATTAAAAAAACTTCACTAGCATGTGTGGGGTTATTCGATCACCAGAACCTGCATTTTGTGGTGATGTTTGAATAATCTCGACGTCTCTTCTGCAATAAGATGACGAGTGTGCAAAACACACTTCTAGATAGGCATCGATGGTCATATCTTTTTTTTTTATCCTTAATCTCTCTCTCCACATTGAATTCCATAAGAACCTCTTCAAAATTTTAGACCAATCCATTCAACTTTTTTTATTTACATTTAATCCTTGTCATTTTGATTTCTGTCAGAACTCAATTTTTGACCCTCCATTTTTATATAGTTCTAATAAAAACACATTATATATATATATATATATATATATATATATATATATATATATATTTGTGCGAAGGGGGTAAATTTAGTCAATTTTTTTATCATTTTGATGTTTTAGTAATTTTTATTAATTTTTGTGTGGTTAGAGATAAGCATAAAAAACCCAAAAAATAAAAAATAAAATACAGGTTGAAATCATACCAATAATTAAGTATCACATGCAAAATTTGAGTTTGAGAAATTATGGGTCATATCTAAGGTTTGAATTGAAGAAAAAGGTTTAAATTGGTTTAGTTTGGTTGAAGGTAAAAAAAATTAGAAGTTCAAGTATGAGTTTGAAATAAATTGCCAATTTAGTAAATCAATTAAAAGCTTAACTGAAAAAAGAAAATTGAAATTGGGAGTCAGGCTTAAAAATGAATAATCGAAGAACCAAGGGCTGATATATGAGCAATGGAGAAATCAAAGGACATATTTTAATTCGGTCAGGTCAAGATTGAAATAAATTAAGAGAAAAGGTGCAAATTGAAAAAAATAAGAGAACTAAAACATGGGGACTGATATGAAGTTTAGTGTGATTCAATTAGGAAACCTAATTCTAGTTGAGGAACAAAAACGACATCGTTTCACGTTACGTGAAATGGGGCGCTTTTTTTACATTGGGGAGGAGCATGGTGTAAATCTTCAGACAAAACGATGCTTTTTTCTGCAGAAATTCTGGGTTTTGCCCATATGGAAGTTGATATTTTGCCCTCTTTCCGGCCTAGTCCCAGCTGCCAATTGATCCTACCAGGAAACGAAAAACACATGCCCGTAATATTGAACGTGTTGTCCGTGATACTGAAGTAAGAAATCACATTTTCTGCCCTGATTCTCTCCCCGCATATCGAGCCAAAAAGGGTTGGTGGCCAACACTTAAGCTAGTTTCCAGTCCGGATTCATCAGGAAAATCTTCAAGGATTCGGTTTTCATGAAGTCGATGATTGTTTCATTTCATAAAAGGATTGAGATTCTTCTGTAAAAGGCCACATTCAGATACACCAAATAGACTTTGTGAGCGCAACAAAACAGAGGGCACTTACATCCTTCCAAGAGAAATAAGAGACTCTGTTATCAAGAAGGGAGTAGAGAAAGCAACATCCTCAAGCAACTTATGGGTTTTTGTTCTTATAGTTCCAGTGTATTCGGCAACAGACTTGTTGAATCTTTAAAATAAGGTAACCTTTTCTTATCAAAAGGTTTTTTCTTACGTACTGTCTTTGCCATTACATCATGCTGTGAATCTTATTGGACTTGTCACTGGTCATACACAAAAGTTACAGACTCATGGATATGATAAATCAGAAACCTTGAACTTAATTCCATTTGCTTAAAGTTTTCTTTAACTAGAAGATGATTACTTCCATGTTAGTGAGAGGAACTGGAAACCCTAGGAGCTTAACTGAAAGGAAGAGTTTTAAGCAACGAAACAGAATAGGAATGGAAATATAGGAATAATGTATGTGTGCGTTTGCATCAGTATTGCAAGGTAAAGTGTGAACAAATAGGAAGCGTGTGCTTTCTCTTCTAGAAAAGTCTGTCATCTTCTCTTAACCTGCAGAACATAGGAAACTTAATGGTGTTAGTTTTCCTTTGCGATTATGAAAGGATGGGGAAGTTTTAATGATGTGTAAGCATAACAACATAGATCCTAATTGCTTTCGTTAAAATGAGCTCGAGCTCCCTCTGATAACTGATCATAGACTTTGGCTTGGCTTAGTTTTTTTCGGTACCAGTTTATGTAATCATGTTCGATACTTGATTTGTTTTGGATTTAATTTTGATTTTTTTATTTGTTTATTTTAAATTTATGATTTGACTTGTATATCTGACATGGTTGTTTAAGTTAAATTACCAACAAATTCTTAATTAAACAGGGCTTTATAGTTTTTTTTTTTTTTTTTTATCTGGGGCTATGCGATCGGATCCTTATGGGTTATGGCCCATTTGGTGGCAGTTTTATGTATATCTTTGCGGGTCCGTTGCTAAAACATTGGGTTTCATCCGTGGGACTCCGCCTAGTATAATGGGAGTGGGCGGAGTGGCCCAATGACAATGGGACTGCGGTGGAGAGTGGTGTGGCCGTGAGAACAATTTTGAAACGTAAAATAAACAGGTTTTTAATTTACTATTATTATTTGAAAAAGAAAAACTAAGCATTATTTTTTATATATACGCTTCTGACTTCAAGAATTAAAAATTAATTATGGTAAGAAAACCTCAAATACCTTTCTACGCTTCTTGTTTTATCTCATTCTAATTGCAAATAAAATATCATATAGGAGAATTCCCAGCAATTTTATTTTATTTTAGTTTAATGTGGGTGTTCGGACCAGCTTACGCGCACCTCGACTAATCCCACGAGCCATAAAGTTAATGACCATGTAAGCCTCCCAGTGGCCATCATATGAGTAATCACATGGCTCGAACCTGAAACCACAAAGGAGCAAACCTCTTGGTCCCAAGCTCTTACCACTAGGCCACCACCTAAATGGTTAATTCCCAGCAATTTTAGAGGGCTTAGTTGTGTATTTTATCCAACTCTAAACGCTGGGTATCAAAGTATTTTCTTAAGTATATTTAAACTGAAAAGTTATAAAAAAATATTAAAATTAATATTTTTTTGATTTTTTTATATAAATAAAAGCCCTTACACCACATTATTCAACATAAGAATTAAAAAAATAAGTTCAAGCCACCATCGACACCAAAGAAAAGATATACGTAGGATCCAATTGTGATGTTTTTTACATCTCTTAATAAGATTTACGGAATAACTTATGTGTCTGCATATAATAAGATTTTTTTTTTTTTAAAAAAAAAAGAAAACAGGGAGGACAATAAATATAATATAATGTTATATTTGTAGTATATCAAACCTTGTTTTAGATAGTGTTAGGTGACGGTTATTTTTTTAAGTATTTTTTACTCGGAAATATATTAAAATAATATTTTTTATTATTTTTTAAAAATGATTTTTGATACCAATCTATTAAAATAATTCAAAAATATAAAAAAATAAATTATTTAAAATAATTCTTTAAAATTCATTGAAATATCTCTCTCTTTTGTTAGAGCCCGAAAACTTTAAGCACTAAAATAACTCTTAGAATCAGGAGAATGAAACATGATTTATTCAATAATAAGGCTGGTGTATACGTCAAGCCTTTACAACAAAAAAAACAAAAAAATATGCAACCCACGTTTAACACTCCTACAACCATAATTTAGTGAGCAAAGAATAAATCAAACCTAATCTCTTAATCCTAAAGACTAGGACATTATTAATTAACTCATTTACAACAATTCCTCCCTTTCAACAAGTAGTTTAACCACTTAATATCACACATATGCTCAACAAACTTCTCAGCTTTTCAAATACATCTATCTTCAATGCTTTTGTCATAATGTCAGCAACTTAGTCTTTGTGAATTGTAGTGCTTTAACTCAATTACATCTTCTTTGCAAAGCTCACGCAGGAAGTGAAACCTGATATTTATATGCTTACTTTTGCCATGCATAATTGAATTCTTTGTTAAATTAATTGTAGACATGTTATCACAGTGTATGACAGTAAGTGTACCTTATTTGCAATCTAACTTTTCGAGCACTCTTCCCATCCACACCGCCTAGCAAGCACAATGAGTTGCATATAAACTCTACCTCGATTGTTGAAAGGGAGACCACTAGTTGTTTCTTCAAACTCCAACCAACTGCTCCCCCATTAAGCATAAAAACATATCCAGAAGTGCTCCTACGATCATCTTGATCACCGACATAGTCACTATCAGAGAAGGCCATTAATATTTCATCACTTGCAGCTCCTTTTTTGTAGCAAATTCCAAAGTCCACTGATCCCTTCACATTCCTCAAAACTCTCTTGATAGCCTGCATATGTAGACTTATTGGTCTTTCCATATACCTACTGACCAAACTAACCACAAACATAAGGTCCAACCTAGTCACTTATAGGTACATAAAGCTACATACCATTTGCTTGTATTGAGTCATATCCACTAGTTTTCCATCTTCATTCTTCATCAGTTTAATACTCGGCACCATTAGATTACGAACTGAATTTGCATTCTCCAAGCAAAACCTCTCTAAAATCTCCAGAGCATATTTCTTTTGACTCAAGTAAATTCCTTCATCATTTTATACAACCTCTACTCCGAGAAAGAACTTTATCTTACCTAAATCAGTCATATCAAACTCTAGTTTCATTAAAGCTTTAAACTCTACAAACATCTCCTCATTACTTCCAGTTAACACCAAGTCATCCACGTACAAGCTCACCATCAGAATCTTTCCTTCTCCTTGAGTTTTGACAAATAAAGTATACTCACTTAGACATCAAACAAACCCTTCCTTAAAAAAAAATGATTCAATCCTACTAAACCAAGCTCTTGGTGTCTGCTTCAATCTGTATAAAGCTTTCTTTAACTTGAAAACTTTGTATTCCTCTCTCTTCTTCTCGTAACCAAGAGGTTGCTCTACGTACACATCTTCATCTAATTCTCTATGAAGGAATGCATTTTCTACATCCAGTTGATACATTTTTCATTTTCTCTGTGCTACCATAGTTAAAACCATCTGGATTGTGTCCCATCTTGCCATTGGTATGAACACCTTAGTGTAGTCAATCCCATGTTGTTGTACATACCCCTTTGCTACAAGCCTAGCCTTGTATTTGTCAACTTCCCCTTTCTCATTGAGCTTCGTCTTGTATATCCATTTTACCCCAATCTTTCTAGCATTCTTTGGTAGAATAGTTAGTTCTCATGCACCATTTCTCTCTATTACTGAAATCTTATTATCCATGGCTTCTCTCTATTTTCAACTTCTTGAGGCTTCTTTATAGGTGTATGGATCTCCGGTAGTGGTATAGAGTACCATGTTTTAAGTTTTTTCTTCTTCATACAAACCTGCACCTGTGATATAATCCTGCATCCAGTATGGTGTTCTTCGGTTTCTGGTAGCAGGTTGGTTAGACTCATTATTTTCAGCTGAGCATGTTGGAGAAGGACTAATTAATCTAGTTGCTTCATTCTGCTCTTGCTCTTTCTCTTCAACCTCATCTTTATTTTCTTTAAATTCTTCTTCAATCACATCGTTCTCATCATCTCTCCACTTTAACAACACATTGGTGACACCTTCTGTCCAGTCCCAATTTCATTTTCTTTAAAGATCACATCATAACTTATCACCATTTTCTTTGTGACTGGATTATACATTCTATAGCCTTTTGTTTCTTTATTTACTCCCAACAATACACATTTTGAGCTCCTTGAATCTAGCTTTGTTCTTTTCACATTCAGAATATGTACATGGCCAATACAACCAAACAATCAAAAGTATTCCACTAGGGGTTTAACACCACTCCATGTTTCTTTAGGTGTGAGATCTTTGACTGCTAAAATAGGACTCCTATTCAGTACATGTATACACTAGTTTACCGCCTCCAACCAAAACTCTATAGGAATATATTTTTCGGACAACATGTGTCTAACTAGATTCATGATCGTCCAGTTTTTCCTCTCAGTAACTTTGTTTTGCTGAGGTGTGTCTGTTGCAATTAATTGTCTTTTGATCCCATTCATGCTACAATACTCATTGAACTTTTTAGAAGTGAATTCACCACCTCTATCGGTTGGTAAACAACCTACCAAAAAACCAACCTCTTTCTTAACTAAACTTTTGAACCTTTGGAACATGTTAAGAGCTTGTGACTTTTCTAAAATGAAATAAACCTAATATTTTCTACTAAAATCATCAATGAAAATAATTAGGTACCTCTTTTCACTGCTGTATTCTGGGTTCACAGGTCCACAAATGTTCGAATGAACAAGTTGTAGTTTGTATGAGGCTCTCTAGTAGCTTTTCTTCGAGATGTTGTTTTTGTGTTGTTTCCTGGCTAAGCAATCAGTACACACCTTCGTGGGAGCTTTAAGTGATGGTAGCCCTTTAACCATTTTCTTGTAATACAAAGTCTTTAAGCCCTTAAAACTAAAGTGAGCAAACATGTTGTGTCATAGTTGTGTTTCACCATCTTCACTAGTTTGAAAGAAAGTTACTGATTTCTTTGGAGGCATTGCTGCAAGCATAATAAACATTCTGTTAGAGGTCATGATCATCTCCATTATGAGGCCTCTAGTTGGGTGAAATAGTTTGCACGTATTATTTGGGATAAGTATTGCTAGGCCTTTCTCCTGTAGTTGACCCGTGCTTAACAAATTATTTTTCAACTTCGGGATGTAGTAAGCACCACCAATCTTTTGCATCACTCCAGCTACGTTCAACTTCACTCATCCTTTTCCCATTACTGCTATTCTCAAATTGTTGCCTAGCTTGATCGAGTGTCTGAACCCTTCATTTAATTCTGCAAACCACAGTTTATTCCCACTCATATGACTGCCACAACTCGAGTCTAAAAACCATACCTCTTTTTTGGTTGATTTGTGAAGTTCCTTGTATGACATGAGCAACATTTCATCTTCTTCATCCAGTTCTGCATAATTAGTTGCCTTTTCCCAACTAGGACATTCATAAGAAAAATACCTTAATTTATGACATCGAAAGCACTTAATGATGGTTTTGTTGAAAGGTTGTCTTCCCCGGCCTCTGACTCTGCCTTTGAAGCCTTCACGACCTCTATTTCTGCCTCCAAATCAATCATCCTCCCTTACTTCAAACTTCTCTCCGTGTCACGACCCGAATCCCGGGTCCGTGACCGGCAACGCAGGGGCGGTGGCAGAAGGACACCCCGCCTGCGCTAAGCCTCAGAACAGACATATCAAAAGAATAATTTATTCAAAAATACGCAGCATTTCATAATCTTCAGAAATATTATATTATTCAAAACTGATAAACCAAAAGATAGTTTGAAACTCCTCATCAGTAATTAAAACCAAAAACAATAATAAATAAATACTCATTACATTGTCAAATTCCAAACTTAATTAAAACAAAGTAATAGTGGAGCGCCTAAGACATCGAATCAAACAGCCTTGAAAGATAAGCAAGGCATACCGACCCAAAACTGAAGAAGCAGGAACACTCAACAAGGTTCACCTGCTATCAGAAAACTAAGAACCTGAAATAATATTAAGAATGAGGGGTGAGTTCAACCAACTCAGTGAGGGAATAATAATTAATATACATTTTAGATATTCTGATATTAATGGTTCGCAAGATCATTAATCTTGATATACATATACATATACATACTAAACATATCATATACGTATACATATGCATACTAAACATATCATCATATCGTAATGGACTATATGTCAGAGATCAGATGACACCCGAAGGTGACCAGATGACACTTAAAAGTGACCAGATGACACCCGAAGGTGACCACTGTGGGATGATCAGTCGCCACAGGCTGATGCCTCTCTCACCAGCTAGGTATACAGAATACTATGTGCACATAGGCTAACTACTCTCCGTTAGCATGGAGTTACTGACAAGTCCCATATCAAGGCATATTAGATATTCACATAATCATCCAAGAAACGTATATCATATCGAATAGAATTTACTTTGACAGATTGCGAGTGCAAATTCAAGAATAAATGAGTACTCGGAAAATAAGCAACATATATAATTATTCAAGAAATTAACGAGTTGTACTCATTGTATAATCAGAATACATATTTACTTATCATATATGCATATTAAAGATTATCCCACTCACCCGGAAAATATAGAACTAAAGGATTGTCAGACGAAAGACCCGAAATCCTATTGAGGATCGTTAGGAGAACCTACAACAATATGAAATATACTCAAAAGCAACTCAAACAAGAGATTCCAATGCAAAATAAAACCAGGTTTAGTCTCCTAGTTTATGGACTAAAACGACAATTTTCCAAAACAGGGACCAAAACGTAATTTTACCAAAATCGGACCAATCTGGAAAATACATAACTATACTGAATTTTCACCCATAAACCATCCTTAATTCTGTCTAGAACGAACCAGGGACCGAACTGTAATTTCATAAAGTTCAGGGACTAAAATGTAAATTCCCAAAATTAAGGGACCAAACTGAAATATTCCAAATCAATTATCAAACTCAGATTCATCATCCTTAACCTCATAATAACACTGTCCAGAATCTCAAAATACAATTAGGGGTCAAATTATAATTTTCCCAAAGTTTAGGGACTAAACTGTAATTTCACAAATTGAGGGACCAAATTGAATTTTCGTCATCTTCAACCTCAAACCCAGAATTTCACAGATTACCTACTGTCATCTTCTGATTTCTAACACAATTTCACCATTCAAACAAAATCATAACTCAAAATCATTATCTTTACCTTCAATCTCTCACAATCAACTAATTAATCAATTACCCACAACAATCAACCCATAACATTCCAATTAATTCATCAATCAAACCCAAAGCACAATCTTCAAAACCCTAACATTTATCAAAACAGAAATTAAAAGCTTAATGAACACATATTTATACATAATCTTACCTTTAAACTTATTTCCTCCAATTCCTTTCCTTTCCCTTATTTTCCCCTCTTTTCTCTTCTTCTTCTTCTCCCTTCTCTCTCACGGTTTGCTCTCTCAAATATTCAGATCTCTTTTTTTTTTTTTTTATACTTATCATCTCTTTATACAATTACTACAATACCCTCATTTAATTATACCAACTTTTAAGCCTCCAAGGGCTTTATTGCCTTTTACCTACTCATTTAATTTCAAAACATCACAATCTCCCCACCTTATAAAAGTTTCGTCCTCGAAACTTAAACTTTAAGAAACGAAGTCTTACCATCAAGTTCAAACAAGAATGGATACTTGTTGAGCATTTCCTCCTCAAGCTCCCACGTCGCTTCTTCACGTGGGTGTCCGCTCCACACAACCTTAACCGATGCGATATCTTTCGACCGAAGTTTTCTAACTTGTCGATCCACTATTTTTATTGGTTGAACTTCGTATGTCATATCTTTTCTCAGCTCAACCGGTTGAACTTCCAGCACATGAGAGGGATCAGACAAATACTTCCTCAACATCGAAACATGGAACACTGGATGTATAGAGGATAGATTAGGTGGTAAGGCAAGCCTATATGCCACTACCCCTACTCTTTCCAAGATCTCAAAGGGCCCTATAAACCTAGGACTCAACTTTCCTTTCTTCCCAAATCTGAATATCCCTTTAGTCGGGGAGACTTTTAGGAACACGTTGTCACCCACTGAAAATTCTAGATTACGCCTTCTCTTATCCGCATAATTCTTTTGCCTACTCTGAGCTGTTTGAAGCTTATCTCGGATCACCTTAATCTTATCCGAAGTAATCTGTATTAACTCAGGACCCATTAATCTCCTCTCACCAACCTCATACCAACATACAGGTGATCTACACTTCCGGCCATACAAGGCCTCATATGGGGCCATATCAATGCTCGCTTGATAACTATTATTATATGCAAACTCCACCAAAGATAAGTACTTGCTCCATCCGACACCAAAGTCAATCACACAAGCTCTTAACATATCCTCCAAAATTTGTATAGTCCTCTCAGATTGTCCATCTGTCTGAGGATGAAAAGCAGTACTCAACTGAACATTAGTCCCCAAAGCTTCCTGAAACTTCACCCAAAACCGAGAAGTGAACTGTGGACCTCTGTCGGACACAATTGAGATCGGCACACCATGCAACCTTACGATCTCATTAACATAGATTTCTGCCAGTTTTGCAAACCCATATGTCACCTTTACTGGCAAGAAATGAGCTGACTTGGTCAAACGATCAACTATTACCCAAACCGAATCATAACCCTCTTGACTCCGAGGCAAACCTGACACAAAGTCCATAGTGATCCTCTCCCATTTCCATTCAGGAATCAACAATGGCTGCAAAAGCCCTGGTGGTTTCTGATGCTCACCTTTAACCCTTTGACAGGTCAAGCATCGAGATACAAATTCAGCAATATCCCTCTTCATGCCATTCCACCAGTAACACTCTCTCAAGTCTCTATACATCTTGTTAGAACCAGGATGTATAGTATAGGCAGTTTGATGTGCTTCCGTCATCACATCTCTTTTCAAATCATCCACCTCAGGCACACATAACCTGGAACCAAATCTCAACACACCATCTTCATGGATAACAAAACCCGGAGCTCTCCCTAACTCCAACTCATCTCGAATCTTGCAAAGTCGCTCATCCTTCATTTGAGCTACTTTAATCCGGTCTACCAAGTCTGACTTAGCCTGAAAGTGAGCCAACAATGCTCCCGATTCACAAATCTCAAAACTGACCCTCTCATCTAACAATCCGTGTAACTCTTTAATCAAGGGTCTCCTCACCTCCTGAATATGAGCCAAACTACCCATAGATTTTCTGCTTAAGGCATCGGCAACAACATTTGCCTTGCCCGGGTGATATTGAATCGTGCAATCATAATCACTTAACAATTCCATCCACCTTCTCTGTCTCAAATTCAGATCCTTCTGCTGGAAGATATATTGAAGACTTTTATGATCTGAAAATATCTCACATGTCTCCCCATACAAGTAGTGTCTCCAAATTTTAAGGGCAAACACTACCGCAGCCATCTCCAAATCATGTGTGGGGTAATTTTGCTCATGTTTCTTCAACTTTCTCGAGGCATAAGCAATCACATTACCATTCTGCATCAAAACACAACCCAAACCAATCCTGGATGCATCACAGTACACGGTAAAACCGCCAGACCCTGAAGGTACTGTCAAAATTGGAGCCGTAATTAACCTTTCTTTCAACTCCATGAAACTCTTCTCACATTCTTCTGACCATTGAAACTTGACACTTTTCTGTGTCAACTTCGTCAACGGAGCAGCGATTCGGGAAAAATTCTCCACGAATCTTCTGTAATATCCTGCTAAACCCAAGAAACTCCTAATCTCAGATACTGTAACTGGTCTAGGCCACTGCTTAACTGCCTCCACTTTCTGTGGATCAACCTCTATCCCATTTTTGGACACCACATGTCCCAAAAACCCAACACTCCCTAACCAGAACTCACTCTTTGAGAACTTTCCATACAACTGATGATCTCTTAGAGTTTGAAGCACCAATCTCAAATGCCCTTCATGCTCTTCTTCACTTCTTGAATACACCAAGATGTCATCAATGAACACAATAACAAACTTATCAATAAAAGGCCTAAAAACTCTGTTCATCATATCCATAAAAGCTGCAGGTGCATTCGTTAACCCAAAAGACAACACTAGGAACTCGTAATGCCCATAACGAGTCCTAAAGGCAGTTTTAGGAATATCCTCATTCCTAATCCTCAACTGGTGATACCCTGATCGCAAATCAATTTTTGAGAAACATTGAGCTCCTTGTAATTGATCAAAAAGATCATCAATGCGAGGGAGTGGGTATCTATTCTTAACAGTGACCTTGTTCAACTGTCTATAGTCTATACACATCCTCATTGATCCATCCTTCTTCTTTACAAATAAAACAGGTGCTCCCCACGGAGACACACTCGGACGAATAAACCCCTTATCTAACAAATCTTGAATCTGCTCCTTCAACTCTTTTAATTCCGCTGGTGCCATCCTGTAAGGTGCCATAGAGATTGGTTTTGTTCCTGAAACTAGATCAATACAGAATTCGATTTCCCTATTGGGAGGTAGTCCAGGTAAGTCATCAGGAAAAACATCGATGAATTCCTTAACTATCGAAACTTGTTCCATCCTCGGGACCTCCATCTTCACATCATGCACATAAGCCAAAAACCCTTGCATACCCTTTCGTACCATCCTTCTCGTGATGGCTGAGAGAATACTAGATGGAGATGATAACCCATCTCCATGAAAAGCAAACTCCGTCTCCCCATCAGGCTTGAAAACCACTGTCTTATTCCAACAATCAACTGAGGCATGATGCCTTGATAACCAATCCATACCTAGTATCACATCAAAACCTACTATTTCTAAAATTACCAAATCACCCAATAAGTTTCTACCTTGCACTTTAACCTCACAATCAACATAAACATATTCCCCAAACATAACCTCATCCGAAGGGGTAGCCACACACAAAGGACTCTCTAACAAAATGGGTTGTTTAGTAAACCTTAAAGCAAAATATGACGACACAAAAGAATGAGTTGCCCCCGTATCAAATAACACTCTAGCCTCGAAGGAACATATTAAGAGTGTACCTGAGACAACAGTATTGGATGTCTGGGCATCCTGCTGAGTAATGGCAAAAACTCGTGCCTGTCTCTGACTTGTTGGCGCAAAACCTCTACCGCCTACTCCACGGCCCCGCTGGCCACGCCCACCAGCTCCACGACCACCCTGAAACACAGAATGGCTAGCTGACTGAGTCTGAGTGGGAGATGTAATCGGTATAGAAGCATCAGGCTTGGACCACCGCTTGTTCGGACAATCCCTCAATAAGTGATCAGTCTGCCCGCAACCGAAACAAGCTCCTGTCTGCCTATAACAGACTGTGCCATAATGCCTAGACCCACAAGACTGACATTGAGGCCTCCCATCCGAACCTTGTGGTGTTGACTGAATAATACGACTCTGAGTCGAACCAGCTCTGCTCATGCTATGTCTACTATTTCCCCTGACAGTAGACCTCGACAAGAAATTCCTTGACTGATTTAATTGGCCCTGTCGGCCTCCATGTCCCCTGTTAGGACCTGTATCAGACCGCTGCTGAAAAGAGAACTGATTTGCCACTTTGGGCCTCTTGACCGAACCCACTGATAATTCATCCTCTAACTCTCGTGCCTCAATAGCTCGGGCACGATCCACTATGGCCGAGTACGTCTTAAACTCATGAGCCCCAATAGCTTTGAATAAGTAGCTATTAAGACCCCGAACAAACCTCTTAATCTTCCTCTCCTCAGTCGGTACCAAATACCCAGCAAATCTGGACAACCGTGTGAATTCCACTTCATACTCTGCCACAGTCAAGTCACCCTGAACCAACTTTTCAAACTCATATGCTCTGGCTTCCCTCACACTTTCCGGTAGAAAACGTTCCAAAAACATCTCAGAAAATTCCTTCCACTCCATTGGTGGCGAACTAACTGCCCTTTCACCCCTCTTGGACTCATACCAGTTCACAGCCACCTCTCCTTCTAGCCTGAAAGATGCTAAAGTCACTGCACGATGATCCGTGCACCCCATGGCCTCACACCTACGCCATACTGCATCTAAAAACTGTTGTGGGTCCTCAGAGTTATCAACACCCTTAAATGTAGGAGGTGCCAGCTTAAGGAACTCTGACAATGGCACTTTCACCCCATGCACAGTATGGGAAGTCGAAGATGCATTCTTATCCTTCTCCTTCTCTCTCTCAGTTAAAAGGTCAGCCAGGGTCTGCATTGCCTGTCCAATCTTATCCAAAGCACTATCAGTATAAGACACCCTATCCTGGGATCCCTGCTCCTGATTCTTACCAGCATCCAGACCATAGTCTCCCTCAAACTCCACCTCATCCTGAACTTCTGCTTCCATTGGTTGAGGCGAAGGGGTCCTAACCCTCTTTTTGCGCCTCTCCTTCCTAAGCTGGCGATAGGAATGTCCTCTTGATCATTACCGACATAATCGGTATTAACTACATGTTTAGCTCTCGGCATATTTCCTAAAAGAATGCATTTACATATATGTATCAACATAACTATGAGAAGTTTTAAAACGACACACCAAACACTAGATTGGAGAATTATAAGAGGAAATATCAAGACAAGATAGATCCTAAGCTCCACATATTACGAGGGTTTTAAATAAATAAAACAGATTATGAGGTTTTAACAAAAACCGGCTCTGATACCACCTTTGTCACGACCCGAATCCCGGGTCCGTGACCGGCAACGCAGGGGCGGTGGCAGAAGGACACCCCGCCTGCGCTAAGCCTCAGAACAGACATATCAAAAGAATAATTTATTCAAAAATACGCAGCATTTCATAATCTTCAGAAATATTATATTATTCAAAACTGATAAACCAAAAGATAGTTTGAAACTCCTCATCAGTAATTAAAACCAAAAACAATAATAAATAAATACTCATTACATTGTCAAATTCCAAACTTAATTAAAACAAAGTAATAGTGGAGCGCCTAAGACATCGAATCAAACAGCCTTGAAAGATAAGCAAGGCATACCGACCAAAACTGAAGAAGCAGGAACACTCAACAAGGTTCACCTGCTATCAGAAAACTAAGAACCTGAAATAATATTAAGAATGAGGGGTGAGTTCAACCAACTCAGTGAGGGAATAATAATTAATATACATTTTAGATATTCTGATATTAATGGTTCGCAAGATCATTTATCTTGATATACATATACATATACATACTAAACATATCATATACGTATACATATGCATACTAAACATATCATCATATCGTAATGGACTATATGTCAGAGATCAGATGACACCCGAAGGTGACCAGATGACACTTAAAAGTGACCAGATGACACCCGAAGGTGACCACTGTGGGATGATCAGTCGCCACAGGCTGATGCCTCTCTCACCAGCTAGGTATACAGAATACTATGTGCACATAGGCTAACTACTCTCCGTTAGCATGGAGTTACTGACAAGTCCCATATCAAGGCATATTAGATATTCACATAATCATCCAAGAAACGTATATCATATCGAATAGAATTTACTTTGACAGATTGCGAGTGCAAATTCAAGAATAAATGAGTACTCGGAAAATAAGCAACATATATAATTATTCAAGAAATTAACGAGTTGTACTCATTGTATAATCAGAATACATATTTACTTATCATATATGCATATTAAAGATTATCCCACTCACCCGGAAAATATAGAACTAAAGGATTGTCAGACGAAAGACCCGGAAATCCTATTGAGGATCGTTAGGAGAACCTACAACAATATGAAATATACTCAAAAGCAACTCAAACAAGAGATTCCAATGCATAAAATAAAACCAGGTTTAGTCTCCTAAGTTTATGGACTAAAACGACAATTTTCCAAAACGGGGACCAAACGTAATTTTACCAAAATCGGACCAATCTGGAAAATACATAACTATACTGAATTTTCACCCATAAACCATCCTTAATTCTGTCTAGAACGAACCAGGGACCGAACTGTAAATTTCATAAAGTTCAGGGACTAAAATGTAAAATTCCCAAAATTAAGGGACCAAACTGAAATTATTCCAAATCAATTATCAAACTCAGATTCATCATCCTTAACCTCATAATAACACTGTCCAGAATCTCAAAATACAATTAGGGGTCAAATTATAATTTTCCCAAAGTTTAGGGACTAAACTGTAATTTCACAAATTGAGGGACCAAATTGAATTTTCATCATCTTCAACCTCAAACCCAGAATTTCACAGATTACCTACTGTCATCTTCTGATTTCTAACACAATTTCACCATTCAAACAAAATCATAACTCAAAATCATTATCTTTACCTTCAATCTCTCACAATCAACTAATTAATCAATTACCCACAACAATCAACCCATAACATTCCAATTAATTCATCAATCAAACCCAAAGCACAATCTTCAAAACCCTAACATTTATCAAAACAGAAATTAAAAGCTTAATGAACACATATTTATACATAATCTTACCTTTAAACTTATTTCCTCCAATTCCTTTCCTTTTTCCCTTATTTTCCCCTCTTTTCTCTTCTTCTTCTTTCTCCCTTCTCTCTCACGGTTTGCTCTCTCAAATATTCAGATCTCTTTTTTTTTTATTTATACTTATCATCTCTTTATACAATTACTACAATACCCTTCATTTAATTATACCAACTTTTAAGCCTCCAAGGGCTTTATTGCCTTTTACCTACTCATTTAATTTCAAAACATCACACTCCGCTGGTGACCTTGAAAACTTGCTCTACATCCGTGTCCCTTTATTCTTTGCTCGTGCACAAGCAAGCTACTTTGGAGTTCATCAATGGTCATTTCAACAAGATTATTTGATTCCTCGATGAAGTATACGATATAATCAAACCTTGCCATCATGGATCTCAAAATCTTCTCAATGCTGACAGTTTGCTCCATACGTTCACCAAGAGGTTTCATCTTATTGGCAATAGTAAGAGTTCTACCAAAATAATTATCAACACTCTCTCCTGCTTTCACTCCAAGAAGCTCAAATTCTCTCCGTAATGCTTGTAATTGAGCCTGTTTCACCTTAATAGACCCTTGATACTTCTAAGGCATGGAATCCCATATTCCTTTTACAGAATCTCTGTTCAAAATCTTCTCTATAATGGTATGATCAATGACTTGGAAGAGGTAATTTTTTACTTTCAAATCTTTCAGCCTCATGTTTTCCACAGTCTTTTGTTGTGCCTTCATTTGTTCTGCTCTAGTTGCAACAGCTGGAATTCTAGTCTCGATCAAACTCCAATACTCTTTGGATCGTAAGAAATTTTTTATCAGCATGGCTATGGTCATAGTGACCATCAAACCTGAGAATACCTGGTTGGACAGAATTTCCTTCAGTTGTCATGCCTTCGATCTCCCTTTCTTCCTTCTCTACATTCTCCTTCTCTTCACAAGAACGCTGCAAGTTCTTATATTCTCTCCCTCTCCCTATGATGAAGCTCTAATACCACATGTTAGAGCTAGAAAACTTTAAGTACTAAAGAAACTCTCAGAATGAGGAGAATGGAGCATGTTTTATTCAATAGTAAGGCTGGTGCATATATCAAGCCTTTACAACAGAAAAACAGAAAAATATGCAACCCACGTTTAACACTCCCACAACCGTGGTTTAGTGAGCAAAGAATAAATCAAACTTAATATCTTAATCCTAAAGACTAGGACATTATTAACTAACTCAGTTTCAACATCTTCTTCTTTAAGTTTTTTTTTTAATTTTAAGAAACCCCAAAAATTCTCGATTTCAAAGGCAAACAAGACCCTAATCTGGCCTCAATGGTAAAAGAATCGAGAGAGGCCGATTCCAAGAGAAATCAAGACCTTAATCTACCCTCAATGATGAAAGAATCGAGAGTGGCTGAATTGGAGAAGCAGACGATATATAAAAAAGGCCTACTTTGTGATGATGAAGATATTGTTGCTGGCTATGCAACTTCTGAGATGGGTCATAGAATGTAAGAAAACCTATAAAAAAGTGTGTTCTTTGAAATCCTGAATCTTCTGGTATTTGATTTTTTTTAACACAATGTAATGATTGAATTATCTTTAAAAATAAAATTTTAATATACCTTTTGCAAGGGCCTTCTTAACTTTTTCTTTTTATATACATAGTTAAAATATTAAATTGCTCTCTACATCATAATTTATTTAGCTTAGAAGTGTTTAAAATAATTGATCAACCAATTAAATCATAAAAAAAAACATTAATAGAAAAAGCCAAACTAAAAGAAAAAAACCAAAGAAACTACTAAGTTTGGTCCGATTTCAATTTAAAAAAAACTGAAACCGTTTGAACCAATTCATCCTACTTTTTTTTTTGAAAAAACTCTAAATCATATTTCCCCCTTTTTCTGACAGCAGACGCTCCTCCCGATGCAATTTTCTCTCTCGTTCTCCCTCGTTGGAACAATCTAGTATCCCCCCTCCCCCATCCTTTCTCGATCTCTCTTTTCCTGTAGCCCACCATTTTAAACCTCACCTAAACCTGCTTCTTTTTTCTTTTTCTTTTTGTTAGTCTTGGATTTTACTACTTGAGCAAGGGAGGTTCCATTTACGAGTCCAGTTTTGACGCCACACGTTCATGCAAGAATGATTAATCCATAACCATCTAGATGGTGCCCCAGTGGTAAGAGATTGGGACTAAGAGGTTTGCTCTCTCTGTGGTCTCAGGTTCGAGCCTTGTGGTTGCTCATATGATGGCCACTGGAGGCTTACATGGTTGTTAACTTCAGGGCCCGTGGGATTAGTCAAGGTGCGCGCAAGCTGGCCCGGACACCTACATTAAACTAAAAAAAAAAAAAATGATTGATCCATCTTTCTTTTTCGTTATCGTGTAAAGGGTACTACAGTGAAGGTGTATTAATTCTAAACCTCATCTTGCGTTGAATGAATATCATTTTTTACAGAGAGAAAAAAATATATTTGGCCTGCAGCAAAGCCCCGCGATATGACTAGTTATATCCTAATATTGCCCTATAGTAGGAGTGCTCATCATCACTTCCCTACCCTTAGTGGCATGAGGTGTCTGTCGCAAAGTTTTAGGCTTTTGCGTGGTAAGTTCCTTAATAATCATTTCCTTAAGCTGTGTGCTCCATTATCACAAAGCTCTCATTGCATGGCCATCATCCAATACGAAACGTTTTCAATGCAATCCTTGTTGGCTGCCAGAATATTAGGTTTGCCTGAAGTTTAGAGGTTCCCATTCTCGTTCCTGACTGTCGTTTTCTGGTGCTGAAAGTGGATTTCTTTAGAGGCTAAATTTAACTCATTCTCCTTCGAAGATTTCTTTTTTTTCTTGACCAATTGATACTAGCGATGGAAAGGGCTGGTAAGATTTACAGCAGAGGTTGGAAAGAGATCAAATTGGTTTTAAAGCCTTTGCAATTGCAGGAAAAAACATTTTGGAGATAGAGATGGCAAAGCATTAACCGTTGGGTTATCTTATGTGGCATGTTAAGTACTATCAAAAGGAGGGGCTAAAAGAAATAGAGGGCTTCTCGGACTGGAGGATAAATCAGACCCTTTAATTTGCTAATTGATATTTTTACAGGTAATTAAGATGCCACACGTCTACCCATCAGCTCCAAAGAAATATACATAGAAAATACTAGATTTGTTGCTAACGGACACTTATTTCTTGATGTATAAAAAATTGGTAGGATAAAATCAACTCATTTGTTCAATTCATAATTTAAATAATATATAAAAAATAACAATAGAAAAAAAAAAGTAAAAAGAACAAGAATTGAATCTGTCCTGATTATTAAAAAAATCTAATATTAAAGATTAAAACTCTAAAAAAAAATAATTTTTTTTAAAAACAAAAAAACCCTTGTTAATCTCATAAAATTTTATGCCCATGGTGAACTCTCAAACTTTGCAACCATGGGCATAAAATTGAAATAATCTCATATAAAAAAAAGCAAGAAAAAAAGTTTAATGATAAAATTAAAATAAATCATTTTTTTTTAAAAAATCAACCCACATTAACCTTTGAAACCAATGATTCTAGTCGTGATATCAGGGCTAACCCTTTAAAAAGCAAGCCATAAAAAATAACAAAATAAAACTAAAAAAGAAAAGATAAAAGAAGAAGAAGAAAATATTAGCTTTAAAAAAGAAAAAAAACAAAGCAAACCCAGTCAAACCATCTAAACCTGATCTAATCTCTAAATTTCATAACCCATGAAATTTGGACACGTGTTCAATTGAGAAGCTTAATTCTCAACTAATTTAATTTTGAAGGTTGAAAAATATTAATAAAAAGAAACTTGCAAAAGAAAAAAAATATAAAAACAAAAAGAATGAGGATAATATTTGATAGAAAAAAAAACTCAATGAAGATGAAATTATAAGAAAAATTAATTTTAAAAATTTTCCCAAACAAAAGAAATAACAATAAAAAAAATAAGAATTAGATTTGAAAGATTAAAAAACCATAGAGGGTGAAATTGAAAAATATTTATAATTGGATAGATTATTTATAAATAAAAAAACAATAGAGGTGAAATTAAAAAATATTTATAATTTTGTAGATTATTCAAAATTAAAAAAAAATAGTAATTAAAATGACAAAGACCAGATATGAAAGAGAAATAAATTGCATCAGTTGGTCTGATTTTTTGAACGGGATGGTGTTGACCGAGGTGGGGATAGAGAAAAAAAAAAACAGTCTTATGCACGTAACCCGATGTGCATTAGGGATATGTGCCTCCTCATTGCATCAGGGTGTCGAGACCTTCCAAACATCTCTCAAGAAAGCGGTGTTTGTTGGTCAGATGGCCCCACGCGCGCCACCTGAACAGCACGAGAGTCGTCCACACGCTAACGCGTGCTACACAAGCGTCAACAACGTTTTTTATATAATATTTAATATGTCAATTACAATAATACTCTTAAGTAACCTTCAAATTTACAATAAAACTAATATAAATTGACAAAAAAAAAAATCCTTATAAGAGAGTTATGTTAATTTTATCTTTAAGACCATCAAAGTAATTAAACTACTCTGAAAAAAATAAAAAGATCAAAACATCCTTTAATAATAGGCATTATATTTTTTTTTTTTATCTAAGGTTAAATTAATAAATTTTACTATGAACAAAAAGTAAAATGGTCAATCTAATGCTATATAATTCATAAAAAACAATTATATCATCAGAAAAAACTACCTTATCTTCGAAGCTTAGTTAAAAAAGTGAATGGTTGAAAGCTGGTCCAGATACCCACATTAAACTAAAAAAATAAAAATAACTAAGGTGCAATTTCATCGTTAAACTGTTGCAACGAAACGAAAGGTAATATGAGTCTGGATGAAAATAACTTTCCTATGAGATTTATTTATTTATTTTAATTTAAATTAGAAATGGAGGGAGCAAAACACATTGTAATCCTATCACTGTGAAATCTCTGATCGTTTACTAAGGTCAAGTGATTAATCAAGTCATCGCCATTAAACTGCCGCGCAACGTGTGACTAGTTCTTCCGCGGTCCTAAAGGTGCAAGCAGAAGCCGTCCCGTCGAAGATTCCTCGAAATTTAATAATTTTTTTTAATATATCTTCTTCTGTACGTGATGGTCGGTTTCAAATATAATTTTATTTCATAGATTTTAATTTACGTTTTTTTTTTTTTGTTTGGGAATGATTTTTTTATTTATTTCTCCTCATTTTTCTCTGTTACTTTCCGAGAAAAGAAAAAAAATTGGAATGTTTGTTTTTTTATTTCATTTTATTTCTTCAGGAGTATTTAAGAGAACAGTATGAGTTGTTTTTCACCTTTAATTCAGAAATATATTAAAATATTTGTTTTTTAATTTTTAAAAAATAATTTCAATATTAACATATTAAAATGATGTAAAAATATATAAAAAATAATTTTAAATAAAAAAACTAATTTTTTTTAAAAAAACACCAAAGCAATTCCAAATTATATTTCCTTTCCTACTTCTCTCATTCTTGCTTTCAATTGATAGCTGCATTCTCCATGGGATAAACTAAATCATTGCTTCTCCAGCTACCAACAAACAACCTAAAAAGGTCATATATAGCGATATAATTTCCACCAGAAAATAGGGATCCCAAGCAGGGCGTTTTCAGTGAAACGTTTCTAGTGAGTGTTTTTTTGTATTATAACTGGTTTTTTTAATTTATTTTTCACTCAAAAAAGTATTGAATTGATTATTTTTAGATATTGTTTTGATAGTTTTAATATTAGAAACAAATAAAAAATATATATTATTTTTATATATTTTCATTTAAAAATATTTTACACCCACAGTATGAAACACACATCAAGTCCGAATTTGAAGGGAGGTTTTGGGGTGACTTGGCAAAAATCCAAAGCTACCACTAAATTCATGTACAATATGTTTTGGTGTTCAGTCACATCCTATTAGACTACACATGAAATCCAATCATGGTTTAGAATCACTCCCACCATGCCGCATCAGCATTTTCTAAAAACTCTATAGCTAGTGATAAAAGTCTAAAAATGTGAAATTTATCGAGAGAGAGAGAGAGAGAGAGAGAGAGATTCTCGTGGAGACAAAGACAGAGACTTTGGGTTTTTTTTTTTTTTTTTTCAAAAGCACTCGAGGAGGCATCTTTAATTTATCATAGAATTTCACGTATATTGGAGAAATTATATCACAATAATCATGGAAAACACTATAATAAATGAGATCAAATTAACACATTGCCGAAGTTCAAATCCCGCTCATGTTAGAGAAGAGAGAACTGCTATATATTGCGAGTTCAAGCACCGTGATGCTTCTGATAATGAAGAAAAGAAGAAAAGAGTAACACAAGCTACCTAAATAACCCTTGTTCACCTCTAAATGGCCCTGAATTGAAGCCATAACTAGTCATGATTATTTGCAATGCATGATAACGAACTAAAAAGCTTTCAATAAATCTTGTGAACATGGATATTTGATATGTAGGTGCTTGGTTTTCATGCAAATCATCATGAAGCCAACATGGTATCATCATAATCAACATAATTGCTCACACTAGGAGTGGCCCTCTATGCGTTTTCAATGAACTTTTATATTCACTGGCATGGCTTCATTACATTTGTTACATACAAGGCCAAGAATTACCACCATTACCATTACCATTACCATGCCTCTAGTCCGCATGTTGTGCTTATAATAAAGTGAAAATGGTGTATGCAATGAGCTGATCTTGTGTCTGCTTTTGTACCTTTTCAAGTTTTTAATATGCAAATCTGGATCCAATCTGATTCTTACTGGTAAACCAAACGCAAAACAAGGGGAGGATGCCAGTAGTGGTGGTCCTGACCATATTTTGATTCATTTTACATCATCTATAGAAAGTTCATCGCAGTGCTGTCGAGAAGCATCTTAGTCCGACACGTGCAAATTGATCATAATTGGATTAATCTGATCTAGACCTCGATTATGTGCGTAAGCATCGACGCCCCGACGGTTATCATGATTAGGGAATAGTTTTTTGATTAATGTGATGCTGTTTAAAGTGATCTGGCTAAACAGTATTGCATTGCCACCATGTGCACTGTGTTGGACAATCAAGCACAGAAAATCCTTTCTTTCTCCCTTGTTAGTACATCCATGAGTTGTAAATGTGCTTGCTTTCAGGTTGGGCCAAAAAGGCAGAAAGCAACCAGTTGCTAGCTAGCTAGTACTCTGCAATCAACCAATGATCACGAAATCTTGCAGTTAAGGGAGATATTGGATCCTCCTAGTCTGATATTGTTCATACACTGTCTCCAAACTATTCTCCCTTTCTCTAGCAAAGTTAGGGACAGTAGAAGATACGAAGATGATTCTCCTCAAGATTAGCCATGAGACAATGATGTAAGGAATGGAGTGTTTGCAATTAGCAATTACCAAATGTGATCAAAGCGTATGAAACAAGGAGAAAAAAACATGTGGTTGGGTCAAAGTTGACACAGGGGATCTATTTTCCACAACAAGCATATGGGATCAAAACTAGAGATTATATTCCTTTGAGATCCTGATGGTTAAGATTAAGCATTTATCATGATTTAAAACAATTCGCGTGACGATAAGTTGTCGACTAATTACGTCTTAAAACTCACACCCCACAATGACTTTTAAAATCCTAGTTGACAGGCTCGAAGCAATAGGAATCAAGTGTTTCTTAAGGAATCAAAATCTTTTTGTAAGGGTTAGAGAATCTAGCAGTGTTTAAAGTGGTAGAGTCAGCACCATGTGTATGAGTTCAGAAACCCTTTACAGAAAAGATAAATAATGGGGACCTTAAAACGTGGTGTGATTGAAGAGTCACTTTTATAGGGATATGCCCAAATGGAATATGAGATGTTCTTTGTTAATTTTATAATGTAAATTGCTGTTCCTTGGTGATTCTAGGGCTGGATGGGATTCTTAGACAAAGCTGGCAAATAGTCAAGTCACGTTTAGGCCAATCTGATTAGCCAGTAGCTACTCTCTCAGCCAAGCAGGGCTCAGCTTGTTAATTAAAATATAGCAGATGCATGAGAATCTTCTTGTGAGTGCTTTCATTAACTACCCCATAACCTATTCTTTAATCAGTTGGTCACCATTCCAACACAGAGTTTTCTTAAAAGAAAATCTTGACCTTTTACAGGTTTTAGACTCTTGAAAATCAAGACTCGAGATATAAGATGTCCTTAACCAAGTTTTTTTCTTTTTTCAAGAATGAACTAAACAATGCGTGTGATGCTTTATGGCACTTCTAGTGATAAGAAAATAAGCACAAGAAATATTTTTTGGAACAGCATTTCACCAAAAAAGTTGATTACAATTTACTGTACTCTATCTGCTGTAACAGAGTTTGAAAGTATGGGGTCATTCCCATCAAAACCCCAACTTGCAGCAATGCGCCATAAATTTAGCAGAATTAAACATAATCGACACTTTCTTTTTTATTCCTTGCTTTTTTGGGTGCACAGTAATCATTTAATTAACCTTAGTCAGACGGACATCATTTGCATCCATTCTTTATTGAGAGAGAGAAATGAGAGAGCCAGAGACGTGCCATGGGCTCAGGGTACTAGGCTACAATCAAACAAGTAACTGTGTAAATTGAGGAACGAAAATCCTAAGAGCTAATAAAGACGGGTCATTTCTTAAAAGGCAGTGTAGTGGCAACAAGAAAGCGAGCTGGGTGTCAGTTTTGGCGTGCATGACTGAGCAAAGGTGGCGGTGAGTGACATCTTTAATGCTCCCTTCTCCAAAAACTGAATGAACTTATCTTTACTTTCCTTCACAATAATTAAACCAAAACAAGAAAAGACACTCAAAGACCATTTTTATTTTTGGTTTGATGTAATAACTGTAAATTGTAGGATTGGCGGCAATACACGCTTATGTGATAAGACATCGGTTTCTAGCTTATGTTTTTGTGTAAGAAAACTTGTGGGGTTTTCGGTTTCTGTAACCAAGTGACGACTCATCTTCTTGGAGATTTTCCATTCCCTTAGAGTTTTGTCTTGGTTAATGTTTTTAGCTAGTTAGGACTCAAAATTCGCATCTTTTCAATGGTACTAGCATAGCAATTATTGGGTGAGTGCCTCTATCTATTTTGTCGTATCTTCACGTTTTGCCTTCAAGGTCTGGTCTTTTTGACGATTTTTTTTCCTTTTATTGTTGTTGAAATGGGGTTCTTTTTGGAGGGTATATCTACATTGGTCCTAGGAATATGGTAGCAATGTTTATGGCTTTGTAGGCATGGATACATGGGGTTGGTCTTGGATTTCATCAGGGTTTACACGGAGAGTGGCTTTTGGAGTTTTGTCTTTTGGTTTCCAAGTTGGTTCTATTCATACGTCAACATATGGGGTTTTAGCTTTAGGTTTTATGATCTTTGGTTATCATTAAACTAGATGTTTGTTGTTCACCAAGGTTTTTGTTACATATTCTGGTAGATTCTTTTGATTTCAGTTTCAGTTTTGTTGTTGGTAGTTGAAGTTTGATTGTTCATTACTAAAGCATTTTTACTACGTGTCTCTCTCATTTATTCCCATACTTTGCCTTTTTATAAAAAATAAAATGAAGATAGATGCTTGCTGTCTGCGTTTTTGGTGGTTTATTCAACTGATACCGAGATGCTGTTTCTGTTGCAGGTTTTCAAAGTTCAACGGTAAAAATATACATATTCTTTATACTGGTCAAGTTTGGAACTTGACATTTAATTAAGCTGAATTCTTCTTGTTGATATATGAATCTTTAAATAAAGAAGGGAGGAAACAACGTATCAGAGAAATCAGAGATGGAAAGATAAAAGAAATAGAGTGTGAGTGAGGTGGAATCAGATTTATGCTTGTGGGTTGTTTCTATTTAGTGAATTGTTTAGTGTAGAGTGCCTGGTGGCTATGTCTCCTGGGCTGATTCATTGCCTCCGTACTCTGTGGGCTTTGCCGCCGATTTAGGCAACAGCCATTTCTTTGGCTTTCAATTTATATAAGAGATCCTTTTAGTTGAGAAACTACTCGATCCCATCTTCTTTATATCCCTTTTTAACTCTCTCTCTCTCTCTCTCTACCCTTCCTGCCTCGGTTGCTTTCAAGATTTGCACATACCTTACTTGGTACATATTGTTCACTACCCTTTCAGATCCTTATTGACCCTCACGTAGGCCAAGAAGTCTGTTACAATTGAGGAACCTGGTCCCCACACCAGGAATATCCTTTCCAATTCAGGAAAGATTTCCTCGAGTTGGGTTATGTAGATGTTTCATTGGGAATGTGTGGTGGCGAGCGTATAGCGCAAAGGTGTTTGATTTAGGAGTGATCAATTGAGTGCGGGGAAGAATATTTCTTTTGAAGTGCTACATTATTTGGATCTTCTTGTTTGGCAAGATGAAGTTCATGAAACTTGGATCAAAGTCAGATTCGTTTCAAACAGATGGGAATAGTATTAGGTGAGATGCTTTGTAGCTTAATTTGCATTTTGTTTTATTCCTTGCTGAAAATCTTATTTTGATTCTTGGAGTTGCTTTTATGTTTGATACATTTTGGTTTCTTTTAAGTTAATCCTCTAATTGATGAATTTGCACAGCTGCTGCTTTGTCATAGATTTGCTACTTGGTTGTCATAGATTTGCTACTTGGTTGTATGACTACCTTCTTTAAAGAAACATGAAATTTGGGTTCTCTACTGGAAGGCCATACAACATTTGTATTGCTGGAAAATGAAGCAAATGAGGATTTATTCAGCCTCTGTTGGTAGTTGCTAATACCACAGATGCTTTAACAAAATGAAATAATCTTTAAAATGTTTTGCCAGTGTGTTTAGTTCCAGTTCTCCATGATCTCACTTTCATGCATGAGCCCACTATGCACTGATTATTTCTATCTTCTGTGAAATTGGAGCTGCTTTGAAATGCCAAGTGGTTCAAAAGGAGAGATTGTTCAGTTTCTGATTATTCGAGGAATTGAAATTTGTTCTGGTCCGAAGTTATTGTTGGATGCTCATGATTATAGTGTTTTTTTCCCACCCATGGGGTCATATTTATGCACATGGGCCTCATAAAGTTTGGTCAGCCTGTGAAGCTTAATACATTCAAAGAAAGTAAAAGAATGGTTTAGATATTTGGAATAGCATGTGGTTATACTTGGCAGTATGCGTATTGCCACATTTAAAAATCTTTTGAACTGTTGCTGACACTACCGAGACTTTATATTCATGTGCAGGTATGTGGCTACCGAGTTGGCAACTGATATCACTGTTAACGTTGGGGATATAAAGTTTTATCTGCATAAGGTACTCATAATCTTTCAATCCAGTAAACATTTCAAATTGATGACCAGGGTATTATTTCTGTAACTTCATCTTGATCTTTGTATCTTTAGTGCATGATGCAGTACATGACACTATTAGGTAGCTTATTTGCTTATCAATCCAATATAAGTGAGCCTGTACTGTGATTTTTTGTTCTGCCATGCGAGGACAATTATCCGACCTAGCTCATCTTGGTTTGGCAATGTCGGAAACAAGCATGGTAGGATGGCAGCAATACTTAAGTGATTCGATGCATTCAATATTATTGTTGAATAAATCATCTAACCTTTTGTCAAAGGCATCATTGGACTAAGGCTTCAATTATGCTGGGTAGAGTGTTGTGAAATGGAACTGTGTTGGCAAGCCAATAGGAATCTGTGTTAATATGCTATGTTGCTACAATTATTTTGATGCTAATTAATTTAAAATCCTGCTATGCAGTTTCCTCTTCTGTCCAAAAGCGCTCAGTTGCAGAAGTTGGTCACAACTGCTAATGGAGAAAACAGTGATGAAGTTGACATTTCTGATATTCCGGGTGGGCCTTCTGCCTTCGAGATATGTGCAAAATTTTGTTATGGCATGACTGTAACCATCAATGCTTATAATGTTGTTGCTGCCCGATGTGCGGCTGAGTACCTGGGAATGCATGAGACTATCGAAAAAGGGAACCTCATTTACAAAATTGAAGTCTTCCTTAGTTCTAGCATTTTCCGCAGCTGGAAGGATTCAATCATTGTTCTTCAGACCACAAGGTCACTTTTGCCATTATCCGAGGAACTGAAGGTGATCAGCCATTGCATTGATGCCATAGCTGCAAAGGCCTGTGTTGATGTTTCAAAAGTTGAGTGGTCCTATTCATACAATCGAAAAAATCTCCCTGAGGAAAATGGGACTGAATCAAACTTGAATGGTCTGAGAAACCGGTCAGTGCCAAAGGACTGGTGGGTTGAGGATTTGTGTGAGCTTGAAATTGGATTATATAAGCGTGTTGTTATTACGATTAGGACCAAAGCCATACTTTCTGATGAGGTGATTGGAGAAGCTTTGAAAGCTTATGCTTACAGAAGGTTGCCAGGTTTCAGCAAGGGTATGATCCAGAGTGGACAAGCAGCAAAATATCGATCAACAGTTGATACCATTGTGTGGCTGTTGCCTGCTGAGCGAGGCAGCGTCTCCTGTAGTTTCTTGCTGAAGCTATTAAAAGCAGCCATATATGCTGACTTTGGTGATACAACAAAAGGACAGCTGATAAAGAAAATAGGTCATCAACTAGAGGAGGCTTCTGTAAATGATCTTTTGATTCGTGCAGGGGAAGGAGAGAGTATGATGTATGATGTTGATTCAGTAAAGAAAATGGTCGAAGAGTTTCTGATGCGAGATCAGATTGCTGAGATTGAGTCAGAAGAAGGCCATGAGGTTCAGGAGATGAGAGAACCTGGGATTTTATCTGATGCTTCCAAGCTCATGGTGGCAAAACTGATAGATGGATATCTAGCTGAGATAGCAAAGGATCCAAATCTGCCCCTGTTGAAGTTTATTGAACTTGCTGAGATGGTATCTGGTATCTCTAGACCTGCTCATGATGCACTTTACAGGGCAGTTGACATGTATCTCAAGGTAATCTCGAGATTTTCTTTAAATTCGCATCAAAAGTTTTTAAAATATAATAAACAGCATGTTTTACCCCGTAAATCCACATTCATGATTGAAAGAAAACATGTTCAGTGAGTGTAGCCAATCATAAAACTTGGGTGCATTCTATTTCTTAGTGGTTACTGATGTGTAGAGTGCTGCTGTTCTTTGATGCAGGAACACCCAGGGATCAGCAAGAGTGAGAGGAAGAGGATATGCAAATTGATGGACTGCAAGAAGCTATCAGTTGATGCATGCATGCATGCGATGCAGAATGACAGACTACCATTGCGTGTAGTCGTGCAGGTACTCTTCTTCGAGCAGGTCAGGGTGGCTGCGTCATCAGGCAGTAGCACTCCCGACCTTCCTAAAAGCATCAGGGATCTTAACAATGGGTCTCAAAGGAGCTCAAGGTCAACCACTACTAACACTGAAGAAGATTGGGATGCTGTGGCCACTGCTGAGGAGCTCAAGGCTCTAAAGGAGGAGGTAGCTTCCTTGAGATTGGCTAATGGTAGAAATGGTGTAGATAAGGCTGCCAGTAACAAATTGAAAGGGATGCTTAAGTCGAAGAAGATCTTTACAAAGCTCTGGTCAAGCAAAGGAGAAAAGGGTGAGAAGAGTGGCTCGGATTCATCAGAGAGTACTGGTTCTGCTAACATGGAAGAAGCTAAATCCACACCTTCCAGAAATAGGAGGCATTCAGTCTCTTAGTAGAATTTAGTTATTATGCAGAGTAGTTTTCTTGACATGCATGTTTCTTTATTGGCCTTTTACCTATGTTAATGACTCCAACAGCTTGAAAAGAGCAGTGTTTTATCTTCTAAAAAGAGCAAAATGAAGTGTATACTTTGCAACGACAGTTTTTCTTTTTTAACAGATTTGCAGGGAATACTAAATCTGTGAATATTACTGCTGCAATAAACCAGTATATTACAAATACTAGCAAGAACATCATGAATAGAATACAAGTTTCCTGCTGACATAGATTATTGGAATTCCTTAGCAAATAGGAATAATTGAGAATCTAAGTAGTTTGAGAATCTAAGTAGTTTTGCTACGTTGTTGATGTGAAAAATAAATTAAAAAAAAAAGAGAGTAAAATGTGAGTTGAGTTGGGCCCTATTTTAATTGATTTGGCCTTCTTATGGATCCATGGTTTTATTTATTTGGGCTACACCTGACTTGCAAGTTCGGGCCACGAATGGTTGGACCACTAAACTGGGCCGACTCTAGTTCAAGTTTGGGGTTGGAAGCATTTCTTTATCGTCTTTCTCACCGGTCACTGTGACTTGGCAGCCGGCACCGCCCTTTGTATATTTTACTGGAGAAACGGACACGAAAAGTGCAGTGAAAAAGAGGTGAGGCTGCTTCGATGATAGACTAGGAATGTTTCAACCTTATTGGCATAAATCGAACAAAACAAGCTTAAGAATGATCGTAGTTTGCGCCGTCTGTTCTCCACATAATCGACTCTTTGAATGCCACTTTTCTACACGTCAAGTGGGTATATATAATTCATAGAGAGACATTAAGGAAAACCACGAAGCACTGCCTTTCCTTTTGACACTTTATTCTTTCTTATAACATGTTTACGTGGAATCCAATAATAAGTTATGATCCTTTAACTCCTAAAGCTTCATTAAATTTGTCAAAATCTTAACTGCGAAGACGTAACTCACTGAAGCACCAAGATTCCAGAATGGTCAAATACAATTTCTCGTATTTCCGAGGAATTATTACAATTTGCAAAATTATGCAAAAAAATCCAGAATTTTTAAACCCGGTCAACGACCTGGGTCACTTAGATCAACCTCAATTTTTTTTATATAAATCAAAACGATGTCATTTTGGTTAAAAAATAAATACTCAATGAGGTGCAACCGAGTTTTTAACTGGGTCTTGCTGGATCAACTAAATCTTTAACTTTCTTTATTTTTTAAAAACTCGTTCCAGTTTCAATCCTGGATTAACCGGGTTAATCCATCAACCCAGACCAGTCCTAAAACTATGAAAAAACCTAGTGTCTTTGTACTACTGACAGTAGCTAAGATCTAGATGTAATGCGGCTACAAGTTACCCAGAAAGAACATGGTTTTAATAATTTATGCAATCCAACGTACGTGACTATGAAAGTTGCCAATCAGATAATCTTGTTGTTAATTCCAATTAGTTGTAAGAATTGGAAGCTTGTAGTTTTGCTTGCCGTTTATCTCAAGGTAAATGGTCAGTCTAATGCCTAAAAACAGATTAAAATTGTCGCAATTAGTCTTATTTCCTATCGTTTATTACATAGGAAGCTACCGAAGTATAAAAAAACCAAGTGACAAAAAATGGCCCATCTTCCTTCTTCTTTTTTTGTCAAATTGTTTCTCTCTCTTTTCCCGGGGGAGGGGGGAGGGACTGTAAACTACGTACAAGACAAACCCAGTATTCCAAGGTTTCCGAGTTCAGCGAGTTTCTCCTTGACTTAGCCTGGGATTTAAATAGATGTTTGTGAAAAATTAATTTTTTTTATTTAAAATTATTTTTTATAATATTTTGATTCGTTGATGATAAAAATAAAATTTCAATTTTAAAAATATATTATTTTAATATATTTTTAAATAAAAAATATTTTAATATATTATACTCGTAATATTTTTTTTCCTTGTCTCTTTTGTAAACTTTCAGTTTTTTTTTAATTTTATCCTTTAATTAAAAATTTTAATTTGTTGATTTTTTAAGATTTAATCCTCATTTTTTTGATGATTTTTTCTTTTAATTATTTAATAAAATTAATTTTTCTTTTCAATTTAGCCCTTTAATCTAAAATTATTTACCCTCTCATTTTTTCCTTTAAAGTTTTTTCCTCATTCTTTTAATTATTATTTTTTATTTTAAAATCTTTTTTGTGATTGATTTTTTTTAATTTATCTTTTAACATTTAATATTTTTAAATTTTAGGATTTGTGGTTCTTCTGGATTTGATGTTTCTAATCAAATGTTCTGGTTTATGAATTTTATAAACTAGCATTGGTTTCCATATTTTTTTAGACTTAATTTTATTTTTCGGTCTCATTACTTGACATTGATTTTTTTAAAAAAATAGGTTTCATGGCTTTTTTTTTATCTTTTCTTTTTATATGGTTATTCCAATATCATGACATGACTTGTGGGTTTAGCGGGTTAAACTAGGGGGTTCATGCTTTTTTTTTCTTTTAATAATTAATTTTTCCTTTTGGATCCTTCTATATTATAGATTTTTATATATATTTAATATATCAAGAGTTATTCTTGATGGTTTTTTTTCATATTTAGTGCTTGTGATTATTTAGTGCTTCCAAAATGAAAGAAGAAGAGGGAAACAGAAGAAAAGAGAAAGAATCCAAAAGATGAGTCAAATGGCCCAGGAAACCCGATTATTCGCGGAAACACGCAGCTGCTCTCTCACCCTCTTCCTTGGAACTCAACCCGACAACAAAAATAGAGTCTTAATTTACTAAACCACGGTTAATTAAACCTAACCATAATTAAACCTCTCCTCTATATATGCATACCTGTCCCTAACTTTTCTCTCTTGCTCAAACACCAACTATTCTCTCTGACCAGTATTACTCGTTACCAAAGTCAGAAACCTGTTTTTCTTTGCCTAGAATCTTATTTTCATGCCCTAGAAAAATCTTGAACAATGAGCTGCAATGGCTGTCGAGTTCTTCGAAAGGGATGCAGCGAGGATTGTGTTCTTAGACAAGGCATAGGTTGGATAAATAATCCCCAAGCTCAAGCTAATGCCACCGTCTTTGTTGCCAAGTTCTTTGGCCGTGCCGGCCTCATGTCCTTCATGTCCTCCGTGCCCCAAAGCCAACGTCCTTGTAAGTCTCGAAACTATACATTACACTAGAACAGCTATCAGATCTGAAGTTCAATTCTTTTGCATCAAAAGCAATCTTGACTAATTGAGAGCCATTGATAATATTTATTGAAGAACTATTGAAGCTAAAAGTTCTGTTTTGGTGTGGTCTGGTCTTTTCAGCATTGTTTCAATCGCTTTTGTTTGAGGCCGTGGGGAGAGCGGTGAACCCAGTAAGTGGAGCAGTGGGGCTTCTCTGGACAGGAAACTGGCATGTATGCCAGAAGGCGGTGATGGCAGTGCTTCGACGCAGCACGGTAGAACCACTGCCAGAATTGGAGGGCGGAGTTTTGGGACCAGAATTCGATGGTGTTTCAGAAAGTGGTGGTTTTAGGCCGCCAATAGATCATGTCGGTTCAGGATCACAAAAATTGAAGAGAAAGAGGAATGATGATGGAGCCAAATACGGACAGACGACTGATCTTGATCTTCGCTTGATGTACCAGGGATCAGAGTCACCATCAGAAGAGTCTGAAACCACGACATTGGAGAGTAGTTTAGGGGATAATTGCAGATTCCACGAGGGAGGTGAACCAAAGCTTTTGAGACTGTTTGTTTAACAAGCTATAGGAGCAGCTGAACCATAATTACTATTATAATTACCTGCAAAACGATGATTCTGCCAGAGAAACATATGAACAGTTACTCATGCACTACAGTTGAGGCATTCCTGTATGATATGATCAATCTTTCCACATGAGTGATTGTCCAATTCATACGTTTCCTTTTTAACCTTAATTTCTTCTCCAGGGCTTCCAGGTAACACGAACTCGAGGGTTCCTGGAGATTTTCCGAATAGCAAAGTATAATTTCCCACTTGATTTTATCTAGAGAGGGGTTAGCATGAGTTGTTGATAGCATATAATTATGAGTTTTCTTACAACCTTGACATGCAGTGATTGATTAAGATTTGATCACACGAAGCATATATGATTTGAGAATGTTTGTATAACATAAACTTTTAGCACTTAAAGCTGGGGGTGAAGCTCAAAAGAGAAAGAAAACAGGACATGTGAATGAACAATTAAAATGAGTTTTTTCTTGTCTTATCGGAGAGACAAGAAACATCATAAGAATCAATGAAAGGTTTTGCTTTCTTTAAAGATTCGCCAATGTATTCTATTCTTGTTATTGTTATTATTACACATGAAATGAAATGAGAAAATAGGTTTGGAACTTTCACTACTCCATGCACCGGCAGCTCATGTTGATGGTGGGGTCATGGACTGTAGCCCCGTTTATTATTGTGGTTGAGTTGTGTTTTTAATTTTAATTTTATTTTTTTAGTTTTAGTTTTTTAATTATTTTAATGAAAAAAAAGTAATAACAATAAATAAAATAACAACAAAAATAAAGTTAAAAAGAATAAGACGTGAGCTCATCCATATTGGTTCGCGAATTCTATGTGAAAAAGTGAAATTGTAAAAAAAAAAAATCTTATTAAACTAGATGAACTTGCAAACTCCACGATCATGGACATAAAATTGGGATAATCTCTTAAAAAGAAAAGCAGAAAAAAGTATAAGGGTGAAATTGAAATAAAACAATTTAAAAAAAGACAAAAAAAAAATGAACTTGCATTAACATTTGAAACCGGTGGGTCTCGTCATGAAATCAGAGCTAACTCATAGAAATCAAACCGTAAAAAACAGAAAAAATAAAAAAATAAGATAAAAATAAGAATACATTAGCTTAAAAAAAGGGAGGGGGCAAAACCAAGCAAATCCGGACATATCTATTAAACCTGATCTATTCTCTAAAACTCGTAACTCATTCAATTAATTTAATTTTGAATGATAAAATTGTGATAAAAATATTAATAAAAAAACTTGCAAAAGCAAAAAAGATAGCAACATAAAGAACAAGGATAAAGTTTGATAAAATAAACCTATGGAGGATAAAATTAAAAAAAAAATGATCCCAAACAAAAATAAATATCAATCAAAAGAATGAAGATCAAATTTAAAAAATGAAAAGGGGTGCAATTGAGAAACATTTGTGATTTAATAGATTATTTATAGATTCAAAAAATAACAGGAGATGAAATTGAGAAATATTTATAATTTTATAGATAATTCAAAATTAAAAAAAATAGCAATAAAAAAAACATTGATCAAATGTGAAGGAAAAATAAATTGCAGGGCCGATATGCTTTTTTGAAGGGGTTAATATGAAATTCAAAGTAGAGAGAGAGAAAACAATAAGTTATAATCGACACCAAAAACAAGGAGAGTTTGGGGCACTTGCCACCCTATTATGTCAGGGGTACCGAAACCTTTCAAACGCTATCGTGGAAGGCAATGTTTGGTGGCCAGATAAACTCACACAACGACAATGAGCTATCAACATGTTAACGAGTGCATAAGCCAACATGTTTTTTTAATAATATTTAATAAATATAAATTACAACAATGCTCTTAAATAGCTTTAAAATTTACAATAAAACCAATGTAAAATGACAGAAAAATCCTTGTAAGAGAGTTGTGTTGGTTTTGTTCTTAAGAACATTAAAACAATTGCATTATTCTATAAAGACAAAAATACCCCTGGATAATAAGTATTATATTATTTTATTTTAGGGTTAAATTAGTAATTTTATTATTAAAAAATAAAATAACTTATCTAAACCCTATATAATTTGTAAAAAATAATTATACTATAGTGAAAACAACCTTACCTCCGTTGCCTAGTTTAAAGGTTTTATAATTCAAAGGTAATTTTATTATTTTTCTATTATAATAAACAATATTTTGAGTATTGGTGTAAAGTAACTTTTATAGGAGAACTAGTTTTTCTATTCCAGTTTTGCCCATATTCATTCGTTGATATTTAGAGTGAGGCCCACCAACCATTTCCTTGCTAGGCACCGCCAAGCATATGCATAATTGTGATATTTAATAAAAACTAAGATCCATTGTGCATCTAGATATATACAATATAGTTATTATTTTATCCTTTCAACAAAAAATCAATAAATTTACTATTGAGGATAAAATAGTTTTTTTAGGGTACATTAATCATTATAATAAAATTGTGGACAATTAGATCTTTTATTTTTTAAATGCATAATATAATAATTATATTACTCTAGAAAGCAAAAAACATTAAAAGTTTGAACGGGATAATTCTATCTTTTTACTTTTTTAAAACATTATGTAAGGATTATATTTATTTTTAAAACAAAAATTATTAAACTTGTATCTAGGGTTTTTTTATCTTTTCAAATTGTTTTTTTTTAACAAGTTGACATTGGAGCAATTTTGTCTTTTGATTAATATAAATATTATTAAAAAAAAGTTGGTGGCGCGTGCATTGCAGTGCTAGCAAGTGGACACAGCGTGTGACATTGTTCTACGTCCAAAAGCAACCTTCTAGAATGGTGTTAGAAGCATCTTGACATCCTTTTTACATTGGTGGCACGCGTGTATATTATGACAAGGTGGTTGGGTTCCAATGAGCTTTTTCTCCTCCTTTCTTTTTTTCAATATCATAATTATTTAAAAATTAAGCTTTATAGTTTTATTTAGTATACTTTCAACAAGATTACTCCAATATCATGTTTATAAATTTTACATGCTAAAACAAATAGGCTCAAGCCAAGTTTTTTTTTTTTTGTCAATTATTTATTATTGCTTTATTTTTTTATTTGTATTATTTAAATTAAACAAGTTTGTATAAAATTCTTTTTTTTCCCGACCAAGTTAACAACCTGAGCATTGAAATTGTTTTTAAACTTTTTAGAAATACTTGCATCACCTTATTACTTTTTTTACATTGAAAGCTAGGCCGTGTCATAGCGCACGGAATAAAGTACACAACATGAACATTTGGCAAATAGCCGTCACCATGATTGGTTTCACTCAACTCAGACGCTGTTTTGCGACGTGCTCACTTGTTCAGTGAACTACTACTAATTGAGAAGCCTTGTGACCAGACTTCCAACCAAAATATAAAGAATGACAAGTTCACAACACCATGTTCAGATTACAAGATCAAGTAGGCCAAGAACTACATAATTTTGAGTAATCAGATGAACCACCGTAAATGTTACATATATATACACAATTACTTTCTTTTTGCATTGTATACAGCTAATTAGTAGGAGGCGACAAACCACTTCCTGTCATGGGATATAAAGATACATGGAATAAAAGAGATACAAGACCACAAGTGGTTCAAAAAATGCCAAACGTGAAGCCAAAACTAACTACTCAGTCCATGTTTATTACCTTCACCTCCACCCAATGGAAAAGGAAGAGTCGGGTGTCATGTTAGCATTTTAGAGTGAGTGGTCAAGTGAGATCAGTTCTACACATGTGTTGTCAGGCTGCTGGTAGTTGGCAAACGATTTAGTTGTAATGTATGTGTTCTCATGCTACAGTCCTTAACCTGTTCGTATATGTATAATCTTTCGTAAGCAGATGGAGAGGAAAATAATCCACTAATCCTACAGTAGCCAGAAGAAACAACCGTTACCTGCACGATTGCTAAGGCGGATAAGAAACCTTTACATTGTTCAAGCATGCGTCTTTCCTTAGCAGTCACATTCAAAAGATCAGCCACCAACGAATTCATGTCCTCCACCTGTGCATGACAAATTTTTTTAGATGTGAAGTACATGCATCTCTAAAAAGTCCATGAAAGCGGCAACCAAATGATGTTGAGCAAATCTATTTGCATTAGTTCATCTTTTTCATGCCCCTTTCCCTTGATTTATCAAGTTCAGAATAAATCAAGTTATTTCCAGCCATTAAGTGGAGAAGTTGACAGTGAACTCTCAATAAAATTGTTGGCATTGTTCTAGATACCACATGACCACGATGACACAGTAATGGTGCTATTGGGTTTCAGGAATGAGAGTTAATGTCATAGGAGATGAAGATGGAATGACTTCGCTAATGTCTCGATGCCAATTGCCAAACAATAAATTTCTGTTACACTGACTTGAAAGGACAAGACTGATTTTATTTCAGGGAGAATGCGATTTTAGGTCTTAAAGGATAAAAAAGAGAGAGAAAACAGGACCTGTCTTAGTGCCAGTACATTAAGTCAAACAGGACTTGGTGTACTTGCCAAACAATAGTAGTACACTGCACTTAAAAACAGGACCTGTCCAAGGTCTACCTAGTCAAACCAGGCAAACCATGAGCCAGACTGCGCATAATCCAGCAAACTCCCTCAAACCAGAGTCAAAACTGGGTGACCGAGCTAGTCAGCAAATCCTGACTCTTCATCAACATAGCACTAAAAACATCTTTTAATGCTTTATTGCTCATATATTAAGAAATTAGAAGACAAGCTAAATAACTTAAAGTTTGTCGTCAGAGCACTCTGCTATGTTTTAGAAGAATATTTGGCATGCTTGTCAGTTAAACAACCCCTTTCTTGAGTTCAAGATATTACATATAACTATGATTAAAAGAATGAGTTACCTTTGATGATAGTGAGCATATTGAGGACGCCATTGCTTGCATCACGTCAACAGCTGAACCGACAACTTCTTTCAGATTTTGTACATCGGCCTGTAATATAGAAAAGTAAAGTTTGTTAACCTCGGTATTGCTAGTGTTGAGCTTGTAAAATGCTGCCTTTCATCTTAGATGATTAAAACTGAAGGCATGTACCACTGCTTTTCCAACAACTGGAAGGCGAAGGGTACTGGCCTTCAGAGCTTCAGTTGCTCCTTCAAGGGAACTTGAATGATCTCTGTCAAGAAGAGACCATTCTTCTAAATGAGCAATCTGCATTCACCAAGTAAAATGAACTTAAGTGATGAAGATGAGAAAACCAGAATGAATAAATACTAAATGTGTTTCCGGAAGTACCAAAATAGAGTAAAATAACACTCATCTACTTCAACACAACCCTCATGACTAATCCCTGGGTGTTAGTAAACAATCATTCATCATGGCATTGGAGACCCTTGATATACAAGGCACATGACCAACTTACATTAAAAAGTTACTCCTGAAAAAATTATCAATAAACTAAAAGAAATCTAGATAAAGCTCTACAAGCATCTATAGTATACGCAAACATCAAGGCCTATAAATGCTTAACCAGTTCATAGGAAATTTTTTAATCTCTCAAAATGATTTTAGAAACAATTTTATGGTCTTAATTATTTTTAGGTCAGGTTCCAAATAAAAGTAAACATTAGAAAAATGACTCTGGAAGGCATCTGGGGCACAGTTGGCTGGTAAGAGCAGGCAAACAGTATAGATACTCCAAAATCTGTATGCCACTAACAAGTTACATGAGAGAGAAATTGATCAGTCCAAATCCGACAGGTATAAATACCAAATGATATGCAACCTTTAAGGGCTAAATTGATCTCTCAGGTTTAACTTACCTACTAATTCTCAAGGTGTGAGTTTTCAAGTAAAGATATACTATACGCAGGAAAAAAGATGAAATGGCTGAAAAATTAGGTAACATGAGACAGAAAGGCAAAATGATGGGTTTTTATACCAGGTGCCAAAAATTAGAATTAAAAAGTTTTCACTATTCCCTGAAAACCCCCAGTAAGATGAGACAAGTGTCTCATACTTGGTCATAGAATTCCGAATCTCTGTAGAATGAAGTTGTTGATTTCTAAACATTTCCAAGTTACTTCCAATTTACATCACTATATAAATTGAAGTTCCCATTATGCATTGCCAGATCAAAACATCAAGATTTAAGCTTAGCATAAATTAATGAGGGCAAGAGATAATCCAGTGGTGAATACAGATAGTTTATCAGAAATATGAAGAGGTTCAATACTAAAGTTAAGTGAATCTCTTAATCTTACTTGTCCCTTGAGGATAGAAGTTAGCTTCAGCTTTTGCCTCAGCAATATTAACTTGATTCTTCTGAGAGTGACAGAATGTCGTAGTTCTGAGATTGTTACCCATGCATTCCACAAATGTTTCTGGTAGAAAGAATAGCATTAAGAGTGTGAAATCAAAGTAATATTTGCTACACTTATCCTGAAATTTTGGCAACAAAGTAACTCATTTAAATAAATTGTTTCAGGCTAGGGTATAGGGCTTAGAAGCCAGAAGAAACAGAAGTTTATGCAGGCAGTACTGCAAGAACAAGCTCCTGAATCAAAGCAATGTCTTACAAGGTTAATGCAAACAAAAAACAGTCAATGAAACACAAACCTAGATGCAAAGTATGAAGGGGAGGGCGGGAACACAGTTATACAATTATGAGGTGCATAGAAGTCCATTTATGCTGAATGCTGGTGATCCTATTTGGTTCCTGTTCCATTTTCCTGTTCTCTAAAATGTATTTCAGAAACAAGAGAGAAAAAACTGATGAAATTTTTCTTAATTGTAATTTTGTTTCTTCATGACCTCTCTTTAGGAGGGCTTTTGGAAACACATAAAACAACCTTTTTCCTGTTGTTAATTATGGAGCTTTTTTTGGAGAAACGAATTTTCAGAAAATTGTTTTCAACAGATAGCCAAACGGGTTTTTCAGTCAGAAAAAGGGTTTGTCTCAAGAACAAAAAACAGATTTCAGAAACACGAGCTAAACTTACCCTAAACTTTAGACTTTACTAGCTTGAGCCAAACATGCCAGGCAAGTATGGCTAGTACACAAACAGAAACAAGGTTAGACTCTAACTTTAGGATGCACTTTTCCATCCATATGCTTTCGGAGGAGAGGACACCATGTAAGGAGGAACAACCCTGAATTACTAAAAGAAGTTAAATGATAAGTCAGCCTTATTTAATCTTGTACAAACATCAAAAACTCTTTCATCCCCAACATCACAAACTCTGAAACTATCCAGAATGGAAGTGTTCACACCCACTCTCAATCCTGTACCACCTTCTAAACCTCAAAGGCAAGGAGACGAGAAGATAATCAGATACTGAAGCCTTCAAGCATTCCTATAACAGCATCAAGAAATAATTCTCAAAAGCAGGTCATTGACAACCATTAGCTTAATGAAAAGCAATTATAGAAGAAGGGATTTAAAAGTTTTTCCACTGCATTCAATGCCAAATCAAAGCATCTCTCATAACATCCAAATAACACAAGAGGTGAGAATGAAAAATGTCCCAACCTCCAATATCCATCCACTTCCCTTGTTTGAGTTTACAATCCATCTCCACTAACTTCCCTTTCCCATGTTCATAACACCGAAATTACAGAACTGAAAGTGCTTTGCTCAAAGAAGCAACTTCATTATCCTATTTAAAATATCTATACTGACATTTACTGAAATGAAATCAGAACTTGTCTTGTATACCTCCTCAAACTGCCCTTTCCCACATTCATAAGACCAAAATCGCTGATCTAAAAGTCCTTTATTCAAAGTAGCAACTTCTTATCCTATTTAAAACATGTATACTCACTTTCACTAAAACAATATTTAAAATTGTTTTGTGTACTCCCTCCACTTTCCCCTTTTAGTACTCTTCCAACAGAAACATCCCTTTGAACCTTTACCAATCCCTTATGCACTCTTAATCTAATTGTGAAAACTGGATTATATTAAAAGGGAAGACTTGTATAGTCAACAATCTCTTTAGACAAATACAACTTCTGCCCTGCTAGTTTCCAATTTGTCTGCTCCACTGTTGCTTTTGATTCTAGCATGGACTTGAATGAGGAATCCAAATGCAATCCAAAGTAATGCATGGGCCCATATATAGGAATTGTTATTGATTACATATACAATGGCAAATGTTTCTTTAAGGTACTCATGGCATGCCTAAGCCCCAGAACTCCACTTAGGTTTTTGTGTAAATGATGCAGATCGCCTAGGAATAAAAGGGAATGGAGTTTTGGCCATTCCTCTTATCTTAGAGAAAGTACTATGATGTTTAGAATACTATCTTAGGCACGAAGATAATCATGTCGCCATGGCTCTTGGGAATTTAAGATAGCATAAATCCTCAATTTAAGCACGAAGTCTGTCCTTGCCCATAGCTATGCAGCGCACTTTTTAATAAAAAGCATGCCAAAGCCATCCAGAAAGTAAATCCCATCTCTAGCAAGCACTTAATCAAGTTTGCAAACTCGTTAATGCTATCCTTTTGATTGTGAACCACCTTAAGTCAAGGTCCTTATTCTTAACCTATTATCTCCACCAAATTCTCAAAAATACACACAGAAATTTACTTGCTTAGACTTATGGTTCATTCCCCATTGTTTGGACTCTGGAAGCCAATTTATTGAACACTGTCCTTAATTTTTCCACTCCATAGAGTACTTTTGATGCTAAAAGTCTAAACAATATACATCATTACAAAGCAAATAACATACAGAAGCTAGCACCCGGTGAAAGAAAATAATAGCATTTTCATCGAGCATTCACTTTCAGATTTGAAATGGACGTTATTTTCACGTTCACACACCAAAATGAATACATCAAATATTAGCAATGAAAAGCGAACATCAACTATTACCAATGAAAAGGTGCATCCACAGGATATAAACTAAGCTAAAAAAAGAGAACTGAAATGAATAAATTGAAAACAACATAACCTAGATGATATTTCAGTTTATCATACCTCTGCACTCAGTCTTTGCACCATGAAGGTAGCATCTGCCCTTGCATTTACAAATCGCCATTGCAAATAACGGTTATACAGAAGCCTCAACATGTGTGCATCAACAATTCTATCCTCCCCCATCTTCCCTCTCCTTAAATCAACAGAGAAACTAAGAATGGAAGGGGTACTGCTGCTCATTGGTCTCACCCTTGAAGGACTAGACATCCCTCTAGACGGAGATGAAAATGAAGATGTCCAAAGCTTACCAGGAGATGCAGGCCTTGTAGCTCCCCTAATAGGTGATGCTGCCATCATTCTTGGAGAAGCCAAAGGACCATCACTACTAAATCTTTTTGATTGAATAGCCTTTGGTGAAACACCCATTCTAGAACCGGGACTAGTAGATAAGGGTGAGCCTGGATCCTGCAACCTCCTCAACCTGCTATTAGTTTCCTGCCAAAACCTTGCCGAAACAGCAATGCCTCGAGCCCCGGTTTTCCATTTACCAATTTCTGTCACTCCAGAAGTGCTACCAGAGGAGACACTATCACTATCAGAAGCAGTGAGATCACCAGTAAAAGATGACTCATTAACTGAAATAGTATCTGGATTTTGCTTAGCAATATTGCCTAAATCCAAACTCAACCTCCTACCCTCACCAACCATCATAGACTGCTGCAATGACTTAACCCCCATTAACCCAGATCCAACAACCCTCTTATCTCCACCACAACCAACAACAACACTACAATCCAAACTCCTAGACAACAGTTGATTCCGCTCCTTCAAATTCCCTTCTCTACTCCTCCCGGGCCACCTATGGTGATCCACAGGCCTAGAATTCTCACCCTGATCCCCCACAGGAGTAGCTCTCCTCCTCTCAGGAGTGGCTTTTCTGGCCACGTTATTTTGTGGTGGTGTCACAGACTTAGCTTTACTAATTGGAAGTGAAAAGGCCTCACCTTGAAAAGAAACTGATAAACTCCTTGTTGAAGTAATCAACATCTTCGTCGCAGCTGACATTTCAGCATTGCCTTGTGGGTTTGGTGTTGTTACCCTTGAAGAAGTAACAGGCCTTCTTCTATCAACAGATTGGGATCTTTTAGACCCAGAAAGAAAAGGACTTGCGGTTGTTGTTGATGGTGTGTGTGAAGTTCCAGAATTGGTAGACCTTGAAAGTAACGGAGAAGGAAGTCTCTTTGGAAATGAAGAGCTTGAAGATGAAGAACTTGAAGTGGTGGTGTTGGTCGTTGTCGTAGAAGTGGAAGGAGAGGGAGAGAGGTACCTAGAAGGGACTTGTTTGCCTCTGGGTTTTCTTGTTGCAATGTGTGTACTACCATTGTTTTGTTGTTGGTCTTTCCCTGAAGGTAAAAGTGGGGGTCTTGTTAGATTAGGGGTTTTGTCAGTTGAACTAGTAGCTGCTGCTGCTGCTGCTTGAGGAAAGGCAGCCACCATTCTGTGTGTGATGAATCTGGTTTACGAGTTTCTCACATTGCCTCTTGAAAAAGCTTAGGTTTTACGCTTCTCTCACATTAAAGACACAACATCGTGGTTTTCATGGTTAAATCCTGCAAAAAAAGTTGGGGAAAGTTAGGATTTTGAGCAAGAAATAGGAAACCCAAAATGGGTTACAGATGGATTTGTCTGCATTTTTACCTTGTACTTCTGTTCTGGGTTTGAGGGGGATCAGAGAGAGTAGGTGAGAGAGGTGAGATTTGCGAGAGGAGAATCACAGGTGGGCTTATGTGAGTGTGTGTGTTTTGGGTGTAGGTTTTGGTGAATCTTTGGAGAGAAGTAATGATAATTTAATTGTGTTTGCGCCATTTTTTAGTTCTGATAAAACTTTCAATTACGGTTAGAGCATGGTTTTCCTTTGGTTTTTCTACTCTACTCTACTACACCCTTTCATTTTGTATGGAGTTCTGGTATTTGACTGAGAAGGTTGGTATTTGTTTTTTAATGGTGTCTCTGTCTCGCGCTACACCTACAGACCAGAGGAAACTCGTTATCCTTTGCTTCATTTTTCTTACTGATTAGGTATTTAGGATTGTGACGGTGATAACACACTTGACTGAATCAAGCATCTGTATAATAACATCATGCTTGTCATTTGTTAAGTACATTCATGATCATGCTCCCTGCCAAGCTATATAATTCAAGAGTGATTTAGTTTTTTTTTTTTTTTTTTTCAAAGGTAATTCGGTAAATGATGTTTTCAAGTATGCAGATTTATATCATTCTAGTTTGTGCGAGAAAATATATATGATTGCCGAGAAAACAAAAAAAGAAACTGGACACCGACAGTAATTGAACTGTTAATTGCTTTCAATTAATTTATTTTTGTAAAATGATTACGGGTGGTTTTCCATATTTACTCACAATCATACTTCCCTGAAAAGGTAAGAGAATCAAAGCTGGGCTGCTGGGGTCATTTATTATAGATTTTTATCATCACATTACTTGATTTATGAATCTTTCCAATGATGCCCGTGAACCAGGTTCTTGGCCCAAAGGGGTCACTTGAATGAAAACAATGGTCAATTCAAAAAACAGAGAGCTTGAAGAAGACCCTCGTGTACCGTCAAATGAGCATGATTGAACACTAGTCTTGATGAGAATTAGACAGTAGAGTTACGAATCTACCTGCTTCAGAACAAAGTCAAGTAGGATTCTGGAGCAACCACATCTATCCAACCGACCCACAAGCAAGGAATTGTTTTGTTTTGTAACCTTGTGTTCATACGAATAATTGAAAAATTGGCGGAGCATCCTCCCACGTCCATGTTTTTGGCATTTTCCAAGCCACTCGTTAGGAAGTCACTTCTTTGCTGGTGGATTAGCAAAGAAGGCAGGGTATAAGTTAATAGGCTTTCAATATAGAGAACAAAAACCAATGATTTTGTAGCCTTTTATGGATATACTTGAACAATAATCTCATAAAAAAGAAGAAGAAGAAAACAGTCAAGAACTTTTACATGTAGACGGTGCAAGAAAAAAACCAGTAGAAGGTAAAAAAAACAAGAACAAAAAACAAGTGTTTGTGGTGACAATCCTCCTAGGTCAATCAATAAATATACGAGGCTGCTGGAAGTGCAGAATTAACAAGATTAAAGAGCACACAGAGGTAGAGAAAGAGAGGGGTGGCTGAGCTAGACTGAGAGAGACAGCCTTGATGAAAAGAGCTCTCGAGCAGACAAGGAGGGAGTATGCTGGTGTCGTCAATATGAAAATGCTACTATCTTGAAGAAAAGTTTAAAAAAGGCGACAAAAACGCCATGTGATTTTTGCAAGCTAAGCTACACAGCCCATTTGTTAGTTAATAATTTGTTTTTTTATGCTAATTAATGATGCAGTAAGATGCAACATCTCATTCCATCTTTCTCAACCTCTCTAAAAACCCTTGCTTTTAACGCTTTTTTAATCCTGTATTTCTTAGAATTAATTTCTCCCCTAATCCTGCTCAGATTACAGACCACTAGCCTTGCTTTCTTAGATCTAGGTTGTACTTAGTATTCCATTATTATACATGTACTAACCTAGGAAAAGATGTCTTCAAATATAAATGATGTAATCATAAATTATTATTTTTTTAGTAGTGTTGTAGTTGTTATAAGATTATAATTTTTGCTTTTTTAAAAAAATGAAAATAAGTTTTTTTTATTCTTGATATTTTTATTATTTTATATTTAATATATATATATATATATATCTATTTTTTTTCTTATATATTTTTAATTTTTTCTACTTTTTTTTGGAAAGAAATATTATGTTTTATACTTTGAATATTTACTACTCTATATTTGATCTATTTATACTATTTTTTGTTTTTTTGTTTTTTTTAAAAAACTTATTATAAAAAGACTATGAAAATGATGTTTTAATGTAACAATTGTAACATTATTTCATTCTTCAGTTATGTTAAAAAATAGCTTAAATTCTTATATGTTTTTATTAACGCATATAATATTTACTATATTTTATTATATATAATCATCAATTTTTTAATTTACGGTTATATTTTTTGCTTGATATAAAAAAAAAACATTCTAATAATACCTATACATTAATTCTTTTGCGTTGAAAAAATAAGTATTCGACCTGCAACAAGATAAGTTGAATAGACACATTTAACACTTTATTTTTTGTATTTATTAGCACAAATAGTTCTTGATATATTTAATTAAATGTATTCATAGACTTTTTTATTTATAATTAAATTTAAAAAAAAAACACATTTGAAACAATAACTAGTTAATTACTAACTGAAAAAGTTTCGGACAAGAGGCAGCTTAATTGCCTGAAATTGAATTCAACAATTATATATGTTTCCAAACCATGAAACAATAAATTACATGTCAACAAATTAAGGTCAGCTTCCCTGGAAAATTCAGCAAGGTTTCCTTTTCCATTGAAGTTGTTTTCAATTTGGTGGTCGGTCCCTATGAACCCATATCTAGTTGACTTCTTGTGGCCAGAAAACAGTGAAAGCAATTATAGTCAACTGTAAAAAGGGAATGGAGAGATGTAGGGTCGTATAAATTGATGCTTCTAGAGTACTTTTAATCCCCATAATATATTTCTCAAAATAAATACTTTATTGGTAGATAATACTTGAGAGCACAAGAAAAGAAATATACCATGATGAAAATTATTTAAAAAATAATTAAATTTGGTGATAGGTAATGATTTAGAAAGGATAAGATCTAGATATCATGGTATTTTGATAGAAAGAAACAGGTTTATTCCAAATAGAGGGCATCAAAGGTTACTGAATAAAGACATCTTCCAAAAATTTAAAAAAAATAAAACAAAACCCAACCGAAGGTTTGGTCGAGTGGTTGTTCTGTCATCACTGGCTCTTACAAGCTACAAGGACTCCGATTAAACTCTCACCCTTCACCGGTAAAAAGCACAAGAATTGAAGGGCGACCGCTAGAGGAGGAGGCCAGCGGCTACGAGCAAAAATATAGTTATATTTCTCTTGCCCTTTATGTTATTAAATCTTTAATTGGATCAATTTTATCTCTAAACATATCTTAAACTTTTGATATAGATAAGATTCTCAAGTTAACTCAAAGGGTTAGACACATGATTTGCATAATAATCTAAAATCTTAATATATATTCAAATATAAATTTATTATTACCGTAAGTCGACATGAGAAACCCGTATAAATATCATATTAAAAACTTAACTTAGTTTTAAAAATAAAAGTGGCTAGGGTGCTTAGGAGGATAGTTACACTTGCTTTTTAAAGTGATTTTTGTTAAAAAATTATTTTTAACATATCAAATCAAAACAATTCAAAAATATAAATTTAAAAAAAAAAACATTCAAATTTTCATAAAATATTATTTGAAATACAATTCTGAACTACGTCTAAATTAGAGATATTTTGAAGAAAATACCCCTATTATATTGATACATTAAGCAATCAAGTCTAGATTTATCTATTAAAAATTAACAAACAACTAAGAATCAGTGATGAACCCAGATGTAAGGCAATTCAACATATCTAAAGATGAACATGGCGCATTAAGAGCTCTGTTTGTTAAGCTCTGGCTATATGGAGAAAAGAAGATAATAAGACCTGTGGAAGGAATGTGACTTAAAATGAACTCCATGCTACAATTAATTTAAAAGCAAAACAGAGCACTTAAGTGATGTTTGTTTAATTTGGTACCAATTAACCCACTTTGAAAGTGAGAATATAATTGGGAGTGCGATTTAGTCTAGACCCATAACTATCCAGCATTGGTTTGCCTTTCCACCTCAACCCAACCCCACATATAAAAAGATTGCGACTACTTGTTATTAAAGAAAATTATAAAGAAAACAATTGGGAAAGCGATTTGTGGTGCATGCATTGAACTGTGCTTCATAATTTCCTTAGAACCGAAGATTCAGAGGCAACTAAAAAGAAGCACTGGGTAAAAAAACATGAGGGCAAAGTCTTGGAGAATTTACACAACCTCCCTTTTCGACCATTGCCATCTAGATCTACCATGGCTGACCTACAGGTTTTCTGGAATGAAAACATATTAAACAAACAGCTTAATCAGCATGTGTCTCTAAAATGTAAGAGATGCACTACTTGAACGCCTATAAGATTAAGATTTTATGTTATAAGAAGTTTCATGGATGACACGTTTATATTCTCTCAGGGATCTGCACTCCAGGTAATGAGGATAAGGTTCAGGGCTCAGTTGTATCCACGAGTAAATATAAATGATAATGGTGGGAAGGAGGAGGAAATGTGGTATAATCCCAATTGGAGAGATGAAGCATTCATGAAAATCCCAGATGCGTGCTTCAATGATAGAGATGATTGATTGGTGCTTGAAAGAAATGTGAAAAGGGCACACAGAATACCTTGGAACAGAAGAAATAGTGGTTAAGGAAGTTGGTGAAGGAGATTATTGCAGTCACTTTTAGCTTGTATGTGCTTTTATTTCTCATTTAGGTGATTGCAGTGTATGTGACCATTTAAGGTTACTTAACAGCATGCATCAGTAGTTAAATTTTGTTAGGCTAAACCTTATCAGCTTGAACGATGCCTGGGCACTAAAAGAAAGCAAACTGATGCCTAATTCAAGGTTTCAGTTTCAGTAGTCACAGAATGAGTCTTAGCTATGCAAAACAAATGCCATTTTCAGAATCTTCAAGTCAAAAACAAGCATTAGAAAAGTAAGTTTGCTACAACGAAGTATGCATGTTTGCCTTTTAGACCATCATACAGGCAAACAAACTAAGGGCAGCTTGCGAAACATGCTGACCCTGATTTAAGGCTTCAGACAACAACCTGAACTTTGAAATAGCCAGTCTTTCAAAACTACTAAGGACTTGCTTTTGGCTAGATAGAATGTTTAAGCAGGTGGAGGTGAATCGAACCTGTCATGCTTTGGGGGATACGGTGGTGTCGGTCCTGGAATGTAAGGTACGATAGGAGTGCCATGCTCAATTGGGCTGGATACTGTAGTGACAGTAGATTTCAAAGCTGGATCAATCTGGCTGTAGTCCCTCGAATCTTTGTTGTCTGTCTGAATCTCCTCCCTAGAGATTCCCTGTCTCTAGCTTCCCTCCTGGATACAGAGAAATCACCCATTAATTTGACATTTAGCAGTCTTATATTTCAAGATTCTGAATTTCTCATCCTACAGCGCAAACAAATGCCTTCTTGGCAACTTCATAAATTCATGTACGGGGCGGATTTAGGATTGAGTCAGATGTTAAAGAATTAAGTATACCTTTAGTTCTTTCATTGGTATGCTAGCTGTCATACCATCTTCAGTTTTGGGGAAATTAACATCTGGGTTTAACGTGATATAACAGAAATGATCAGAAAAGAGACAACATCGGACTTGAATTAACAATTTGAACATTTTTTTATGTCACGAGTCATAATCAATGTTCAGATGATCAGTGCAAAACACTCTGATGAGCTCGAAATAATCGATCTCTTATGACATCTCCATTAATATGGAAAAGGTAGGGCCACTCACTTTATTAACTCTGTGCAAAGGTGAACCACCTATACAACTATGTTCAGCAGAATCATGAACTGTCATGTTCATTGTTTAGATCCACGTAAAGTTCAACTGGAATCTAGGCTTCTATATATTTTCCTTCGGCGCCTTTTTTTCCCCAAAGCATTTAACATCTCTAAAAGGGTGCACAGGTATTTGTTATTATCAGGCGATCTGCTCGACTTGTAGCTAGTAAATAATTGCAGTAACAGTAAAAGAAAATGGATACGCTCTGACTAAGAACAAACAAAGAATTGGGAAAATTTAACATGAGATTGGCAAGCACAAATTTAACTTTACATGTTTTCTGTGGTGTGTTTATGCATGTCATCACAGAAACCAGATCAAATAATATGCCCGAATTTGTTAAGAATGGATAGGGTGATTACAATAAAAGGTCAGTCCTCCATCATCCTCAAGGACACACCAGAGAAAATGGACTTAATTTATCCACTCCTATCTTCTACGTGATTATCAGTGGTCCTGTTTGGCGAGTGTGAGATAAAATTAAGAATCATTATTGTTCTGGTGTCAGGGATCCTATATAAAAAGATATCAGTCCCTACTGACACCCAGTTCGGGCAAAGTGCTCAAGAATAGTTGACTTGAGTAAACGTTTGAAGTTTCTCTTTAGCTCTACACGGATGATAAGAAACAGTCTTTCGCAGTTCGGTGCTTCTATGTCTGTTGGTGCAGAGCACGTTCCATGATTAAGGGAAGTCCATTCAAAGTGCAAGCATAAATTACATGATAGCACAAAAAGGAATGTTAGCATCATCAGGGCCAGGACCACTACATATGTGCTTGTTAAGTAGCTAGCTAAAATGGAGAGGACACCACACGCTGTAAAGCATTGTCAAATCATACAATACATAAAGGTAGGATAAAAGTAATGATATGGAATTCTTACGTCAAGAGCTCATTCAATGTAGATCAAGGAAGTGAGATAAGGGAAAAGATAGTAAACAAAAAGATTTTACACTATTAGAGCATAATCTTCGAACACAGTTGGAATTTGCGGCAAAATCTACAAGGTTTAAGTGCCAAAAAGAATTGCCTCCGGTCTTCCTCCGGTTCTTAGCTCTATAAATGATAATTCTGGATCCATTACTTAGTAATGATGGTGAAACTTAGATCATGATCCTTTAATTACAGACCTTGCTATCAAAAGAAAACACTTGGTGATTGCTTACTCTACTTTATGCTCGACAAGCACATGCATAGATGATGGACCGTGAAAAGGAAATTGTTGGAAACAGAAAGATGCATGGCCCAGTGGTCCAAGGGGCTCATTGCTTAAATGGTAATGGAGTTCGCAAGGGAAAGTTTATGCATCATTACTTTGGGGTTTGGCAACGAAAGCGAGTCCATATACAGTCGTCTAAATATAATGGTACTATTAAATCAATCAGAAGATCAATAGTTTTTTTTTTAAAAAAAAAAAAAAAAACATATTTTTAGCTTGTAAAAGACAATGACCAGAACAAAAATAGTGATACCTCGATGAATATGAAAGCATTCTGACACTGTACTTTTACCAGCACAACACTACAAGTGTTACAAATACAGCTAAACTGTGGCAGAGAAACAGAGGGAAAAGATGGCAACAAGGAGCAAAGAACTTATAGTCGTTCCTCTTGAAAATTTACTTAGAATCTATATGTAAAGATGGAATAAAATTCAATGAACAAGGTATTAAAATGGAACTATATATATATATATATATATATATATATATATATATATATATATATATAAACCTTGGGTTAATAGAACTTACCATGAGAAGAGGAATGACTGGAAGACAAAAAGGCCGTCCCAGCAAGAAGGATCGAAGCCCAGAATCCAAACACAGCCGATATCCTCGCCATGTCTCACAAACGAACGAATTGAAATTCCCTAAATGCGTACAAATTTAACAGTGGGTTTTGCTGTTTGATAACTCCAAACGTTGGGGTTTTAAAAAAAAATTTAACACAATAAATTTAAAGTTTTGTTAAAATAATACTATTTAAAAAGATTTAGTGAAATAATATACTTTGACCTTGTCGTATTTCAAAATATAATTTTAATAAATATTCCTATTAAAAAGCGCAACATTAATTAAAATTTAAGCTTCTATTGTTTTAAAGAATACACAAACTAGATGCCTTCTCTCTCTAAAAGCCAAACAACACCCTTATAGTCTCGCTAAAAAACCCACCAAATACTTTTGTTTTGTCCTTAAAACAATAAAAAATTAAACACATCCTAGTCTTTAAGTATTCTTGGACGTGTTCTGGGTTCAAAATTGATTGTTCCCTTTACTGTCATCGTTGTCACCACCTCCCCAACCTTTGTTTTAATTTTACAAGTAAAGTAAATATATTATATTGCTATGAATTTATGTTTGGTTTGGTTGAAATGAAATGATTATTTAGGTTAAATTTAGGGTTAGTTGAATTAATATTAAATTAGTTAACAATATCATCAATTAAGGTTGATTTGACATAGTTGAACATGAAAAAACAAGTTGAATTAATTATGAATTAATTACTTGAATTAGTTATGTGTTGCGTTTAATTGATGTTAAGTTGTCAAATTTAAAATTTTATGTGTATTTTTAGAGTCAGCTAATATTGTAATTAACTACATTTGATAATTTCATATAAGAGAGCACAAATGCAGTAGAATTATGGTGAATTACATGTTACATTGAATTGTTGATAAGTTGATGAATTTGATATTTTCTTTGAATTATATTAATTTGCTATAAGTTTGGGTTTAATTTAATGCAATTAAGCATAAAAATATTAATTAGATTTCGTATCATTAATTATGTTTATTTTTTGGTGAATTTACTTTAACGTTAAGTTTTGGGAATTTGAGTGAATTTGATATGGATTTTGCCAATTAGTATTGGGGTAATGCAATTTAGTTAAAATTGCATCCAATTGACCAAAATCTAATTATTGTTTTTACATAATATCTTATGATATATTTTTGTTATATCATTACGGTGGCACTATTGTTCATGATGTGAACAGTAGTATCACATACAATGACGACAGTAATTTATTGTTAAATGGTAATTTAGGCATGTCATATACAAAAATAAAAATAAAAACAATTTGTCATGGATTTGGGTAAAATTATAATAATGTTGATGTTGAAATAACTTGGAGGTGTCAGATTAATGAACATCAATATTATCTTATACCGATTGTGTGTGATGAAAATTTTAAGTTAATGATTGTTTCTTTCATCCAAAGTGGTTTGAATATGATGATATTATATACGAGTAATAGATCAAAATCTATGTATGACTTAACTTTTGTTGGTCCTTCAAGTTCAATCAGTAGAGGTAAAAGCAGTTTATTGTCAGATAATTTGTTGTAAAGGATAGATGATATTATGTTTGACAATGCATTTGCTGATTAACATAGATTTGACTATTTTGAGTCTAGTGATAATGAAGATGATGATATGTTAAACTCGAATGTGATGGTAAATGATGATGTTGATGATGAAATCATACTTCCTATTCCTAAATTTATAGATTTTTTTTGGTCTAGTTTTGATGTTTCTAATGATTAGGCTCTTAATCATAGACGTATGCCAAGAGGGTCTGATTTAGAGGTTGGACAAACATTCAGTAATAAAAATGAATTGGTTAATGTCATTAAACAATGATACATTGCACATTACACAGAATGCCTACTCCAACAGTCAAACTCTATATTTGTTCAATTACAATATATGCAAACACCTAGATGTAGGTGGTATTTGTGTGGGGGTATCATAAAAGGTCAGATTCATTTGAGATAGAAAAATTAAAAGAACCACAAACATGTGTTTCGGCATTTGTAAAAAAATACCATTATCAGTTTGATGTAAATTTTATTGATAATGTTATATCAACCTTTATAATGAATAAGCTTTCAATAACAATTGCAAACATACAAGATGAAATAAAATTGCATTAAAAGTATAAAATTTCATATGACAAAGCATGAGTTTCAAAACAATAGGTGATTAAGCATCTTTTTGGTTCATATGATGAGTCTTTTGAAAATTATCTGGGTTGTTATTGGCAATAAAATAATCAAATCCTGAAATAATTATTGATTAAACATATAAAGAAAATCTTGATGATATTACAATAGTTTTTAATAGAGTTTTTTAGTCATTTGACTCTTATATTGAAGGTTTAAAGTACTATACACCGCTCATCAGTTTTGATGGCACATATTTATATGAGTGATATGATGGGAAGTTTTTTATTGTAGTTGTTTTTGATGCAAATAACATGTGTGTTGGTTCTTTATTATAGCTAGCTGACAAGTAACATGCTATCCATGTATTTTTCGAACCATTTGTTTAATAGAAATCATTAAACTTCACTGAACTATTGTTTTTTAATATTTAAAAAATTATATTAGATGCCTTATTCAGATGAAAAATTGGCGATTTCTTTGACGTTTCCATTAACAGGAAGGATATATGAACATTAATGGTCCCACTAATATTTTTTGAGATGGTCAAGCCATATTGCCCAAACCAAGTAATGTCGCAGTTCAACTATAAAGTCTAGAAAGCGTATTCCAGTCAATATTGATATGAGTAATGCATTGCACACTATAACTCGTCGAGATAAAAAAATGATTACAATTAGTTAAGCCTTCATGAAGCTTATATATCACAGTGAGATGTATAGAGAAATGAGATATTTACATATATACATCTTGTGATTACAGATGGGGAGTATTTGATTTAGTATATGAGTATCACACGTTGGGTCATCACTCTCAATCCTAAACATGTTCCTCCACCTAAATACATGTAATACGACCAATATCCCCAACAGATTTAAAATCTCGTAAGTAATTAAATCTTTTAATAATTAATATATGTTCAATTTTGATTTTTATGTATTGATCTTTTAATTTAACATTAATGTTTTATTAATATTCGGTTGGCTTCATGCTACAAGAGGGTATTCCAGTCAATATTGATATGAGTAATGCATTGCACACTATAACTCGTCGGGATAAAAAAATGATTACAATTAGTTAAGCCTTCATGAAGCTTATATATCACAGTGAGATGTACAGAGAAATGAGATATTTACATATATACATCTTGTGATTACAGATGGGGAGTATTTGATTTAGTATATGAGTATCACACGTTGGGTCATCACTCTCAATCCTAAACATGTTCCTCCACCTAAATACATGTAATACGAGTAATATCCCCAACAGATTTAAAATCTCGTAAGTAATTAAATCTTTTAATAATTAATATATGTTCAATTTTGATTTTTATGTATTGATCTTTTAATTTAACATTAATGTTTTATTAATATTCGATTGGCTTCATGCTACAGGAGGGTCGAGAGGCCGCATCTTTTCTTCGTGAAATGAAGAAAGCGAATGTCACACCATTGCATCCCGGTAGCTAAATGTTTGTCACTTGATACCATTAGAGAGAGGTTAACTCTTGATGATGTCGTGACAGAGGACAAGGCTACTCAAGCAGGTTCAAGAACGAGATCCAGTCATGCTACTGATGAGCCTAGATCATCCAGTAGACGATGTAAATATAGAGAGATAGATGAACTATGTTTATATATTCTGAAAGTTCAATTACTTGAGTATTGTATTATTAAAGAATTTAATATTCATTTTGCATATATATGTTTTTTTTTTTCATTCCCGAAAAATACTACTTATGATTATGAAATTTAATCATTTATTGAGCTTGGTTATTTTGGTTTTTCGCATGCTTTTTTTTAAATGGAAAAACTTTCTAAATTTTGTTAAAATTATAAAAATTTTAACTATAAAATCATTAACTAAATTAAATTTCAGTTAACAAAATAAATAATAAATCTCATTAAAAAACCATTTTTTTTTTGTTATATTGATGAAATTTGTTGTTGTGAGTGGCAGCATAGTTCAGAACAACAATATTTAGATATTGCAATTTTGATTCACACATTTCCTTTTCACGGTTATCATCGGCAAACGATCTTCCTGTAGCCGATCGGTAACCACATTCGCCAGATACTATTCTAAACAATATGGATGGAAAACAATCTCCGTACAAAATTATTGACAAAGTCATCTCGGAAAACAATTTCTCTGACCTGTGCTCCATTTTTCTCTGCCAGTCATTCAAGATCGCATTGAGTAAAACTCTCCGCCAGATCGGTACCCACATTCGCCAGACTAGAATCGAGCCATGCATTGTATGTGAAATTGAGCCGTGCATTGATGCAATGCATATGAACCTCTCTATTTAACAGCTTTTACAGATCAAGCATACAACGGGATCCAAGCGGAAAAACTGAGTCATCTAACAAACTCTAACAAGGTTCGCTCAAGAGCTTGTTTGTTCAGGACAAAGCCACAAATCTTAATTACACTAGATATCTTGGATTCAAAAAAGAGCCTGATAAATCCTCTCCAGCATTACATGGAGAATACTAAAGAAAAAATTGGAGGCCGTTAATATGTTCATCCACATTTACAATGCACTCTCTTTCTAGACAAACCATACGCTGGCTTGCGAGGGCACCATGATTGAAGTATTGGCATTTTGCAAAAATCTTCAGCTACCAATAGATGGCAGCTATCACCAGATCATTTAACAAGTACGTGATCTGAACAGGTGCATGACGCAGTTGAAAAAAAGTAGTTGGTTTGGAATATGATGCAAGACAAGTTTTAAGAGAGACAAGTATAACCCAGGAGACAATTCCAAAATGTTATCAAGTAATTCGAAAACATTCCATTCGCAACATCAATCCAATTTCAGTAATACATCAACTACGCAAAACATTGTCTTAAGAGTTCACTTCAAACATAAAAATTCTAACAAGATCATACTTGTTCCAGACCCATCTGCTTCTGTGGAAGACAGCATCTTCTTCAGCGGTACTGTAAAAGAGCCATGCATAGAATAAGAATGAATTACAGAAATTATATGCTATTCAATTAATACATAATTGACTTTACCTTGATGAATCCAATTTCCTTGGCATTGCTACGGAAGCACTGTCTGCAGCACATAAGCCCGTACTTCCTGATAATACCGTGGGGATTGCCACACACACGGCTGACAAATCAACAATAAAACAAACATCAGAACACATAATTCAATATTTCATGTTTCTATCCAAACCATTACAATCTAGAAACTCGAGATAAAAAGAGAAGTCAATTTTAGCTTCATCTAACTGAATAATAGGAGAAGATAGTAGCGTAGAAAAGAAAGGTTAGGGATCATTGAACTTCAAAATTAAACTCTAACCAACACATAGCTAAAATCATCATCTTAAGCACTAGCTAATAGCTCTCATAAACAATAAATCATCATATTTCCTGGGAATATCCAAACACAAACATAGATCCGCTTAGATCCCCAGTTACGCACATGAACTAGAAAAGCTCCTAGGATAACACGAACATGAAAATAACAGAACAAGTTCCTAGAAACCACACTCCCAAGGAAAACTCTTTCAGACCCAACGCATATTAAAGAAGCATAACAAGAAAAACTGATAGAACCCTTTCTGTCGTAAAATAAGCAAGTAAATACATCGATTTAATACAAAGTTATACTTCCATTCAAGCAGAGAGAAGGAAAGTATAGGTTACCAAGTGCGCGAACCAGGGCCGTAGTTCTTGGGGTGAGAGTTCCAGACATTAGAGTGACCCATCCTTTCTACTACCGATCGTTATGGTGAACGAAATCTTGAAGCCGCTAGGGAGAGCTTGAAGCCTGGAGTTTGCAGAGGATTTTTGTATTTGTGAAGGAAAGAGAATATTTATAGTAGTGCTACAAAACCCTAGTTTTCTAGTGTGTGTCATACGAGCCATGAGGTTGTCAGGTTTGGGCCTTTTTTGGAATTTGACCCAGAGTGACTACTAGTTTGGGCCTGTAGCTCAGAGGCTCGGAGCCCTCTGTAGCATAGGTTTTAGGCCCTTTCTGTATTGATCCGCTCCCAATTTTTTGATATCAATGTATTATGGTAGTAAATTAGGCTCTTTAAAAATAGATAATTAGCTACTCTCGTTGTCTGATTTTTTTCACTAACAGGAATGAAAATGGATCATATTATTAATCTTATTTGAATTTAATGGAGCACTGCCTTAAAAATCTAATCATTTCTTATGTATGGGTAAACCTTAGCTACTCGACAGCCAAAGACTAGATTGGAACTTGCAGCTATAAGCACGTAGCAACTTGTAGCAGTCACTGGGCGGTGTCGTTTCAGACTTCCCGAGCTCTTTCCTAAACCTTACCCATGAAGTTCTTTATATTTCTTCTTTCCCCTCTTGTCTATCAGGGCTGCGTAGTTGACAGGAATTCAACTGGGTTTGATGTTTCTGTTGAATCAAAATGCAAAAGACGAAACCTTGTTGAATCAAAATTGCAAGAAAGATTTCAAGCAGTTTTCTTGCCGGTATGACAAACTGTCAAGCTTTAGAGCGTTGCAAGGTCAGCCTGAACAAGATCTCTCCAGTTGCACATCCCATCTTGCTAGATGGATTAATTGCAAAAAGTTCAATGGAATATGAAAAGGAACTGAGCAGGGGGGCCTGGAAAAGCCTACTGAATTAAATTTTGTCTTGTATCTAAATGCTAACAGCAGAGGCGATCAAAATGATGAATCATAAGTTGAACCAATACAATACAATCAAATGGATATTGCCTCAATAAACTGTCATTGACAAATAATGTGTACAACTCATAGCATGGTTTTTGAACTACAGTGCAGCGGCACAGAGGTACATAAATCTTCGTCAAAATTTGTGGTACCTTGAAGATCACATGCTCCTCACTCACATTCTAGCTTGCCCCGCCTGGCATCAACTCGTTCGTAAGGGAGTGCAAGTTTACCAGGGCTGTTCAAATTACATGTTAGCAAGAATACATAGTTTTGCCAGGATTATTAAGCAGTTAGTCTACAAGTCCAATGGTGAAATTGGCATCTTAACTCACCTTCTAATAACTACATTATGCAAACGGCACAGCCATTGTGAGAACTCAGTATGGGTCCAGCTTGTACAGGATTTACTCTGTCAAACACATAAATGCAGCCATAACTAACAATGTTTGAAGAGACTTAATAATCATAAGATTAGAAGTTACCCCTTTGTAGTTTATAGCATCATGGTGAAATCAGATATAATAAATTGTCCATAATAGCAGAGTATCAGATAGAAACTAGATGGAAAGGATACTCAGGCAATGTAAAAGAACCATTTCAGAAAGAGGGAGTACAGTGTAGAAAACACTTGTAGCCTAGAACACCATATCTGGAGACGGGTACAAGTTAAAAAAAACAAACAAAAACAAAAAACAGCATCAGCATACCTTACCTTAGAACTTCTTTAAAGTGATCTGCACATTCCTGGCAAGGGTACATCCGTGATAGAATTGCCATCTGAATGCCAAAGCAATCCTGTTACTTGTTCTTAAAAATCTTACAAGCACACTGAATTGAATCTGACGTTCTATTTTAGACAGGATAAACAAGGATAGAGAGAGAAGTGAAAATTAACACATCTGGTTATATATTGATGAACCAAATGGCACAGCATCATGAACTTTACAAGCACACAAGAGTTTACCATTTGCGTATCAGCTTCCCCCAAAATGGCTGTTCATGTCCAGAAATGCAACTGAAGACAAAGGAGATTTTCCTCAAGATCATCTGCCAAGTCTAAATACAGTTGGGTCACATAAATGGCAACTACTAGAACAGTAGAACAGAGCATACTTCAACTACTAAAATAGAACAAGCTTCCCACGCCACAGGTATACACTTTTGGTCAGGACTTGGTTATAGAAAGCTCCTGCTCTTTGGTGAAGACAAATCATAGGTACTCATAATCAAATTTAGTTTTTCTAATATTTTAAACGAGGTTCTCTAAGTCTTTACCGTGCCTGGGATTGCAATTGGTTGGTTTGCTATTTTGACAAAACTCACCGAAAGCTGTGTTAGAGAATAGTATAAATTATATTTTGAAACTTCAACTAACAGCTTAAGCTTTTGGGTTGAATTAGTTCTTTGACATGTTATCAGAGCCTTGATGACCAAGTAGTCATGAGTTCAAATCTCATTTTCCCTATTTATTTGATAAAAATCAAGCATAAAATGGTGTGGACCTATGCAAGTTTCAAGCCCAAAGGGCTGTTACTTGGAGAATGTGTTAAAGAATAATATAAATTATATCTTGAGACCCCATCTAACAGCTCAAACTTTTAGATTAAATTAGTTCTTTTACAGGCTGAACTTAATAAACAATTGAGTGACAGATTTAATATGCGTAGGCTCAAGAATGATAAATTCACCAGTTCAAACAAATTGAAATAGTTACTTTAACAAATAATAATAATAATAATAATAATAATAATAATAATAATAATAAAACTCCTTTGCTCAGTGCTAGCCATCAAATTGAAATAGTTACTTTAACAAATAGTCTAGTAGAACCGCATGCAGCGTGGATAAAAGATTTACCAGTTCTTTTACATCCTTCTTTTGCTGTCCTGTTGGATGTTCAGGATACTGAAAAATGAAAAAAAAAAGTTTTGAAAACAACTCCTCGACACCGTATGATTAAAGGGTTGTTTAATTGTAAAAGATAATTGATGCACAGGGCATTTAGGGGGTGAAGCTGCATTTTGAGTGTACCTGAGCAGCAAGCGTGTGCGGGAAAGCCCAAGTAGTTTTTCCAAGCTCTTCTTTGGTTACAGGAGCAGCAGACTTTCCCTAAACAAATGGATAACAGAAGTTTAATAAAAAAAATGGTAGTTATATAAATGGCAGAAGCAAAAGCAATGCCAACTAAAAACTGCATGAGATTAAGGAATTCTATACTAATCTGGACACCATGTCCACATTTTACAAGTCTTGACGTTCACCTTTAATAGTCTAATTCAGGCAGAGGAAACCTATGCTGGAAAACTGATCGTCAAAAACACAACAGCCCAATCAGGACTTTTGTCAAACAGTTTGCTGAGTTTGATATCCTTTCCATATAAACCAGCCAGACATATATAATTGGGAACTCAAATTCAAATTCGATGAAGGTTAGTGATGATCTAAGAAGAGACAGTAAATGGGGTTAGCTTGTTAAGAATGTCTACAGGTTGGACTGTAGGAGTGTCAATGTTAGCTGGGTATGTTTTGGATGATCAAGGTGGTGGTGATGTGAGAGCTAAAAGAGGTTTTTTTTTTTTTTTTTAATATGGGTGTCCGGCTAGCTTGCGCGCACCTCGACTAATTCCACGGGCCTTGAAGTTAACGACCATGTAAGCCTCCAGTGGCCATTATATAAGCAACCACAGGGCTCGAATCTGAAACCACAGAGGGAACAAACCTCTTGGTCCCAAGCTCTTATCACTGAGCCACCATCTAGATGGTTCTAAAAAGGCTTCTTGCTGTGGATGGTGATGGGTTTTGAGGTTGTCCTGTGAAATTAGACAGATGGGCTTGGATGCAATTTGAGACTTTCTGAAAGGTATGGAAGAGATTCAGCAATGGATTGTCAGCCATTTTTTTGCAGACACAAGAAGGCGGTAGAATGTCCAAGGATGGATTAAGGCTCGTTTGGTTTATGTGTACAAGGTATCGTTTTATTTGGTACTTTCAAGAAGTGTTCATCAGTTCAACCGACGTGCCCATTCAATCAGATCCGATTTTATACCTGGAAAAAGTTTTTTTTTCCCAGATTTTTTATCAAATAATACGTGACATGACGACCTTGAAACGTAGTTCTTGGTCGATTCAGTACAACTCAAGCCAATTTTTGGTCGATTCAATTAATTTCAAACCAGTTTTTACAAGATCAATTGCACAAACAATCCATGTCCTTAAACCAAGATTGGTCCAAGATTCAATCAATTAATTCATTGGTTGAAGCGCTGATCCGGTTTTGAGAACTTTGTTTTTAAGGTCTTTCATTGCTATATGCCACTCCTGCTTCTTCTCCATCTTCCTTTTCAAGTTACTTTTCTGATGGTGTTAAAATAGATATGCTGTTTTTTAGTGGTTGAATTATGATTTTATCAAGTGGTTTTTTAAATAATTCCCTTCTCTTGTATGAAAGAAACTATCTCAATGAATACCTTTAAAGTACCTATAATTTTTTTTTAAGGTGTTTGAGGATTTTTTAGTAATAAAATAAATAAATTTATAGAGAAAAGTACATAATAAATAAACTAAAGATCATTAAATTCTTATAACTAGATTGTTCTTGTGTTAAGTTTATGTTTTTTTTATGTAGAAAAGCTTGAACATTTTATCTTGTAATTCAAGGGTTTAAGAAATATTTATAATTTTTGAATTTTGTTTTTTTTCGGGCAGAAAGGCTAAAGAATAATTTTATAATGATAATATTTATAAGGGATAAAGATGTCTTATACAAGCATTAATAAAATAATATATTTTTTAAATAAGCATTAATGAGTATTAATATAAGATGATATGTATCTCTCACATAAACATTAACAAGTATTAATGGGAGAAGAAAAAAAAACACATAGGACATGTTTTTGGACTTAAAGAGAATGTCAAGATTTAACGAAACACAGCTCTAAAAGTTGGGATTGGGTTAGCACCCGAGCCCACCAGAGAGGATGTTAGGTGAATGACTAACATTTAGGCTTGGATGTCAATTGAAACCCATCCTAATATATGGATTCCGGTGTTCTACCCGAATCCATCAAAGATGCATGAAAATGGATCAAAATTTGAGATCATCACCATTATGTATTTTGTTCTATATATATTTTAAAAGAAAATTAAATAAATAAAACTTGGTGGTTAGCGTTGTCTATACAATTATATATAGTATTTTCAAATAGCCACCACCCCAAATGTGAATTACTCGTGCTCTATTCTTTCTCGTTTATTTTTTAAATTAAGATATGGTGTGCATTTACAATGCCTTAAACAAGCCTCTAGGTTTTGGGCCACGAGGATGCCATCCGGGTAGTTAAGTATAGTTGTTCATAGCTTAGGTTGAACTGAATTTTTATTAAATTTAATTTTTTTATATATTAATATTTTTTTACTTTTTCTAAATCGTTTTCACATATCAAAATAAATTTAAAAAAATAAAAAATATATTATTTTGATACATTTCAAAGAAAAATAAACATTTTAAAAAGCAACTTAAACAACAATCCCAAACAGACCCAAAACTAACACATTACCCTATGTCATGTCGAGTTAGAGCAAAATGTTTTTTTAACACACAAGAAATAATTATCTAAATATTGCTGAATTTTTTTTAAAAATAAGTTTTAACCATGAATTAAGATTAGCTACATATTAAACGATATTTTTATTAAATATTGAAATAAAAACACATTAGATTTACTTGGGTCAACACGAATTAACATGTGAAACTCACGGGACAATATTGAAAAAAGATAAATTGAAAAGTTACTCTAACAAATTCATTGTTGAAAGAAGAAATTGGTAAAAAAAAAAAAAAAAAACAACACTCAATTAAAAAGAACCCAATTGAACTTGAGTCAACAAACCAAACTCGTGATGCAAGTCATGTATATTGTTGGATTAAAAAAATATCTCATATTTTCATTTAATTATACAATAATAAAACACATGATTATTTTTTTGTATGGAGCATTTTTTAAAAAAAGAAAAAAACCACGACAAGCGCATTGGACTAAGATGGCAAGAGTAGATCATTGATAACAAAGGATGAAATTATATTTTTTAGTCTTAAGTTAAATAAAAATATAAATCATTAATAACAAATAGTGAAATTGTATTTTTTTTAAATCGAGAGACAAAAATATATATTAAACAAAAAAAAAGATCTAGATTATAGACTCAACTCTCTCTTTCTCTCCTTAACAAACTAGGGACTTAAAATGAAAAAAAATAAATTTTTGTATTAAAATTATATTTTCAACAACTAAAATGATATTAACTATACGTTCTTAAGATTATATCAACTCGGTTCAATGTTTATTAACTGCAAGGGAAATTATTAGACAATTCTTAATCAGTATTTTTCTAACACACTTAAAAATAGAGTTCATGAATGATTATCATTTCCGGACCAATTTTCATGTGAGTAAAACAATATTACATCTAATGATTTCTACCGGTGGGGAATTGCAGTGGAGCAAACCTTAGTTTTAGTGAGCTAAAGAATCTAATTAAAATTTCAAATTTGTTTAAGATTTTTTTTTAATTTGACAATAAGAGGCATTTTAAATAATTTTTTAATTTAATTGAAATAACTATTTTTTCAAACGATTTTAATGATATACCTTATATATATTTTATATTAAAAAAATGATTTTAATGGATACCCATTCCAAAATTCAAACTCAAAAAAAAGAAAAAGAAAAAAAATATGTTTGACTTCTAGTTACCGTTAATGGCAAGTAACAATGCATCTTGGACAATGTTTCGGTTTATTGACATCTTTAGCCCTTATAATATGGGATACGGGGCCACTAAGCATACTTGAGATACTGGTAATTTAAGCTCCCGGATGCCAAAAGTCTGTTGCGTGGTCAAATCAGGCACCCATGGAAATTATCAGTTAAATTACTCCCTACTCCCTTCAAGCAGGAGACGGGGGCACAACTTTCCTTGAGTTTCTAAGAGAGAGATGATAGACTGATAGGAAGCCCAGAGCAAAGATTTGACCTCCTCATAACATGACAAGGAATTCAGGCACAGGTACTTTCCTCGGACAAATTCTTTTTTCTTTTATTGATTGGTGTGAAGAAACTAAACTAGCTTCATGGATCCATAAATATCTGATTTCAGGCTAAACCCAGTTCAACTAAGTCCAGGGTCAAAGTTTAAACCTCCTCTAGATCTGTCTGTGTGGATGGGTGAAGAGGGAATGGCAATTGATGCAGAGAACAAAGCTAAAACAAGTCCAAAACTAACTCTATTGCCTCTTATTGCTTTGATATTCTATGATGTATCTGGGGGTCCATTTGGTGTAGAGGATTCAGTGAGGGCTGGAGGTGGCCCTTTATTGTCTTTGCTTGGTTTCTTGATATTCCCTTTAATTTGGAGCATACCAGAAGCTCTAATCACCGCAGAGCTGGCCACGAGTTTCCCTGAGAATGGTGGATATGTTATTTGGATATCTTCAGCTTTTGGTCCCTTCTGGGGTTTCCAAGAAGGATTTTGGAAATGGTTTAGTGGGGTTGTGGACAATGCCCTTTACCCTGTATTGTTTCTTGATTACTTGAAGCGTTCGTTTCCTATTTTTAACCAATTAATAGCTCGAATTCCAGCTCTTTTAGGCATTACAGTTTCTTTGACATATTTGAATTATAGAGGTCTGCATATTGTTGGATTTTCAGCAGTTTCCCTTGCTGTTTTTTCACTGTGTCCATTTGTTGTAATGAGTTTTCTTTCGATCCCTCGAATCAGTCCTAAGCAATGGCTAGCTGTAGATTTTAAGAAAGTAGAATGGAGAGGATACTTCAATTGCATGTTCTGGAACCTGAATTATTGGGATAAGGCTAGTACTCTAGCAGGTGAGGTTGAAAACCCCAGCAAGACATTTCCAAAGGCACTTTTTGGTGCTCTGATTTTGGTGGTGTCTTCATACTTAATTCCACTTCTTGCGGGCACGGGGGCATTGAAGTCGCCCTCTAGTGAATGGAGTGATGGGTACTTCGCAGAAGTTGGGATGTTGATTGGAGGGGTTTGGCTCAAATGGTGGATCCAAGCAGCTGCTGCTATGTCTAACTTGGGATTGTTTGAAGCAGAAATGAGTGGTGATGCTTTTCAACTTCTTGGTATGAGCGAGATGGGAATGCTTCCATCTATATTTGCTTCAAGGTTAGTCAATTTGTCTTAATTTTTTTTTTCTTACTGATTTGGATTCCTATTATAAAGCAATTCAAGCAAAATATTCCCCATGACCTAATTCAATTACTTGAGATAATGTTTTTTTTTTAAAATTAACGTGGATGTTTCGGTCAGCTTGTGCGTACCTTAACTAATCCTACCGACCCTGAAATTAATGATCATATAAGTCTCCAGTAGCCTTGAGATTTGTAAGACTCGAACTGATAACCTTTAAAGAACAAATATAAAAACTAAACAGTTGAGCTATATTTATCATATTTACATATTTACTTGAGACAATGTTAACAGGGTGAGGCTACGCATAAATGCTGCACATCAATTTTACTTTTTCAGTATTTGAAGTTGAAGTTTTCTTATATTTGCCAAATAAGCCCTATTAGTGCACCTTAAGGATGTGGATTCCTCATCAAATTGATTGAACTACCTATGCTTCCCAGGTCCAAAGATGATCAACTAGACCATAATATTTTGCACTTTTATTACATCATTTGAGAACTTTTATGTGTTTCTGCAGGTCCAAATACGGAACGCCTACCATCAGCATTTTGTGCTCTGCTACTGGAGTAATCTTCCTCTCTTGGATGAGTTTTCAGGAGATCCTGGAATTTCTGAACTTCTTATATGCTATAGGAATGCTCCTTGAGTTTGCAGCTTTCATAAAATTGAGGATAAAGAAGCCAGAACTTCACAGGCCTTATAAAGTTCCCTTGCAAACACTTGGTGCAACATTGCTTTGCCTGCCTCCTGCAATGTTACTTGTTCTTGTTATGTGCCTGGCTTCTGGCCAGACATTCTTAGTTTGCAGTTTCGTTATTCTGTTGGGGTTCCTCTTATACCCGACTTTAGTTCATGCCAAAGATAGGAAATGGGCCAAATTTGTTACAGATGAACCAGGATTGCCTTCCAGCACATCACTAGAAGTGAACTCGGTTCTGCTACAGCCGCATCAGGAAGTAGCAGATGAGGCTTCAGTCAGCCTTCTTTCAGATTTGTCATCAACAAAACTGGGCCAAGAACGCGGTGAAGTTTTGGTGGAAGGAGTTGTGAAAGAAGAATGAGAAGTCCATGTATATTTTTATGCCGTAGATCATACTAAGAAATTAGCTTCAACGTTATCACTAGTTTATAAAATACGTCAATTATCTTCATGGCTTGTAAAATGTTATTCTGAAGTGCCGGACGGCTTCCTTGAATTGCAATAGTATTTCGATGTCTTGGTAGTTGAATTTTTCTCAATGAGCTCCAGGAAACTCTGTAATTCTGATTCTTGCCACCAAGTGACTTCAGGGCAGAAAAGGGCGTGTTTCAATCAGCAAACCAAGTTTTAACCTTGGTGACTTGAAATCAATAGACTGGCAGTCTGGAAAGGATTTTCAGTGCCTTGGAGAACAAAATCTTATGTTCTTGATGGAATCTAATTATAATTCTTAAAAACTTTTCAATGTACTTCTTGCTTTTAAGGAGGGGTGATTATTTTTTATTCGATTTAGTTTTTATCTAAAAAAATAATCAAAATAAAATTTTGAAAAACTGAAAAATTCAAACCGGAACCGGTTCAAGCCGACCGGTTCCGGTTCAGTTTTTTTACCATAAAAACTGGAAAAACCTGTATTTTTTGTTTAGGTTTTTTTTTAGACTTTCTGATGGGCTTGTAATTGATGTTAATATTATCTAATTTTGTTACAAGATTCTATAATATATTTAACTTTTTTTGTCATTGAATATTCATTTATATTAAATTATTAGTGCTAATATTGTGTTCATATGTTGCAAGTCTTTCTAATATTTGTGTTTTGGACTCCTCCTGCATCAGAGTTTAAATAACACACACCAAATTAAAATCTAAATTACAAAGCATTACCTTTAAAAGAGCTTAAAAAGAAACAACAAATAACTTTGTCTTAAAAAATAAAACACTTCATGCAAAAAATATAAATGAAAAATCTTCATTGTGCACATCATCCCAATCAAAAAGCACATCAAGATGACAAGAACATTGTACTTTAATTCCTTAATACCATTGACAACAAAACCTGGAATTCAAGATCTAAAATTATAGCATGATAAAATAAATTAGAATATGTAAAAATAAAAAGTAGTATTTTACCATCAAACTAACTTTTGAACTAATTATCATTCATTGCTAGATGTAACTTTCCACCGAATTCTACAAAATAAAAAATTAGACATATTAGATGATTGTAAACTCTTTAATTAATAAATCACAAAATAAAAGGTGCAAGTTTATAAAAAAAAATTACCTGACTCAAGGTTTTTATAGGTTTCAATATCATTTAGAAGCTCATTTATCAAGCTTCTAAATGATAATTGGATATAGATGCAGTAATTGTGAAAGCATATACTTTTACACCACATTCTAAACACCGGAGAAAATCAAGCAAGTGATTTCAAGAAAATCACTCTGTTTCCAATAACAACACTGGTCTAATAACATATTTCAACGACACACTAAGCCCTGATGAAAGTAAAAACAATCCAAGTAAGAATCAAGGCTTCTTTGGCTTCATTTTTTCTTTGCAAATTTGTTTGCATTTGTCACATTATGTCTAGTAGTTCATTTCCATGAAAGAAAAACAGGGAGCTATATACATGTTGGTTGTTGCTTAATGCTTAATTGCTTACTTGCAAGGACCTTTAATCAATGATGTTTCTCGACAATAATTTTTCCCACTAAAATGAGCAAAACCCAGATCCAAATTCTCATTTTAGTTAACTACAACAACTCAAATCTAAGTTTTATTCTCCTATCCATACAACTGAAAATCAAAATTTCTTTTAAGGACAAGGTTTCTGGTAAAAGAAATAACCTTTCAAGGTTGGTTATACACAAAAAAACTCAAAAGATCATTAATTACTACAAATCTCAAAAGCCCATTTACAAAATCACAAGAAAAATCTACTAAACATAAATCAAAACTCAAAAGACAGTACAACACATACACACAGATATACATACAGAGAGATTTTTAAAATTTTATACAAACAGCAACTTCAACACAGTATTTAATGGAAGAAAAAACTAGTGCAAAATGTGCTTCCAAAAGGCTAAATCACACAAAACTTAGCAGAATAAAACCTCAAACAAGTACACTCTACTACAAATAATAATAAAAAAGTTATAAAAACAACTTATTAAGAGCTCAAAAAAAGTGAAAATTGGATTATGAGTCGTTGAGATATGCATACCAGAAGAAGCGAGTCCCGATGGCCTTGGGTGATCTTAGCTTCTTTCACTTTCTGTGCAACAACCTAATCGAATACGAAACAAAGATATAAATAACTCTCACATTTAAAAACAAGAAAGATAATGAATTAGAAAAGGATAGTTCTCGAAAATAAAAGGATTGAAACAGAGATTTTAGAATTCTTCACTCAATTTTGATGAAACTTGGAGCTAAATTTAAGCATATTCACATAATTCCAAATCAACCAAAATACGACTCTAAGCTCAAACACTGATTTTTTGTAAGGATATACCAACAAATACACAGATCATAGAGCATATGTTAAAATAATAATAATAATAATAATAATAATAATAATAATAGAGATTGACATAAAAAAGAAATCATACCTGGTGTTAGTTGTGACAAGATTCAAGGTCGGGTGTGAGAGAGGGAGGTGACTGGTTTGCTAGATTTGGACTCTGGAGGTTAGGTGTGCCGGCATGGTGTGTGTCATGCCTGTGTGGGAGAGGGACGTGGCTGAAGTCAGGAGAATGGAGATGAAGATGGATTAATTTGATTTTGTTAGAGACGTGAGAATGAGATGAGATCTGTGAAAGTGTGAATTGTGAGGGTTGAGGGAGCGACTTGTTTGCTTAGGACGGTTAGACGCGCTAGGGTTAAGAAAATTAGAGAGCATTTTTTTTTGTATTTATAGTACCCCCTTAACTGAACCGGTTCGGTTTGGTTATAGTTTTTTCGGTTTCAGGTTTTTGAAACCGAAACCGAATTGAACCGAACTTTTTTTAAAAAAATTTAATCGGTTTTTTTTTTAATTTAGCTTTTTTGGTTATTTTTTTTCGGTTTTCTCAGTTTGACGAGTCTCTCTATTTTTTTTATCGACCCCTACTTTTAAGCTAGCCTTGTTAGAACAAGAGTCTTGTGATTAAATTGTTTCTTCAACTCAAATAGATCCCTGAAAATTAGAAAGGGGAGGCTTATACTTAACAATAAATGACACCAGGACCAGGGGTAACAACTTTAACCCTGATAATCTACTAATAGACTGACATGCTGTCTTCAAAAAATTATCACACCCCGTTTTTGGGCTGTATTCAGAAAATTATTACAGCCCATTTTTAGAGTTCTAACTTGCACCTTATTTTTTAAATTGTCTTTTTTTTTAAAATAGTATTAAATTTATTTTTTTTATAATTTTAATGTAAATATATATATATATATATATATATAAAATATAATCTTAATACATTTTCAATTAAAAAATATTTTTTCAAAATATCACGTTTCGCATTACTAAACATACATATAATAGAATACTTAAACGATCTTTTATAGCCTAAAACTAGATTTATTATTATTATTATTAATTTAAACGTTCATTCATATTTGTATTAAACAGATACTAAATTTCTTTTTAAATATCAAAGCAAAATCCAAAAAGAAAATATTAGTGCTAGTCAATAAAAAAGATATGAGTTGTTTTTTTCTATTTGAGAATAAAGAATATTTTTAAATTATTTTATAAGTTAATCAAAATTAACCATTATTTATATTATTAAAGAAAGATTTTTTTTAAAAAAACTAAACAGATCTAAAATTAAAAGTCATTGGACTTGCAAACATTTCCGAGTGTTAATTAATTTTTAGTTTTGGATGTATTTTATAAATATATTTTACTAAAAAAAATATTATATTAATTTTTTAATGATTTTGATGTATTAATATTAAAAATATAAAAATAATTATTTTAATATATTTTTAAATAAAAAATAATTTAAAAAAACAATCTTCCGACCCCACATGATGTTAATAGTGTGCAAACTAACAACCCTTCTGTCAAAGTGCACGTGTGTTGACTTGTGTCCTGAAAAACGACCCGCCAAGCGCTTTTGGTCTATGACTCTATGGTCTGCTTCTCTCCTCGCGGGGGAAAAAAACGAAGAGAAGAAGGAAAGAGTGAAAGAAAGAAACCAAAAATAGAGAGAGAAAAAGAAAAAAAAGTTGAAAAGAAATAGTTGCAGAGTAACACAAAAAGAAATAAACCCAATTCACAGTTTGGTACGTACTTCACTCCATCTTGTTTCAATTTTCAATTAACCATTTGGTTACTGAATTCCATTATAATCTCAAATGGGTTTCTATTAAGAATTCTGAATTTCTTTTTTTTTTTAATCTTTTCAGTTTGTGTAACTTTGTTTTAAATGTTAAGTGGTGTTCTTTAGCTAAATTTATACTTGGGGTTTGTTCGTTTCTCATTAGAACTAGAAAAATGTGTGAGCTTTCATTGAATTTTGATGAGTTTTTGTTTACTGTGCTGATGTCAATAGACTGTTTTTGGTATAGCCCTACAGGGTTTTTGGTTTTGGATTTATGAGGAAGCTTTGTGAATCTTGTGATGTTGTGGGTTTTGCTTGAAAGTTAAGATTTTGATGAGGATTTGGATTGGCTGAACTTAAATTGTTTTGGGGAGTGAAAATGACACTATCCAATCAAACATCTATGCGAATTGATACTTTAGAGCTCAAATCCTTGATTGTTAAAAAGATCGGGCAGCAAAGAGCAGATAAATACTTCTATCAACTTACAAGATTACTTAGTTCGAAGGTTACCAAGTGTGAATTTGATAAATTTTGTGTCGGGATTATTGGAAGAGAAAATATCCCTATTCACAACCGATTTATTCGATCTATTCTCAAGAATGCTTGCTGTGCAAAAGTTCTACCATCCAAAGGTTTTAGAAGAGGGGGAAGTAACCTCACTGTTGCTACTGCAAATGGATACCAGAAAAACAGTCTTCAATTGCTTTATGGAGATGCCTTGCCTTCTTCCCCTCGCAAGGGAAGGTCACCTGTCAGTCGAGATCGCAAGTTTGGGGACTGCCCAAACCCTCCGGACCCACTTGAAAAGCCTCAAAGCGTAGCATGTGAGGAATTGAATGCAGGGGCACAAGAACAACAGAGTGCTACAGAGTTGCTTTCACTTGGTAGTAGACCCCCAGTGGAAGTTGTTTCTGTAGAAGAGGGAGAAGAGGTTGAGCAGATGACAGGAAGCCCCTGTGTTCAGAGTAGAAGCCCAGTCACTGCTCCTCTTGGTATTTCCATGAATTTCAGTGGATCTCGGAAAGCTCTTTCAAATGCATCTTTAAGCAGCGATTACCTTAAAGGGACTTGTCTGAGAAGTGGCGGACTACCTGATTCTAGATCATTAAGACATCGGTTGGAGCGGAAGTTGGAGATGGAGGGCATTAGCATGTCTTTGGACTGTGTTAACCTGTTGAATAATGGTTTAGATGCGTATGTGAAGAGGTTGATTGAGCCTTGTATGGCTTTAGCGGGTTCAAGGCATGGAAATGAGTACTTGAAAAGAGCAAGTGGTCAGTTCGTTCCTGGTTTGAATGGGGCGTTACCTGGGAAATACATCCATAGAGAGACAGAATCAGTTTATGCATCCATGTTGGATTTTCGTGTGGCAATGGAGTCAAATCCCCAAATACTCGGAGAGGATTGGCCCACACAACTTGAGAAAATTTCCTTGCTTGGGTTTGAAGAGTGATAAATACTGTCGTCGTTTTAGTAGTTAAGTGGTTGATGAAACTCGAAATCAGTTCCTAGTCACTGTACACTGATAATTAGTTTTCTTTGTCATATATGCCGATGGAATGCTTCTTATGTTTTCAGCTTTAATAAAGTTGTGAATAAAGAAGCCAGTGCGTCACCGGCCTTAGAATGTTATTATCTTGGTGCAACTAGCCTCGATCTCGTGCTGTTGCTTGTTTTATTTATGCGCCTCTGGCTTATGTGCAAAAATTCTTAGTTAGAGGTGCTTTTTTTTTTTTTTTCTGGGATTCTTCTTATACTAACTTGAGATCATGCGAAAGGTATAGAATGGGCCAAATTTGATACAGAAAAACCAGCAGTGCCTTTCAATACTTGTGTGCAGGGACAACTGGGTTGTGCCAGATCCACAATGAAGAAATAGCCAATGAGGCTTTAGTCAGCATTCTTTCCATTTCATCATGCACAGAAACAGATCAAGAAGACTGAAGTTTTGGTGTAAGGAGTTTTTGAAACAACCATAGTGAGAAGTTCATGTATACTTCAGTTCTGGAAATCATTTTTAAATTTTGCTTCAACAGGGTCGCTAATTAAAAAATGTATAGATTTTCTCTCTGCCTTGTAAACTGCTGTTCTGGTAAATGATGTTCTTTTCATTGTCTCGGCCGGTTAGTCTTTCTTATCGAGTTCTTGGAAATCCTGAAATGGTTGCCCGTGGAGACTTTTATGCCAAAGGAAAACAAGAGGGAAAGACGTACATGTCTCTCCATAATTCTGTCTCCTAGACCCGAAGGGGGTATGTTTCAATTAGCAAAGCAAAGGCAATTCCAAGCGATTTCAAGTATCACTCGTCTGGTTGCTTGGCAATAGTTTTGTCGCTTTACATTATAATTTTCTTATATGCTGCTCAAGAAACAAGTGTTTCCTTCTCCCCCGAAATTGCAGGCCCAGGGATGCCTTACAAGTTGTAGCGTCATCTCCTCAGCTACAAGCTACGCCAACTGTCTCAATTTTCACTACCAAGATCAAGATTCGTTGAAAAATGATCAGAAACGGAGTTTTCTTTAGAAATCAACCCAATGTACATCCTTTTTCAGGGTTAAATAAAGCCACTAGCTGGATTATTTTGTTGAAGAAACATAAGGGTAGCTACGACCCGAAAACTCTTAGAAGAGTTTAAAATCTGAAAATTTCTAATATCTGTGAAATAAATTATTCATGGTCTATTGTTTTGAATAAATCAAAGAAATTAAACAAAACTATCCAGACTCTCAGACCAAATTATAGAAAGTACCCCAGCGTGAATAAACATGTGATCAGATTACAGAAATCCGATCATGATCAAACCACAAGAAATACAATTGGGGTGCATATAAGTTAGTCCAAAGTACCTGCCAGAAAGCGAAAATAATATATATTTTTTCTTTTATTTCTTGTTCTTTTTTTTTCTATAGGTAGTAGAAAGCTTTTCAGTTTCCACCCGCATGATCTGTGTTGTGGACATCCCTTTCATGCAGAACATGTAGGAAAACAAAATTAGTTTTTTTTTAAAAAAAAAAACTAACAGGTCTTTCTGAAAGTGCACGTGACATGTGTTGTGTGACTTGTGTCCTAAAACAAGCCCCTGAGCCGTCCTTACTGGCTGCGGTCTGTTTCTAGACACCCAAAAGCACATAACCAGCTAAAAAAGAGGTGTTGCGTCAACGGGAAAACCATTGCTGGCACAAGCACAGACTAACATTGGAAACCCTAATTCCAATTGGGTACGTATCTCTTCTACTTTGTTTTAATTCAAAATTAGCCATTTGGGTTTTCGATTTTCATTGAAATCTTAAATGGGTTTCTACTATTTTTTCAATTCGATTCTTAAATTCCCCTAATTGTCTTTCCATCTCTGGAAATTCTGTTCATGTAGTTCTTAAATTAAAATAATTATATTCCCTGTTTTGGTTGTGAATATTTTTATATTAAACATTACAAGCTGTTATTTTAGCTGAATTTGCACCTAGGGTTTTTTAATGTTTGATTAGAACTAAAAAAAATGTGTGAACTTTGTTGAATTTTGATGTATTTCTGGTTACTATGCAGATGGGAACGGTGCTCAGGGAATTAGGGTTTTAGGTTTTTAGATATTTGAAGAAGCATATTAATGATGTGGGTTTTGCTTTAAAGTTCAAGATTTTGGATTTGGTGAAGATAGATAATTTTTAGAGAGAGTTGAAACAATGGGGTCGAATGAAATGAATAGTCGAATTGATACTTTGGAGCTCAAATCTTTGATTCTTAAAAAGTTTGGGCATCAAAGAGCAGATAAATACTTTGATCAGCTTACAAGATTGTTTAGTTTGAAGATTACCAAATGTGAATTTGATAAGTTTTGTCTTAGGATTATTGGTAGGGAAAATATCTCTCTTCACAACCACTTTATTAGATCTATTCTCAAGAATACTTGCCTTGGGAAAGTTCCACCGCACAAAGGTGTTGAAAGAGCAGGAAGTAACCTTACTGTTAAAACTGCAAATGGGTATAAGAGAAATTGTCTTCAGTCGCTTTACAGGGATGCCTTTCCTTCTTCCCCACGCAAGGGGAGATCGCCTGTTAGTCGAGATCGCAAGTGTAGGGACCGCCCAAGTCCTCTGGGCCCACTTGGGAAGCCCCAAAGCATGGCATGTGAGGAATTGAATTCCAGGGCCCAAGAGCAGCAAAGCGCTACAGAATTGCTTTCAACAGGTAGCAGACCTCCAATTGAATTTGCTTCTGTGGAAGATGGAGAAGAGGTTGAGCAGATGGCAGTAAGCCCTGGTGTTCAGAGCAGAAGCCCAGTTACTGCTCCTTATGGTATATTGATGAATCTAGGTGGATCCCGTAAAGCGCTTTCAAATATTTCTAGAGGGGGTAATTACATTCCAGAGACCTGTCTAAATAGTGGAGAACTACCAGACACAAGATCATTAAGAAGTCATTTGGAGCAGAAGTTGGAGATGGAGGGCATCGGTGTGTCCTTGGACTGTGTTAACCTGCTAAATAATGGGTTGGATGTGTATTTGAAGAGGTTGATTGAGCCTTGTGTGGCTCTAGCTGGCTCAAGGTGTGATAATGAGCAGTTGAAAAGTGCAAGTGGTGAGTTCATTCCTGGTCTGAATGGAACATTACCTGGGAGATATGCACAAAGACAGGGAAAATCAGTTAATGCATCCATGTTGGATTTTCGTTTTGCAATGGAGTCAAATCCCCAGATACTCGGGGAGGATTGGCCCGTGCAACTTGAAAAAATTTCCTTGTGTGGTTTTGAAGAGCGATAAATGCCATCTTCACTGTTTTATTAGAATTAAGTGGTCGATGAAATGGGTTTTCAGTTGATAGCCACTTGCATAGATAATTCAGTTTTTTGAATCGATCATTTACTCCAATTTTGCTCTCCTCTTGGCGTGGAGCTTTACAGACAGTCCCAAGGGGAATAATAACTAGCAGAAGCTGTGGAAATCTTTGGTCAGCTTGACCAGGTTGCCTTTAAATGCCAGCAGTCATAATCGTTGAAGGGAAACTTGTTTATACAGTACAGTGTAATTCTAGATACAGGTTAGAGCTTAGCTATTTTAGGAAATTTACACGATTCTTCTACCAATCTCTTTTGGATTTTGCCTCCCTGTAGTGTGTTGGGTTATCAATGAACAAAAGTTTCTTTGATTTGGAATGATGTTTACTTGTTAACAAAATTTCATTTTGCATTTAATCACCTCATCCTCACAATTGCGATTTGGAAGACTGGTGACTCGGTATCGAATCTGATGTGAATTGCTGAATATTGAATCCTATTATTCCCAGTAAGGTCTGAAACTTTCTGCTATAGGAGGTGAAAGCTGATGTTTATAGAGTAGAAAGTGCAATTATCTATGCTTATTCTTCTGCAGTATCAATTTTTCCTAAAATATTAACATTTTTCCCTTTGTCAGCTTTTTAAAAATGGAGTTTGATATAAATTAAACGTAATCCCGGAGGGCAATGTTTTAAAGAGATGTTTCCAATGGCATTTTTACAAAACACTAAGTTCTACATTACAAATCTGGTAAATTATCTCAAAACAATCATGATAAGACAAGATCAGGTTCCTATTCTCAATTATATCAGAGATCTAACTCGCAAGTTCAGCCATCGTACTATTTTTGATACCATAACAGCATGTCATTGAAGGTATCATTGAGTTTCGTTGAACTGATTATGTACGCAACCACCAGTGCAGGGCTGTGTAGTTAGGAGACATGATTTTGGTGAAGGAATGAATTGGTAAGCATTGAGCCCATCATCCGGAGGAGCCTGCTTTCTCTAAACTTGCCATGTATGTCATGTAGATAGTCCATAGATATGAAAATGAGTTGCTCACCAAGGGCTGTCAAAATGAGAACACCAGGGGCCAAAGTCAGAAGTGCAAAAACCAGATCATATCAAAAGGATGGACAATAGTATTGACTACTTGTACCTGTAAATGGACAGGAATGAATTTGAATGTGACAAAATCACATACAGGCCAGTACATAACGCCGTTTATCATTGTAGGCAATAAATCTCGCTTTAACCGGGCAATAATCTCGGCACTATTCTCACCTGAACCAGGCAATCAAGGCAACAAACACTTTACTATAAAGTTTAAGTAGCTCATTACAGGTGATTGTGTCTTCTGTGGAACACACTTGACCATCATGAAGATCAAAATGGAATACATTTTTATTGATTGACCAATTTGACAGTACAGGATCTGCCTGATGAATACATGTGAACAAATATGCAAGTGTAGTAGAGAAGGCATGCACATTGACAGAATGTTGTTAATTCCGAGAACTATGAATTCAGAACATTTTAGTACCTATAAAGTCAAATTGAACTCAAGAATGTGCCAGAGGTTGCACTTCATAATGTATATTAGATATATTGTCAACAACTCACAGTTATCATAGTTCAAATCTTCTGAATTACTTAAAAACACCTCTTGTTTCAGAGTTACTAACAACACCTGCTCATTTTAATTATTCCATGCTTATTAAATGGATTTTCACATTGAATGAACTGGCCATCAACAGCCAGGGAAGAAATAAATGAACAAAAAATTTCATACTCAATCAAGTTTATTTGTTGGTTTGCAGACTTCTATGCTCACAGCCAAAAAGTGGTATCTCAAATTGCAAGAATTACCCTGTGCTTACCCTGTAGGCGTGCATTCAATGAGAAGAAAACAACAGTCATGATAGGTCCGTAGATGGTCTGACCCATGAGAATTTTCTTAAATGTCGTGATTAGATCTCGTTTTGGAAGGAGTTTTGAGACAAATTTGAACCAAAAATGCAGTGATGGTCCTACAATCAGCAACCCATATCCAGCCATGCGCAATGTCCTCACCAGATCATAAGGTTCCGAACTTGGCAGTGAAATTGTCTGAGCAAAAATCGAAGAAATTTTTGTGGAAGAGTGTCAGGGATAATAGTTTCCTGGGCAAACATGCAAATATTAATCGCAGCTATTTGCATCTAATTCTGGCAGAGACTTGCATTAAAGTAGGCAAGGAGAAGAAATAGGTCAAACAAAAATGCAAATAGGAAGAGAAGAGTAGTGATGCTGTGTGCACCTCATCCCAATCCTAAGATGATTTGAAAGCATGCTTTGTCAAGACATTCTAAACAGAGAGTACAATGCAAGCTGAACAGAGTTGCTGGTTTATAGTTTTATTGTCCTGTCCCTACTAAAGAGAGAGGACTGCTAATGAAATGCTTGCAAGGAGTGCCTCTTGTCCACAGTAGTGAGATAGAACAGAGGTATAAAGCAGATAAAACAACATAAACAAAAACATGATAGGTCATTCTAACTTGCAGATAATTGGGGCAATCATAGTTTAATCCAAGCTACAACTACAACAAATGAAGCAACGTCCAGAATTTAACAATTTATCATAGCATAAAAGGCCCATCCATAATTTCCAACCACATTAGTCCAATCAACAAAAGATTCTTCATCACATAGAAAAAGAAGAAGGCTCTCTACCACATTATAAACAGCTCCCTAGAAATACTAAATCCATCATCTCACAGGGCAAAATAACAGAACTTGCCATCAAATCAAACAGCTCTGGGTAATTGACATCACAGTTATAGCTTAATAAAATATAACCCAAGTTCATATCTAAAAGTTCACCCTAAACAAAAGGAGGAAGGCCCTTATTGTTAGAAATAAAAAAATCATTTCTTGAACCATGTATAAACTATTCTCTTTTTCAATATATCAACATGACCCCGGTTTAATTATCTCACGTTTAGTTTGTTGCTCCGTGTATAACTACTCTGTGAACACAAACTAAATCCATCAAAATTGAAAATTAAACAGTAAAAAACAAATACTTAAAAAGATCCCATTTTTAAAGCAAACCACTTAAAACAACAAAGACCCAGTAACCTACAAGACATGTTTAACAACTCGGTGGCTCTACATTTACCTGAGACGACAAATCAGCAGCAATGTAAATAAGAGAAGAAGTGGCACTTTTGGTCAAAATAGGCCGTGACTTAACCATCCCCAGGTACCAGCCAATAAACCCAATTTTGAAAAACGCAGCGTTTTCAGCCTTTGAAGAGAAAGAAGAAGTCAAAAGAGAAGAAGGAGAGAGCTCATTATTGTACTCTTTTGATCTCTTAAAACCATTTGAGAAACCAAAGTAAGCTTTTCTTGACTGTTGTTGTTGTCTGAAAACCGAATGAGCTGCTGGGTCTGTGATGTTGGTGATGGTGTGGGCGCGTAACAGGCGGTGGATGGTGGAGTTTCTCATGAATGAGCCGCTCATTTTGGTGGTGTCTAGAAAGTGAGTTGGGGGTTTGGGCTCACAAAAACAACTTTTACACTTTCAAACACCCTCTCTGTTTAAAGAGCTTCTAGCAGTGGTTGAACTCTTTGAAAAAGTCCCTAAAAACCACAAGTTCGCCAAAACTTGAATACTCCACCTTCCAACATTGCAGCACAATTCCTATCGACTTGCTGACACGTGTCCTTCCAACCATTCAATTGAAGCCACGTATCTTTTATTTTTACTCGTTTCCTGGAAATCTTTTCAAACACGATTAGCTCCGTCTATACGAATGACACGTCGTTTTAATTGAACCAAGACTATTTTGGACGACTCCAACACGCGTTGGTATTCTCGCACCATCCACGAATCACGTGTTAGCTAGTTTTTTTTTTTTTTTTTTCCTAAGAAAAAAAAAACAGAACCACATCCAAGGTTAGAATAGAAGGTTTTCGAGAAGTATGGTATTATAACTACATTAATCTGCTTGGATGTAACTCAACGTTAGCTTAAAAATGATTATTGAAGCGATTGGTTACTTACCTGGACGGGGTTAATGGACGATCAAGAAGGTTCATGGCCTAGGTCAGTGACGTCTATTGCACTTAGGAGGGGTGCTGGCTTGAGGTCTCCCCAAGAGGAAGAGCCTACATCATAATCTGTTGCAGAGAGGCTGCGCAAGTCCGGCCCCTGTGCCCTTAAGAGGGAAAAATCTTTTGCTAAAGTTCATATCCAGTTATAAACATTGATCAGACATTCTTCAATTCTGCCAGCAGTTTGATTTTCATGAAATCATTCTTTTTGTCTAGTTTTTGTTTTCATCAAATGATCTGATTGTCTCATTGGTTGTGGCCCTTGTGGGCATGCAGGGACAAAACTATAAGACATCCCACATCGGAGAAAAACGAAATAACCTGTGAGCAAGTGCCTATAAACATCGAGCAGACAAGATGGTTCAAGCACGCAGCCGCGCGGTGAGCACAAAGCGAACTATTCTTTCGCCTTTTACTAAAGAATACCGTGTGCGCGCCGCAATCAGCGGCATACGCTTATTTTTGGAGGGTTCTTTTCATTTTTGTGAAGGACCCTAACTGAACAGTTAAAGTTTTGCTTCTCTTTAGACAATAAATTTATTATAGAAATATAGTCTATGCGCAGTATATGCCCTAGATTCCTGTTGAAGACTCGAATTGTGAGGGTGCATGAAGTATATGGGTCATTATTATCTCCTCGTGCTGTAAGCACTACCGTCAAAGCCTTGCAGAGTTACCAGACCACCGCTTCTAAAGTGCTGAAGGGGATAAGAGTAGTCAAGACTCGTAATTAGTAATCTAGCTATGCGTACAGTCGAAAGGGGATAATTCATTTTCACTGAAATTCACTTTGTGAGATCATCAACATGTTACCGGGGGTTTCTTTAAAGTATTACCAAATCAGTATAAACAGTCTCGAAACGAAGTCATGATAATAAGTTCCTGCTTTTAGATTCCATCTTTTACTAACAGAGTAAAAGCCTTGAAATTTCACTTAACAAAAAAGGAGAGCAGTGATCTACAAGTATTTATCAGTCCTCAATCCTTAGCTCTGCAATTGCATCAGTATCTGACGTAATAAACAGCATGTGGTTTGCCATTATTTTGTGTCTGAACAAGTTTTATGGCATTGTAAACTGCTGTCAGACATTGCTTGGTACAGTCAAATACGCATAGGTATGTATTTCTTCTCAGTATAAATTAGATTCTATTGCCAGTCATTTTTAGTCTTATGATCAAGAATAGCATGTCTTTTTACAAGAATCATCAAAGAGAAACCTCAGATTTCTGTGTGTGTGTAATAACTTTTCTATTCACTGTATCAAGAACAATGAGCTACATTTTCTCCTTGGTAATTTCTGATAGGTTATTGTTCTTTTTTTTTTCCTTTTGTTCCAAGTCAGATTATCATCAATTGTCACAAGATTGGGGATGATGCATTGGTCAAGTTGAATAAGGTCTCGATACAAAGCTTCGGAGGAATCTGCCCAAATTCTCTCACCAAATCAACCTTTGAAGTTCATTTTTGGGAACAGATACTTGGGATGGAAATGCTTTACAACCTTCGCTAATTCTGGATTTTGATTCTCTACCATACAATCAATCAGTTCTTTAGGCATCAACATATCTCTACTTGGTATTAAATATAACTCATTGGACTAGAGAAAATGTGTGCAGGTGCATTGGGAATGCAATGAAGCGTTTTACGTTCAACTTTACAATCCCACACAGAGAAAATACAAAGTTTAAGCAAGGAATGTGTCTATAAATAAGAAGCTCGAAGCAACATCTTTCATACTTACCTGGACGGGGTCGATGGGTGATCAAGAAGGTCCATGGCCTAGGTCAGTGACATCCATTGCACTGAGGATGGGTGCTGGTTTAAGGTCTCCCCAAGCGGGAGAGCCTACGTCAAAATTTGTGGCAGAGGGGGCTGCGCAAGCCGCGGCCCCTGACCAATTCTAGCTCAAGACTTCTTTTAAGTCCTTCTTGTAATTCTATGCCAACATTTCCTTGGGAAATTATTTTTTGTTGTATTTTTTTCTCTTTCATTATTTGTTGGTTACGGTCTTAATCACCTGTATTGTGAGCAGAAATTTGTTGCACATGATGCATGGTAACTTTGAACTTCCATGGCTCATTTTCTTCTCAAGATTCCTTTCCTTTTCCTTCAAAAAAAAGTCTTTCATTACCTTTATCCTACGAATAACTCAAAAGTTTTTGAATGTTTTGTCCATGATGCGTTCAGAGAGGGCAAAAGATTTCATTCAAAATCAGTGGTCTCTCATTGATCCTGTTTAGTGTTTCTGTTAAGAGTGATGTCAAATTTCCAAACAACCAAAAGTCTGACATTTTATTGGAACCGATAGGACTTGATTTCAGAGAAATGGTTCGTCAAATTTTCTCCTTGTAGGCAAATGAAACAAAAAGAATGATATTCACAGCGGCAAATGATGCTGCCCAATTGTTTCTGGGGAATGATGAGCTGATATCGAAATGGCAACACGCTCAGCTGCAATGTCACAGAGAGTTAAGCTTACCAACTAATGTTCAGCAAGGCAAAGATGTGAGTCATCTCTTCTCGAACATTAAGAAAGACAGCAGAAGCTGGTCAAGGATTGCAAGAGAAAGGGAAGAAGGTTTATGTGAAAGTAAGGTCTTTTTATGAAATATCTTTCTTTCTTAGACTTCAGGAAAGTTTCCTCACGATTTTTTCCAATTTTGTTTTGAGTGATAGCTTGACTAAATTCTTTTAAGTTACGCAATGAAAGGGCCTTGTATTCCTAGATTATAATATGCTATCCAAAACAGATCATTGATAAGGAAATGATCAAGACTTCCTTTCTTTTCTTACAATGACTGGAAATATATTGCAAGAAAAACCCATTTGAGATGCCTCAGGAGAACATGATGCCCTCCCTTTCTATCAAGGATGTAGTTGGTGCTCTGGAGATAGAAGACCCAGTTTCAAAATCAATTTCTACATATCGATTGAATGAGAAAATGTATGACGCTGCAGATGCGCAAGGGAATGAAGAGGATGCTAATCTCTCAATAAAGAGGGAAAGGAATTCTGATCTAGTCAATTGCTAACTATGTACAAATCAAGCAGCTAGTTCTAGTTCTAGTTCAAGTTAAGGATCTTTTATTTTTTAATGGCCATTCCCGTTTATCAATAAATTTTACTTTACAGTTCAAATAGATATCCTTCTTTAAAGGATAAAAGCTAATGTTTCCGTCCCCGTGCGCTTATGTTTATATCCAAATACTTTTATGTTTATATTCCTCTTGTATATATCCCATTGATCATGAAATACTAACCAACCACAACCTAAGAAAGATCACAATATGTCCAAATCCATCAAAAAGGCTACAAAAAATTGTGCAGGTTCAGAGTGAAAACACAGAAAATTTATAGCAAATGTCGTGCAGAAAACTAATTTGGCTGCTCACTTTTACATATTAATAATGCGGACACTGTCCTCCATTGCCTAATGAGGGATGTTTCTCTGCGCTCCAATATCAAAGATACGGCTTAGCACCGAGGAAGGTAGGATAAGAGTCTATGACCAACTCGCAGATCTTGTATAACCATTTTATTTGCTAACTTGATTAACTTCTACGCATGAACAACGTGCCATTGTCAACTACATATCGTAACAAGGCATATCCCCAGCTAAATTATCTTAGATAAGTTTCGGCATTACAGTCTTCGAGGAAGGTCAAGTTCAAGCTTTCTTCAGCATCCAAAGTCATAAGGCACTAGTCCCTTCAGCTCAGGTCCATTAAGCTTGTTGTTTTCGAAACTGAAACAAGCCAGCAAAAATCAACCAAGTTCACAGAAAATAAACCAAGACAGAGCCATATCACGCTTCATGCATGTATTATGAAACAAATTATTTGTTTTTTATACCGTAATGTACGATAAATTTAACATGGCAGCTTTAGACATTCCATATTTTTTGTGTTTGCAACAGTTCATTGAATTTATTGATACCTTGCATGCATCAAAGTACTTGCATTGCTCATGACTTGTATCAATCCATTTGCTGGTGTACTTGCATCTCCATGTGGCTGATGCAAGCAGTGTTGACAGCTAAAGTGGACATAAGTGGGGAAAAAAACCGGTACTTTCACAAAAAGGCCTATGTAATTCTACATGATTGAGGAGTTCCCGGTTGTCACTATTGGGGCAGAGAAATTACGTTTGGCTAGTTCATAAATGCAACATGCCAGTCACATGTTCTGCACTGACTCACGCAGATAAACTGGCGCTCGTTATATGAGATTTTTGGGGAGACTAACAATTATATTTCAGATATTCAATTGGCCATAAGAAATACAGTAAATGACGAGGAAGTACTTCCATGCCCTAGTAATTCAAGAAAACTACAAGCAAGACATGTTGTGTTGACAGGATCTAGATACCTTTCCATTGGAAAAGAGGCAAAGGGACCGTCGACTGGAATTGTTCCACAGAGATCGTTGTTAGAAACATCACTGCAAACAAAAGCAAAACATTAAAAAAATTAGAATACTCATAAGCAATCTAAATAGCTATTATTTTGTAATTTCAAACATCTTCCTTGTTCTCTACTTACAAAACTTTGAGGTCTTTAAGAGTTGTGAGCTCCCTTGGAATAGATCCTGATAGCTTGTTGTTGTTTAGTCGACTGTACCGTCAATTCAACCAAATTAAAGTTCAAAGTTGAAGTAATTTCTGAGTTGTGTGTGTTCAAATTGCTTAGGGCGATTAAAGTGAAAATGCTTACAGGAATCTGAGAGACTTCAACTTGGCAAAAGACTTGGGTATTTCTCCTTCAAACCTGTTGCCATACATGTCCATGCTAACAAGGTTTTTCAAATTACCCAACTCCTTGGGAATTTCCCCTCCTATACCATTCCTATAAAGCTCCCTGCAGGCATTCAAGACCATCACAACCCAGTTATTTAATATAATCATATGAAAAAACAAATACAGCGGCTTATTCACGGAGCAATTGATAGGATGATATATAGTCCTAGAATTGCATGTAAGCTTCTTCACAGAATGTTTCCGAGGAAACAAAAGCCTGAACTCTACTAGGTCTCACTCAACAAAAAATACCAAATGCTTTTTTCCTTTGAAGAAAAACAGAAAAATCAGAGCAGAAACGGGATGTACTTCAGGGTCTAAACTTCTCCTGTTTTTGGCTGATGTTTTCACAACATAATAGATAATAAGGTGCAGCAAAAGGGGAAGAAAAATGACATACAGGTACTTTAGATGCCTGAGTTCTCCAAGCTCTGGTCCCAAAGTTCCAGAAATATTAGAATTACCCAAATCCCTGAAATTCAAAAAAAAAAAGTTGGAAATAAAACAACATAATCATAAATAGAATTGCAACCTATCTAAAAATGTAGAATGAAACAAGCAAGAGAGAGAGAGGGCTAAGAAAATACAAGCGAGTAACATGATTGCTGGAATCACAAGTGACATGGAACCAGGTGCAGGGATTGACAAGAGTTGGGTCCCAACTCTGCAACACATTGGTTGGATCAGAAAGCCTACTCCTCAGGGCATGCAATGCATTTCCTGGAACCCCAATACAAACAAACAAAAGTCACAAAACAACAAAATCAGAATTCAGAAATCAGTAAACCCAAACCCATCCACGTTTTCTTACCAACAAAAGCAGAATCAAATGCTAAAAAATCTAAACTAGAAATAACCCAAACCTAAATCCTTAAAACCATCACACTACTCTCTTTTCATGCCAAGATACAAAAAGAAAGGTAATATTATCATCATGTCAGTGCAGTGCTAAAGGTTGAAACTTTGAAACTCAAAGGAGTGAAGTTGATGAGCAGTAGTACCTTCAGAGTTGGTGGAAAGGGAGGGGGAGATAGTGAGAAGAAAGGAGAGAAAGAGAGCTAGAGGGAAAAGGCGAGCCATTTTTTTAGATGGAAGCTAGACAGCGAAGGAAGGAGCATAAAGAAACAAGAAAAACAAAGAGAGTCAAGTCAAATGGAAATTAGTTCTTAAGAGTGGGTTTCGCTTTCACACGCTATTTGTTTCGAAGAAAGACCACAGATGTTGCTGTACCACACCACACTACACAACAAGAAGAGAAGATAACAGTGCGAGTTGAAGGGAGTGGGAAGGAGAAGACAGAGACAGCCAATGGCAGTGAAGTGTTGGGCTTTTGACTCTCACACTCACGAAATGGGTGTGCTGTGAGTCTTTTGCGCGTTCATTTTCGGGTGTGTACTGTTAAGGATCTGTTTGGAAGGACAGTAGAAACTGTTTTTAAATATTATTTTGGGAGGAGAGAATAAGTTGCTCTGCTGGGGCCCGCTAACATGCTATGCCACGTCATCCAGACCCAATCGTGGTTGCAAACTTGCAATGCATTCCATTTATAGGGTTAAATTACTTCCTGTATTTGAAATAATTTTTAGAATATAAATCTGATTTTCAAATAGAATTTAATTTATTAAAATATATAAAATCAAATAATTTTTTTTATTTACTATAGTAATATTTATTGAAATTACTATTAAAAATAACATTTCAAAAATATTCTTAACAACACAAACTCTATTATTGTTTTCACAAAGAGAGAGGTAGCATTTGACTGGATTTTATTTTTTTTTTGACCCGAACCAGTCAAAGTCAAGCAAAACAAATGGCTCACAAAATGTGCAGCCATTAGTGCAAAAACTTGAGGATTTGACAGGGAATGGGCCATCAGGGCAAGAAAGGCTTACAGGTGAGGTGATCATCCTTGCATCTGCCTTCAGGGAAGCAATTTTTTAAATCCTTGCAACCATGTGAGACTTGATTTGATCTATTTAGAATAATATTTTTTTTTTATTTAAATCTAAGTAATTGGCAAGATTGATTTCTGGGTCTTTGTATACTAATAACCATCGCTTGCATTTTTATTTCAAATATGAGATTTCTCCTTACTTTTTAGGTTATCCATTGTCCAAAATCTTATTTTGGACAGTGGTATACTTTGAATTATTAAAAACAAATAAACTCCATCGGTCTTTTATTACAAGGCTAGATTCATTATACTGTGGATGCTACAGTACAATGACATCCTTGCACTTCATTGCAAAAATCAAATGGTCTCTTTATGGGGGTAAAATAGGTTTTTTTGGAAGATTTATTTGGTATTATGAAATTAATTTCGAGTTTAATAGTCTATCAACTTTTTTTACATGGTTAAATAGCATAAATATCCTTAAAAGGTAAACAAGAAATTGAAGGATAATAGGTCTTGAACTTTCTTATTTTTATATTTTTCTTTTCTATAAGGTTATTTCTGATCACATGTTAGTCAAGTTAACCCATGATGACTCATGTCTTTTCTTCAATGTTTTTTTTTTTAATTTAAAATTGATGTATTTTTAATTTTAGCCTTTGAAATTAGGTCATCAGGCCTTGAGTTTTGTAATTTTTTTCACTTTCTATCTTATAGGGTATCGTGATCTCACATTTTATGTATTTATCAAGTTAATCTAGGTTGACTCAGGTTATCATCGCATGAACATTTTTTTTTTTATGTGAGAAAAAATTTAACTTGACTTGCAGCGTAGCGTGAGCAAAATAATCTTAGTTAGAACTAAGAATTGTGGTGTTTTTTTAACAAAAAAAAAAAAAGATTTTTGAATTAATGGCAACATAGTCACTATTTTTAATTCAATTCATTTTCACATGTATTCCAAACAAGATAATCGAATTGAATTATATTATATTATTTAATATTTTATTCTAAACATAAAAATTATAATGAGTTATTAATTCATTTTAAATTTACTTATGAATTCAATTACACGTGATTATATAAATGAAAAACCTAATGGGCCCTTAGGCCTGATACTGTGAACTTTCATCATGGGATGGGATTATTAGCACAACATTCCTTGCCATCGCACTCCATTTTTGTAGAAAGACTAGAAAGTTGGATCGCGTGACTACCTAATGCTAAAAAAATAAAATTCAAGTGATAATAATTTGATAATCCAAGTTAAATTAAATAAAATGTGCCTTGAGATATTAAACTGAAAAAACTCACAAAAAAAAATTAAAAAAAAATTATAAAATTCAAGGCTTGATAATATAATATCAAAGATGAAAGTAAACAAAAAAAACTTTACAAAATATAACATCGAAAAAAAAAACCCAAGACAGTTCAAGGTAACTTGACAAATCAACAACCTGTGATATGAGATCGATATAAAAAAATTTCAAAAGGATGACCTAGTAAAAAAACCCAAAGTTCAATAAAAAAAAATATAAAAAAAAAACCTTTAGTCAATTCAGGTTAACTTTAATAACATGCTCTCAAAATAACCAAATAATAAGAAAAGTGAAAAAATAACAAATTTCAAAGGAAAATAATTTAATGCAAAATGATGAAATTGAAAAAAAAAATGGTCATAAAAAATCGAGAGAAAAAAACCAGAGTCAACTCGGGTTAACTCAACTAATAAATTAGACCTCCAAAAAAAGGGCCTAACAAAAAAGGCTCAAGTTAAATAAAACAACTATGTGAACAAAAATGCAAGCTGACCTGTGTTAGCTTGACCAACCCGCTCTCGAGATAACAAAATAGAAAGAGATGCAAAAAATTGACAAAGCTCAAGAGCAAATAATTTTAATGTAAAGTGATGAAATTGAAAAAAAAATAAAAACATAAAGAAATTAAGAAAAAAAAATCAAGTCAACCCAAGTTAACTCGACATAAGATCGGGATAAAAAAAAAAGACCTAAAAAAAAGACCGAAATTAAATAAAAAAACATTAAATAAGAAAATATTAGCTAACTCGGGTTAACTTGATTAACTCGTACTCAGGATAACCAAACAACAAAAGTAAAATAACCTTCATAGTAGCCTAAACAGACCTCTTCTATAAGCACGTGCCATTCTATTGTTTTAAAAAGGTAAAATAACCTTTGTTTTTTCTGATAGCAAAGTTAATTTCATCCTTTTATTACTGTATAAAAAAGATGGAGAAATCTCTTCATGCATGTATATATTGGACATAATCATAACTCCTGTTCTTTTCTTTTTTTAAAGCCCATCACCCAAAGATTATTTTTTTTATTTTAAGGGCAAAATAATTATTATACTGTAAAAAAAAACATGTTTACATCATTTTGTCCCCAATTAATTTTACAATGACAAATATATCCCATAAAAAAACATTTATATCCCAAATTGCAGGTTTAATCAGTTTTTTTTGGCAAGAATAAAATTATATTTACATTCTTTCAATCCATAATTTTCTTAAATCTAGGAGCACCATGAAAAACTGAGCTTATTTAAATTTTTTTTATAATGTGTTGGAGATGGTAAGAGTATAGGAGTGTCGTGGACATTTTTCCATCGTTTGCTGACAGTTTTACCTTGCAATGTTATATGAAAATTTATATGGCTCGTAAGCAACTTGCCGTTTGCCCTTTCATGCCAAAAAAAGAAGAAGCAGAAATTCATTCCCGCCCCTGAAAGAATGCTATAATATGTCACCCCCCAATGAAACAATCTCTACTCCCCCAGAAAGAAATGAAGAATAGAATTCAAAAGGTCAAAATATGAAGCGTAGAACCATCAACGTGTACATGGGAGGCGCATCAAGACAAATAACCAGAATTTTCACGCGTCTAAAACCCATATGGCGCGAATCATGAAATTGTTCGAAGAGTAGCAACGTACTTAAATTCTATTCTATCATGGATTGCAGTTTGCAAGTTACTGTTTTACACTTCCAGCGTCATTTTTAAGATGCGGGAAGCAGGCATACACATCGGACTTGGCGTGCTTTGCTTCAGCGTGTTCCCGGCACTTCACCTCTGTTGTGGTACATATGAATGTCTGCATGCACACCTTGCACTGCATTCAGCATCCATTATCCGCCAGATCAACAATATGGAAGGAACAGGCGATGGTGTCAAGAGAGAGTAACAACAAGAGATCAAGTCACAACCTTGTAAAAGACTGAATAAAATATGTCAAATTTATAACGAATGAGAGCAAATTCATAAACAACCAAATATGATTGAGCCAACGAAATGCAAATTTACGTCAACCACTAGATGACTATACTCTAAAAACAAAATGGCCAAGAAACATGGTAAAACTCCAAGCATAAATCAGAAACAAGAACTTAAAGAACTCGGTGCTGTGAAACCTTAAATGCAGAATGGTCTAATGTTCACGAACTATGAAATAAAGTTCTCACTGTTCATATTGCTGTTTGTATTCCACGGAGAGTCACAGATCCTATAATAAATCAGTTCAACTCTAACTTCTGCGCAGAAATAAAAATAAATAAATTCCAGGGCCAAACTTGACGAAATTAAGTTCCAAGACATATTTGCAAAAATGCATTCACGGATGATCCTCAGGATCATGTAACTGGCATTATCTGCTTAAAATCAAATCCTGAAAACGTGACCTAATTCCCCCTTTTTTTCATTGTTCTATGTATATCAATCCATCCTAATTTATGCAATACACGATCAGACGAGTTTATCGGAACTGAATTAAAATCCAAGAGTGTATCGGATCGACTTGTACCAATTGGAAGGAAAAGTCTGATCAAGAAAGGCATCTATTTTGAAAAGCAAATCTACAACCAGAAGTACAACTGGAGAAGCTTTGAGTAAGCTTAACACAAAGGTAGAAGCTTAAAAAAGAAAATTCCAGCTAATGCCAAATTTCAGGCCGAAGCATGCAAGAAACAAATTCCTAATTCTCACAAAGACCATCCGATTACTTATTGCAAACCTCACGAACTGCTATTACTAACAGAACAATCATTAACCAAACAAATTAAAATCGAAGAAAAAAATGATGCTGATTTGCGGTCAAATGGCTATAAGATCATATAATTCAGAAAAAAATATACCAACAAGAAATGATACCATAAAAGAAGGAAAAAGAAAAACAGACAAGAAATGATATAGCATATATGTGATAACAAAATTTAAAAACAAAAGCCTGCAGAGAGAATACCTGGATAGTCATAGCTTTTTTGTTAGACTCAAGTTGGCTTCCTATACACACAAAAATCATATTATACTCACTGAAGAACTAAACTTTGGGGAAATTATATAAGGTAAAAAGAAATATGAAGAATACCCTTTGCAGCTTTTTGCTTCTCTATGTTCCTCTCACGAGCCATCTTTGATTTCTGACCGTTGCCTCCTCCCATGGTGATTTGGTTTAATATTTTTCTGGGTTTTTGATTGTGTGTTAGGAATTACAAGGTAGAGGGAGGGGAGCAGGATGTGTCTTGAAAGAAGAAGAAGAATAGCCAACAAAGAAAGGCAAAGAAAAGTTAGTAATGAAGTACCCCAACAAGGAAGAGAAGTTACTGGTTGATGCGAATAATTAATATTGTGGGGTCCTTTAGGAGAGAAAAGGAACAGTTAGGACAAGGATTTTGTTTGCCATTGGCTGCCTTTACTTTACTTTCCTTTTTGTTTTTGTTTTTTTGGTTCCGATGTTTGTAACTGGAGTAGTTTATAGTTATTTTCCTAGTACCAAAATTAACTATAAACTTACATTTTAATTTGCATGGTTTTGTAGTACCCATGTGTTTTTGTCATATTGAATAAAGATTCAGAAATCTTTCATTGAGACAAGTTACTTATGTTTCTTTTTCAACTCTGAAATTAACTATAAACCTTTTGCGTTGTTAATTATTTCTCTTGAAATGTGACCAAGAACTATTTTAACTTGCACTGCATTCTTGCTTAGCTGAATCACGAAAACCAACCCAGATAGGTTCATGTCCAACAGTCCTAACTTAAGTGGTCTGCAGTTTTTTCGTTATTTACGTGCCTGTATCTCAACTTTTGCTGGTTGAAATGAAATGGAGGGCAGCCGCGATTCAAAGGGCTTTCTAAACAAAAGATGGAAAATCAGTTCATGTTATATAATGAAGATATATATATACAGAACAATGGGGTCATAAAATAGGATTCAAGAGAGAATCTTCCTACTAGCATTGGCGATATGGCTGAAAGAGTTTACACCTCCTCCATGGCTCGCCTTCTTGCCTCCTCTTCAGCTTTAATCCAAGCCGCCTGAATTAAGGAAGAACCAACATGAAAAATTACACCAAGACTGCGAAAAGCAAATCCCTAGAAATGGTAAAAGCTAAAAAAATTGTGACAACTTGCCTTGTCCCTTTCAAGTCTGGAGAGATGTGGGCGGATTGAGTTTCCTAAACTCAACCCTCCCCATGCTTCTTGCAACTCTCTCTCCCTTGCTTCTCTACGAGATACGGAGAGCCTAGCTGGCACTTCTTCTCCGGATTGCTGAGCAGAAGCCATCTTCTCTCTCTCGAGCTTTGATTTATGTGTAACCAAAATTTGGTCCAGACCACCTTCATTCGTCTGCATATGAGCTTTTCTGCCACTTCTTTCCACATGCATCTCTTCTTGGTTTAGACTCAATGCCATTTTCTCTTTCTCTAGTCTAGAGCTATGCTTGACCAGAACTCTGTCCAAGCCCTCACAATCTGCAGTAGCATTTCCTCCGAATTTGTTTTGGTGCTTGTAATTTCCACAGCTGCTTCCCAATGACAATGCTTGCGTTTTCTCCGTTTCCAGTCCATTCTCTTCTTTATTCAAGTTCACATTTTCTTTCTCTAATCTTCTTTCTTCAACGGATTCATTTTTCTTTCTGTTTTTTGCTTCTTGAACCTCTTTTTCTAGTCTTGACACATGTTTAACCAGAATTTTATCCAGGCTTGGTACTTCTGGAACATATTTTCTTGGAGAGTTTGGTGCTCGTCCAAGTTCCTTGCCATCGATGTCAAACGTTTTTCCTGAGTTTTTTCTCATCTCCTGAACTTCCTTTTCAAGCTTCGATGGATGCTTAATCAACATACTTCCCAGGTCAGAAATGCCCTCGGATATGGTTAAGTCACTAGCCAGTTTCTTTGAAATAATTTTTAAACTTTTCCTCGTATTTTTCTTTGCATCTTCAATCTCTTTCTCTAACTTTGAGGAATGCTTCACAAGAATAGTTCCCAGATCAGAAATACTCTCGGATGAAGTCTTTTTACCATCTAAATTGACCTTTCCATCACCAGTTGTATCTGTATTCCCTTGATTCCCTTCCTTGAGTTCGTTCTTCCTCCTATCCTTAGCTTCTTGCACTTCTCTTTCAAGTTTTGACACGTGCTTGACCAAGAACTTGTCTAGACTTGGGAGTTCCAACTGAACCTCGTTCATTCTTATTGTTCCTGAACCAACGGAAGACATTCTTCGGTGACGATTAACAGCTTGACTCGAGGTATAATCAGCAGCAGAGCCTGGATCATGCACCTTGCTGTTTTCCACTTCTGCTAAGGCAGCATTTAAACCACATGTAGCAACAATTGTTGCCAGAGAAGAAAGCTCATCTTCATTCAAACATCTAAGCCTCTCAAACATCATATCCACAATCTTGGTCATATTCAACGTGTCCAAAGACTGTCTCCTCTTATATTTCTTGAGTCTTGTCCCAGGAATCGGCAACGTAAAATCCATGTCTTGAGATATTGGTTCAAATTCTGATCCAGACTCTAATTCATATTCTGAAAATTCAGAATTACTATCAAGTAGATCTTTAAGTTCTTCATTGTCAAAAGTAGGACAGTTTGCAAGCCTGGTAAATGCAGTTTTGACTGCTGCAGCTACTTGTTTATCTACCTCAAATACACTTGCAAAAGATGTTGTGGCCGTATAAGGAGTAGATCCCCCTCCACTAACAGTAGATGTTTGAACTTGACAGGACACTTGAGGGCTATTTGGTATATCGAACATGATTACTTCCATAGCTTTTGCAACTTCGAAAGCTTCGGCTGCAGTTTTCTCTGCCTTAAGCAGCAGCTCTTCTGCTTCCTTGCTTTGGATCCTACAAATTCAATACGAATAAACTAAGCGAAAGAATGGAGAATGTTAAGATATTTCATATCCTCCATGCATCAAGAAAGTTTACCTGGCTGCTTTTAGTATCCGACACCAAGATGCTTCCACCAGTGCAGCTTTTCGAGCCTCCACCGCTTTGTTTGCGGCCTCTCTTGCTGCAATTTTCTCTCTCAGTACTCTTGAATAATGTGGATTTGAATCACCAAGCGCCTCATCAAGAGTCATACTCATTCCATCTAATTCCTGATCCAAATATAAAAATCAGATAAAAATGATGCGTGTTTTAACTTCTTTTACATAGTAGAATATAATACACAACCAACCTGCAGCATTTTGATTTTCCTCTGCAAGTAGGAGTCCCCCTTTTTGCGTGGGAACCAGTTGATGGGAGAATTCTTACGGTGAGAAGGCTTCTTAATTTGGGATGTAAATTTGTTTAGAGCATTCAATGCTGACTGGCCAGTCCCTTTTGGTGATTTATTCTGCAATATTCACGAGCAGGAAATGAAAACATCACAATTAACCTCCACAAATTTCAAATATCAGCTAGTAAAACCTAACAAAAATGCTACTGGCCTAAATGACAACAAATGTATTGATGAAAAGGTGAACCATTAGAACTTAAGACTTAATCACCAAGTACTTAATATTAGGATTTCTAGAATTCTAATGAATTTCAACAATAATATTTGTTTCAAACATCAAGAAAAGTAAATCGAAACGACAACAAAAGAAACCAAATTCTTTTGTTAGGAGATTTTAAGGTTTTGATTCCAGTCAAACCAAACCAAAACCCTAAAGTAAACACTCGTAAGAAAAAACCTTAATAGTAAATCTGAAGTTCAATAAAATGAGGCAAAATTTAATGATACAAATTAACAAGAAACCAAAGAATCCTAATCGTTGAAAAATCAACAAAACGAAAAAGGATTTACCTTTCCGGGCTTAGAACCCGAAGAAACCTTCTCACTCGAATCACATTCTTTGTCAACAGAATCAAGAACAGTGTGGCCGCTGTTCTTGTCTAACACAGATATGCATCCCAAGTCCAAGCACCCAACATCCATTGATTGCCAAATCACACAATTAAATCTCTTGAAAATTGCAAACTCGACGGTATTAAAAAGAATTCAGTGGATTCAGTAAGGAGATATTTGGGACTTGGAGGGAGAGAGAGAAGTGAACGAAGAAAATTGTATGTATTTTAGGGGATCTGATTTTATGAAGAGAAAATAACGACGGTGTAACGGTTTGTTTTGTTTTTTTTTTTTAAATGAACATAGCCGTTACGGCTGGAGGGTTGTTGGTCTCTAACGGCTAGTTTTTGCTAAATCCGGTATTGGGTTGTTATCCGGTGTATTTGGGGTATGGTGGCGCTAGTTGTGAACTACTGCTAGCAAGACACGTGGGTCATAGCCTAGTATTTATCTCGCGTTCTGATCCTTGCTCGGAGATTTTAACAATTAATGCTAGTTTTGCTGATTTTTTTTTTCCAGTGTAACTTTTTGAAACATCATAATTATAGGATTTGTGAAGCCCAATTGTAAGATTTTCCAGAAAGTTACTTGTAGAAAAACCTTTGAATAAAGTTAGCATCGTTCTATATTTTAGTGCTTAGGAATTAGATTCGGGCTCTCTCAATTACAGCATGTAAAACAGGAAAATATGCCTATTCTGCTTGTAGCATTTTTTCTTGTCTTTTTTTTGACATGATAAGCAGAGAGTTATAGAAGTATTCCAAAAGTAGTAGAAGAAGGCACTGATCAAATTCTCTGCACGTTTCACTTATAAACTATACATCAGCGAGCCAGAGTTAAAATGCTTTTACATGAAAAAGTTCGCATTGAGTGATGAAATTTATTGTGAGTTCTGACAAAGATGATGAGCGAATCGCAGAATATTATCTACTTATGCCTAGTCCAGTTCCATTTGATCTCTAATCCACTTCGTTGCCACCCATTTCTCCCCTTTGATAACTGGACAGCTTCCGTGGAGAGATGTCTGCAAAAGTTTGTGACGCATAAGGGTCAGAAAACACATGCATAAACTAGAGTAACGACAGCTAAAACAGTCATTATACATGTAGAATAGGAATGTCAAAAACCGATAGCTAACAATACGGCCTCCATCCGTTCCCTCCCCCCACATACTAACTCCTTCGCAGTCAAATGAACTAAAGAGGAGAAAAACACGCGGTGCAAATTATGCAGCAAAGGCGGCAAAGAAAGTATGTTGGCTCTACACTGTACACCCAATCCAGACACCTTACTGCAAGCTATGAAAACAACTTTCAATGAACCGAAGGATGAAAAGCAGTTCAACTGAGGAGGTCTTCTGCTATATGCTCTATCCTAAGGAAAAGGACGGCTTGAAAATTGGTTTGGGTTTTGATGCTACGCTCATCATTACCATTTAATTAACTGTCACAGGATCAATTTATTGGAAAGCTCTTAACTTGGGTATTAAAACAAGAAAACAGTTATATAAACATGATCATGGGGTGATTATGATCTGGAAAAAAGGGAACAATTACCCGATCAATGGTTCCATTTGGAAACAACGAGTAAAATAGAAGTCCATCACCTTGCCGAGGCTTCACTTTCAAACCAACACATTGCTTGTACTCAAAGCCAGAACTTACTGCAGAGCCATTCTATAGATCAAACCAATAGGATTATTATCAGTTCGCAAAATGATTCAAATCATAAAGCAACAAAAAGATACAGAATTTGGGTAAATACCTCAAAGGGGAACATGGTTTCTCCACCTTCTTCCACACTAGACAGATACAACAAGAAAGAAGCAACCTGCATGAATCGATCACAAAATTATAATTTTGGAAAATACAACTTTCATAAGGTACAGAAAGATCTTGTGTTTTTTTAATGAAAAAAAAAAAAGGAACAATCTTTGAGAATCCCGCTACTACTTCAATTGATTCATGGATTTTCATTGGGAGCATGTAAAGCAATGCTATAAAAGGTCAAAGAAGTAACATGCTGCAATAAAATCCTTGTAAATAATCGACAACAAGATAAAAGAGCTTTAAATATGATTTTTGGGTATGATACCATGCTAGAACAAAAGGCAAGGAAAAAAACAATGGCATGCAAGGGAGCAATCTAATTTACTGAACTCCCGATTCGGCACAGCATTCTACATTTAGTAAGTAGCAGGGAGTGGTAAAACTAAGCATTCAAGATGTGATAAAGGTGCTTGTTATGTACCCTTTGGCTTGGCTGTGGACCATATTCATCTGGGTTAAATGCATCATAATGTGAATCATACTTCTGCCCGATTTCATAACGCAAGATATTGAATGCCTGCAACACGGTGATATCCACTCAGACTAACATAGAAATGAACCTGTAAAGAAAGGTTAAGTATTTTTAAATTTTAAAAGCAAGGGGACAGAATATCAAATATTTGATTAGCTAAGAATCATTAACTGCAAAGGTCAAATCATGCTTGTAAGAAAATGTGTGATATTTTCTACCATCATACATCCCACGGATCAGAGATGCCAGACAGCACTCCAAGTAACTCATATAGGAGGGGAAAAAGTGACAGTAGCAGTATCAGATTTCACATGCATTTGGTAGCATTACAAAAGCATTGGACTTCCTTTTAGACCATCAAAGTAAATATTTATTGAATATATGTATCTACCAAAAATATGGCCACTCATTTTTCTCCAGTTTTCCGTTTTCAAACTAAAACACTGTAGGAAGACTAGAATAAAAGTCTATAATAATCACGTCAAGTTGCAGGTTCTAGAATCAGGGTCCATAACTTCTTTTCTGGAAAAAAAATTAGATGCAAATAAATTGCTTATAGCCCTATACCATTTCTGAAATGCAATAATAAGCACGGTGCCATGGAAAAAGGGCCTAATTGGGTTGGTCAATGAAGTCATCAGAATGAAAGGTAGAAAAGAGACTAGCTAAAACAGGCAGTCTCTCAGAGGTAAAAGGCTGAATTGGTAGATGATGTTATTAAAAGCATGTCTTTTCAGTCAGTTTTTCATTTTTTACAGGTATTTTTAAATTTTAGCATTCTGAGTAGATAAGTGACCAGAAAAAAAGTCTCTCAGAGGTAAGTTGTGATATCATTACAGGGTTCTTCTTGTAGATCTTTCAGCTTTTCTCATAAGTATCCTTAACCTTGTTGCCAATTATTTTAACCATTAGCTGCTAGTGATGACCATCTAAATTGCAGCAGTTCCTTTTCTTTCTTGAACATTTACCAACATTCTCGATTTATTAGTCATTAGAACCTCACAAGCATGATTCCAAAAACTTGCAAGTGTAGCCCATAAACCACTATAATTTAAATAAAGGCCAGAGATCCATGAAAAAAGCAAATATTTAGAAACTCTCTGGACAGAGGTGCTTCACTTAGTTCAACAAAAAAATACTCAAGAGTAAAAAAGCAAGTCAGAGATCCATCAGTTGTTACAGTCTGGAACCTTAGCTTATATAATGTTATAAAGCATTTGCAACTGTTAATTGAGTCACATTTGAATGTAAGTTATTAGCTTTAGATTTACTGAAAGAAAGAGAAAGAAGTAAACACCCAGATACAAAAGTAGCATTACTACCTGTCACAACAGTTATTATCGCAAACCTCTGAATTCCAGTCCCGGATACAAGCCATACAAAAACAAAGGACATTTTAACAGCAAGAAAATACCTCTCCATGTGATTGTGGGATCATTGTAGCCTTTGCAATTTTCCGCTCAATGAAGTCCAAGGTTCCAGTTTTATCTTCTGAACCACCAATAAATGTGCCTGAACTGTTGCCGTGAGTTTTAAAGTCAAACAGATGAGAAAAGCCCATTGATCTAAAGTGTTGTGAGAGAAAAAAAAGTATATTGCACAGAAAAAAGTAATGAAAGTGAAATGGCTTGCCTTGTTCTAGTTCCTTTAGTACTCTCAGTAGTTTCTCCCTTTCGCAAAGCTAAAGTAGATGGTTTCAATTTAGATTTTGCCATTTTAATGATGCTTTCACATTGTTCAGGAGTCGCAAAGTTCGGGAAATAAAGTGCTCTTGGTTTCCAACTTAAAACCTGAAACCATACAGCATAACATGATCCACGAACCAACTCAGAATCACATAATTCAAAACCTTCTTATAATAGCACAAAGCAATTGCAACCGATTAATTCCATCTGCCACAAAAAAATAAAAATTCGATCTATTACAAGATCGAGGCAGCAAAAAACATCGGCTTATTACAAAATTGAAACTCGGCTTCGCCTTTTGATGCATCGACTTTTGTTCTATTGCCTGCTCTCAACAACATCCACAAGGGACCAGATATCTTTCCAAGTTTCAAATTTCCCATTTTCATCTCTGTTTGCCATCATTTCACTTTATAATAATAAATTAAATTCCTTTTTAAGTTTCTCAAGCAAAAAATTTCGAAATTGAATAAACAAACTATGATCCAATCAATATTAAAGCAAATCTTTCTCGCATCAAATTATATTAACCTAGCTTAATTTTAAAGCAGCTCCCCAACAAATCTCCAATCTATCACTAACCCAGAACATTTTTTCTATAACCTCAAATTATCAGACCTTGATTACCTGAAAAGGGATGGATTCAATAAAAGCTTCGCCAGTATCCCCATGCGGCATCGCGTCATGATCCACTTCCGCTACTTCAAGCATTCTTAACCTTGGTTTAATGACCGGGACATCCTGCAAAACCATAATTAAACACGTAATCACCCTCTAATCAGAGTAATTGATTGAAACACACGACCAGTGCATGCATAGAGGGAGAGAGAGAGATACAAACGTGGGAGATAAAAGTGGAGCTGTATAGACCCCCAAGAAAGAACAAAGAGCAAAGAAGTATTGCAGCTGGTAACCCTAGCTTTCTTTTTGATCTTTTCGTTTTGATTTTCATTTATGATTCCTTTTTTATTTTTGGGTGTGGATCGTGGATCTTGAAAAGCAGAACTGAGAGTTTCGGGTTGATTGTGTGTGTGTTTTTACTTCCGTTGATCTGAAGAGCAAAGCGCGTTAATGGCGGGAGAGGAGAGGAGGGTTTTTTATTCTTCGCTGTGACATCACGGGGCAGACATAAGTGCGGTTACTGGAGGACATAAAAAAAATTAAGTAACACAGCGGGGCAAGTCTAACGTTTTCGGGGGGGAAAAAGTACAGATAAAGTTCCATGAATTTGATTTGCCGGTTAATAATCCAACTTGTGGAGTTATGGCCCACGACCACGTTACCATAGTGGTCATGAAAGTAACTTCTTGTCTTTGAATGTGTTTTTTTTACTTTATTTGTTTTTTTTTATAGTTTTGATGTTCTAATTATATTAAAAATTAAAAAAAATATTGATATATTTTTAATTTAAAAATATTTTTTTAAAAGCACTCATACTTTATTTTAAAAAAAAGTGATTTTTTCTCATCTTTTCTTCTCTTCGTAATCTTTTCTTCTCTCCTATCACTCTTTTGTTTTGTCTATGGATCTATAACCTAAGTTTACGCGGTCACGTGTTAGCTATTTATTGTCCTCGTTCATTTTAATTTTTGTTTTCTACATAATGATTTGAAGGTTGTTTATATCTATATAAAAAAGACATGTCAATGGGAAACTCTTGATCATCAATTGATAGAACTACTTATTTCACCAATGTCAAATATTGTTTTTTAGAAGATTTTTGTAGTTAAGAAAATTTAAAGTGAAAATAAAAAAAATGCACATATATAATCATATAAATCAAGAACTATGTGTTAATAAATGAAAAAAATCATAAACAATAACTAGGAATAAAATTTGATTGAATATTAAAATAATAGAAAAGGAAACCTATTAAATTGATTGAATAAAATAAAAGAGAAAAAATATATTATACAAGTTTGCACATATTAGAAATATTATATGAAAATAAATATTTTTTATTTAAAAAAATAAAGTTTATCTATATAAAAGATAAAAAAAAATTTATAGATGAATCAGAAAAATCTCTTTAAATATTACATACATACGAAATAACTAAAACATAATTGTCATTTAAAAGAAAATATATAAATAAAATAAAAGAGAGAAATGGTATTGATTTAAATATAAATAAAAATAATTTTGAAAAAAAATATGAAAAAGAATTAAATTAAAAAAAATAGAAAAAAAATAGAGAGAAAGGGTCAGGAATTGTTGAGCCTGGAAGACAAGCCAACCCGCCTGACCTATTTTATTAGGGTCCATGCGCTTGGGCTCTTATTTTTTTTATTGCATTAGGGGCGGACGGCATTATTTAAAAAAAACGTAAACCAGATGATGCATCATCTAATTTTGCCTAGATTTAGTGGCCGGAATATCAGAGCTAAAGGTTTTTAATGAGAAACCCATTTATGACCCAAAACAGTTAAAAACACCTTATGAACTTTTTTTATTATTATTATTAATGTGGGTATCCGGGTCAGCTTGCACGCACCTCGACTAATCTCATGGGCCCTGAAGTTAACGACCATGTAAGTCTTCAGTGGCTTTGAGGTTTGTGGGACTCGAACCGATGACCACTAGGGAGCAAATCTAGAACCTGATCAGTTGAGCTACACCTCTCAAGGTCCTTTATGAACTTTGATAAATCTATACATGGCCTCAAAAAAGTCATCCAAAAACTCGAAACCAAATATCTTTCAGAGCTCATATCTATTTTTTTATTCACTTTCAATGTTAAAAAAGCACCTTATGAACCCCCCATCAAATGGAATTAGTTGACACAAAGATCAACCGTTTTAGTGGTCAGAATTGGTTTTTCTCTTTACCGTCAAAATCTAGAGACCTCCTTTTCTCCTCTCTTAGACCAGGGACTAACAAATAAAAAATAAATCAAATTTTAAATCAAATTGAATTGAAAAAATATCGAGGGACCAAATATGTATAATTTTTAAAGTGTGGGACTCAATTAAAATTTTGTGTGAGTTTTGAAACCATCACCCATTTAAGGCGTCTTTTCTTCTTCGGTCACCTGTCTTTTAATTTTGTTCTTAGTCAGTGAATTTGATTTAATTTCCCTTCAATTTGGCCTAAAAAGGATTCAATTGAGAAAAAAAATTGAGGACCATAGTGAAAATAAAATCCAAATAGTAGATCCATAGTAAAATACGAGAGAATGAACAATGATGTGTACACAAAAAAAAACTCACACACTTTAAAACTCACACACTTTATTGTTTTATATAATTTTATAGTGTGTTTTATCCTTCATAAATTTACAATGATTTCAACTTTACAATGATTTCAACTCATTTTCCTAGTTTGGATATTGTATTATGATATAAAAGACGAGACAATTGAACACAAACATGTTTAGTTGAAGAGAAATGAATATAGAAAGATATAAAAATATAAAATAAATTTATCTCCATAATAATTTTAAAATAAATTTATGTATTTCATAAACAGGAAATATAGAGGTGACATATCTTCATAGATAATATTTATTATTTTTAATCCATAAAATATCCTTATAAAAAAATTTAATTCCAAAATTATCTAACCAAAAAACATGAAGATAAAAGTAATTATTATTATAGCTTTGAAAACCATTCCAAAGTAAGGCTCAAGTCACGAGCCAAAAAAGTTAACCAGGTTGATAGGAAAAACCCTTAAAAGGTCTAAACGACATTGTTTTGACCCAAATAAATAATTAAAAAAAGACAATGGATTTTTGATCGAGTCAACCCTTCATATAGTTTTTTTTTTTAACTCGAACCAGTTCAGGCACTAAGTCGGTTGGGTTATAGGTCGACTTGCTGGGCTGGTTCGGGTTTATAAATAGGATTATTATATTATTATTAATTTTAACACTCAATATAAACTAGAGTTAAAAAACAACTATCTAATTATTTTTTAAAACATGTAAGTTTGATAATAATACATATTAAAAGTAAAATATTTTTTTATATTTTATTTTATCTTGTCTACCATGAACCAAACAAGATATAGAGACACTCATGTTATCTTATATATCACTACTAAGTACTAAACATAATTATGCCTTCATTTCTTAGAGCCTATTTGTTTTTGCATTTAAAAAATGTTTTTGAAAAAAATGATTTTTTTATTTTTTTACTTTGTTTCAAATTATTTTTTTGTATTTTCATATTATTTTGATGTGCTGATGTCCAAAATAATTTTTTTTGTAAAAAAATTAGTTCAATATATTTTCAATGAATAAATATTTTGAAAAGTAACCGCTACTATATTAGAAAGCTGACTCTTATTATGTTTTGTCTCTTATATTATCACTATTTTCATTTTTTTTCCTTGAAGTTAGTAACTAGACTTTACTTTTTTATGTTCAAGATTGTGATTTTAAAAATTTTGATTTTTTTAAAAAATAATTTTTTATGTGTTTTTGAATTATTTTGATTTATTGATATGAAAAATTAATTTTTTTAAATAAAAAAAATATTATTTTCATGTATTTTTAAATAAAAAATTATTTGAAATTTTTTTTTTATCATTGTCTCTCAAATACGGTTTGGAAGCTAAAAAGAAAAGAAAAAGAAAAAGAAAAACAAAGGATTCTGCCTCGCAAGTTTGTAGACATTGCATGATGTTTGTATATGTGAGCTCAGAAATCATACGGAGTTCCTAACCTCTTCTCCTACGTTTTGTACAAATCTGTCATGTGTAGATTCGATTATTATTCAATTGCCAAAAGTTAACTTTGTTTATATATGCATTTTTTTATTATAATTTTCCATCTTTCATGTTAGACCGTATAAATGTAATGTTATATATACGAGGAGTCTGTTTGAGATTGTAGTAGCAATGACGACATAGTTTTGAAACCCGGTCCGGCCCGGGATTGAAATCGGGTCGGGTTGAAGAAAAAATAGAATAAGGAGAAACCAGGTGCGACCCGGTGACCCGGCAAAACCTGGTTGCAACCCGTTGATTTTTTTTTACTAAAACGACATCGTTTTGATTAAAAAAAGAATTGACCCGGTCAAAACCCAGAACTTGGACTGGCCGGGTCTGAAAACTATGAGTGACGGTTCAAAGTGTTTTTCGCTTAGAAATACATGAAAATGAGGTTTTTTATTTTTTAAAAATTATTTTTGACATTAAACATCAAAACAATCTAAAAACATAAAAAAATAATTCATTTTAAACAAAGAAAAAATCAAAATTTTTGAGAATCCCAAATTATAATGGTAATAGAAAATTTTTAATTTTCTATGTTAAATGTAATGTAATGTTAGAAAATTTTTAATTTTCTATGTTCGTCTTTGTAAGGTGGATTTTTGTTGAAGAGCCGCATGGTTTTTTTCATGATGAATTTTTATTAAATAAATTATAATGGTAATAGAAAAAAATATTTTACATTTATCAAACAAAGTTCATCAGAGAAATCCTAGAAAAAAAAAACCAAATAAATCATTATATATATTAGAGTGCGGAGTTCCATCGAGGATACCCCACCCCCACACCCAAACAAACCAATATTCACCTCTAGAGTGGAGACCCGCCTTCTTTTAAATAAATGATGGTAAATCTAGGTATAGTTATACCACACTCTTTGCTCTGGATTTTAATATAATAAAATCATTCATCATTAGAAATAATAAAATTTATTATGTAGGTAGGCATGCGCAAAACTTCTTCTTTTATAAGATATAAACCTTTAGAAAATCAGATGCGACATTTGCTTTCTTGCATTAATATATATATATATATATATATTCTGAGAAAAAAAATCATAAAAGTAATAAAAAAAATATTAATAAAACAAGGAAATAAAATAAAGAGATAGAATTTTACTCAAAAAAAAATCCGTCACAAATCAGCTCAAAACTATCATCAAATAAAAACTTTCGTAATAAAGGACTCATAAATTCACCATTGATATTGAGAGATATAAAGATTTGTAGGTTTAGATCTAAAACCTTAATTTTGAATTTAAATTGACTTGTTGGTTAAAATATTTTTTATAGATTATATTTGTGTTTGAAAGTTTAGGGTGTAAAAAATATAGAATTATTTTGTTTTATTTATTCAGAGTAGAATATTATTTTTATTTTCTTTCAGTTTAGTCTATATATAATCTATTTGTATTTAGTTTAAAGCTATTCATTTAGATTATTGTGATTACATTATGCAGTATTAATAAAACTCTAACCTCCTCCTCTCTTATTTTTGTAGTTCAACCTATTTTCTTAGAATGTTTAACATGGTATCAGAGCAAGATTTCATGAAACGAGGATTAATCTCAAACACAAACTTTCACGGATCCAATTTTGAGAAGATATTTGTTCAATTTCTGCAATCTAGTATTTTGTTTTCCTTTCTTTTACGTTCTGGTTTTCTCTGTTTATTGATTATGGCTACTAAAAAAGATGATTTGCTTCAGTCTGTTAGTGTGAGGTTGGATTGAAAGAATTGTTCATACTGGAGTTATGTGACGATGAATTTTATTAAGGGTTAAAAGATGTGGAGATATATTAGTGGAACTCTTGTGAAACCTAGGAATACTGATGAGAGTTATGCTGCTTTGATAGATATCTGGGAAGCAACAATGCAAAGATTATTACTTGAATTAACAATTTTGTTGAGCATTTCATAGATACACAGTTAGCGAAGTATGAGACAACAAATGAGGTTTGAGATCATTTACAAAGGTTATTCACGCAATCAATTTTTACAGAGCAGTATCAATTAGAGAATGACATATGAGCTCTTCACTAGAAAAATATGAGTATTCAGGAGTTGTATTCTGCTATGACAAATTTTTAGGATTAATTGGCATGTGGTGCCTAATTTGCTTTTAAAGATCAGCAATGATTGATACAGTTTTTAATGACACTTTATAGTGATTTTGAAGGACTTAAAAGTTTAATTTTGCATCGTTCTCCACTGTCTTATGTTGACTAAATTGTTAGTGAGTTATTGGCTAAAGAAATACATCTTCAATCTTATTCTGAAATGAGAGTTCTTTCTACTTTTAATCATCTTGTGCTAACAATACATTCTAAGTCATTCTTTAATAATTAGAATAAGTCTTACACAAGGGTTGCCTTTGACGAGTGTAATTTTTGTAAACAAAAAGGTCATTGGAAGGCTCAGTGTCCCATATTGAGACAATAGAATCACGCTTAGAAGCCTGATAACAAGTTGCAATCTAGTACTCACGGACCACCTCAGGGTTACAAACCATCACACCACAATACTGCAGTAATAGTTTCATCAAGTCCTTTCAGCGATTCCAGAACTCTAAATGAGCAATTTCAGAATTTTCTCTCTTTACAGCCACAAGCTATGCCCGTTTATTCTTTCGTAGGTTAGTTGTCTCATAGTTTTTCAGGTATGTCACATTCTAAATGTATCTTAGATTCTGATGCTTCACATCATATGTTTCTAGATTCTTTATCTTTTGTTTATGCATCCCCTTCGCCTTTTATTCCTATCATGACTGCTGATGTCACTCTTATACCCTTAGTAGGTGTTGGTTCTATTGTCACACCTCACTTATCTCCCTCTAATGTTTATTTTATTCTGAAACTCACATTGAATCTTGCTTTTGTTGGTCAGTTATGTGATTTTGGTGATTATTTAGTTATCGTTTCATCTTCTTTTTTTTGTATAGGATCTAGAATCTCAAAAGCTGATTGGGATAGGTCGTAAGAAGAAGGGACTATATATTTTGGATGAGTTAAAAATATAAGTTACTGCTGCTGCTGCTGCTACTAATGTTGATTTGTCTTCTTTTTATTTGAGTCCTTCTTCTTCTAGTTTTAATTTATGGCATTCTCGCCTAGGTGATGTTTCTTCTTCTCGTTTGAGATTTTTGGCATCAACAATAGCTTTAGAAAATTTACAAACTTGTGATATTTTTTTTATTATAGTTGATGTAAACTAGTAAGATTTTCCGCTTTACCTTTTAATCAAAGTATTCTTGTTTCTTCTTCTTCATTTGATTTGATTCATTTTGATGTATGGGGATCTTCTCTTATTTTCATAAAAGAAGGGTCTCGATATTATATTTCTTTTATTGATAATCATATTCATTATTTTTTGTTTATTTAATAAAACATCATTTTGAATTCTTTGAGATATATACAACATTTTGAACTCTTGTCAAAACTCAATTTTATTGTTATCAAATGATTTAGTTGTGATTTGGGTGGGGAATACACCTCTAATAAATTTTATCTTTATATGTTGATGACATGATTATTACTGGTAATGACATTAATGATATTTTAGTTTTGAAGACAGAGTTAGCTAGATAGTTTGAAATGAAGGATTTGGGTTCTCTATGATATTTTTTGGGTATTGAGGTAGCCTATTCACTTAGAGGTTATCTTATTTCTCAATCGAAATATGTTGTAAATATTTTTGAGCAGGTTAAACTTACTGATAATAAGACTGTAGATACTTTCATTAAGGTTAACACAAAGTATTCTTCTTCTGATAATTTACCTTTGTTAGGTTCTACTTTATACCATATTATTGTTGGTAGCTTGATATATCTCACTATTACTCGTCCAGATATTGTATATATTGTTCATATTGTTAGTAAGTTTGTGTTTTGGATGGTTTTAATATATTAATAGTAAAAATCAATTTAATTTTTTTAATATATTAATTTTTTTTTTAAAAAAAACAACCATCATCTAAAAATAACCACTACCTTACAATCATTTCCTATTTATTCGACAGCTCTTTGATGCATTCTATTTCTGGCCCAAGACTATATGCCACTTATACTTCAAATTATAAAACCTGGAACAAACCACAACTCACTAATCACCACTCTTCACAAAAATCCATATATTCCAAGTTGCTAAAATAAGATTTTGGAATTATCAATTATATCACAATCCCACCCACCCACCCACCGGCCCATTCGATACCCATTTCTTTAAGCAATTCATTAACGACGGTGATTTTAGGACCACAGATTTGTACGATGCACCCATATCGTTTTTCTCAAATGGAAAAAAACGTTTCTGGTTACCGTGCACTCTTGCTTTCTGAATGTTGTATTTTTATTTGCGACTCTTCACCACCAGATGTACAAAAGAACTTATTCCTTTATGGATATTGACAGGACACCACTTAGATTATAGGTACTTGTGTTTCCATGCCTGGATTCCGTCGTTTTCGATTTTTCATAACATTACTATTATATAAAGGACCTTAGACCTCCAAAGCTTTAATTTGCCCTAGCAGCTCTACGTGCATCCACCTGGTTATAATAAGCTCTTGTACTTGTGTCATCAGTCATATGGCTAGGGCTGTGCTTTCAAATGCAAAGATGCTAGTGCTTAGGTGATGCTATTGACTTCTTATTAATTACTTTTGACAGAATATTGGAGACCTGGAGTTATCAAGAGTTTCGTTGAATGCATGATATTCATCAGTATTGTTTTGCTAACGAGCATTAACTCTCTTGCGCGCACTTCAAGTGATTTGCATTTAATTTCATTTGTTTCGGCATCTACTTACTACGTTCGTGGGTGCACTTGTTTTGTGCTTCCTTCTTCTTCCCTGATATTGACTTTGAGGTATATATGACAGCTCGTGCAGGGAAACGTCTAGGCCACTCCAGTGCCATTTTAGCAGTCCTCCAGCAGTACAGCAGCCAGAAAAGTCAGGGAACTCAGTCCAATGTAGCAAGATGGGGGATTGGGTACCTCATCCTCGCACAGGAATTTATTTTCCAAAAGGCCATGAGTGGGTGATGGATGATGTACCAGAGAATGCAGCTTCATTCAGTCAGACTTATTGGCTGAGGAATGTTGATGGTGTTGAGAAACCAGGCCCTGATACACCACATGACCATTACTTGGCCACCAATCTGTATCCAGTTTAGTCAAGAAGATATAACGAGTGCCGCTGTGGCCCTGAAAGTTATACACTAAGATATATCCTCCTAGTGTTGAACGCTATATATGAATGGAATAACACAAATCCAAGAAATTACGCATGCAGCCCTTTTCTTTTTCCCGAATGGCTTCTTAATTTGCTGTTTCAGCTCTGCAATATTCATATTAATTAAGAGATATATACATGCAGCTTACTTCATGATTACCCCCAAGGCTATAACTGATCACAAGGAAAAGAAATCCTTGATTAATACCATCGATCATGCTAAATGAATTAGAATTAGTTATGGTTAATTGAAGGAAGTGAATATTCTGCTGTCTTTCAAACGAGGTAACCTACCAGCATAAACTTATTGGTCGGTGTGCGAATACGAATTAATTTAGTGGGTATCAACTGCCTATGAAAATGAAAGTGAAGGAGGATGGTTATGGCAGGGCCTAGCAAGGAACTTATTCTTCGATCGAGGCAAGGCAGCCCGGTCTCAAATTCCTCGTTTCCAAACCCCATACCGTACGTGTCTCAAATCGAAATCCTTCAAAATTTTATTAGTTTCTCTCAATCTTTTCTTGGTTTAACCCTCTGGTGAATTATCGTTGGGAGATTGGCAGGTTCACATGCATCGTAAGATTTGCAAATCTATTGGAAAACTCAACAATTATATGGAAGCATGTTCTCAAAAAGTTCATAAGAGAGCTAAAATTTGAAAGGAAAAACACGATTCTTTTAATGAAAAATGCATTTTTTGAAAAAATTAGTTTTTTTTTATATATATTTTGAATTTAAAGAGTTAAAAATGAGTCCGACAATAATAATAAAAAAACAATTACATCCAAATGAAGTTAAAAGTGAGAGGTTGAGTATTAAGAGTGTAAGATAATAGTTGATTAGCGTTGTTTTATAAAGTATATTTTACTTGAAAATATATTAAAATACTTTTTTATAATTTATTTTTCATATTAATATATCAAACGATTTAAAAATATAAAAAAATAATTTAATTAAAAAAAATTATCTTTTTTAAATATTATTTTTAAAACACAAAAATAAAGGATCTTAGCCTTACTGTATCTCATACCTTCACCTAGTTTATCAATCACCCTCTATGTTTCCACTTTACACCAATCGTTGTCAAAAACGGTTTTCACACGTCTTCGCAGGGACTGTCGGTTAAAATTCAAGGCCTTCGGTTTGGGATTTCAAATGAGAGCTGAAACATAAGAGGGTGGTTGATGAAAAAGAAATTAGTTTGAGGGGTTAAAAGATAAACCTGGTACAATCATGGGGGCTGGGGGCAAATTAAGGTTTACCAGTGTTCCACGAAGAAACCACAATAGTCAGAGTCAGAAGTTTGACTCACCGTTCATCACGGGAAAATTTCTTGACGGGCATTTTCCTTTCCATCTTTATCACTGCATTTTCTTTTCATTTTCCGTTTTTGTTCTGTTATAAATCAAGCACTAACTACGAATCTGACCCCAGACTATGATGCATACTTTTATCCAGTCCTTAAACTTTGTAATATTTGGATTTTTACACCCAACAACACTATATAATTTCGCTGATATGTGAATGCCAGGCACGTGATATGTTTTCACAGCTGAATTGTTTTTTTAGGAATAGAGATCTAAATTCACTACACGTAAACAAATTACTTGAGTGAAGTATAGAACAAATTATTTTTTAAAAAAATTATTTTTTAATATAATTTTAGATTGTTTTGAAGTACTAATTGTTAAATAAATTAAAAAATATTATTTTAATAAATTTTTAAATAAAAAATATTTTAAAAAATAATTATTGATGTAATGCCAAACAAGTAAGTCCTTTTGTGGTAGTAGTATCCTATGTGCTTGAATTATTATTATTTTAAATTTTTCTTTGTTTTTTTGTTTTAAAAATATTTTTTAAAAAATTTAAATCTTTTATTTATTTGTTTTTTAAATTAATTATTTTTAGTGTTTTCAAATGTTTCAATGTACTAATATTAAAAATAAAATTTAAAAACTAAAAAAAATATTATTTCAAAACCAAATTTTTTTTTTAAAAAAAAAACAATTAACACGGGCTCTGGAAATTAGAATTGTATAAAACCAAACGCGAGGACAAGCTGGCATTTGTGAAGCCTGCATGGCTCGATGCTAAATTGCAAACAAATTACAGTTTGGGACCTGAATTGAGATCTCTACCATACTCAAGGGATTGTTTCTAATCCAGTCCCAAAATTCTATTACCAAAACCATTTTCTTAATTTTTTTGTGATAAAACTCCATTGTCGTTTGATCTCCTGCTCGGCACCAAGCAACGGTCCCTTCTTCCATCCCTTTCACTCACTACCAAATATTAATTCTGCATTTCTACGAACCCTTCCCATCTCTTCATAATCCCTCTCCTATTTTGAACTCCTGTTTCTTCTTTGAAACCTCACTGACACTTCACCTTACTTTTTATCTCCGATTTTTCTTTTTCTTTTTTATGCTGCCGTTTTAGTGGCAAAAATAAATAAAGAAACCGGATCGTGAGTTTCGTGGTCGTGGTGCATGACGAGCGCTTCGGAGTTATTTTATCAAAGAAGGTCCCGTGTGAGCCGAGCCAATTCCGATCTAGGGCTCGAGCCTTCTCTCTCTGACCGTAGTTTTTACCATAATTACAATCGCCGCCATCACCATAATCATAATCATAACCATCGTCATGATTTGGACGGCTGCGATCCTCTCCGCAGACCCCCCCACGTGCGGACCCCCTGCCACCGGCTGTCATCCCCATCTGTAAGCAACTGAATATTTTTTGGAATTTTAGAGTTCAAGAAACGGGAGCTTAAGTTATTTAATTACTTGACTGGTAACTTATAATTCTAATATTTCTCAAGCACTAGTAAATACACCAACATAAAAAGCTGCAAATTTTGTTAAATTTGGAATGTGATTTAAGTGGGTATTAAGGTGATGTTTCTTTTATTTGTATTTTCTGAAGTCTCAAACCTGTAAATCACTGTAACTTTAAGTGCATGGTCTGGTGGTTAAGTAGTTATGTTCGTAGGACATTTTTATTGCTGTAATCAGTGTGGCAATGCCAGGATACATTCTCTTTAGCTTATTGTTGTATTGTGTCTGGCTTGCATAGGAACGTGCCTCAGCTCGACTGGATCAAGATACCGACCAGTTTGTACCAAGCAACAATCTCACCGCTGGAACTTTAAGCCGGCCAAGAGTGACGGGAAATGGGAGGCTTCCTGGAGCTGTGCTACTAGCAAGGGCAAGGCTTCTTGAAAGGTTAAGAGGAGTATCACTTTCTGTAAACAGGTGATCCAATTTACCTGTTGCATTCACTGTATAATGCACTGAGCATTGCATACATAGTGGTATTTGAACCCGCGACAAATTAGCAGCCATCGATGCTAATGATGGTAACCTCTGGCGATTGTTACATGTTGATGCCATCCCATCATGTATATGCTGTTGCCACCACGATTATTGTGGCTGCTGCTTTTGGTCCCATTTCTTGTGCCACCCACTACTACCACTACTTGATGTCTTGCTGTAACTCGGAGACACCTGTCTAATTATGTCACACGACACATACAACGTGGATCTGGGTCATATTTGGGAGAAATTATATAAATTATATCTCGATTCTTACCTAATAATTTAAACTTTGCTAATGCAAGCGTGTTAGATCATGGATTCAACTTTAGGAACTGACCTGTTTATTTTGGTTTCTGACCTGTTTATTTTGGTTTCATCCAGGCGAAGTGGCCCAGCTTCCTTTGGCATCTATAACAGGGAGTATACGCTTGGTGACGAATTGAGGGTTGTTGATGCAGGAGCCTGGGGAACTGACATTTCTACAGGGTTGTTTGCTGGAGTTTCTCCTTTCAATGACTCAACCTTTCACACCGGAAGACCTCACACCGTGCAGGAATCATGCAAGAAGAAACCGCCTGGTCTAACTCAAGATGCCCTTCAGTGTTTGCATTCAGAGGTAGTTAGCTGTTTAGGGAAGGGTATTGAAGGGGGTTCATCTCAGGTGTCGCAGGATTGTAGTATATGTCTCGAGAGTTTCAGTGAAGGAGACGAGCTTATTCGTTTGCCCTGTGACCATAGATTCCACTCTGCTTGCTTGGATCCTTGGGTCCGAACTTGTGGGGACTGCCCATATTGTAGAAGAGATATAGTTGTCTGTAATGATTGACAAAAAAAGAAAAGAAAAAAGAACATGAAGTCATTTGGAAGCAGTCTATTTCATTGTCATGAATTCGAGTTCAACTGCATTAATTTTGTTTAGTGATCTGAATAATTCCTGGTTAATAGAATGCATCGGAGTTGAATGGAAAAGATTTGAACATAATTGATGTTTTGGTTTAACGTATTGTAGTCTGAACGATAAAGATGTTCGCTTCTTTCAACTTTCTAGCATCCTTCTATGGAGCTTATAATGCCGATGAATTTAATTGGCCAAGATTTTACTAGCACCCTCTGCATTTTTTATTCTGCAGTTGCAATTTTTCGTAAGTGATTTAGCTCGGCATGTTTTTTGTTTTTCACGTTATTTCTAAAAAGATAATTACCAAATTATGGAGAGCTTATGAAGGTTCATACGAATAGCTAAACTCTTTTGTTTAACTTAGATTAATTAAGAAGACAGGTTAGTAAATTTAAAATTTATCCAATAAACTGAGTTTACCAAATAATTGTTTACCACCCGAATATTTTTATTCCAATAAAAAAAATTGATCCTATATGGAATATACGGAACATGGTACTGATTTGCTAAATCTAATTTTTAGGCTTTAAATTACGCAAAGCTAATGCCCACCTTGGTAATTTTTAGGGGTTTTTATTTGGGGGCAATTCCAGCTTCGAAGTCCTCCGTCACCAGGCGAATACTCCATATAAAGACACCTTAATGCCTGTCATCTTCAAATTGCCACTGCCACTTCAAATACCAGGCAGCACCACTCAAGTTTTGATCATTCTCGTTCGCATTGAAATGGCTTGATCTTCCTTCCTCCTTGGCCCACCAAAGATTCACCGCTGCCCCCACCCGCCATCACCATCGCAACCTCCAAAGAAACACCACTTTCTTCAAAACCACTAACAGAGTCTTCTGTGTGGTACCCTCAAATTGGCATCCCCTCCCTAACCCCCTGGAATGACGATCCAAGTACCACTCTCAAGCTCATTTGCCATCTTGGGTTAGCCTTCATCAATGGCAAACCTAATAACGATGCATTCCTTACGTCAGTTCTTTGGCTTCATGAGAAAGATTTTTTACTTTCTTGAGTCGCGTATTCTCGCAGCCCTTGCACAACATGGGTACCTGAAAGATCTTCCTGAGATCTTGTATCGAATCTTGAAGTTAGAGATGGAACGTAAAGCTTACAGCAGAGAAGGCCCTTTGTTTCAAGAATCGGGTGTGAAAAGTGAGAACCGGGGTGGTGAAACTGAGATGGATAAGGAGAAGAGGAGGGTTTTGAGGAAGGGGAAAGATATGTCTTGGGCTAGAATTGCAGATCTTTTTCACCTCGAAGTTGAAAGATATCAGTATTTGCACATCAGCATTGCAGATACTGATATCTGAGAGGTGATTTGAGTTTTCCAGCAAGGCAATTCAGTGGAGTGACAATGGTTAATGGGTATTCAAATGGTTCACTGGCAGCATTGCTGGAGAGAGGTGTGGTTCCATTGCTAGAACATTTGGTGAGATTAGTCAGTCCTGATCGTGTTATGAAATCAGCCATTTCTAGAGAGTTGAATGGTATATAATTGGTGGATAAACAAACACTCATAACAAAAAACTTGGCTTTCAGTTGTACGTCCACGATATTTTGTGCAAATCTCTTGATCAAATTCCTCTTCTCAAATAGAAAAAGCTAATTTGATGTAGCATTTGCTCACATTAGAGTTCACGACTAGAGAGAACAAATTAATGAAATCATGTTTTCTTAGAGTTTCCAATTAAATCCTTCTTGCTAAGAATATAAAGAGATAAAAAGGTCCTTGGACTTATTGCCAATGTTTCCGATGCTTTGATCCTCAGTTCAAGCCAGTAAATCGAATATGACATCAGATGCTTTGTGATTATTTGTCCTTGCGTATTTTTGAAGGAATATTTAGAGGCCACCGCTTGTTTAATTGGATGATAAGAGTGTTGAGCTTGCATTGTCGAAATAAATGACAATTCTTTGCTTATTGAAGAGATGAGCTGAAACTTTATGATCGGCTGGAAGATTCGTATAAGCCAGAGTTCGTTGTTATTCTCCAGAATTGGGGCCTTCTCAGATCATGATTTGGTTGTTAGATCAAATGGATAGGTTCTTTTGCGTTTCTATATATTACATCAGACATATGTTGTTTTGTAGCAGGTATAATCCAAGCAAATGATTTGATTAAAAGAAATTCTTCCAATCCAAAAATAAACAAAGTAGACATGAACATAGAGCGAGAGTTCGTGCATTGTCTCATGCTTAGTCCTGCCATGGTCCGAAGCATGTTTAAGAGTGATGGACCCAGCAGAGTGAACTCTTAAGAAAACAAGAAACGGAAAAGAACGTAGAAATCTGAATGCTTCAACATTTTTCCAAGCAAGCTAGCTTTTGTCTCGTATAGTTTTGGATTTTAGTGACAAGATTGAATCATTTTATGTTTCATGGCCATGGATTCAACTGCAGAATCTGGAATTTGATTTGATTTTTTGGAAGAAGAAAATACAGCGGGGTTCATTGAACAGGGTTCTTTAATTTTCGTGATGGAACGAAGGGGCAGGGAGAACTTGATTCTTAAATAACTAGTCAGAGATTATGGAATGCAAAAGGAAGTTCTTGTGCATATAGAGTTCGCAATCGATTGCAAAAGGAAGTTCTTGCTCCATTGCGCTGAAGCCCTTGAGGAATCCAAAGAGATTCAAGCTCCTGTCAAAAGGCAGGGCTTACTTATGTTGCCATGAAAGCATACAAGAAGCTAGTTATGGAACCTGATGAGAGGAAGAAATCCAAACAATACTTGAAGATTGTGGATAGGTAATGGAAGTTCAGTGCATATTATATACTAAAAGAAATTAAAGAGAGTGAGGGAAAGGCATGGAAGCCGAGATAGATAGAGAGAGAGAGAGAGTTAATGGACAATCTATTTTCTTCGTTTGAAACTTCGTTTTTTTCATATCACAGGAAGACATATATATATATATATATATATATATATATATATATATATATATATATATATATATATATATATAGAAACTAAGATATGCAACCATCTAGGTAGGTGCTGCCACACTAATAAAAGTTTGGGACTAAGAATTTTGCTTTCTCTGTGGTCTCAGGTTCGAGCCCTGTGGTTGTTCATATAATGACCACTGGAGGTTTACATGGTTGTTAACTTCAGGGCCCGTGAGATTAGTCGAGGTGCGCACAAGCTGACCCGGATACCCATGTTAAACTTAAAAAAAAAATTAAACTAAGATATGCAGCCCATGACCACATATTTTGGTCTTACACAGAGGAGCTATCGGAGAAACTTCAACATGCATCGCATGTAGCCCCACATCTTGACTTTGCATCTCATGCTATGCACTTACTTAGAAGATACGGAAAATATAATGTAGTTTTTTCAAAAATCTTACTGGAAGAGTGTCGCTTTCAACAGTAAGTATGGAACATGGACAGATGATGATGGAATGCAGCTCCCTCACCCAAGTATTCATTCTGACGAACAAGAAATCTGAAATTGAAGAGCGCTACTGGCAGAGACTTACAGAATTGTTCTCAAAGAACGAGAAGTTGAAGAGTTGTATTGCTGTATGTGATATTTCTGAAGGCGTGAGTGGCACAATTGTGGACGAATTTGGTGTCTCTATGGGCTATTAATTTATGAGGTTATCTATAACCCGTGGAGAGAAAAGATTTTCACATGCAGTGATCATCCTAAGCTCTGCAAGATCAATGTTCTTGATGGGAGATTATCATTCTACAAATGATTACAACAGCAAGAGTAGATTTTGACAGAGAAGAGCTCGGCTCCAGAGATGGAAAAGATTTTAAGCTCTGCAATTAGCAGGATGAATTGAAGAATCTAGCTGTGATGGATTGATGAGCTGATAAACTGAACAGTATGTATTAGCTCAAGAATTTTCATTTTCAAGTTCAAGTACTGAGTTTTCCATTATTCTTTTATCTCCTAGCATGGTCAATGGTTTCCCTTTTCTTTTAGCAATACTGGAAGTTAGGCATGCTCTGTTTTTCTTTTATCTGTTACGCATCATCTCTGATCATACACTTTATTTTCAAGGAATATCGAGGATGAAAACTATGTGAAAAATGAGGATAAAAACTATGTGCAGGGAAACCATGAGCAGGAAAGTTGTGTCCAAGCTCAAAATCCACTGGCTACCTGCCAAATGATTCATATTCAACATTTAACCGGTTCAGCCGGTTTTCAATTACATCCAATCTCCCTCTCCCTTTTCTTCCTGCACAGTAAATGGCAAGTCTTCAAGATGTGATCGGTAATATTGATTACCATAAGAGGGTTATCTAGTCATTAAATTTAGAGTTTATAAGAATTAATTGAAATACGTGTAAGTTGGTCCGGACACTTTACGTAGATAAATAAATAAAATAAATAAATGGCAAGTCTCCTATAAGGTTTTTGTCTATGTTATAAAGTCTGTTATTTAATTTAATTTTATCACTGAAAAAAGAAGAGACCATTACTGGTTGTTTGCATTTGCAGCACTAATCACATGGTCACTAGCAACCTGGAAGAATGTCCTGCGTGTAATTAAAGTCAGACAACACGTTAATTAGTGTTTTAATCTAGCTTTTTGACACGTATTCTACCTGAATGAGATACTTTTTATCTATAAAAAAATTATATATATTGATTTTTTTCAATGTGTTCTTATAATTTTAAAAAAAATTATGCAAATTGAAAAGATCATACGTATATATAATTAGATAAATTAAAAATTATATATGTTTATAAACAGAAAAAAAATCAATAATAATTACTAAAAATAAAATTAAAAAAATCAAGAGACATGTATAGATAAAGATATTTAACCTTACAAGACAAGATATTTACCTGATTGTGCTTCCTGAATTTGTTTATTAAAATTAATTTTTTATTGAATCAAACGATAATATAAAGAGACATACAAATTAAATTGATCGAATAAAAAAAATATTATGCAAGGCTACAGATATTAAAAATATTGAAAGTAAATATTTTTTTATTTTAAAAAATAAAATTCATCTATATAAAAGATTAAAAAAAATTATAGATGAATGAGAATAATATTTCCAAAAACTAAATACACACAACACCATTAAAAAAATCTCTATAAAAAAAGCTAAATAAAAAAAAATTCAAAGAATTGATATTAATTGAACCATAAATTTAAACATTATTTAAGAAAAAAGAAATTCAAAGAAGATATCAATTAAAAAAAATTAAAAAAAATATAGTCTGGATGTTATGGCTTAATTTGTTAAACATGTGCTTCGAGCCATAGACTCAACTAGGTTTAATAATTTTTTTCTCTTAAATTTCTATCCATCCCTTGAAAAAAGAGCCAAATAACAGTCCAGACTCTTAGGTCATTGTAAGGACAAGCCCAAGTATGTGGTGGTCCTTTAAACCCAGGCCTGCACACTTGGGCTTGATTATATTTTTTTAATTTTTTTAAAGGGGCATGCAGGTCGTCCGCCCCTACTTTTCGAGAAAAAAACACTCGCTTGCCTCATATTTCGGTCACCACTATGGTAGCTGGAAAATCAGGACAACGCCTCTTTTTATAAAAAGAAAAAAAACTTAATTTTTAAGTCATTCCAACCTCAAAAACTTTACCAATACCTTTATAACACTCAAAACTATTATGTCAACTCCAAATACCTAAAACAATTGTCCAAGAACCCAAAATCAAACAGGGTAAGTTTTGGATTTCTCAGTTTAAATCTAGTTTTTAATGCAACATTGAGGCTCCAAACAACCACTATAAAGCTTCTCTCATCTCTAAGAGCTCGTTGAAACCAATAAAATCCATTTTGGTGGCCGAAAATAAAGTGAATAGTAACTTTCTCTCTCATCACCGAAATTTGGCAACATATCTCTCTAACCAGAGATTGAAAAATAACATAAATACACTTGTGTATCTAAAGTGATTTTTAAAAATTTCAAGGGGCTAAAATGTATGAATCATGTTACTTTTAAAGATCGAGGACTTGGGCGTCTTTTTCATTTTCGTTTCTATTATTTTAATTTCATCATTAACTAAAAAACCAGAAGTAATTAGTTTTTAATAAGGATCAAATCACACAAAATAAACTTTGAGGATTAAAATAAATTAGTAAAAAATAAACAGTAAATCCATAATATTTTATGAGTGTATGAACAATACCTTGCTATAGTAAAAAAAAAAAACGCGTCTTAGGGTTCCAGATATCAATTTGGTTAGTGGTAAGTCTGGACTTTATTGTATGTGATTAATCACATCTGTCCAAAATGACATCGGATTACCTTCTTTACTCAAGCATCAAGTTATAGTAGAGATAGAATCCATATCTACCTTGTGTGGTGGGAGGAAAAAAAAAACAATTTCAAGAATAAATACAAGTTAGTAAATTAATAGTTATAGAATATCATGACACGATAGCTCACACCATGAATATATACCATGTATGTATCCCACGTATTATGATATATATATATATATATATATATATATATATATATATATATATATATATATATATATATATATATATAAGAAAAAACTAATTTAACCATACGGATAAAAAGAAGGATCGTTCCAAGAAGTTTGATGCTAACCCTAGTTTCCAACATTTCTTGGTCATGTCTAAACCTTAAATACACATAGGTCCAAAATCTAGGGTGTTTTTTTTATAATAATATCTTGGTCCTAGTCCAAAATTTCATGTCAAAAGTCAATGGAACGACCCTGTCTAATTTCCTATCGCAATTAAACAATAAATTAAACACTCACGACTTGTAGACTCCAAGAACAAAATCAAAGGGCAGCAGAAAATGTGAATAATAATGAAAAAAAAATAAAATAAAAATGTAAAGCAACAAGAAAGTAAAAAACAAAAACGAAAGGAACCGGAAGTTGCTTATGGAGAGAGACTGAGAGAGAGTTAACGCGGAGTGTACACCGAAAGCAAAAACCCAAAAAGCTTTCCCCCAGTCGTTCTTCTCCTCCTCCTCCTTCACGCGGTATATCTCTCACTGTCCCTTCTTTCCTCAAAGAAAAAAGAAACCCTACCTCCCAATATTTATTTACATAGGAACAAGAAGCCCGATAAACGAAAAGCAAAAGAGACGTCGATACAAAGTTCTAGAACCAAAGAAACCAAGAACATTCAAAGTTGCTAAAGCAGATGATGTTGAGATCGTGTTACAGACCGTTGGAGAGGTGTTTTGGTCGGGTAGCAGGTGGTGGTGGTGATGGATTGATGTGGCATGCGGATTTGAAACAACATGCTTCTGGTGATTATTCAATAGCGGTTGTCCAAGCCAATTCTAATTTAGAAGATCAAAGTCAGGTTTTTACGTCTCCGTCCGCTACTTATGTTGGTGTTTATGATGGTCATGGTGGTCCTGAAGCTTCCCGGTTTGTTAATAAACATATGTTTCCTTTCATGCATAGTGAGAATTCTCTCCCTCCCTCCGTCTTCCTGTTCAATTTTCTTTCTTAATTTTTTTTTTATTAGGATGTTCTGCTATGTTGTTTTCTTTTAGTTAGGTGTTTTCTTATTTTAATGATCATGATCATGGTGACTCTCTTAAACCATGAATTTGTTTGTGGCTTTTTGCTTTCTTTAACTTTTAGTCTAGTGGTTAAGGACTCAAGGCTGAGGTCCATGTTCCATAGAAAAGAAAATAGAGTTTTTATTTAATGAATCATGTATTAGCTTGTTCTTTATTTTGTTCTAACTTTCCTTGTGTGTGCGAGTGCGGTAGGATGTATTGATGTCTTTTCTATTCAATAGAATGAAATTCGATGTGGGAGGTTTAGGTTTGCTTTTGTGGGATTAACTGTGTTAGTGGTAGGATGATAAGATGTAGAAAACTTAAGTTTAAAACCTGCATTAAACTGCTACAGATATCTGGTTTTATTGAATTGGAGCTTCCTTATTCTCATATTCCCCCAATTGAAATAGAAACTAGAGAATATGTGATAAAAATAACAATTTTGACAGCCGATGGTGTGGACTGAAACGACCTGTAGGCAACAGACTTCTGTCTCTGTATCATTTTCTGTCTAAGATGTTATCTTTGATTGCAGAATTTGCTAAAGAGCATGGGGGGTTATCAGCTGATGTCATAAAGAAGGCTTTTAATGCAACTGAAGAGGAATTTTGCCATTTAGTGAAGCGATCATTACCTTTGAAGCCGCAGATTGCTTCAGTTGGATCATGTTGTTTGGTTGGTGCAATTTCAAATGATGTGTTATATGTTGCAAATCTCGGGGATTCTAGGGCAGTTCTTGGCCGAAGAGTTGACGAGGATAAGAAAAAAACAGTAGTGGCAGAAAGGTTATCGACTGATCACAATGTTGCTGTTGAAGAGGTGAGAAAGGAGGTTGAGGCACTTCATCCTGATGATTCACATATTGTAGTCTATACTCGTGGAGTTTGGAGAATTAAGGGCATAATCCAGGTACAGTGGCTTCTTGTTGCTAGGCTTGTTTTCTTCTTCTTGTTTTTGCTTGTTAGTTATGAGAAGTCAGCTTATTGAGCATTGTTTGTGTTGGGGAATAATACATTCATTGATTGAGGGGCGAATATGTTTCTTCCTCTCCTTTTCTTTGAATGTCTTGCCAGGTTTGTTTTGAGTTAGTTGGATAACCTTCATCTTAAAAACACCATTTGCAGTGTTTGAAATAAAGTAATTGATCTGAGGATGGATCAATTCTAAAGGTATCCAATTTTATGTTTGGTTATCTTATCTTTATCTTTTGCTTTTGCTTTATGATAGGCATCTGTCTATGGTGGAAACACTATAGTTAAAGTTGGTCAGAGGGTTAGGTTCATGCTGTTCCAGGAATCTTATTCTCTGTCTCCTGGTCTACCATTTCATGCAATCAAGTGAAACAGTATAGTCTTCCATGCATGAGATGTACATGAAAACCCCGAGGCCTAACAAGAATGCTTATGTAATTACAGGGAGTCTTGATCCTCTCTCTGTTTTTTTTTCCTTTTCCTTTTTGTTTTTTCCATTTAACTTTTCTAGACACTAGGAACATCATACTGTGATCTTCTGATTAATGAACTGAAACATTGTCTTCTGTTGTTACTCGACTCCCTGAAGTTGTGGAGCTGATCACTAACTTAACGCATGTGGTAGATGAGGGTGGAATAAACCTTTCCTGTTTCTTTTTGTCCGTTTCAGGTATCAAGATCCATTGGTGATGTGTATCTGAAGAAACCAGAGTTTAACAGGGACCCAATTTATCAGCAGTTTGGTAACCCTATTCCTTTGAAACGGCCAGTAATGACAGCAGAACCTTCCATTGTTTTTAGAAAGTTGAGGTCAGAAGACTTGTTCCTGATATTTGCTTCAGATGGTCTCTGGGAACAATTGACCGACGAAGCAGCTGTAGAGATTGTTTTCAAGAACCCTAGAGCTGTGAGTGCTGTCTTTGACTTGCATGTTTTGCGTACTTTTTGTTGCAACTCTCATCGATAGCTTCGATCTCAGTCCTAATTTATACCTCGAGAGGCAAGTTTTAGCTACAATGGGATCATTGGGAATGAAATAATTGAATTCCTTTTTCACACCACAAGCCTGGTTGAGCCCATGAAAATGCAGTAGCGCTGTTAAATCTACCCCTAGCTTCCAGACAGACCATATTTTTGTTGAACATGGACATACTTTTAGAAATAGGATATTCCAGACTTCTGAAATTTTAAGCAAATGCATTGACAAACAAACTAGATGTCATCAATGTTCAATTGTATGGAGTTATTTATGCCAGTCCAGATTTTGCTGTTTGCTTGACGATCCTATGGGCTGTTTGATACCTGCAGGGGATTGCCAAGAGATTGGTTAGAGCTGCTATTCAGGAAGCTGCAAAGAAAAGAGAGATGAGATATAATGACATTAAGAAAATTGAAAAGGGAATACGAAGGCATTTTCATGATGACATCACTGTGATTGTAATTTACCTTGATCACCAAAAAGGTTCTTCCAATGGTAGATTAAAGAACAATGCCATTGGCTGCACCAGCGCTCCAGTCGACATTTTCTCCCGTGATGCAGATCAAGCGGAGGCGGACATGCTTCAAACAATTTCTTGAACAAAGAAAAAGAAAAAACCCTCTGAAGGGTCAACACTGACGTCTTGATTTCTTCAAGGTAAATTGAGATGGGTATAGTATGCATATGGATGATGCACATAAGGAATTCAAAGTAGAAAATACATTTATGTGGATAAGGTTATCAATGGATAGCGGGTTCTGGGTATATACTCTTGCAAGTGAAGATCTAACTATACTTTCTTTCGTTCTATTACGGATTGGATAACTTCTCAGAGATTGTAGCACTGATTTTGTGCCCTTTTGTGTTCCAAATTTTAGAAAGTACAAGTCTTGATTGATTGATCCTTGTCCCATTACGAAGTTTGTTCAAGGTATTTTAACAGTTTTATGTGGTAACTTGCACTACTTAACAGGGTACAGAAGCAGTGGAATGCGTGATTAGCCGATTCCTGTTTCCTAGGATCCCTGCACTAATTAACATATATTATAACTTTTTTTAAAAAAGAAAGAAATGTATGTAGAAGAACAGATCTCATCAGCAGAAGACTCCTCTAAGCAAAGTAACAGTCAAAGTTAATGTTCTCTTTAAAGTCCTTGTAAATGAGCAATGAAACTTGATCGGCATGCATGTGCACTTCATGTACCAGCATGTGAGAGCTATCCACAATGAGCAAGCAACTCGTGTGGTGAATTTCAGTGGCCTAACATTATCGTTCGCCATTGAATTGGATTCCTTGTGGCGAGAGCTTCTCGTTGAGAGGGCGCGTGTGCCGTTGGGAAGCATTTGGCAGCCCATTTTTCTTTTTCTCCTCCCTCTTTTCTCTCTCATCTCCGTAAAATTCACGCTATTCTGCCATTAATAGAAAGTGTTTTGCCATTTTGATTTTGTTTCAAATTTTATCATCAGATCTCTATCTTTTTGCTTTTGAATTATTTTTTGAATTGATTTTATTTTCTAATTTTTTCCTTAATTATTTGTTTAGATTTAGCTCTTATATTAAATCTTATCCTTATTCTTGTTATTGCTCTTTGTTTCATATCATTTTCTTACTTGATTTTTTTTTTTATTTCATCTATTTTTTTTTATTTTTTGTTTCATATCATTTTCTTAGTTGATTTTTTTATTTCATTTATCATTTGGATTTATTTTTTTTAATTTTGATATTTATTTTTAAGATTGTTATTTATTTTGTTTTAAATTATTTTTTTAAAATATTTTTTTTTTTAATTTCATCACTCAACATTTAGTTGATTGAGATTTTAGCTTTATGATTTTTTTGAGTCTGTCTTCTATGAAGTAATCCCAACCTTTTAACTGAGGTCAAGAGTTTGGAAAATTAGTCCAAGTTAGACTTCGGTATTTTTTTAGGTTCTTTTGTTAAAATTAATTTTTTTTAATTTTATATTTTAACATTTTATTAATTGGGGGTTTGACTTCGTGATCTTTTTTATATTTTTTATGAGGTTATTCCAATTTCATGCAAAGTTATTTTTTCGTTGTTTTATTTTAATTGATTTTTTTTTTAATTTTTCCCGTCAGCATTGAGTTGATTTGAGAATTGAGTTTTAGAGTTTTATTTAATTTGGTTTTTTACGGGGTTATCCTGATCTCACAATTAAATCAAAGATTTAGCAAGCTAACTCGAATGGACTCGGGTAAGGATTTTTTGTTCTTTTTAAAAATTATTTTTTTTCAATTTTACCTTTTAATATTTTATTTACTAGGAATTGAACTTCAATTTTTTTTATTTTTTTTTATATGGGACTATCACTTTTTCGGTTTTTTTTTTTTGTTACTAGATAAAATCATGAAAATTTTTTAAGAATATTGAGAGAATATATTTTCATAATACTAGACTAGCAAGTATTTAATTTTTTAGTTAATCATTGTTATTTTTTTTATTTAACCTGGTTTACAATTTATTTATTGTCACTGTTTTTTTTTAATTATTTTATTAAATTAATCAAGCTAACCCAATTGAATCAATGAATAAATCTTGATTTTTTCTTGTTTCTTTAAAAATACTTCTGTCACGTAACCATCAAACATTGATTAGAATTTAACCTGGCCGGTGACATAGCCAACGTCAATCTACTTCATTGTTATTCATGTTACCAAGAAAGACAAGCTCTCTTTCTCTCTCTCTCTCACTCTCGCTCTCTCTGTGGGCTATAGTTACTTTTTTTCTAGTGTGCCTATGGCAAATACAATATCTATATATTAAAAAACCCGGCCCAGTCGAAATCCATTTTTTTATATATATTTTATGCTTTATGCATAGAAAAGCACAGAAGGAAAGGAAATATGGTTTTGACAACCACTCTGTTGTTGGCACTGTGGCCATTGTTTAAGCCAGCCATTACGCAAGTTTTTTGAAGTGGAAATGTATCCTACAAGATCTTGCTCCTCGTAAGGATGACTGTAAGCACTTCTCATTGATTAGACACGTCACATAATGTCCAAGATGGTCACAGTTGAACGAGTTCCACTGGGAGTAAAAGGGCGATGACAGGCACTTACGAGTTTTTCGTCGTTAACAAGGTTTCCATGATCATTCTTGAGGATAGAACAGTACAAACTACAGAGGACCACTGAAACACACTGTTGGCATTCATGTTTCTGAATTAGGTTATAACTGTGCTTCACAAAACCAACAAATGGAATTTAAACGCCACATCATCGTGACCTGTAGGCATAGCTTTTCATCAATGCAGCATTTATTTATAGTTATAATTTTTGTTAAACCTGCTATATACACACTGCACACACATCTAGCTACTTTCAGTATATATCCCAGAAGCCAGAACTTTCCGAAATCACGCATCATCAGCTAATAAATGGCCAATTAGCAGCTCTCCTGGCCAGACCGTTCACTCTTCTTTCTTTACCACATAGTTCGATGCTCAAGAACCTAACAACATTACATGGAAAATCACATCTTATCAATGAAAATTTTGTCAAAATAAATAACACCAACTCAGGGAAAGGGTAAGATAGGTGTAGGCCAAAAAATGCTTTGACAAGGAGATTCAGAACTAAGTTCAACTAACAAAAGAATACATATAATATATGTGGCCCATAAGAACAAAACAACGGCAGATATCCCAATTCCGTATTTTCAGAGGGACTATTTTCTTCTTGAGTAAATATAATAAAAAAAATGCCATCTTCCTGTATATTAAGAGCATCAAATTATTAATCACAATGACGAGAAGTTGCGGAGAAAATTTTCGTTTTCATAACCACCAAATGTTAATGACACAAAATGGTTAATATTTGATAGATGTATGCATACCTTGAAGTCAGTAACTCCGCCTTCCCCTTCTTTTCATGTCTTGTCCGGATCCATGCTCAGCCCTCCAAATGGATGTGTTCATGAGTACTTGCATATCTTCAACCTCCAAGAGACATTGGGAAGCTTTTACAAGATCATCCATATCAACCATATCTCCATGCCTAACCAAAACATGAGACAAATAAGAAGAGGATTGCCTATGACCACTTGGTTAAACGTGCTGATAACCTGCACTTTTCCTCCCTAGAAATATGTGGATCAAGCTCGTGAAGACTGCTTATGAACATGATTGCATCATCCCGATGGTTATGTTTACAGTATCCATCGACAACTGAGTTATATGTATTTTGGTTCGGTTTACAGCCATGCTTGATCATGTATCGCACAACATCAATAGCGTCCTCAAACATTGAATCAGCTGCATAACTTGCAACAAAAGTATTATAAGTGATTACATCTGGAACAAGCCCAGATTCCCTCATTTCTGAGAATATCCGTGAAGCCTCTTTCATCCTCCCATTTCGACAATATGCAAAAATTACGGTGTTGTAAGAAATTATATCTGGTTTTATTCCCTTTGCTAGGATTTCTTTCAAAACTTCTTCTGATCTCTCAAAATTCTCTGATCGGCTGTGCATATACATCAAACTATTGTAAGTTGCCAAGCTAGGAGTGAATCCACTCTCATTCATGAAGTTCAAGATCTCATTTGTTTTGGTAAACATCTGCCTCCTGCCATATATAGAAATCATGGCATTCAGAGTACTCAAGTCAGGTGAAAAACCTTTTCTCTTCAACTCCAGGAATGCAACCTCAGCTTCTACCAGTAGGTCACATTTACTATTAACTAAAACAAGGGTCTTCAAGAGTACGGCATGGGGTTCAATTACACCAGAGCATATCTCCTCCGCAAGAGCAAGCATCCGCCCAATCTCCTTGCCATTGGCATAAGCATGAAGCAAAGAACAGTATGTCAGCTCATTGGGCTTGCACCGACCATCTTTCATTTCAGCGAGTATTTTCTCTGACTGTTCCCAGAGCCCTCCTCGAGCTAATGCTGCCAAAACAGCATTATAGGTGGAAAGATCAGGTGTAATCCCAGCTTCCAGCATTCTCTTGTATATATCCATGGCTTGGTCAAATGATCCACACCGGCTGTACGCACTGATTAGGGTGTTGTAAGTGTCCCTCTCAGGTACAAAGCCAGCCCTCTTCATCTCCTTGAAAACTCCAGACACTTCTGAGTCCATCCCATTTTGCCCAAACACTGCTAAAAGGGTATTCCAAGTAACAATATCCGGAACGCAACAGGAATTTTTGATCTCCTCAAAAACCTTCATCATTTCTGCAAACTTTCCCCTGTTACCATGCATCTTAATCAAGGCATTGAAAGTACAAATATTAGGTTTGCAACCTGCTGCTCTCATTTCAGCAAAAACCCTCATTGCAGACTCGTCCTTACCAGCCCTCACAAATCCTGACAAAAGCGTAGTGTAAGTAAAAACATCCAGGTTAATCCCACCTTCAACCATCTGGTTTTTAAGCTCCACTGCTTCTTTCAACAGACCATCTCTTGCATAGGCAGATATCAAGGAATTGTAAGTCACAATGCTTGGTGAACATCCATTAACCTCCATTTCTCTTAATACCTCCATGGCCTCCTTAGTCCGCCTTGACTTCCCATAAACATCCAATAACGCATTATAAGTGACCTTGTCAGGCACAAAACCCATCGATTTCATATCCTTGAAAACCGCAGCAGCTTCTTCATGCAAAGATCCTCGTCTACAACAAGTTATAAGCGTATTATATGTATACTCATCTGGCAAAACTCCAGCATTCTTCATTCCCTCAAACAGACCTTTAATCTTATTCCAAGGCATGCCCATTTTCCCGTACACATTCAAAATCACATTATAAGTAATCAAAGTTGGTTTGCACCCTTCTTCCTCCATCTTCTTAAACACCATCACAGCTTCCCTATACCTTCCATTACTAACAAAAGCAGTGATTAAAGATGTATAAGCATAAACATCAAGTCCAAACCCATCTTTATGCAAATCATTCAACAAAGACGCTGCCACTGAAACTTTTCCTTCTTTACCAAGCATGCTAATAATCACAGCCACAGCTGAATTACTCAAAACAGATCCACAATCATTCCTATTCTTAAACCACACAAACACACTCATAGCCAGGTCACGTTTTTTATAAAACCCTAAACCCTTAATAACACCCAAAACGTCATTACTTAACCCCTCCTTGCCACCGCTACTTAAACTCAACTCTTCTTTATGGTAATCAAGTAAAAGACTCAAGATCTTATCTAATTCACTGCTTTCAAAAGATGGGTCATTTAAGGAATCAAGAACTCGCTGACCTTGAAGGGAGAGGCGATGGTGGGTCCAGGGTTTGCCACGGTTGCTGTCACGGGCCTTGCCAATTCGGGTTCGGGCTCTTGGGATGGGAAATGGGTCAGGTTGGGTTTGTGAGGTGATGGGTTTGGAAGGATCAGAGCTTTGCTTAAAAAGGAAGTCCTGCATAAGCGGTGTGCCATGCTGAGATGGTGGTGAAGTGGGCGTTGTTGGTTTTAGCTGTTGATGGTGGAGGTGAGTTTGGATAGGGAGTGAGGGTTTTGTTGGAGGTGGGTTTGAGAGGAGAAGAGGCAGAGATAGTTTCTCTGTCATTTTTAGAGTGAGAGGGGGTTGGGTGAGTTTCAAGGATTATAAGTTGGTTTTTTTCGTTGAGTTTGTGTGGTGTTTCTACTTGATGGCAAGATTTTTTTCTGCGGTCTTTTGACTGGAGGAGCATGTTGAGATACTCAAGGCGATTACCTCTCTCAATGTAGTGGAGGTTTGCAAGGTAGCAGACAAGAATATCTCTCAAAAAGCTAGCTTGCCATGTCAGCAAGAGTTGACTATCTGATTTGGAGGAGAGAAAAAATTGGCAAAGAGCAGAATCACTTTAAGAACACTTATCCTAATCTTATAAATTTGAACGAAGAAATTCTCAATTCATATCTCAACACGGGCACTCATGTTCTCGAATTTCAGAAATTTTGAAGAGTCTAAACCTAAACATCACGATGGGAATTTCTCTAATCTGTTGGGACTCGAGATTCAGAGGAAAGCATTTCACGCATTGACTCCCAAACCGAAGTTTCGAGTTCTAGTGTATCTCCAATCTTGTGCAATACACACACATACTTTTTAAAACGCGTAGGAAAAACATTATAAATTTATTATAGACACAAATTTATTGCATTATAATTAACACTGTAGACATAAACTGTTTGCACCATGGATGACACTGTAGCATTTGTGAAGGGCGTTGTCTTTGCTATGTTTAGTCAAAAATTACTACTACTTATCGCACTGTAGACAACACTGTAGCCATGGATTGTTTACACTGTGGACGACATTATAGTGACTGTGAGGGGCGTTGTCTTTGCTGTGTTTAGTCAGATTATTGTTGTGTAACAGCCTGGCCCAACTTGCCATATATTGTCTACTTTGGACCTTACCGCCCTCATGGTTTTGTTCATGGTGACGCGAGCCCATATCTGAGCCTGACGCCCCAAAACGCGTATGACAAGTTAGCAACCAGTATTTTTAATAAGGCTAGCTACCACTCCCTCACCCGCTGATGTGGGATATTACAATCCACCCCCCTTAAGGATCCTGACGACCCCGTCAGCACAACCGGACACAGCCAGTGAGGTTGGCTTTGATACCATATGTAAGGCCTGGCCCACTCCCCCTTGCAAAATATTATCCGTTATGGCTCAGCCCAACCCCGCTTCCATGCCTCACGGTTTTGTTCCTGGCAGCCCACAAGCCCCAAAACGCGTCCTAAAAGGTTAGGTACCAACTGCCTTAATATGCCCTGGCTCTGGACACTCTTCTTTCGATGTGAGATGTTACAATCCCCCCACCTTAATAACGAGTCGTCCTTGGCTCTTATACCATATGTAATAGCCCGACCCAACTTGCCATATATTGTTGGCTTTGGGCTTTACCGCCCTCACGGTTTTGTTCATGGTGACGCAAGCCCATATCTGAGCCTGACGACCTAAAACGCATATGACAAGTTGGCAACCAGCATTCTTAATAAGACCAGCTACCACTCCCTCACCCGCCGATGTGGGATATTACATGTTGGGGGTGTTGTCTTTTCTGTTTTCTATACCAAAAGCTATTATGTCTAGCATGACAGCCAAAATCAACGCTATTGGGTATTGGGTTTGGCTTGGAAGACACACCCAAATCGCTTCCAAAAGGTTCTAATAGCGTTGGGTTTTGCTGTCCAGCAGGACCCAATAGCATTGGCCTCTAACAAGACTCAATAACGTGGGGGTATTTCAGAAATTTTGAAAATGTTCTACAGTGTTTCTCTAAGCTTCCAAAAGGTTCTACAGTGTTTCTCGAATTTCAGAAATTTTGAAAAGTCTAAACCTAAACATCACGATGGGAATTTCTCTAAACTGTTGGAACTCGAGATTTAGAGGAAAGCATTCCACGCATGGACTGCCAAAGAGAAGTTTCGAGTTCAAGTGTATCTCCAATCTTGTGCAAGATACACACTCACTTTAAAATATGTGGGAAAAACACTGTAGATTTATTATAGATATAGATTCATTGCATTATAAATAACACTGTAGCCATAAACTGTTTGCAATGTGGATGACAATGTAGCGTCTGTGAGGGGCGTTTGTCTTTGCTGTGTTTAATAAAAACTTACTGCTACTTATTACACTGTGGACAACACTATAGCTATAGACTGTTTGTACTGTGGACAACACTGAGGGCTTGTGAGGGGCGTTATCTTTGTTATGTTTAGTCAAAGATTGTTGTTGGAGGTGTTGTCTTTTCTGTTTTATGTGCAAAAAGTTGTTGGGTCTAGCTTAATAGCCAAACTCAACGCTATTGGGTCTGTCTTGGAAGCCAAACCCAAATCGCTTCCAAAAGGATCCAATAACGTTGGGTCTTGCTAACCAGCAAGACCCAATAGTGTTGGCCTCCAGCAGAACTCAATAGTGTTTGGTCCAAATATTTTCAATTTTATTTGTTTTTCTCTTTAGATTTTTTTTTCCTTTTTTCCTACCGAAAGTAGGCATGGGAGTAGCAAGAAAGAGTGCCTGCTATGACTATGGCTAGAAATCAAACTCTTCCCTTTCAATTCAAGCCGGTTCATTCATTAGAAAAATAGATTCTTAACCTACTACGACTTCAGTCATGTCAACCGAATCAGATAAGCTTTTAAAGAAGGGGTAGGGGCTAATCTTTCCTTTTCTATTAGGTGGAAAGAAAAGGACGGATGAAGAAGAAGCGGCTTGGCCAACGAGAGAAGGGAGTTTTCTATGCAACTCGACCACGATGAGTCGAGTACCAAACCTTTTCTTACCATTCACTTAAAAAACTTATCTAAGCAATTGACCGAGGAGAGTGAGGGGGAAAGAAGGCATTAGATTGTGTTTTATGGTAAAGAGAAAATTTAAGTCCTGCTCCTAGCAGGACCCAAAATAGCTTTGGATTCAATTGCACAGCAGGACCCAATGACTTTAGGTCTGGCCTCAACTGGACCCATCAGCGCCGGGTCTTGCCTCAACATTACCAATCAGTGTTAGGTCTTGCTCCCAGCAGGACCCCATAGCTTTGGGTCTGGACCCATTAAAGTTTGGTCCTGCCTCCAGCAGGACCTAATAGCTTTGGGTCTGGCCTCAGCTGGACCGATCAGCGTCGGGTCCTGCCCCCAGCAGGATCCCATAGTTTTGGGTCCGGACCTATTAGAGTTGGGTCTTGTTCCTTTAAGACCTAAAATAGCTTTGGATCTGGTTGCCTAGCAGAACCCAATAGTATTGGATCCAACTCCCTACCATGACCCAATAGCATTAAGTCCGGCCTCAGCTAGACCTAATTGGGTGCTACCAATAGGACCCGACACTTTAAATTTTTTTTCTTTTCTATTATGTAATTTTTTTCATATGGTAAAGAGAAAATAAATTAATGAAAGTTTTTTTATGTTGTACAAAAATTGAGTGATGATAATTTTTTTTTTTCATTTAAGGTTTGGTTAAATTTTCTTATTAAAACATGTTTGTTTTTGCTTTAAAAATATTGAGAATTTTTTATTTTTTTCCTTAATTTAAATTAATATTTTTGATGTTTTGTATTATTTTATTGTGATGATATAAAAAATAAATTTTAATTTTTTTTCTCTTATTGATTTTTTTTTTTCATATTGTAAAGTAAAAATAAATTGATAAGAGTTTCTATATATTCTACAAAATTAGGTGATGATAATTTTTTTAATTTGAAATTGGGTTGAATTTCTTTATTAAAATATGTTTATTTTTGCATTTAAAAATAATTTTTAAAAATTTAATTTTTTTTTTCTTTACTTCAAGTTAATATTTTTTCTTTTAATTTTTTTTCTCTTATATAATTTTTTTTCATACGGTAAACAGAAAATAAATTGATAAAAAAATTATATTATATAAAAGCTAGATGACAAATGTAGTATATGCATAATTTATTTCAATAAAAAATAAAGAACTCTAAGGAGGAAATCCCGAGTCCAGAGGACTTGCAAGAGACGCTTGATAATTTGAGGTAAGTTCTTCAGCTTGTAGATAAGAGCTACCTAAATGAATAGCAGGAGCCCGTTTTACGCATGCAAAGAAAATATATAGCCAGAACCACGGCTGCTGCATCCATGATTCAACCTAAATTAAGATTCATCAACAGAAGCATAAACTGCAGACAGCAATATCATCTTGAAAATCCTACTATTTAGGGGATCCATAAGCAAAATCCTTAACAAGGCTAGTTCTATAAGCAAGTACTAAATTGAACTAAAAACAGAAATTGCCGACAGCAGCAGGCATAATTTTGGCTATTATCATCAACAAAAAAGATAGCCCTGCCACAGGAAGGAAAGATGATCCACGAAGACTGGAGTTCATCCCCTTGAACTTCATTTGAGGAAGTGAGGACTAATCAACCCAGCAATCTCAAGAAATCCGACCTGGTCTCTACCAGGAAATATCTTCTTCAACTTCTCGTCACAAATTATGTTCTTCTTGTTACTAGGGTCCTAAAAACATTGCAGCAAGTTCAGTCAGCTCCAAATTTATGATATAGTCATATATGCATGCATTATAGATGTTTTCTGCAATGGATCAGAAGCAGCTAGAAGAAGAAACACCAAGTCATGTTTTCCTTTCAACCAAATTATTCATCCGGAAGTTAACCATTATAGTGAAGGGCAACAGCTGCTTGGAAATAACATGGCAACAACCATTCCCCACGTTGGCATCATAATTTTATCACCACTGCCTGGCATTTTCACATTAGTAAAATCTAGTGACTTCCAATTCAGCCACATACATAACATGCTGCGTGTGGCTGAATCAACAAAGTACTACATCCCACATTCATGTACTATAGACTTGAAATTATTCGGAGTCATTTCTCAAACTTGACGCTATCTACAAAATCATGTCTCAACCCAAATTCATGTGATAAAATCCGTCCTTAACATGAGAGATGCCCTGTCCATACATCATTGTATTCAACAATAATGATGGCCATGTGAGTAACTCAACTCAATATGAGATAAAACCTCACTAAGATAATACTCAACTCGAGGTATAACAGCAGATAAGCCTAGTCAGCATAGAAAGAGATTTCAACAACTAGATCCAAAAACACATGACATGTAAGAGCAACAAAAACACTCAAGCAATCACGCTACGTCCCCGTCTTTTTTCAAACCAAGACACCCTATAAAAAATATAAGGCCAATCTAAACATTCAATGTATCCGAGTCTACTCGGATATAGCACACTCAACAAAACATCATGGATCCTGAAAATCATAGATGAGGCATAAAAGATAGCAAACAAACATTACCCAAAAGCCCAGAATAATTCAGCAGCCAAACAGGCAAATAGCATCATCCAAACCACAAACGAAACAAAGCACAAAACATTTTAGAACTGAAATACGGTAATCGCATAACCCACGCTTCGTTCATAGCAACCCAAAACGGAACTGGAACATTTCCCTGACACCGCCACAACCTTATCCACAAACATGACACATCTCCTGCTAATTAATTAAATAATCAACAATATAAAAACCCATGAACAAACACAACCCACATTTTACCGTCTCAACACAACCTTATCCAAACATTTAATTAAAAATCAAGCACGAAAAATAATACGAACCCAAAATTTTAAATGAAAATGCCGAATTTTAATCAAAATATACCTGAAGATTGCGCTCCTTTATATGGGCCCAGATAAGCTTGAGAACCTGGGTGCGAGAGACCTCAGGAGCACCAACAAAGTCTGCCATTTCAGGTGAGACTCGCCTCGGCTTCATTATGCCGCTGGGAGCGCGGTTTCCAGTCGACGCCGTAGCGCAGGTAACAACAGTACGCCCCATGCGCAGGTTAACAGGACGCGCAGCCAGAATCCTGAGAGAAGGAGAGGATGTATGAAATGGAGGCTTGAGAAGCGGCACCGTTTCGGTGGATAGGAAAGGAAAGCAAGTCCTTGAAGAAATTTCCATTTGAAAAAAAATAATTGGAGATGCTTAGGTTTCTGAGAGAGGAGAGGGCTTTGAGTTATCTTGATTTTTTTTTCTTGTTCTTTTTCAGCTTCTAATTTTGGTGTTTTGATAGAATATGAAGGGAGATAAGGGTCTGTGTGTGTGTGTGAGTGAGTGAGTGAGTGGGAGACAGAATTTGGCTGATCCCGCCTTATTCATGACGTAGACAGTGTTTATTTCTTACGTCGAAAAACTTTAAATTGTTTTTTAAATTAATTGTTTTTGTCTTTAAATTATTTTAAAATAATAAGGTTGAAAATGCATTTCAAAAAATATAAAAAAAATCAATTAAAATAAGAAATATTTTAAAAAACCGACCATTATTATAATTTCAAATATTCATTGCTTTATTTTGTAACTTTTTCAGGATTGTGAAAATGACTTACATACCCTCTATTAGGCAGGTACTGTAGGAAGGATCATGTGATTTTTGTTGGGTTAAGAGTGTCCAAGTGTGATGACACGACAGACATCCTCAAGAAATCTGGGCGGTAGGAGGATGGAGTTGGGCTGGGCATATAAATCCAGTTCGGCTCCTAAGAATTTGAAAAAGAAGTAAGCCCATAAATGCAAGTTGGGCTTACGTAACAGACAAGTTGACAAGAAGCTGAGGACTTTTTCTATTTTCTCTTGGGGTTTTTTTAAAGGCAAAGATAGAGATGTTGATGGACACCTCGGACCCAATATCACTGTATATCCATAAGCTTACCCAAATACAAATAACCCTAACTGACCTAATATGACTACAAGCCAAGATTTGGACTTAGAGGCTTCTTGGTGGCCCAACAGTCCCAAGACATGCGCTCATGATTCAGGCTTAGGGCCCATACCCTGGAGGCATAAACCCATGAGGTGGCCTTGGGGTTCTCCGATGGTCTATTATGTTCTCTGACCAGTGAAAGCCAACCGGGATCATGTATCGAGTCACGTTTTAGCCAAATTGATCATAATTAAAACACGCAGTACAGATTAAGTTGCTCTTGAAACACATTATTATAAAGCTAGCCTTCGATTAATTAATTAAGAGGTAGGAAGGAGGTCAATTTAAACACAAGGAAAGGAAACAAATGGGCCAACAAGAGGAGGATAGCACGTTACCATCATTCATCTAGCAGGAAATTCTCGTTAAAGTAAACTCGGCCCCTCCACACGCTCCCTTTTACTCTACTCTGGGCTACATGGACTTCGGAGCTACCATTTGTGCGAGCATGAACCGTGCCTGGCATGGCAATGTTTCAATCCAGACCAAGACATTCAAGATATGATATTCTCGCCGTGTAAAATGCGAGGAGAATTTTATGTTGTTACTCAACCGAAGCGTACTCGTAAGAAAAACTGGGGTTAATTTGCTGTCAATGGAGTTATCGAGGAGGTTGAGAGGGCAAATCCTCGACAGGCTTTGTAATGGCATTTCGATGCAAGCGGACAAGGTTTCGACGAGGGGTTGAGGAAGAAGCCATTACTTTTGGAAGAGCTAGCAATATCAACTCCCTGAGTTTTCATGGAATGCCCCGTCAGTCGCTGCTTTTTTTGTCTTGAAAATAATTAACCACCTAAATTACTGCTCTCGCAACTGTAGAATTAATCTTCACTTTTGCGTAGGACTTCTTTTCTTCTTGACGTGTAAACTAGTCGTATCTAAATTTAAAGATTCATTAAAACTCTACGTAACGTACCCCTCGCAGTCACTTAATTTTGAATTTATATATATCACCAAGAAAACAATATTGCAAACCCTAACTATTAAACCAATTGCGATCGTACCGTGTTTTTAAAATTTCTTGAATTTATTTAGTTTAAATTAATTCTCTTTATATTTTTAAATCGTTTCGATCTACTATATCAAAAATAAATTTTAAAATATAAAAAAAATATTATTTTAATATATTTTAAAACTTTACTTTAAAAACCAATTATTATTACAATACCAATCATTTGTTGAAGAAAATTACATTCCATGGCTCCATCAAACCTCCGTGTGCAGCAAGAGTGTTTTTTCTTTTTCTTGTTATCTCCAGGTAAAAAACAATGCATGCCCACGCACTACCGTGGCTACGGAATGCCAATGCTCTCCTACCATCGATCTCCAAACAAAAAAAGAAAGAATAGGGAAATGGATTGTTATAATTAAACGTTTGTTATGAAGAAAAAACTACAAACCTGCAAGGACTTGTGCGATGGTGATAGGTCAATGAAAATAGGGCCCATAATTAAGCCATTAATTAGTAATCATAATTTAGGCGAGTTCTGTGGGATCTTATGAAAATGAACTTCTTCCTTGATCATGTTACAGAAAAAAGATAATCAAACAAAAGGATTGGGATACGAGCAAGATCATCTTCCAATTTTATTTTATTTTTATATAAATTTGTATAGCACACAAAATTTAAAATAATTGACAAATTGATATAGGACTAGATTTTTTAGTGAAATAGCATAGTTTCTCATGTTGTATTTTGAAATAACGATATTTAGTAAATATTACGGGTCTGAAATACGACATGGTCAAATTATATTTATTTTAATATATTTAGATTTTTTATATCTAAATATCTGAATGTCTTTATAGTGACACAATAGCTAATACAAAGGAAACGATCTCCAGAAGCTCTTATAAACATTTAATCGTGATCCAACGGTCATATCAAAAGTTATGGTTTTTTTGAGTTGTTATTCTGGTCTGATGTGATCAAACCTTTTCTTGAGCCTAGAACTGTCCCACTACTCTATAGATGCTTTTACTAGGCCATTTCTGTAATTTATTTGGGACAAATCTATATTTAGTTATGACAGACTCACACCTGTTCAGAATCACCTGCAACTGTGTGAACAATAACTTTTGAGATTTTAATTGGCATCTAATTTTGAGTTTACAAGTTGGACAAAAATAATTTTAACTCATAAAATATATTTGGAAGAAATATTTTATAAAATTATAGTTTTTGTGTAAAATTATCGATCGGTTAATAGTTAATATAACTAGATCTAACTGGTTAACCTGTTGAATATCATTAAATCTTTTTAAAATGATGTTATTTTATGGAATTTTTATTGTTATTATGCTAATTTAAAATATATATATTTATTTTCTTCGAAACTCTTAACCAATTTGGGCGACACACGTGAACCAAGTTTAATGATCCACCTCACTCAACAGGCTTTTAGGACATACCCAAAAAAGGGCGTTGTTCTGCGAGGCCTGGTTTCAGCGACGTTGCTGGAAATCATTACAAGTTCAGCTCTCGTTATCATCAGTTTATCTGTATGATTTGCATCTCTAAGTCCACTTATAAGTGTTTATTGTTCAAATTCTTCGACAAGGTGGAAGATTTTTTTTTTTATTCTTTTCATTGTAGAGTATTATCATGTAAGTTTATATATTGATCAAAATTAATTTTTTTTTAATAACTTTGACAGCACATCTTTTATACTGACTTGATGAATTCAGAAAAAAAAAATATTAATCTTTTTTTAAAATACCATTCTCGAGATTTGAATGGAGAAATCAAATAAAGAAAACGTGCCTCTTTAAGAACCACACCAAACTCTTAACATTACAGATTGTCGAAGATTATTCTGCATTCAAGTTGATTCGAGGGCAGCTATCACGGCGAGACAGCACAGCATGGGCCACCACAAAACAGGCGGCGCACCTACATAGCATCTACAGTCGGTGGACTCTAGACAAAACTTCAGCGTAAAATATACAACTGCCAGTGCCAGTCCAGTGGCGATGCTATGATTAAGGACCAGCACATAGGAAGGAAGGCAGGGTCCGCTAATCATAGTCCTCCCTCTTTAGTAAGAAGGACTGTCATTATGCTGTGCATTATTCTTGCCTGGAGAAGTTAAGTGTTAGCTAGCTTGGCTCAATGGGGTAGAAGGGACAAGAAAAAATAAGATGGAGGTTTTGTTGCATTTTGATCTGATTAAATTTTGAAGGATCAAGAGAAGTCTTCAAAAATTTTATATGTCGCTATAAAAATATATTAATATATTTTCAAATAAAAATTTAATTTTAAAAATATTTTTCACCACATGACAGGAATTAGTTTTATGCCCAAACTCGAGCTCCGGGCTTCCTTTATTTATTTTTTTAAAATCACACACCATTATTTTTTTTTATCCCTAAAAACTTTTTTTTAAAAAAAACATAGTTTTTCCTACTAAGTTATAAAAAATAATTTGACTCATGGGAGCTAGTGAAATCTAAGCCAGGAGAATAAAGAATATTTGCCGAGCTAATTTAGTAAAATATTGATCCACTTATTAAAAAAAAAAATTCATTTATTTAAACAGCCGAAACTTTGATATTAATCTTATCACTCTCACATTTGAAATGACAGAGATTAATTAATCAGTGAGAATCTAAAATAAAGGGATATTATGTCACATTCGAGTCATCCCAGCCCTCTCCCCTTCTAAAACCAGTGATTGACAAATACATCACCGTTTTAAGGACAAAATAAAATCATTCCAACGAACAAACATATTGATGATCAAGATTTTTTTAATCATATATTAAAGGCCCACTCTACCATCCTGTCTTTCACCCTTCCCACTAAGAACCCCCCCCCCCCCCCCCCCCCCACCCCCCCAAGCTAATAAAAGCCCAAAATCATCATTAACACCAACACAAAACCAAGGCACTAAACAACAACCCAAAAAAAAACCACCGAGCTGGCCATCAACGTGTCACCTTGATCTCATATCCAAATCACATGCATGTTGGTCCCACACATCAAACTCCGCAATCAGACGCCTCAGATCTGTTTGGTACCCAATTGGGCCCACTGATCCCTCTCAAAATTCCGAACCTTCCTAGCACTCTCTATTTATCATCCTCCCTTCCATTCGCTACTTCCTCACTGGTCAGTACTCCAAGCCTATACACACAAACGAGCCCGGGGAGAGAGAGACTCGGAACTAGACAAAAATGGTGCGTAGAAACGCTGTGATCTTTCTTTCTTTGATCTGCATTGTTATTGCTGGTGTTAGTGGTCAAGCACCAGCAACATCACCAACAGCAACACCAGCACCACCTACGGCAACAACACCAACTACTTCTCCTCCACCAGCAACCTCCACTCCTCCACCAGTCTCAGCCCCACCTCCAGTCACCCAATCCCCACCTCCAGCTACACCTCCTCCGGTCTCAGCCCCACCACCAGCCTCCCCTCCTCCCGCCACACCACCCCCAGCAACACCTCCTCCCGCCACACCACCACCAGCAACACCTCCTCCCGCCACACCACCACCCGCTTCTCCTCCACCAGCTACTCCACCACCAGCAACCCCTCCTCCAGCTGTTCCTCCACCAGCTCCCTTGGCTGCTCCGCCAGCTCTTGTTCCAGCTCCAGCTCCCAGCAAGTCTAAGCTGAAGGCTCCAGCTCCATCTCCCTTGGCATCGAGTCCTCCAGCTCCACCAACCGGTGCTCCTGCTCCAAGTTTGGGTGCTGCTTCTCCTGGACCCGTAGGAACCGATTTGGTAAGTCCTTTGATCCCCTTTTATGTTCTCATTTTTTTTTTGAAATACTCATCTGTAAATTTGTTTTACCGTTTGGATTTAACAAATATGAATACTCATTTATTAAAAAGAAAAAGAAAAAGAAAACAGACCAGTCATATTAATTTATCTATGGTTTTAATATCAGATCTACCTCGCTCATCTCTTGCATTTAAATGAATATCGCGTTGTTATTTTTTTTCAAAACCTGGTTGGTGTCCTTGTAGTACGGAGTAGTTAATTTAGTTAGGAACCGGCGTAATGTAGAGAAAATATAGTATTGTTTGCTGTTGTAAGCTGGAGTATCGTTTGTGTTTTGTGCTGTCCCAAAGCGGCCTCAACGGTCTCTGGCTTTGGTTCTCTACGTCTGTTTGCTAGGGCTGTTATCCGGTGTGGATATAACTAGATTAAGCTCAAGAGTTGTGAACCAATCAGTAGTTTACAGGCCTGATTTAAAAGTCAGTGTTTGACCAGATTTGATCGGCCTTGATGTAACAACGTGGAGGAATCAACGCTATTTAATCAAAGGTAAATCTTCTCCCTTTTTAGGGAAAACTTAAAAGAGCAAGTGTCGTTGCAATAACTCAGTCGGGTGGTTTCACGTGATTGCTGACAAAATGAAATAAAAACCATAATTTAAGCCAAGGAAACGACGAGTTTTTTGAAGGGTCACTGAAGTCTCTGTGTGGACGGGGAGCACGAGACACAGAATCCCAAGGACTGCCTGCACTGTCCTTGGAGGGAGGACCACCCCTCCTCTGCTCTATTGCAGGGTTATACGTCCTAAAACATAAATTAAATTGATCTTAGTGCCTTCATTTAAGGGGGTTAGAAATTCGAGTCTCGTAAAATCTCTGGGCTCAAGATAACTGCCCCAAGGCCTGATCTGGGTTACATGTAATGGGCCTCAAATGATTTATATTTGGGCCTTGAAGTTTAGTGGGTCCAGGTTAACTGCTAAATTAGGGTTGAATATGCGAGTGTTGGTTCCCACGCTTTCTTAATTGCATTGCTAGAGGTTCCTTTCAAGCCCATAAACGTTGCGTTTTGATGTTTTAATTTGACATGTGATTTGTTGCAAAACTTGTGGTGTGGCAGAGCGGAGCGGAGAAGATGTGGTCATTGCAGAAGATGGTCGTGAGCTTGGCCCTCGGATCAGCTTTCTGGTTGCTGCTCTAGACAAGTCATCTCTTTGTCTCAGTTCTTCGTCTCCCTCCTATTATTATTATTTTTATTTCCAGCGGTCGTCTACATATATTATTTTGCTGCCATTTTAGCCCCTGCACGGTGATGAGCCGTTTAATCGCCTGTGCTGAGCTACATGTTATACATTCGGTTGGATTCTTTGGGTAGATTTTTTGAGGGAAGCTTTTGCATCGGAGGGGAGTTATTTGTATCTGGGATCGTTGGTAGTCACCTCCTTCACTCATTTAAATTTCCCTGATTAGTATTCGCCTATTCATTTATATTTCATTTCTTTCTTCTTTACTCGTACGATTCCGATATAAGCAATAGCTTCCGGCTCCTAAAACGGGTCCTTCCAAGGCCCGTCTCATTACCAATACCAAGCTCTCAAACGAACGCAAACTCTCATTTTAATAGTGTTTGGAATTGATATTAAAAATAAATTTAAAAAAATAAAAAAATATATTATTTTAATATATTTCTGAATTAAAGATAACCGTTCTTCTGCGGCACCATCCTTGAAATAAAACGTTTCGAACAGGGCTGTCAACTGCCAGCCTCTGTTAAGGTTGTGGAATCACTGCATTTGCTTCGACTCTGAAAGATCCTACCCTATCCTGCCAGTGCTTTTAAGAGTATCAACCACGAGCACCCAATAAACGACAAGGTGATAGGCTAACTACATTATTACGTTGTTATAAATATAAAAATACAGATCTAAACAAATTTGATTTCCAGTCTTGTCAATTTGGTGAAGATGACGTGTACTGGCAATACATTATTACGTTCAATTCACTTCTTCAGCATGGTTTGGAAGTACAAGACTAGCTATCAAATTAAAAGGCGAGAGGGTTTTTCATGGTTTAGAAATGCAATGTTTATTGTGTTATGAATTACTGTGGATAGATTCTCTATTTTTTTTTAAATTTGATTTTTAATTTTTCCCCTTGTAATTTAATACTAATTAAAACCAATTGATTTTAATTTTTTTTTATGAAAGAATGAGATTAAAAGATGAGGGATCGAAATGAGAAAGGCGCTAAACATAAGTAGTGTGTCATAAATTTAACAAAAGATATATTTTAGTCCTTAAACTTAAAAAATTAACGCAGATTATACAATTTTGGTGTTTCAATATTTTTTAAATTTAATTTTAGTACAAAAGATTATTTTTGTTATTTTCTAGTTCTTGGTTGACACTGAAGAAAGAAAAGTAGCTAAATTTCGACGGTAGAGAGAGAAACATGTCATTGATATCGATTTAGGCTACCAAAATAGACGATATTTGTGTTAAATGATTCTATTTGATGAGGGGAGTTTATATAGTGTGTTTTTTTACTTTTAAAGTTCATGAAAAAACATATATGAACTCGGGTTCGGTTTTTTGTTTTGGGTTAATTTTGATTTTTGGGATGATTTTTTGGGTTTTTTAAATCATGTATAGATTTATCATGATTACTAAAATGTTTTGGATCAAAATAAATTGAAAAAAAAGATCTAGAGAGAATAAACTTGAATTTATTTTTTTGATTTGATATAAAAATTCTATGTTTATAACGAGTCATGTAACTAGTCAGAATGTGTAAAATGTAGATGCTTAAAGGTTTCAATTATGAACTCCCTGTACTACAAGTTTTGTAGTTCGTTGGATAACACAGTGCATTATCGAATGGAATGTAATAGGATAAATCATTTCATGATTGATTTTTATATTATTCTTAAACTGCATGTAATTTTATAGTGTTTGTAGAGTAATTGGTGACATCTTAGTAATTATTTTTCAAATATTTTTTTAAAATAAATACAAATAAGGGAGATAAATACTACATGTAGATATTTTTATTATTTTTAGCGAGTTATTAATTTCATTCTCTATCTTCTTTGTATTTATCTTTTTTTTTTTCAAAATAATCACAGGAAATAACTAATAAAACATAACCGGTTACTCCCTGTCACCGCAAGATTTTCCTTGGGTTTTCAGATTTTCCATTCTTTTGTTCTTCTTTTTCGAAAAAAAAAAAAAACAAAGAATTTCCGAGTTGGATTTAACACTTCAGTCTTCGAACTTGAAGGAAACTGGGCCTCTGTAGCTCAAACTAAAGGGGGGAAGAAGTAAAGCTTCGGCCTTTCGGAGATAATACCGTTGGCCCGTTAAACACGATCAGCCTTCAGTGGGCTTTTCCATCCTTCATAGTCCGTGGAACCCTTCTTGATCGGATAATATGGGCCTAGCAGTGCCATGTCGCCTCTGTACCCTCTAAATGTTGATATTACTTCGGCATCAGCAGTTGTCATCAACTTTAAACGTGGATATATTAGTGTATTCAACGGTCATAAGAAATGATTTGAATAGAGTTTTTCACTGATATATCACACATGCAATTGATTTGTCTCAGCCTACTTCAACTCTTTTACAATATCGAGAAGGAAAAGATGGAGTTGAATATCTATGAAAACATATTTTTTGATGAAACTAGAACCTTGACTCGATTAAAGGAAGGACACACACATCAAGATGAGGTAAATCGTGAGAATTTCACCTTGCATGGTCTGGTTTGAGATCTCCATGTCACCTCCTCCAAACCATTTAATTAAAACATTTTAGTCCTTTTAGATTTTACTGCAGAATTCTAAACCAGACATGTTAAGCCCTTTAACTGAAGGGTTAATTCGATGGTTATTTCTCTAGCGATCAGTGCTGAACTTGAAACAGGACTGTGAGGAATAAATATCATTGCGATAAGCAACGTTTTTCATGCATTATTTTTAACAAGACCAGACAAGAAAGATGGAGTTGATCTATTCTTACAAAAGTGTGGACATAAAACCAAAACAAACAAGAACTCGAGCCCAGCATCAGGATTTTAATGCTCTCTGTTTCGATTATCGGACTGTTAAAATTAACCACAACACTCTTTATTGACGTGCAGGCAAATGCGTGGAAGCACATGTACATTCTCTTTCAAGTGTTTCCCTTCTCTCACTGACATTCGCATATGCAATGCAACCACGTACGTCCACATATAAAGAGAAACAGATGCAACTACGAGCTTGGATGCAGATTTAACCTCTCTGTATTTTCTTAACAGCAACTTCACTTGAAGCATGGGTACCAAGTCAGAGGCTCAATAAATGTTCATCTATTTTTGGGGACAGCTACTCTATCATTAATATTGAACAATCTGTTCCTTGTACTGCTCATAATCTGGTGCAATGTTTCCTTTGCCGACACTGCCTTGGTAGAATTCTTTTTTTCCCCCCAGCAAATACAAGTTTCCAGCTCTTGACATTACTATCTATGCATTTTTATCTTGATGTGCTCAAAATGTAAAGAAATCTAAGAACGTTTCCTAAAATCCTGGTGCGTATGTGGGATTTCCGCTATTAAACTAAACATACAGTGGGATTCTCAAAGTCAAATCAATTTTATTTAAGAATATTGAAGGTCATTTCCCATATGCTATGGCATTAAAAAATTAAAAAAAATACACTAGATTCCGCTCCTGTATATTTTAGAAAACAAACCAGCCCTGTACCTCATTAAAGATTTTATCCTTGTATAATCGTTCCATGAAAAATGTACACTGTCATCTTTGACTTCTAATTGAAAGATTCACGGCCTCCATGCATATGCCAGCTAATTAAGCTTAACCTGTAGTTGATCTGAGTTATGCACTTGATCCTCACCCTTCCTTGCACATGAAATGGTGGGGTTTCTTTACTTTTATTTTCCTTCAGGACTTGTTTTCTTGCAATCAAATTGCATGAAAGTGTTAGCTAGGAAGCACAGGGTGTTAAGATTTTTGAATTCGTAGTTCAAGTCAACTTCAGAATCAACAGAGCCATCTAGGAAAGCGCTAGGAAGATCATGAGCTAGCTGAATGATACCTTGAATAATTAGATACCATTTCCCCCCATAAACAAACACGGAGGCGTCTGCTCAAATTATGTGTACGACTAGTCTCTTAAACTTCAACAATCTCGATAGATCCCTACTTCCTAGACAATTAATTAAGACCAGCCTTCAACTCGTACCATCTTGACTCACTGGTAGCAGATCTCCCATTCCCATATTGAATAAGCTCATTTCCCCAAATACACACGTGTGTGTGAGTGTGAACATAGACACACGGATAACTTAAACCACGCATATTTCTAGCTACCTGCCATACTTTCCTTCTGTCAGGCAAGAAGGGAGGTTGAAGTTGTAGGCCAGCAGCTTCTATGCCAACAAACTCGTTTTAAAAGTGTCTAAATCGTTGTGTTAACCAGTTAAACAGGAAGCACGCATCAAAATTATGACATGCATAAGAGGTAGGGTTGATATGGATTGACAGTGGTTATGACAGGAGACAGCTAAGAAATTGTCATCTCCGAGAGTGACTGATTTTAGGGTTACATTCGTATTTCAAGGAAGCTCCCATAATGGCTATTGCAAGCAAGAGAACTATCGTGCTCTTCCTTCTTCCCCTCTGTAAAAACAAGTCCAAAAAGATATCCTTGTTGAACAAAGGTGAAGAAAATCGAATGGGATTTAAGAACAAGAGGTTTTAAAACTATCAGTCAAGTGCCACAGATTGCTTCCCCAAGCTTTCTGGTTAGCTTCTTTTCTTTTCTTTTTCCTGGAGAGGGATTTGCCAGATTTAATTACTAAATAAAACAAAAGGAGGTCGCAGCAAACATATGTGGTTGTTGAATCAATTAGCTGCAAAAGGAATATATACCAAATGTGAGGACGTTATGGAAGCTAAGATATCATTAATTCTCGTTTGACAGTCGCTGGCCGGTGCCCACCACAGCCTATCTGCATTATCTATCCACTGCGCAGACCCAAATTGCATAATGGCAGAATCAAGAATAAAACTCTTGAAAAATGTAACTGGGAAAATAAATAAATAAAACCACGCTTTTCTACTGTAGGTGGGTTTCTACATTTATTCAATCTCGAGACTTCCATGTAACAATATCACATGCCCTGCTTGAGTGTTTTAAATATTGTGATGCCTATATTTTTTTTTTTAAAAAAATCTAATTAAAAATGTAATAAAATAAATAAATTTTTTTATTTTTAATATTGACATATTAAAATCATAAAAGAATACTTAAAATATTAATTTAATATTTTTCAAATAAAAAAATATTTGAAAAACAATTAGGATAAAAAAAACAAACCCTTTGTATGTACTTTCGTTTTTCATCCTATAAACGACTACAAACTAAGTAAATAATAACTTAATCTCTATTTAACATTCTTTCTTTCATATTTAAGAAACAACAATAAATTGAAAAATAGCATGGACTAAATTGTAAAAAAAAAACATTTCAATTAAACATACAGGGTTTCAAGGGCTGATTAATTAATTTTATTAAAATTCAGGGACAATTAAATCAACTCGAAACTAGTGCAAGGCAAAGCCATCATCAATTAGGAACCGTCAACCTGACCACCCAAGGGCATACACCATGAAAATAAAATATTATTTTATTATTTTAATGTTTTTAATCTAATATTAAAAATAAAAAAAAATTGAAAATAAGAAATATTCTTATAAAAACACCGCCAAATTAACAGACATACACATTAAGGAACCTTCGACACTGTCTAGACCATGGAGTAAACGTAACACAAGTGGATTAAAAAACCCTGTGGGGTAAAGAAGTGAAGAGACAGTGCCTGCAAAAGGCAGGATGATAAAACAAAGAACAGCTAAGGACGAGAAAGCAAAAGAAGGGGTAGAAATCACATGGGGTTTGGAGTCCTTTTACCCCGTGCCTTGCTGTAATGATGCTCCGTGCACAGGTTTTGCCTCAAACGATGCAAACCCATATTCAACCTCTCCATGTTAGTTCCATGCCGATGCGTTTGGGTCAATGGGTTCTCTAATTTAATACACAGACAGACTTTAATGAAAAAGTTTTAGACCCCACCGAGAAGAGGGCAGTGTACAGAAAGGTGCCAGCGTCGCTGTGCTCCTGAGTTGTCCAGCACCGCCACTAGATGTTGTCAATCACTGCGAAAAGATACATGAAGATGGGGGGGGGGGGGGGGAACGAGAACAACATCCTAAACCACAGAGCATTCAGAAACGAACCAGGCGTGACTATTAAGAAAAAAAATCCAATGGTTGCAGGATTAGTAAAGATAAAAGGCTCTAAAGATTGGGGGGTGAATTAAAATGTTGAATTTCACGCAGATCCAAAAGAGGGAGATGAAGGAAAATGTGCTGATCTCAACAATAATAAGCATTAATCATTCAATATTTGATCAACAAATATCATGGTTTACATCCCTTTCAACAGCAATGGAAAAGCACTGCAAAAAACAGATGCAGAACGGTGAAGAAACTAGCTGGTCTCGTTTTACCCTGCCTGCATTCATCAGATACCGGAAACTTCCATTCCCTTCAAAACCGAGAAGACCCTTCAATAAAAACTGAGCATCCACACAAGAGTAACAAGCCCACAAACAGAAGTGAACAAACTAGACATTCGAGTTAAAACTCATGTTAGCCAGAAGCAGTTTTCCTTTCTACTGCCACCGCTGTATGCATTCAAGATAGAATTAGTAAAAATGTATAGAAGGTTAACAGTTCTGCTATTTTAAAGCTTCACCACCTTCCTCCAGACATGGAAGGTAAACTAAAACTAAACCTCCATTTGCTCTATCCCTATTTGGAAAACCGAGCTCCAACACCTTAGCTGGATCCTGCATTGAGAGTATAAAGATTCGTCCAGGCCCTAGTTTGAGCCGGTGAATGATCATGCTCTATTTACAGATTAACAGAGGCAGATCCCGAAGTCCAAAAAATGACTTGAACTCCTACTTTGTAACTTCTAATCCGTTAGTCAATTAAAGCTAGCTACCAGTATAAACAATTGTAGTAAGACAATCCTACCCCTCAATCAGACACCTCCATCTTCCATATCATGTTATCTGCACAGCTATCATCTGACTTGTCTAGGGCTGCAACTTTCGCCCGATATGCTGCTAATGCCATTGCACTCTTTCCCCTTTCATCCTGAGCTAGCTCACAAGCTTCACTAAAGGACCCTGATTTTAAATCTGCTGGAGGGATAAAACAGTCTACTGAAAGGCCGGGCACATTGAATGCAACCTCTTCAATAGTCCAAGCTTCCTCCATCTTTGTCTTGGTATGGCTCATTGCTACCTCGCCAAACCTGTAAAGAGTCACCACAGTACGACCCGAGTGGGCAATCATGATCCCTTCAACTGGCCTGTAATCATCAAGGAACGAATTGATTGTTGTTTCCCAGTAAACTGCATCTCCACCATTGGATTGGATACGGGTCAGATGTGAATCCTCCATGTGAACAAGAAGTCCAGTCTTTTGACTGAAGTAGCCAAATAAAACATGCCTTATGATCTCTGCAGGGCCTTCACTCCGGGCCTTCAGAGTCTGTGGATCAGCAAAAAGCTTTAGTATAAAGCAATCCTCACCATTTATGTTTTTCTCTCCTATGCACTTTGCATCAGCAAACATACTGGCTGTGGTTCTTGGATCAAGACCCTGAAATAGGATAAAAAAGTACACGGATGAGCAAATTAGTAACACAAAGGTAAATGTCCCAGCACAGTTTGCAGGAGGAATTAGCATAAAGAACGTCACCTGAAGTGCTCGACGCAAGGGTCTAACAGGGCCTTTAGCAGTATGTGCACCAAGCCAAGGTGTGTGCCTCCAAACAAGTTTGCCATTGCAGCCAGCATGAACCTTACTACCCCCAACCGCTAGCTCAACATACCACATATCAGGATTCATCTGCCAAAGCACAAAACCACCCGATTCCACACCTCTAGCACCATTCCGGTTCTTCACCACCCTCGTGGGTGTTTCAAACTCCGAAGCTATCATCTTAAGCTTTCCCATAGCATACGCATTTCGAATAGAGTTCTGCACCTGGTGCCCACCAGACGCTGCCATGTACTGCTGCAATATGTACTGGGCAGAGGAAGTTTCCTGCAGTAATGCAATCCCATAAAAGACAAGATATTAGCAACAACTCTTTTTTGTTTTTCAAAGAAATTATAACAATTCACACCAAGTAACAGTGCAGACAAATGGAGTCGCGCGTCCACAGTTAGCAGCAACCCATTACACACTATGGTGCAAATATCAGTTTCAACTTCATGAAAAAAGATTAAAACAAACAAACAAGTCCTTAAAATATCATATTTTTTTCAATAATTTCAGCAGAAGAACATATTGTACTCTCATGAGCACCTTTGGAGTTCAACCAGAAATTTTGTAGAGAAACATCAGATATAACATCATGAACTTTTATTTCTTTGCATTTTCCTCTGTTCTCACCAACCAAAGAAAATATTGGCGCCCCCCCACCCCAAAAAAAAAATAAAAATAAAAAGCAATTTAAAAAAGTTAACCTAGAAAAAAAAAATATTCCATGGATCTAGCAATTCACTGATACAATAATTCTCAATTCACTTAAAAAGAATGAAAAGAAAAGGAAACCCACAAAACTACTACTCTCAGTAAGCCAATGTCCAATCCCAACTCTGCTTAGTTGTTTCCACTTAAGCTTCTCCACAAAACAAACAGTCCTCAAAACTAATTACTTAAAAAAATGCAGTTTTTTCTTTGTTAAACCTTGCGGAAAAAAAAATCAAAAACCGTTTGTGCATTGCTAAAGAAAAAGAGACAGAAAGGGAGTTTACAATGGGAGTGTCTTTAATGCTAAGGTGAGGCAAAGGGTCCAAAGTGCTAACATGCACTGGAGCCAATGGTGCACCCATAACCCCAAGCAACAACCTCAGATCAGACCTCTTGTAAGCCAAACTAGTAACCGATGGAGCCCTCGTTAACTGCCCTCTCATCCACTGACCCAAACCCGACCCGACCCGTTTACGCTCACCTTCCCCTCCATCCGGATCCGGACCCTCCATTAGGGGAGATAACGCTTCCCCAACCATTGGCCTCAAACTCCCTGATCTCCCAATCACTGGTTCTGGTTGCGACGCGAAGAAGGAAGTTTCCTTGTGTTTTTTGCGGCGAAGCAGGCCCGACATTGGAGACGCGGTTCGAGCCGGGCTGTTGGAGCGGGAACGAGAAGGGGAGAGGCCACGGACAACTTCTTCTTTGAGCGCCGAGAAGAAACCTTGTTTTTTTTCCATTTTTTGTAGGGGGAAGAGATGAGATGAGAGTAGCCGCCGGTGGTGAGGAAAAGGAAAGAAAGTGAGATGTTTTTCTTCTTCTTTTTTTTTATTGGTGAGGGTTACTAGGTGGGGGAGTCTGTTGGAATAAACGAGAATTTTTCATGGGAGATGGGAGTGTTTTAGGGTGTGGGAATGGTGGAGGAGTGGGGAGGGAATAGTGGGAGAACAGTTTGGGGAGAGGGAGGGACAGTGAGCGTGTGTGTTGGGGTTTGTACCAGAGCGAGTGACAAAGCTTGTGATATATATATATATATAGAGAGAGAGAGAGGGCCGGGGGTGGGTGAGTGGTTACTGGGCAGAGGCCATATTTGGGAGGGGACTGCGTGGTTAGTGGGCTCGAAGACTTTTACTGTTTTGGTAAGAGGTCTCTTTGTGTTGAATAAAGATCCATGAAATTAAAGGACATGGATAGCACCTGTTTCTTTTATCCTTGATTTTAATACAGGTTTTATTAGGAGTCGTTTATTTAAAAATAAAAATATGTACATTAATTTTACTAGCTCTTCTATTTTTCCATGTCTTCTGGAAATAAATGGTGATAATACGATAGCATTTGTCGAATGTTTTTTTTTTTTTTTATCTCAACAATATAGCATGGCCAAGTCAGCAAACTAAAAAAAAAAAGCATCAGTAAAGCTTTGTTGCTTGTGAGGCAAAGCGCTAGCAAATAGTGTTTTGCTTTTTTAAAAAAAAATAATAATTTGAATTTTTAACATTGAAGGATGTTAAAAATTGACAAAGACAGGGATTGAAGGGATTTGGATAAGATTTAGCCTTAATAATGAGATAATAGTTCCTAGACTAGACAAAGACAAAGACAGAGGGAGAAAAAATTGAAAGAAATTGAGGAAATCATGTGGAAAAGGGTTGGCCAAGAGGGGTAGTGATTATCAGAAAACTTTTACCAGTTAAGGATCGAAACTCACTTTATCGTCATATAAGAGGTTTTAAACTTGACTACAAAAATTAGATTGATTACGATTATAAATTGATGTGTAAATTGCAAATTTTATATTAGGATTCATGAATAAAATTTAAGAAATGAGAAATTGACTTTGTTTAATGTAATTGGCATGGAAATGGATGAAAAAACACTCAAAATAATGAATTATTGAAGAAGAAAAAATCCTAGGGTTTAGAAGGGTGTTAGTGCCGGCCATAAAGGGATTAAATTAAAAAAATATTAAAAACAATGCATGAATGTTGTTTGAGTATGTCTACCTTGACATGTGTTAAATGTAAAGAATGGATGAAAACGAAAACGAAATTTTGTGTTTTGAATTTTAATGAAATGTTGGTTATCCTCTATGTTAAGAACATTTCAAAGCTTTTTGGAATTATAGAGATTTTTGTGTTATATTGAATATTTAATAAATAAAGGAATGTAGAGAAAGTAAATGCATTTTAATAAGATAATTTTGATTGTTTATATAAGAAAGTGAGAAAATTAGTTGATTAGTAGGATAAATGGCGTTATAAATCACATAGAGGAGAAACAATGGTGTTGAATGGTGAGAAAAACGAATGCAAATACTGTGTTATATGTCAAAATAAAGAGATTGAAAAACTGGATATCTTCATTATCCAACTTCTAATCGGATTTATAACTTGAAAATGACAAAAAAAAATTGGAATAAGTTCTCCATGAAAGTTGAAGTAAAGGATGATATCTTTTCAATGAAATTGACCTCATTTAAGTTAGAGTTCTAAAAATCCATATACAAATTAAAAATCAAGGGAGGGTCATACTAAATTTGGCTAAACAATTTTGATGTTACAATAAAAATAGTCTTAGATGTGTTGATGAAAAAATTGAGTTTCTTTCCTTTCAGTAAAGTTGCAGCTTGTAATTTAGCTTTCAAAAAAAACAAACTATACATGAAACTAAAATTGTAGTTTGGTTATGTTTCAAGTAATGATTCGCTTAAAGATATGAAATTATACCAAGTCATTTTAAATAAAGAATAAAATTATAGTCTATTAAGTTAAAATATGAAGTAGTCGAGGACTTGAATGGTAAATGATATTATTTCTGTTAGTACAAGAGAGACTGCAGAACTCACCCAACAGTAGAGAATTAGTTTACGCGCCCAGACTTTAGGCAGGTGCTTCACATCTTAAAACTAGAGCATTATTTAATTATGCATGTAATTCCTTTTTAAATGTATAACAATCTTATTTGATTGATGATAAATTGTTGAAGAAACTAATTACCCTGGTAAATAAGACTAGTGCCCTGATTAATGAGTGATTGAGAAACTAGTTACCCTAGTTAATGAGACTAGTGTCTGGTAAATAGGCAAATAAAGATATCGGTTTCCTGGTTAATGAGATTAATGCCTTGGTTAATGGGTAGATGAAGATATGAATTTCTTGGTTAGTGAGATTAGTGTCTTGGTTAATAGGTAGATGGAGATTTTGGTTCTATGGTAAATAGGATAATTCCTTAATTAATGGGAAATTGGAGAACTAGTCCTTATGATTATTGAGACTAGTTCCCTGGTTAATGAGTAATTAGAGAGATTCGTAATGCATAAATGAAATAAGTGACGGTTTGACAAGAGAAGATACTACATTCTTAAATCATACGAATTGTATGAATTGGGAATAATTAAATATAAAAGTAACAATAGTAAATTTTTTCGTGTCTAAACTAATTATGCTAAATATTATATAAATTTCAGGTACTTCATAGTGTTGTGACGGGTAGTGGATATTGCATTTGTAATTTTGTGAAATCAATGCATATTTTGTTATATAATATAATTTTGTAACCAAGTAGTGTATGAATCCAAAATAAGTATGGTAGATGTATCTTAATTAGTTTCTTTGAAACCATATAATTGTAATTATATAGATAAAGTTTTAGGTTCGATTAACATTAATATGAACATGTGTTTGTTTTATGTCGTAACTAAGTTAATCATAATGTTACTTATAGTATTTTGGAATAATATCATAATTGATTTGCTTGAGAAAATATGGAAGAAAAAAGAAGAAGTTGTTTTTTAGTTAATGGTAATATCTAAATATGGAAGTACCGATGATGAGAATATGTTGAAATTTTATTTAAAGGTTGTGAAAATTGATTGAGTCGATAACTTGGCATAAAAATATAAAGAAAACTCTGTTGAAATTTTGGTAGAATAAAAAAAAATCATATACTTTAAATGGTAATACTATATGTTTTTGTAAATATGATAAAATAAAATTTAGAGTTATTACAGTTGGTAATTTAGAGTTATTACAGTTGGTATGAGAACCCTGGTTTAAGTTTATGAATTAGAATGGAACTTTGACAATTGTTGAATTGTATTAGGATGGTTCTTATGAGGAAATGTACAATGACAAATTCCCCGTCAGGACAGGGACGAATTCAACATATCGACATTGTGGAGAGGTAGGGGAAGGATCCCTTAGAGGATACTGTCTCTCATATTTCACTGATATCTCATCAATCGAGATTGAATGAGGCATTTAGACTTCGTGATAATGTTGTCTCAAGACAGGTGAAAGCGTCACAGTCTGAGGGGCCAAGTTAGTAGAGACAGAGAATAGGTACCCCTATCGACAACAACAACATTTACAAGAACACCCGCACTACACATTAACCTTGCATTCATAGATTAAATAATGAGAGTAGTGATTGAGGCGATGCCCAGTACATCAGCTACGATAGTTCTAATAGCTCCAGTGGAACAAACAACACCAATAATTATGACCTTTACTGATAATATAGTTACATTGGTGCAGATTGTGTAGAGCATAAGAGAGTTAGGATGTGAACCTTATTTAAAGGAGCTAGATGTTGAGATTGCAGGTAGATAGCTTCGCACAATTGAGAATATTATGGATCAAATACAGGTATCAAAGGATTTATGAGTGAATTGTGGCATGCACCTACTATCAAATAAGACATGGTCTTGGTGAGATACAATACAATTGAGGACATGCAAGAACATGGACTAAATTTAGGATAAAGTTGAAAAGTTAGTTTTACTCGTCATATCATCGTAAAGTGAAAGAGCAGAAGTTCCTGACTTTGGTACAAGGAGACTTATTGGTGCTTGACTATGAAAGAAGGTTCCATAATCTCTTCACGTTTGCTTCGCATTATGTACCTACTAAGCAGCGCAAGATAGAAAGGTTACAAGATGGATTATGATGGGAACTAAGGCAATGACTGATTGCATTCAAGTTCGACGTAGCTAAAAGAACTTTTTGAGACAGCAAAGGCCTTAGAGGCATGTATAAGAGGGGGCCAGTAGGGCAAGTTTAGGTATGATAAAAGAAAGGATGTGGATTACACTTCGAATAAACCCTTTTTTTTTAAAAAAAAAAGAGAGACAATTTAATCAGTTTAGAAAATAGGGAAGAGTAATGGTTGGGTCTACTTAAAGTGCTGATGTGGGGTTAATTGGAGGGCAATTGAACCCAAGGGGTAGTTCTATTAAAGAATCTTCAGAGCAAAAGACAATTATCTATTCACAGTGTGTTCAGTATGGGTAAAAACATCTAATGGACTATTCTGCATCGCCAGGATAATGCTATATTTATAGAGGAGAGCATAGATGATAGGACTGCCTGTATTTAGGTCGATAGTGCTACTATTATGGGGGACCGAGACACTTTTAAAGGAATTTTCCTCGGTCGACTTAGTTTATTCAGATTTAGCAAAAACAAGTTTGGAGTCGGCAGTAATCAGTCACTATAGACATACGAGCCAGACAAGCACAATCAGGGGCTAACAACAGTAGGGGTTGACTTCAGGCTCAGACTGACAGGGCTTAGAGAACCAGAACTTAGGGCAAAGTATTCTACGTAACACAGAAAGAGACTAGGGCTACCCTCGATGTAGTGGCAGGTACATTACAATGAAATTCTCTGCCTGTGTATGTGTTTTTTTTAGGGCTACACACCTTTTTGTTCTAAATAAACTTGTGGGGAAACTAGGGAAAAATCCATGTAGGTTGTTGTTACCCATTTTTGGGCCCCACGTGCTGGAGATGATGTGTATCCCTCTTGAACCAAATGCAGGAGTTTAGCTCATGGTTGCTGGAAGATTGACAAAAGCAGAGAATAAAGAAATGTTTTTTGAACCCTATTTTAGCTGTTTTCTGCTCTCTTTATTCTCCCTCTTTGTTGCCGAAATTGTCAGGATTTTTATGCTAATTAGGAGTCTTCATAATTCTAAATTTGTTCATTCTTTATCTAGTCTTTAAGGTTGGATAAATCCCTCAGAATTTGCACTAAAAAAATTGATTCTACTGTTGTCGCAATTCTGTTGTAATACCAACTTTGTTCTAACTTAGACTTTGATTCTGATTTGATTTCGTGCAATATTCGACCTTCCCGGCTATATTCTGTCATTCATGACATGTTAAAAAATTGATTTGCACCTTTATTGGGTCCTAGGGCCCATTGTTCTGAAGTCAGATTCTTAGTCATATTAGGATGCTCGACATTGTCAGTTTCCGAATCAGATCAGGAAACCTTTTTTGACCAATTAGGTTGCGGTCGAATTCTGTTCTTGAAAATGATTTTATCTGACTTTGAACCCTTCATGAAAATTGTAGTCCTAGACGTGTAGATGAATTTGAGTTTTTAAATTGCTTGATTTCGATATCAGAAGTTTAATATATTCCCGCTTGAATGTCTAGTGAAAAATAGAGAATCTTGTCGCGAGAAGGATTCTAACCTGAGTTTGCAGGTTTGAATCGAGGAATCTGATTTAATGTTTCAAGGATTTATCATGTTAATTAAAGACCAATTTTAAACTTTTGAAAGTTAATTGGTTTCGTTGAAGGAATTGAGAACAGGGACTGGATCAGAAAACATTATAATAAAGGCGCCACCATTTGGAACTTAGCATATTAATTAGTATGTTGGAGACATCATTCATTTTGCTACTGTGCTAGGGAAACATTTCTGCTTCTTCAAATGACACCGTGCAATCCTTCATTTTTAACAAACCACTCCGCGTATAAAACAACCCTATAATAGGAATTAATTGACATGGTACTGTTCATTTGTGTTTTGAGAACAGTACCCCCAGTCTGCAATTTCTTTCCTTTTCCTGCAACCATTCCTGCTGATAAGTTTTTCTTCCCTCATCCTTGCGTCCTCTGGCTGGTTTTGTGTGCAAGTTGTCACCTCTTTTCATGCCAAATGATTAGTTACAATTCACTTTTTCCAACGTATACGGTCAAGATGAGGGAACATTAGAGTTGGTCTCCAAGTCTAAACAACTGTATAAAGAGCTGGCTTTACAAGAAAAAAAGGAAAGAATGTGTGGCGGTAACATAGATCATCAAAGTAAATATCAAGGAATCATATATGTTAGGAAAATAATTACTACAATATAAAAGACCATAGATATAGGAATTGATTGGTGCTAATTATAGAAAATAATTACTGCAATATAAAAGACCATAGATATAGGAATTGTTAGGGCTGTTTATAGAAGTTAATCTTTGCTATAATTATTGCAATATTTCTTTAAATAGCACGTGCAAAGGTTTCTATATAAGTGAACCTCCAGCCATATGTAAAGGGGGGGAGTTTTTCTTTCATCCTTTTGTTACTGTGAAAGCCTTCACTGAACGGGAAAAGAAAGAGAGAAGAAAAAGAAAAAACAGAGCAGAGGAGTAAACATAGGGGAAAAGGAAAGAAAGAAAAAAGGAAAAAAGAAGAGAGGAGGAGAAGAAACGTTTGAGATCTGCAGCACATAAAGAGGAAGCTATGCTGCTAAACATTGACAGAAACTTTTGCCTGTCAAAACTAGTGAGACCTGCAGAAACGAGGGAGATCTGCAGCATATAGAAAAGGAGCCTTGTCGCTGAACTTTGACAGAAACGATCATTTGGGTTTGTATTTCATCTTGTGCAGCCAAAACTAGTGAGACCTGCAGGTACAAGTCTCAACTTTCTCCTCATTTACCGCATATAAATCTGATTGTTTTTTTTTTTGTTTTAAAAACCTGTTTTGTCTTTTGGCTTTGCACTTTTGTTTTCTATATTTTTGACAATACAATGAATGCTTGTCTTCTGTTTCCTTCCATGGTTTTGAGTTTAGACGGTTATTTTTGTTAGAGTCTGGGGGTTCCTATTGTTTTTGTTTCTTTTTCTCTGGTTCATGAGGAACCGTGGGGGCCTGTTAGGTCTTCATTATCAGCTCACTCTTCTGTTTGGGTATTTTTCCTGCTTTATAATCTTGGATTGCATTTGAAGTAATCTTTCGGGCAGGCCCAGGGGGGACGCGTTTTCCTCTTTGCTTTTGAAGGACAACATTTGTGTGTTTTATTATTCAAGTGAATTATAATTCCCTTGAACAATGACTGAGTTTGATTTTGGGGTTTAAGTTGATAGACCAAATTTTATTTGAGGGGAGTAGCTTCGAGGGGCCATCTTTGTTTTTTTTTCTTTTCAAATTGTTCAGTTTTTTTTTCTCTTGCAAGATTTTAAGAATATATATATGTGTGTGTGTGTGTGCGCGCGCGTGCACGGTTTGTTGTCTTTAATTGTGATTAACTGTGATGCTTGGGTTTTCCAAAAAAATATAGAAATGTTTTGTTGTATGTTGCATACGGCCAATACCCTAACATATTTTCAACATTTCTTTAATAAAAAAACAAATATTTGAAGTTTCGAAAATGTGTTTTAGCATGGAGTTCTTAAACACAAAAATTATTTTCTTGCATTCTGAATAATTTATAACATGTTTGTAAAACTCCAAAAGGTGTTGGCCAATATTTCAAAAAATACAAAATCTTATTTTTAGGGAATTCTATTTTATTCACCATTTATATTTGGATAAAGAAACCCCAAAGGGATTAATATCCGAAATATTATTGGGAATAACTTGTTATTATTCACTGTTAATGTTTGGATAAAAAAAAAACCAAGTGGTTAATATCCAAAACGTATTTCTAGAAATAATAAGTCATCACATATCCTTAAAAGAAGCCTCGATTATAATTGAGGACATTTCAATTTTCGACTCAACGGTTTACGAGCCGTGAAAGTATGAAATACTAATACAAAAATAGGTTTTTAAAGCGCTTTGAATTTCCTTAGATTTCTAATTTTTTATTCCTCTTCCTTGCGATTTACAAGTCACGAACACTTGAAATACTAAGGGAAAAATGAGCTTTTAAGCACATTGAATCTCTTTAGATTTCTATCTTAGCTATCTTTTAATCCATAAGTTATAAATTTAGTTCAAATCAAACATAGATTTTAAGAGATCTGCATCGGTTCTTCTTGGCACTCTATAGACATATCTAAATGTATGATCTATATTGGCCAAGGGTTCTTGCTTTTAGACTTTAAACCCAAGTCCATTCATCATAGCAAACATATCCTAAGAAAACTGATTAGAGAACACCAACACCATAACAATTATAAGGCAAACCAAACACCAAGCAACTTACCTTAGGTAGGGCGAACTAGGGGTGCTAAAACCTTCCCTTTAGGCAACTAATCCTTTGCCTTAGAATATCTGAAAGACCAGTTAGATTTTCTAGTGACCATAAAACTAGGTGGCGACTCCTTTATTCACAAAACAAAGACCCTGACAATCGATTCCCCGCCCTGGGAAGGATCGCCGCAACATCGAGCTCTCGCGAGGGTGCGCATAGGTAAGAAAAAAAGTTTACTATAAATACTTTTTTAGGAAAAAATGTTAATATTGATCACGCGTTTAATGGAATCAGGGTTGATATAAAGATGTGTGAGATTAGAGTAGACTTGATACTCTTGGAATTACATGATTTTGATGTCATCCTTGTGATGGATTAGTTGGGTACAAATAGAGCTCAGATGGACTGTTTTGCGAAAACAATGACTCTCCAAGAACCAGATGATGAGAGAGTAATATTTAGAGGGGAAAAGCAGGTCGTATTAAATTGTGCTATATCAGTTATGATTGTTGGGAAAATGATGAAAAAAGGAGTATCTAGCGTATGTGATGGATATGGAGAAAGAAACTATTAATATAGTACTGGATTACCTCTAAAAAGGAAAGTGGAAGTCTCTATTGATGTAGTACCTGATATGTCTCCTATAACCCAGTCTCTATTGGTGGTTAATGAGATTTAGTTAATTTTTTTCATTTTTATTTTGAATCTTAGAATTATTATTTCAGAAAAAGCACTTTTTTCCAAACACATAGAGCTAATTCAAAAAATACACTAAAATCTTACCATAGAATAAATAAATAAATGTTTTGACTTACCAATATGTTATTTAAACATAGTAATTTGACATATATCAATTGATGTCTATTTGCGATAATCAAACGATAACCACACAATATTTGCTAGAATCATCAAACCCTTGCCTTGTAAAGAACTAGTAAACACGATAAAAAAAATATTCTTTAACTTTTAGCTCAATGAAAAAAAAAATTATAATACGATAAGAATCAAGATGCTAATTTAATTATAGTGTTTAGTAATGCTAATTTAATAGCTTGGAAGCAAGACTTATGTGCTGGATAATCGGTTAATCTATTTGTTATAGTAGTATGATCCATTCTCCTTAATCAAAGTGACTGGTAGCTTGTACTTGGTGTTTGGTGAGCCAAGGTGGCTAGTACCTGCTCCTTAATCAAGGTGACTGGTAACTTGTGCCTCGTAGGCTAAGGTGGCTGGTAAGTTATACCTAGTAGGCCAATGTGGCTAGGACATGTAAAATGTCTTATTTTGTAGATTTTAGGACTCTCGAATGCTTAAGTAAATATCTTTTTAGAGAGAGAAAGTGCAATGATATTTTAGAAGGATAAACTCTGAAAAAATATACGCTAGAAATATTGAGAATGAAGAGATTGTGAACCTTGACATTTGAGGGATTCATGGAGTATATATAGCCCATGAATCTTGTTCTTTTGTGGAGAAAAGAAACTGAAAATTAATTTCCTCCTGTTAGTATTTATTAGGGATAAATATCTCTTATACATAATTAACAAGGGATAAAAATCTTTTACATTTCATTGACGAGGGATAAATATCTGTTACACATCATTAATATTGATGGAAAAATGACAAGTTATTGAAAGACTTTTATACACATAGGAGTGTTGAGAGATGAGTATCATTGACTTCAACATTTTATGTTAAGGTTCACAAGAATAAACAAATGAAGTCTTGTGGTTCAATATGGGACCTAAAAAGATCATTAGTTCTTTATCCATTTGAGCTTGGCATGATACGAAGCCTATGAATTTTGGATCTAGCAGCTCGTTTGACCTTTATATATTTGGCGCTAAGCACAAAGATGTTAGATCTGATAGATTAGAGCTCAAAATATTGTATTGCCTTCTTTTAACTCTTTTTAACATAAATTTAGACAAAAATGTAATATTTAAAACATGCTATCCATCAATTAACTAACAATTACCTTTGAAATTTGTATTTTCAAGCACGGTAAGCACTAAAATGACCGCTTTATTTTTCAAAATAAAGATGATGAATATAAGGTTGCCAATGCCATCTCTAAATCACAGTAAATGCTCATTGTTGGCTCTAACCCATCACTAAATCTAAGATTTCTTTATGATAATAACTAAATCCATTTTTTTATTTATAAAAAATCTAAGATTCTTTCCAGCTACGTGAGGAAATGTTTTTTTCTCTCCAAATTCAGTGATAAATACACCAATGATTAGTATTTTTTTGGAATTACTTAATCTAAGATTTCTTTATTGATCTATGACGGAATCTAAGATCTGGACCACCGAAAAATCTCTTTATATTTTACATAATATTGTTTTGACTAATAACAACACAATCATTCTAGACTTATAATTCATTCGAACAACTATTATATATCTTAATTACTCCATTATTATAATTTATTCGAACAACTATAATTATATAATATAATATGTATATTATATAATTTACGGTACATTTATTAATTTATTGTATATTTATTAGTTTATGTGCTATTTATAATTTCATAAAGTTAAATTTGATATTATACGACTTTAGAAGGTTTAAGTTTTTAAAGTAAAACAATAAACTCACTTAAATTCTTCATATGTTTCTTGTATACACAATAGAAACATTTTAGTATTTTATTATTATTTTTAACTAATCATAAAAATCACATTATCAAAAATCATATTTTTCAGCAATTATATTTCAATATAATATTTAATAATTTATATATTCAGAGAGTGTTTAGCATTACAGCTGAAATATTATTTTTTAATTTAATTTGTTTATTTTTTATATTTTTAAATTGTTTCGATGTGCTGATGTTAAAAATACATTTTAAAAAATAAAAAAATATTGTTTTAATATAATTTTAAAATAAAAATATTTTAAAAAATAATATCTGTGAATTATAATTTTTATAACTGAAATTTTAAAAAGGAGCTTTCACGGAAATCCAGCAAAAATATAATATATATTCATTAATTAAATACTTCTAAATTTATTACAGTAAAACTGATGGGGATAAAAAAACAAATGTCACCGTAAAAAAACAAATTCGAGCCTAAACGGCCCTTGGTTACCACCATTGGGGGATGAAAAGCTGGTGCCGCAGCTGTATGGCACGCGTACATGAGAGGCGTGAGCGAGAGTTGGATAAAAAAGACGTGCATTACATATTCAAGTGGATTGCAGATACGGGATAGCGAAAGGTCTGACGCGAATAGAATGCTGTTCATCCATGCGATTTGAACGTACATATCACGACCGAATGTACCGCGTGGAAGTTATTCTCTTCGCAGGGATCGAATCATTTTTGGCTGCATATATTCTAAATTAACAACTACGTACTCGCTCAGTTAGTGGTCAAGAATTCACGTGACACCGTCATTCAGAGTCTAGAACAGGATCTGTGAATGGTAGGGGGAGAAAAAAACTGAAAAACTGAAAAAATTGAGAAATTATTATGAAAAAATTATATCGTGAAAAAGAATAAATTTAAAGTGATTAAAATTTTAAAAAAATTGACTGGTTCTAAATTGAATCTAACTGAAAAAAATTAGAAAAAAACTGAGTCAAATCAGAAAAAATCAAGCTAAATAAAAAAAACTGAGTCAAGCCGGAAAAAACCGAGTCAAATAAAAAAACCGAGCCAAACCAGTTTGAACATGTTTTTATTCTAAAAAACCAAACCAAACCAAACCAAAACCGATTGGTTTAAATTAGTTTCAGTTTTTTTAAAAAAATTCAATTTAATTATTTTCTTTTTTATAAAAATTAAACCAAATAAAAAATAATCCTCCAGTTAATTAATTGTAACCAATACGAAGGAATGCATGGTGACACGTGGATGAAAGCAAGAGATAGTAGAGATATTTACACTCGAGACGGCATTTTATATTTTGTTCCGTTATGGCTAGTGGTTGGATGTTGAAATTTTCAGCAGAGAGCAAATCACCGTTAGTTTTAGCGGCGAGCAACTGAACATTAAGGTAGTTTTTCTTAAAACAATTAATTTTTTAATATTTTTAAATTATTTTAACACAATAATATAAAAAATATTAATTTTTAAAAAATATTTTTTGAATCTCAATCTCTAACACGAACAAAAATAACAGAGATGAGAGCAGTGGTTTTCTTATCTCAATTTTTGTCATTCCACCATAATTTTTATTTTATTCACAGGGTAAATTATCACCACCCACGATAAAAGGTCTGTTCTTCTATTTTTCAGCGTGCAATCAAAGGTCTCCTTATACGACCTTTTCTTTTTCAAGAAATGACAAGTCTAAGTTTGGTTTGGACAGACAAATTATTATCTAAACACTAAAAAAATTGGAGTTTTCTTATGATATTTTACCTGCAACATTTTAATATATGCTTTTAATCATTTTATAATAAATTCATATCATGACTCGGTCGGTTAGCACTTGTGACATAAATCACGAGTTCTTAAGAGTTGGGGCGCTTTTCTTAAAAAATAAGACTGTCTGCCCTCTTCATTAAAAAAATAATAAAGCAAAGCCAGCGTGGAGGCTTGTCCTGTTGCTAAATTTTTCTCCCACCGATTCACTTATTATTTTATTTTTATATCATTCTTAAATATTATTATATTTTTTTGGATTTTAATGATTTTCTTAATTATCATATATTTAATTTGAAAATAATAAAAATAAAAATAAATTTGTCATACAAAATTGATTGAAATTAGATTTTTATTATTAAAATGTTTAAATAGATTTTAAAAATGATTTTATCATGTTAATTTTTGATAGTTTTTGTTAACTTGCTTTAACATCATAAAATATATATTTTACATAGAAATAATAATTTTAGTTAAAAATATTGCGTAAGCTAAGACAGATATAAACTTTAAAAATAAAAAGGTTGCAAGAAAATAGTTTTATTTTTTCTAACATATTGGTTGCTTTAGCTTGAAATCTCGTTGGAGAGTAATCTAGTCTCTTCCATAAACAAATGATCCACATGTAACAAAATTGACTTAAAAATATAAACTCACACCTATCATCTTTAAAATTTAATTGGATTAAAATGAAAAATTTGCTTGTTGAAAACAGAAAACAATTAATAGTTAGTTGGCATGGGTAAATACATATAGATATGAAATGTATTTAGTCAATTTAGTCAATTTAATTACTAATAAAGTATTGGTCTGATGGTTAAGGCACTGCTAAATTCATGCAAGGATGAGAATACAAGTTCAATTTTTAAAAAACATATTTATTGGGAGAGGCAGCCACGAATCTCGAACGGGACTAGTCTCACATGTAAGGATCCCCGAGTAAAAAAAAAAAAAATTAATCAAGTTCCTATGTAAATTGTATGGGGTTCCAGTATTATACAAAGTTGTAAGATGATATTTAAACTCCATCTGTTAATTTTTTTTAAAAAAACCTTTTTGGACGTTGAGTTAAAATAACAAAATTAAGAACTTTCGATATTGAATTTGATTCCTAGATGTCTAATGAACACACAGCGCCGCGCCTGCAAGGAAGGAAATCATGAAGACACGAACCATGCCAGGGGGAGGCCGCTATACACGTGGAAGGCCATGGAGGATGGACGAGGGGCGCCATTTGCCAAAGCAATCCGTAAACATAATTCGAGACTTCCTTTGACCGTTGATTGGATGCTCATTAAGACAGGCTTTGCGTGTGATTATCTGCACGTGTGGCGACTTTATAAAGCCCTTTTTGCCTTGTAAATATGTTCACTCCAGAATACAAAGGCGCCGAATAAATGCAGCATTCAAGCTGAGCATTTACCTAGTTTTGGTTAAATAAATAAAAAAACTCAGTTGATTTTGCTACGTTCTTTTAGTTTTTTTCTAATTCACATGATATTTCTCGAATCAATTATCGTAAATATTTATTTTTTTAAAAAAGTGTAAGATAAATAATTTCATCAGATCATTAGTGTTATGAGGGGAAACGTCAAGCACTGCCTCTTTTTCCGTTTGGTTACTCATTTTTTCGTATGGGGCTCATATGGCTCCACACTCAAAATAATGAGGAGAGATGACTGGTCATCCATTCTATATGAATTTTTAAATTGAATTTGTTTGAAAATATGATTGTAGTTATTTTTAAAAGTGTTTTTTATATAAAAATATATTAAAATAATTTTTTTTTTTTTAAAAAAATTAATTTTAAAATTAATGCATCAAAATAATTCAAAGAAATTATTTTTAATTTTTTTTTTTAAACACGAGTGTATCACATTTCTAAACACGATCACATAACCAAAAAAAAAATTAACAACTGCTCCTAGAACGTGGGCCTGAGATTTTGTTTTTTCCTTTTAATTCTATTATTTAATGTCAATTTTTTATTGAATTTTATCATTAAGTTTATTATTAATTAATTTTTATTTTATTATTATATAGTAAAATTTTAAAAAATAATTCAACCTAATTAAGTTAATAATCTGGATTGTAAATTTGACAGGTTGACTAAAATCAACTTAACTTATTTTTTTTCTTTTGATTTTCTTAGATCTATTCAGTATAGAAAGTCACGTTGAGATAATTCACACACAATTTAATTTAAAATTCAAGCAAAATAAAGATTTTTATCAAGATTTTTTAAGTTTGAACTATTATATCAAGTTTAATAATAATGTAAAAAATTCTCTCATAGTCTAGATATTAATTTTTTACATTCCAAATTTTTTTTTTTATCAATCACAGTGATAGTGCTAGCAATAACCTGGTAATATTTGTATCCAATACATGAAGCTATTTACTGCATATAAAAATAACTTAGAATAAGAAAAAAGTATAGTGAATGACTGCCGGTACATACAATCAGTATAGAATATTCATCCAGGCTTAAAATTTTTAATTATAGTTTTGAAATCCAACCTGACTTGAAGGGTAAATCTAGAACTTAGCCTATCCGGAGCTAGAACTTGACCAAGTAAAAAAAAAATAAGGAAAGGAAAAACCCGGTGCGACCTAGTGGGCTGACCCAGTGACCTGGTTGATCCGGTCAAAAATCCAATTACAACTCGTTGATTTATTTTTTGTTTTTACTAAAACGATATTATTTTGATTTTAAAAATAATTAATCTTAATAACCCAATTAAAACTCAGAACCTGAATAATAGATCGAAGATGTTTAAAAACAATGTTTTTAACCTTATTCTTATACACGCGCGCGCATTGGGATCAAGAAGGTTGGATTGTTACAGTGGTGCTGTGCTCAATTAGAAAATTCAACACTTAATTAACAGGATGAGACAATTAGCCATGTGAAAATGCTAAAGGTTGCCGCTTTGGAGGGCCCAAAGAGACGCGTTTATCACCTTTATTTCTTTCTTTGAGGTTGCTTACAGTTCAGAAAATCCTCCACTAGGAGTCCAGTAGCTCATCTACAAGGATCAAAAAGAAAAGAAAAGAAAAGAAAAGACTGAAGGGTTTGCCTTATCTTCTTCTTCTTCTTTTTATATATATATATATATATATATATATATATATATATATATATATATATCTCTGAGCCAGTTTATATATATTTCAACTAATTTTTTCAAACCTTAAAATTAATGTCCAAGTAAATTTTTAATAACCATAAAATTTATGACACTCAAATTTGCTTGGCTCATTTTTTTTCTATGCATTGCTCAGTTTTTGCACTAGCTATAAGAATGGCTGTCCAATCTTACGTAAGAGGGTCGAACATGTAGAATCAAATTTGCCAAGACAGAAAAAGCTTATCATGATGTAGGAATTCCTATATGAAATACCATTAACTTGTCCGCCTACGAGGGTGGAGATCATGGTACACCATGCTCATAGTTTCCTTAGACCATACTTTGAACATTGGCCATTGTTATAGTTGCATGTTCCGCCTCATTTCTATTATTAGTCTACTCTTGTCTGTTCTTTTGTGGTCTTGATGTGAATAGAAAAACAAAAAAGTAGGTTAAGAACCAAAGTAGTTTTAAAGAAAAAACGGCTAAATTATTGTTCATGGGGATCGAGGATAGGCCACCATCTACATTTGTCAATGGACTAGGGTAATGTTTTTCAAAATTCAAACCCACTTTTGCAATAGGATGCGATCCTAAACGTCAAACCTAGATGTTAATCTTTTCATAAAAAAATCCCACTACACCCTCTTTTTTCTCTCCAGCCCCACCTCTCTTTGGCTTGAAACCATTTGACTCGATACTTACGACCCAAAAAGGTGCTTTCCACTTCCATTTGTTCATGGTGATAGTAGCTAGTCTCTAGTGCCCACCAAAACATCTATGGAGGAGGGAAGATATAAATTTAACCACAGAAAAGTAGTACAGCATTTAGTATCATTTTCTAATTAATTAATTAATATACAATGCAATGTAATTTATCGTTGAATTAGCTTTTGTTTTGTGGGGCTCGATTTTTGACTAGCTTCCGGATTGGGAGATGCCCAACTTATTAGGTTTTGATTGACTATACATGAACAAACATGGCATAACATAGATGAAAATGTGCTTGTATTTAGAATAATAGGTGCTGTATCGGCAATACATGTAGCTTTGAATTCATTACTGTACATCCCCAAATCATTCATGTATACTCGTCCAATTAAGGTCTATATATATATATATATGGAATTCTCCGGTAACAATGAAAAGGGAAGGATGCATGCTGAGTCCATGACGACAACAGAATAGCTGAAAACTCATGCTTTATTTTACACAAGATATTAGGTAGCAACCCTCGCGTTGCTTCGAATTATTTAATTTTTCTATCAATTAGAAACTCACAGAAAAGTAATTTTATAAGCACGATGTTGTATGAAGGAAAAGACAAAGGCATGCATCATGTAAAGAAAACAACATTGGAATCTGTTCATATGTTTAATTGCACTAGGAAACATCTATCTTATACGAGGGGGGGAGTTGCTATAGTTATGATATTTTATTCTAAGCAGTCCGAGTGTAAAAGAAAACTAAAAGTAATTACAGGAAAATTACATTAAATAAAATATTTTTTTTGAATGACTATATATTCCTTAACACTCCCCTTTAAGTTGAATAGTGGATTTTAAGATCGCCCAACTTGCATGTCATGGTTGATTGAGAATGCTTCCTTTCCTATTTGCTTTGTAAAAATATCCGCGAATTGATCATTTGTTGAAGAAACATATTGTGTTTTAACTGAGTCATCTTGTATCTTATCATGAATAAAATGACAATTCATTTCTATATATCTAGTTCTTTTATGAAAAACAGGATTGATAACTATATGTAAAGCTATTATGTTATCACAATACAACAATGTTTGCTTCGGATGCAATATTTGCAAGTTCAATAGCAACGAGCGTAACCAAGATAATTCATAGCATGTACCTGTCATGGCTTTATATTAGGCTTTTGCTGAAGAGAGAGACATAATTTTCTACCTTTTTGTCCACTAAGAAATAAAGGCAGAACCCAAGAAGATATAATAGTATGTAGTGGATCTTCATGATGTTGGACATCCACCCCAATCTGAGTAAGAAAAAGCTCTCAAAGACAAATTATTCTGAGTAGGAAAAGATAAACCTTGTCCTAGTCTGCTTTTCAAGTAATGCATCACACGCAAAACAACTTCCATGTGTGGTTTACGTGGTGCTTGCATGAATTTGCTTAATATATGAACCAAATAGGTAATGTTTGGATGGGTAATAGTCAAGTAAATTAGATGACCAACCAATCATCTATATCGAGAAGGATTTTTAAGCAGATCACCTAATTCTGAGAGCTTCAAGTTCTGTTTTATTGGAAAATTTACCAGCTTGACACCTAGAAAACCACAGTCCTTCAAAATTTCTAAAGTATACCTTTGTTGTGAAATGACAATACTTGTTTTGGATCAAGAAACTTCGATGCCTAGAAAGTACTTTAGATTGCCCAAGTCTTTGATTCGAAAATGAGTATTCAAAAATATGATTGAGAGTTAGTATGATAGTAAAATCATTCCTGATAATAAGGATATCATCAACGTATATCAATAATATTGTAAAAGTTTTGGCCTTGCGACATGTGAATAATGAGTAGTCCGCATTAACTTGAACATAACCAGTTGCTTGAATAGCTGTAGAGAATTTGACAAACCATTATTGTGAGGCTTGCTTCAAATCATACAATGATTTGTGAAGACGACACACTAAGTTCTCCCTTTGTCGGCGAAAACCATAAGGTGGGGACATATAAATTTCCTCATGGAGATCACCATGAAGAAAAGCATTGTGAACACCAAGCAGATGAAGGGACCAATCTTGAGCAGCTGTTAAAGCTAGTAAATAACAAATAATAGTCATTTTAGTAGTGGGAGAAAAAATGTCATGATAATCAATACCATCTAATTGAGTGTAGTTTTTTGCTACCAAACAAGCTTTATAATGCTCAATGGTTCCATCGGAGTGTTGTTTTACCTTATAGACCTAATGACAACTAATTGGTTGCTTACCATGTGGAAGAGAAGTGAGGGACCAAGTGTTGTTGGCCTTCAAAGTATCCAATTAAGATTGTATTGCCTCTTGCCAATAGGAATGACGAGCTGCTTTGGCATAAGATGTTAGCACAACATCTTGATGGATAACAACGATGAATGAATAATACTGTGGTGAGTAACAATGATAAGAAACAAAATTTCCAAAGGGAAAAATGTACCTTTGTAAGATCTGGATGATAGAGATGAAAAATGGTTGGGAGATGTAATTTAGTTGCAGACATAATCACGCGAGGCAGTTGGAAGGTGATAGTAGCATTATGAACGACGTGAAGGTGATGGTGAAGGAGCATCAAGAATTCAATTTGGATGTTCAAAATATTGGTCTAGAGGTTATGTAAATTTTTTGGTCAAGAAAGTAGTGACAATATAGGGTAATACATAATTATTGTTTGTGGAGGCAAAGTGACTGGACTTATAAGGAAATTTGTTTTCTTGGAAAACAACAGCACGACTAGTGAATATTTTATGAGAATGAATGTCATCAAGCTTATAAGCTTTACGACTAATAGGATAACTGAGAAAAACACAATGTTCAGCATGAGGAACAAATTTATGAGTAGCATGTATATCGGTAGCATATGCAAGACACTTAAAAACTCGAAGATGATGGTATGGGGGTGGTTTGTTATAAAAGCATTCGAAAGGAGTTTTGTTGCCAAAAAATAGCATGGGCAAACGATTAATTAAGTGAACAACTGTAGAAACACAATCTGTCCAGAAATGTAAAAGAAGATGGGCTTGAAAATGAAGGGCTCGTGTAAACTTAAGAATATGATGATGTTTGCGCTCTATAACCTCATTTTATTAGGGGAGTATAAACACAAGAATGTTGATAAATGGTCCCTTTATGTTTTTTTTTTAAATCATATATAAAAGAGAATTCTCCTCCGTTATCGACCCTAATATTGGCTGTAGAAACATGGAATTATGTTTGGATAAATGGAAAAAAAAATCATGATTAAATTTTTTGTGTTTCATTTTTGTGATTTATAAAGAATATCCATATAAACCGAGAGTAATCATTCACTATAGTCAAAAAATAATTTGAACCACAAAAGGATGCAACTTTATAAAGGCCTTAAATATCACAATGAATTAATTCAAAAGGTCTAATAGACAAAATCAAACTAAGAAAAAATGATAGTTGATGTTGTTTTGCAAATGAAAAAACACCATAAGTATAATTAGATTGAAAAGGAAAATGTAATAAATGTTTTTCCATAAATCCTAATCTAGAGAAGGACAAATGCCCAAGATGAAAATGGTATAAAGCTATAAAATAGGAAACCTGAGGGCTGGATGAACATGAAGAAGTGGCTGTAGCTACTGATGAATGTCGTTGTTGGTTTGATGTTAAAGTAACCAAATAATAAAGAGCATCTCATTGTTTATCCAAACCAATCATCATTTCATCACTAAGTCTTGTAAAAAACACCAATAAAGAAATAAGTTACTAAGCAATTCAGATCTTTGGTAAGTCTGCTGACAGATATTAAGTCCACCTTAAAAGATGGTATTCTAAGCATATTGGTTAAAATAATAGTATAACTTAAAGGCAAAGAGCCAATGAAAGCAATGGAAACCTGTTCTCCACTTGGTATAATGATTGATGACAAAGCACCACCATTGCTATTGTTAACAAGTAAATTTAGGAAGGAAATAATGTGGTCTGTTGCACCACTATCAATAATCATCTAACGTAGCATATATGTTATTGGCTACAAACCTGCAGAGGTGGCGACAATGTTAACTTTTGGATTGACCATAGTATTGTTTGGTTGTACTGTGCTTTTCCCCTATATGATGGAAATTATTTGCTGAATTTGTAAGTCTGAAAGTCCATTTATAACTGAAGATACCTTATGTATTAGCTGACCCTTCTTAACGTTGTTGGTAGAAACCTGAAGGCCATTATTGTATTTGGATTGAGCACTGTTTGGGGAAGACCAAGAGTGATGCCTGTTATTGGATAGATGTTTAGGATATTCTGGAGCATAGCCAACAAGTTTCTCGCACATGATGATTATGATCATAATATGAACAATGTAATGGTTTACTGTTAGTAGAGATGAAATGAGAAGAAGCATCTTGTCCACGTTTAGCAACCAGGGCCACTGATTCTGTCTTATAAACAACCATTACAAAATTATCTGCTACTTTACGAGTGCTGCCTAGGCTACTTTGCTTTTGTACTTGTATAACAAAGGCATAGGCTTTAACAACGTCAAGTACCGGGTTCATCATTAGAATTTAACCTTGAATGGCATTGTATGCAGTGGTGGAGGCAGGGGGGCTAGTAGGGGCCTCGGCCTCTACAAGGAAATGTTTTTCCACATTTCCCAGCCCCTCCCTTGTAAATATTTATAATTTTAGTATAATTTTAACCTTTTTAAAATAAGTTTTTTAATTTAGCCCCCCCTAATTTTTTGTTTTGCTCCGCCACTGATTGTATGAGTCATTAAGTCCCATTAGGAACTGCATCAGCCGATGTCTATTGTGATCTTCTTTACAAGAACATATGGTATTATTATAGGATCCTAATTTATCTCATATATTTTTTTTAATTTTAAATAGTAAGCCGCAACAATCATATGATCTTGAGTAAAACAAGTAATATCTTGTTTAATCTGAAAAATATGAGGAACATCCCCTTGTGAAAAATGATCCCTAAGGTCCTCCCATACTTCTTATGATGTGGCTAGAAAAATGACACTATTTACAATATCTTGTGCCAGTGAATTAAGGATCCAAGAAAAAAATCATATCATTGCATTTTTTTCCACGAAGCATATTCATCTGGCTTGTTTGTTTTAGATGGCATGAAAATGGTTCCATATATAAAACCCAGCTTGGATTTGGCATTTAAAGAAATCATCATGGCCCTACACCATGTCGAGTAATTAATTATAGTTAAAAGAATTTGAGATGAGCACCATACCTGGATGATCTAAATGGTGCAAGAAATATGGATTATTGTTTAAGGGTTGTTGTTCCTTTATGATGATCGGCAGGAGCAGCAAAAAAAAAGAAGAAGAAGAAATGAATAGAAAGACTAGGGTATTAAACCTAGCTCTGATGCCATGTAAAGAAAACAAAATTAAAATCTACTCGTACGTTTAATTGTAGTAGGAAACATCTACTTTATACAAGGAAGTTTCTATGAACTTTCCTTGTCCCTCTAACTCCCTAGTTCTCTTTTCTCCTTGCTATATCAAATTAAGTTTAACTATAATTACTGAAATTATACCTTGTTAAGCATCCATTTAAGCATTGTTTTCGTGTGTGTAAATTGTTTTCTATTTCAATAGCAACAACTTTCATAATGAAAAAGAAAGAGAGAGATATTGTGAGTAATTGAACAACAACAACACAAATTACTTCTCATGTCGTAACTCATAACCATGAACCAAGGTTATCAAAAACAAATTTTTAACATGACATGAAAATTACAATATAAACTTAGATTGTAAAAATGGATTATAAAATTATAATTAATTTTATTTTCATACATGGTTAATACAAACAATAAGAAATTCCATCAATAAAGATGTGGTGTAATTGTTCTTTCATAATAAAATCCTACCATACAAGAACCAAGAAAAACTTCCTCGCGATCTTTTATGGTAATTGTCTCGTAACTGCATTACTGTAGTGCTTCCCTTTTCATTTAGAAGTTCTCCTTCTTTATTCCCTCTTTCCTTTGAGTTGAAAGTGGAAGTGGTTGGTAAGACTTTGCGTCCAAGAAAAAACATTGAAAACAACTATGTCTTCACAACTATGCTCTCTTGTTGACTAATACTAGTTTCGATGCTCCTTTTAAATGCATAACTATCTATAGTGTTTTAGCTTATTTGATGTCTTTGCCTTAATAAATAATGCATCACTTTTAGATATTGTTATAGTTTTATAAGTTTCAGATATTGTTTGTTACACACCATGAATCCCAACAAGTGAATTAATAAGGAATTGTAGGCTCTGTACAGACCAAAATGAATGAATCAAACAATTCAAAGTAAGACTTTGTTTTTTTTTTTTTTTATCATCTTGAAGTCTGGTTCCTTCTTAGATCTATCTTAGACAAGTTATGAGATTTTCCATACAGAAATCATAATGTTGTAAACTTATTTAAAGTACTACGATATATAGGCATAAACACATGGTAAGTCAGATTTTAGAATATGGTCCATTACTCTTGTCCATAAAAATATCCCTATTAAATAAGTATCTTTGAAGCTTTGCCCTATAATAGATACTTTTTTATTTGTTATATAAAGGGTTTAATCAAGACTATGTTTCCTTCATCCTTTCATTATTAATTGTAGAAAGAATCCATGGAAACAAGCGCTTGCGAGGGCTCATGTGTTAACGAGTAAACACAAAGGTATGTAATGAAAAAGATAAAAATTAGAAATCTAAAATTATTATAAAATCATAAAATCAGTAGTAAAATCGTGATTTTACCCGATTTTGCATAGTTTTACACAATTTCATTTTGATTTTTACTTTATTTTATATGATAAGTATATATAATTTTATGAGTTAACTCGTGATTTTAACAACCTTGTCTGCACTTCTTGTCCCTAGATAAACTCATGTCACAAGCTTTTAATCTGGAATGCCACCATGTCACATTCAAGCTCCTTGAATATTGAAAGATTGTTGTGTCATTTGTCTACCTTTCTGTTCAAACTCAACCATCATCAGAGGATGGTATAGAAGATGCTTTCCCGCAAGTTGGGATCTAGTTTTATGACCAGTGCAGTCCAAGAATAGCTCAGAGCTTTAAATTAGCAAGCTAAGTGGGAGGAGATTGGGCCAAGTCTTTGTACTCGGTTTAGTGAGGCTGTTAAGGGAAAAATAAAGAGTAAAATCTTTTGTTTTTTCAACGAGGGGCAAATGAGCTAAAGGTTATCAGCAAACCTGTCCTCTCCAAATCTCCAAATTCCCATCCCACTCTATTTGAGCAATCGAGATCCCAACTCTTAACGGCGTAGTCGTGAATTGAGGACAAACAATTTAAATAATTAATAGCTACCAGGACTCTTCTGATTAGGAATGTCCATTTGAGTATCTTGTATATACGGCGAGGAAATATAGATTGCAAGATTTAAGTTTGAGAATGGGGGATCGAGGCCTTGGTGATGGTCCCACGCATATGCAAGTCTGGTGTTGTAACATTAAAAAACAGTTCTTAGTCAACACTTTTGAGATAGCTTCTATATACTGTCGTTACAATATTGTTTTGTCGAGTAATAAATAAATATACGCAAGGTTTAATATGTGATCATCATTCACTTTTCCTCGCTAGAGCTAAAAACACCATGCAATGACATGTGCTCTTGGCTTGTTTTTATATGATATTGTTTCAAAACCCACATTGATACATCTTACATCACAAAATCTCTATTATAGGATTGTGTTTTGTAAGTGTGTTGGCATCTCATGTGGCTGATTCCTCAGATATATTGTTGGATTCTAAATGCTCTCAAGTATTTATGTTCTTGATCATCTTGGAATTCTTGTCCCTGTGAGTCCCATCATTCATGCAAGAATATCTTAAGCCAGATTGTTAAAATTCACCCAAGCATAGTCCCCGCTTTTCAATACTACCACCGTTATTTCATTGTTCGATCAATCTATTTCAAGTGGGGTATTGCATTTACTTACTGAACTGCATTGGTCCAGTGGGCCATTTCCAATTTATAAAAAAGGGCAGTGAGCAGTTGCCAGAACTGTTGTTGCTCATAGACAAAGCATCCCTTGAGCTTTATGGGTTTTTTTTTCATCTTTTCAGTGCATAATATAAGTAGTTAATCTTTATTCGAGGACTTTGGTTTATGTTGAAAAAAGATCGGCCAACATTTTAGAATTCAGTATATATACTTTATCACAGGCATGGTCTTGCACAGACCACCCACTCCCAGCTTGCAAGTATAATGTGAAGAATTTTGGAAGGTGAAACTTAATTGATTAAGTTGTGAGTTTTTTTTTAAAAGGTTATGAATTTGAGTGTTATAAATTTTAAGATTACTAAAAGTTTATCTAGTTGTTAATTTCAAGGTCTCGAAAGATTAATCGAAGTGCGTGTAAACTATTCTGGATATCCAAAATAATAATTAAAAAAAAAGAATATAACGTGAATCTAGCATGAATTTAAAACATTCTAATAGAAATAGTTCTGTATCGCCGCTCGCTTAATTTATATTATATGTCGGTGCCTTTTTAGCTGCAGGTAAGGGAACTATTTCCATGTATGGGTCAATCTGAAAACGACCTAATTGACAGACCGACGTCTTTTATTAAATGTGCCAGAGTGGTTATTTGAAAAAGAAAAATAGCTACAGTATCTGCATTGATATCTTATTTTCGTAAAAAAAAAAAAAAATCAGAAATAACTAGGTGTATACGCAGACACACGTACTTGCACATCTGTCTATCAGCTGCTGTATATATATCCATGCACACAAAATAAACACTCAATTTTGGAGGCTTGAATAAAATATATGTAGAAATTGTTGCCAATAATCACTCTTTTCATCTATTAATATCGGATTTTCATCTGTTACAATGTCCTTCAACTATACAAAAGATGAAAAGGAAAATTAATCCCATTTATTGCTACAGTATATGTATCTCTTTTTGGCCCGATAAAGAGAGATCAAGGTTTGAATGTTTCGCTGTAATGTGTTCCATATTATTCTAGCATAATAATGTAGAGATCAAAGGGTATAAAGCATGGTCTTGTATGGGTCCCAAACCCATGATACTCTTCTTGACATATCGACAACAGCCTTCATCTTTACGCTCCGAAGCACGTGCACCACTGATGCAGTTAAATTCCAAATGTGAGAAGAGATGTGGGCATGCACCTTCATGGGTAGAAGGGAGGTCATAATCTCTGATACAACGAGCCTCACACCTTATACCTTTTCTCTTGAAGAAGACTGCTTGAAAAAAGGAGGAAGGTGTCCATCTTTATCCAGTTATGGCGCTGTCCAAGTATAATCATATCCTGTGATGTTTTGAAACGAATGTACGTGTATATGGACATGCATCCCGATCTAAACTAGTTGATCAGCTTATAGGGATACAATTAGTTCATGTATATTCTTATTTTTAGCTTGTTAATAATAATATCATGTGATCAGATCGACAGTAACAGAGAGTTAGATTGTTCATGCAGTTGCTATACTGAAGTATTTTTTGTTGAAGTTAATTGCTGTTTTTTTTCCGGGTATTTCTTTAATCCTTTTGATACGATAAAAAAGCTTCTTAAAAACATTGTCAAAGTATTGCTGAAAGCTTTATCAAATACAAAACCGGTTCAAACACATTAACTCCTACCTCGAAGTGTATCTTTATGAAAATATCGGAACCCAATTGAGACGTTGCTCGGACCAGACTGAACCAGGTCCATCCTATAGGGTGTGAATATGTGATGTAGAGTGACCTCGGAAGATTCTATTATGGTGATTGAGTTGAGTAGGTGAACATTAAAAGGGATAGTTCGATGAAAGTGAGGACCATGCAATTAAGTTATCTTTTTAAAAACGAGCTAGCAATTGTCACTGGAGGATTAAGATCACACTCCTTTTAAGGGTGGTTCTTAAGTTTGAGATCGCCCCCAACCCCCAACCCCCTCCCCCCAAATAATAATAATAATGTAAAGGACTGAAATTGATACAATATTGGTAAAGGCACCTATATTTTTTTTTAAAAAAAAAAACAGGAGTGCGGGACGATTGCATCTATAGCATGGAAAAAAAAAGACAAGATTTTTCAGCAAACCTGAATTGAAGTTTCGGGAAATTTCCTCTACCTAAAAATATATCATCTTATCTTAGAAATGCTCCTTTTCCTTCTCGATATATATGGTCGAACTCGCCTAAGAACGTGATCCTCTTGTGGGTATCCCTTGAAATATTGACATCATCTTCCACGAACCTAATCTGATCGATCGATGATGAACCCTGCAGGCTGCATCTTTCAGCGTGCATCATTGACTGTATGTGACAAATTAGGTGCGTCAACACTAGAATACAGTGCACAGCAAGCTCTAATAGTATCGTTAATTTGTCCGACTATAGCTGAACTTTAAAAGTGGAGTGTAAGTTCTGCCGAACATGCTTTATCTTTTGGTCTGCGATTACAAGGTGACGATGTCACAAAACCTCCATGACTAAGCTTTCTTCTCACATGGAACCTTTAACATTATTTGATGCATGTCACTTGTCTTAAGAACACGCATGCATTTAATGTTCCGATTGGAACCTAGCCGAGTTAGAAATATTGTCCAAAGGGGAGGCACAATGGCAACCCAGAAACTAAACGGGCTATGCAGGTCAAACCCCTCAAAGTGTTGACCTACGTGGAAGCTTACTTGGTAATGGGTGGATCCTATTTTTTAGTTTCTCGAAATATATATGCACAATAAAAATAGTAATTTTTTTTTACTTTTTAAGTCTTAAGATCACGTTAGACAATCTAGTATTGTTTAGGGTTTATACGAAAATTTCCTCAAGATTAGATATTCTTTCAGCTTCGAATAATTATTTCAATACTGAGTTATGACAAAGAACAAATCATCCAAGTGTTCGGTCTCTAACGATAATCCATACGAACTACCAATGAAAAATCTTCTAAAACTTTTTACGAAAGAGGGATTGTTATACTTTTGAATGCTAATTTTCTTTTGTTTTATATTTTTCAGGTGTTTTGTACTGTTGCATAATATAAAAAATAAGAGGCATAACATTCTATATATAGTGAAACCTGGAAACCCTATAAATAGCAAAATATCAATTTGCCGCCTGAATAATATCACATATATTATTTCAAGATAATTTTATAAATTTATTTAATCAAGTCCATATTTGATTTTTCAAGGTCTAAAATTGTAATTCCCTGTGTAAATTACATCATAGTTTTCAATTTCTAAAACTTATTAATTTACAATTAAGTGATACTTGATTAATCATCCCATTTTAATTTCTAACTAATAGCTCTTAAATGTGTGACCCATTATGTTCTTTAATAAGTTGGTTCAAATATAAATCACAATCCTAAATAAAATATAATTAAATTAATTAATTTATTATCAATTTAATAATTGATTGATTTATATTTGAAGATCAAATACAATTTCTAGTAAATTGTCATGATTGCTTAAATATTAGAAAAATAATAAGTGGTTTGACTTAACCTTTCAGTGACTAGTTTCTCAGTGTAATTATTATCCCTTCATCAATAATGTTCTGATTTAGATATTATAACATGAAGGGTGTTTATTCCGAGTTTAATCATGTTTGTTCTCAACACTATAATTATTAATTTTTTAAATAAGATTTGAAATTTCTTTCAAATCTCATTCCTCTTTACTCAAGAATATATAATCAAAACTATTTGATAACATAAAAAATATTTTCTCTATTTCACATAAAGTGATAAATCTTCTATTGATTACTCAAGTACTTTCATATAGTTCATGTTGTGCCAAATATCTTCCTGTATATTATCCTTGATTAAGAAAATATGTACTAGGATCAAAACATAACATTTTCTATATAAGATTACTTAGTTATCTCAAGTCTAAAAATCATTTACACAACCATCACGTAAGCCTTTTCATAGACAAATGTGATCTCTCCAAATGAAATTCTCACGTGGGTCAGTTTAGTGTACATATTATCTGACAAACATCTACATATTAGTTCTAGGTATCACTTATACCTCATTTTATGAGAATAACTACTTCCTTTAATAAAAGAAATAATAGAATATGTATCAGTCTTAAAGACTCTAATTAATATATAGTCTTAATAGAACATTGATTATAAAAATTTAGGAACAATGATTTGATATAATAAAAATCTTGTAATTATAACAACTTTATAATTTTTTTGCAAAACATTTTTTTTATCTCAATGACTTTGTTTTCATTCTAAATTAATTAATTAAATATTTGATGAATATTAAAAATAAATAAAGCCTTTATTAAAAAAAATATTTAAATTAACAAAGTTAATGTCATGTGTAACCAATTGATTGACCACATGCATTTACACTAACAATCTCTTTCTTGCACTAAAACTAATCACTTATTTATCAAATATCATATCATAGGACTTGACGATAATGCTTTTATTGGGACAATAAAGATCTATAAGGTTTTCTTCAATGGTACTAGCTATATCTTTACATCTTTTATTTCCATGATTCTTTAATCAAATGAAATTGTTTAAGTGTATTTTTGGAAGATTGACGAGAGCTTGTTTTATTTGCTTGTGTAATAGCTATATTGTTATCACAATATATTGTTATAATATTGTCACATGTGTGCGGTGTCATAGCGACCATACTTTTGGATAGAGTTTTGAGGTGTGGAAAGAATAAGGAATCTCGTCCTTGTATGGTTTAGAATTTTAAAGTTGTCACCTAGTATTTTGGTCTCTAGAAACCTTAACTGATCCACAAAGTCTAGATAATGGAAGACAATATCACCCTTAATACATTATACCTAAGATAAGTTATATTGTTCATTTTGTCTGATTATTATTAAGGCTTTGTTGTGTTATTCTAACCATTGATCTGTCTATTGATTAAAGTGGATTAACCACAGTAAGGTGAACCATGACTTTATGAGTCAAGTTTAGCTATTCTAAATTCAAAGAAAATGTTATATATTTTATATTTATTTCTTATAATACTAGGAATATGTTTTACGTACAAGTTCGTGATTTTCAAATATTAAAAGTGAGAGAGAGAGAGGGGTAATCATTTATTATGTGCTATATTTGTCTGTTTTACTATTGAAAATACATCTTATATATAATTTTGTAAATTTAAAAATATTAAACGTAAACAAATTTGCTTTTGGTATTTTTTAAATTTAGACCAAGTCCCCAATAAGCTTAATAAACTTATTATTAAGTCCATGATATATGCAAAAAGACTATTTTTTAAAATTGTTTTTAGTATTTTCAAGAAATGTTAAATCATGCAATATATTTTTGATTTTTTTTTCTTTTTTTCTTTCATGTTATTTTTGTAGTTTTTTTTTTAAATAAGAACATGATTTCTTTGAAGAAACTTAGCCATATACAATTTAAAACATAAAACATATGGCAAAGAAAAAATGTGTTAGGATGTATTTGCTAAATATGCCATCAGCTAAGAAAACAATAGCTAAAAATCACTATAAAAATGTATTTGCCAAACATGTTTTAAAATCTAAAAAAAAACTTTTTTCTTTAACGATAAATATAGTCCTAGACCTTGAATGGTTCAGGCCAGTCACATGGATTAAGATTCTTAGACTGGCCCAAAAGCCATGCTAAAGCCTAAGCTGCTCTTGTAAGGCATTCACGAGCCCATAATTATCTTTCAAAAACCCAAACCAAATTAAAGACCCAAGCTTTAATATCACTCAGATTTCCATTTAAAACGAAATAGGCCCGATTCATAAAAATAACCAAAAGCCCCCTTTGTTTTTGGAAGATCAAAAGGACAGACTTAAAGAACTTGCCCAGCGTTCTTCACTACAAAACCCAGAATCCACTTTTTTCCAAGACACCGGACACACGCCGTGCCAAATTAGGATTATATTCCAATAACATATGAAATCGAAACCTAAATCATACAAGCACTCGTCATGGAAGAAAGTTCATCGTGCATCAAATTAAAAAACGTCTATGGCAGGTCTGAAACATTGATCTTGCTGGGAATCTCTATGAAATGAAGGAGCATGCTGCATGCATTATTTCAAACATGTCTTTCTCCAAGTAAACCAGGCAATCGATATAAACATTCCTCATGGGAATAAGTTCATCAGACATTTTATCACCTCCCACGGATTTGTAAGTTTATTCCCTAAATAAAAATTGAAAACTGAAATCTAACACTGTGAGGATTAAACCAAATATTGGTGAACTTCCATAACAAAGAACAAGAGAGGTTGTCATGTTTAATAGATAGAAAACAATGAGACCTCGAAGCTTGATTTATAACAAATCCATCCATAACAGAAAGCTTGAACCTATCTTGAATTAAGTATGGCATGTTTCAAAACATATTCAAATGAAAACAAGGAAATCAAAACAAATTGCTTCAAGTATTCTGAGAAGATTATCACATCCTGATTGTGATAAATATTCTGGAAAAAGAAAAATTTTCCAGATAACAAAGAACTAGCATAAACGTGACCAGAGAACCTAAAAACTAGGAATCAGGTCAGATAATGAATGCAAATTCATGGCCCAAACACCATAAATCTAAAATGTTTATAAAAAAACTTAAACAAAGACTCGTCTGGTCATATAAACTAAAATATGATTTTCAACACAAACTCTAGATCTTATTTGCTATCAAAACATGAATACACCAAACTAGATCTAGGTTTCAAATCATTACTGAAGACAAAGCTCTTCTAAGACATTTTCATTTTGAGAAAGTAAATTATTCATGCATGCATAGCAATAAATCAATGATTAATATGTACATGTTTAAGAGTATGGTTGAATGCTATTTTTTAATGTATTTTTTTTGCTTGAAAATATATTAATTTTTTTTTAAAAAAAAAATATTTTTAACACCAGTATATCAAAATAATTTAAAAATATAAAAAATAAATTTTTAAAAAATAAAATTTACTAAAATTCCAGTACAAATACAACTTCAAATGGACACTAAAACATAAAGATGGTTTTATAGTCTCAGAGTCTAATCAACGTCCTATTTACACCTCTAGCTTTCACATCTAGAAATTTTAAAACACAAAAAATTCTCCCTAATATTTGTCAATCAACTACTAAATACTTGTAATTTAAAGCATAAAGATGATTTCATAGTCTCAAAGTCAAATCAATATCCCATTTTTATTTGGGCAAAAGCTTACAGGAGAGGCATACCACCATGTGCTATAACAATGAGGTTTTGAAAGGATCATACCTTTAAAATGACGGAAGAAACTACTTTGATGCAACAATTACTTGAATCTTGACTATTTTAAACGAGAGGATATTAAAGAAAAAGAAACGTGTTTTTGCTTGATAGATGTTTGTCTTAGAAAATGCATCTCCCCCACTCTTTCTCATTTTCTCCCCCGTTTTGATGACCTTTTAAGAGATTATTTATAGATGAAGAATATGGTTCTAGAGAGTGTGAGCTGGGGGAATTTCTTCTCTTGATCTTTGAGAGTCATCTTCAACCCTTTGATTTTGGTGAGGAATGCATCTGGATGTTTTGATAGCTGGAAAAGTTCTGATCATGCTGGTTTTTTATGGTAGTTTTTAAAATCAGTTTGGTTTGGTTGTTTCAATAGTTTTCAAAATGGCTTGGGGACAACAAAAATCAAGTTGAGCTGTTGGATCATGTAGGAGGTAATATTAACTATCAATCTAGGTAGCTTTGGTATAGATTGATAAGGTGTTGAGGGCGTGGGAGAACTTGGAAGGTGGTTTATTCAAATGGTTTCAAAGAAACATGAATGAGATGATTTTTTTGTGGATTTTTAACAATGTAAAAAGGGTAAATCATATGATCTCATAGAGGCTAATCAAAACTATAGGTTTGGGTTATTTTTGATTTGATTTGTGTGAGATAGAGAATATGGAAAGTTCTAGAAGTTATTTAGTGAATTAGACCTTTTCAGGGTTTTTTTTATATATATATTTTTATAGAAGATGATTTACAATGCTTGAACGATGAATTATTCATCTTTTTTAGACCCAATTCAAAATGACACCATTTGAGTAATTCTTAATAAACATGGTTTTAATGTTTTTCAATTCAATTCCAGTCCTTGTTATTATCAAATCTTTCATCGAAACCCCTCAATTGCTTTTTAAATTCTAAGATCCTTTTAATTACATCTCCAATACTTCAATTAGAGTCCTTGGATTTAGGCACCTTTACAAAATAGTGCTAGTTCTCAAAATCCTTTAAATGGGTCATTTATTGACTTTAAAACTTTTAATTTCTTTCAATTAAGTTCCTAGTCAAATTGACTTCGCTCGTTCAATGCCTTTTCTACTTTAATCCTTGGTTTTGAATTTTTTTAATTAAGCCCCTAATTGACTTTTAAACTTTTTTTTGTAATTAAGCCCTCAAATTAGCCAATTAACTTATTAAATTCAAAGTTGATCCCTAGAACTTTTAATTCTTGCAATTTGACCTGAATTAGGCTTCCAAACTTATTTACCCTTCAATTAAGTCCTTAAGTAGGTCAATTAAACCTATTAAAAGTCCAATTAAGTCTTTTAGCTTAATTAATTCCTTTAATTTTGACTAAATTAACTTTAAAACTTTTAATTTCTTTCAATTAAGTTCCTAGTCAAATTGACTTCGCTCGTTCAATGTCTTTTCTACTTTGATCCTTGGTTTTAAATTTTTTTAATTAAGCCCCTAATTGACTTTCAAACTTTTTTTTTTGTAATTAAGCCCTCAAATTAGCCAATTGACTTATTAAAATTCAAAGTTGATCCTTAGAACTTTTAATTCTTGCAATTTGACCTGAATTAGGCTTCCAAACTTATTTACCCTTCAATTAAGTCCTTAAGTAGGTTAATTAAACCTATTAAAAGTCTAATTAAGTCTTTTAACTTAATTAATTCCTTTAATTTTGACTAAATTAACTTTAAAACTTAATTTTTTTCGATTAATCCCTCAATTATCAATTAGACCCATCAAAAGTTCAATTAAATCCCTAAACATAATTATTTTGCAAGTATGTTATGGTCTTCAATATCTTTCTTCAATTTGGTCCTAAATTCTTGTTTTTTTTCTTCAATTAGGCCTTCAATTGCTGTAATTGAGTTCTCAACCTTTTCTATTTGGTCTAATTTGGTTCTTCGACTTCTAATTTATGCGATTAAGTTCCTCTTCAACCTATTTTTGCTACCTTCAAATTTCTTATCCATTTATGGCCATATATATATATATATTGGATTTTTAAAATATTTTAAAAAGGAAAATATTTTTTACATAAATTTTTTTTATAAAATTCAAAATTGAGTTATGACAAATTTAGGAACTATACCTAGTTCAGTGATGAACTTCTTGTTTTAAACAACTTTTTTTATCCTCTTAAACATAGAAGTGTACTCAGCTTTAGTTATAGAATCTATTTTGGTCTTTTATTTGAAACTCTTCCAAGTTATAACACAATTATTAAGAGTAAACTATAACTAGACTAGATTTTCTATTTTCAATAAATGATTGAAAACTAGTATAAAAATAACCATGAACTACTAGTTTATCTCCTCTATAAACCAAGAAAACATTATTAGTTCTTCATTTAGAAGTTCTTGGACAACCAAATCTCTACTAATTGGAGTAGATATACGATGTTTTCTATTAATAATATGTTGTCTGCATATAATATTAGGAAAACAACTTCACTCATACTAATGTTTTGCTCATTCATATTTTTAATAAAATCAAACTATTTGATTATCTCATTAAAATAGATATTATAACTTATTAAAGCTTGCTTAATTCCATAAATGAATTTTTATAGCATATATACTTAATTGGTAAATTCCTTAGATTTAAAACTTTTAGGTTGTGTCACATACACATCTTTTTAAAGATTCTCATGTTGGAATATAATCTTGACATCTATCTATCAAATTTCATATACCTAACAATTCATTAGATCTTTTATTTTTTCAGTAAATGGTGTTTCAGGTATCATAACTAATAAACAAGCTTCACAAGGTTCATATAATTCATAATCAAGATGATCAAATATCCTTTCTTATGAAACTTAATGATTCTTATTTTATTGATATGACTTAGTCTACAATGTCATAAATAATATGAATATTGATTATTAAATCTGTTTTCCTTGCTATTTATACTGAACTTAGGTATTTAAAGATTAGATATATACAAACCATGTGTGTAAGTACCAAATCCATAATATACCTAATTATTATAGAATGAACAACATTTTCCTCTAATAATAAATTTAAATCCATCCATAAATGGATACGATATTTCTAAAAAATGTTAGAATAAAATAACAATAATCAAATTCTAATAACAACCTATTTAGTAAAGTTAATGTAGCTATCCTTACTCTATTTTCTATATATAGGTCTAATTTACTTTTATTCAATAAATAAACATACCTAAAGTGGAAGCTTCAATAAGTTTCTTAGCCTTAACAGTTGCAAGATAATATTTGTAGTTCCTCATATAGTGGCTTTCCTTTCTATAATGATGCCAAGTACCCTTGTCGTTCTTAACACCCCAAGTAGGCTTCTATGTTTGGATTGCAAGACTAAGTTAATACTTAACTCATGGTTAATGATAAAGCTTAATTAATGTAATTTCTTAAAATAGTTAATCACCCCCAACACATAGGTGTTCACTGAGGAACCCTCTATCATGTTACAGTTGAACAATTTCTTAGAGGTCTCATACCTCTTAGTTCTACTAACTATATTAAACAACTCTTTGGGATGTATAATTATTATATGGACATTCATATTCTCATGTTATGTTTGATGATCAAGTGACATGTTGGCTGACATCACACATGTAGCCTGCTCATTATCATCAATATGACGTTGATATCCAGTCATAACTTTATTATCATCGTCCTTATCAAGAACATGAGGAATTAGATTTTCAAAAGCATATAACTTTCTTTCTTATTTGATAACAATTCTCATATTTCGATACCAGTTCAAGAAGTTTGGTTCAATCAATTTATTAGTATCAAATATGTTACGTAGGGATATATTATTTTTATTCATGGTATATCAATATATATATATATATATATATATATATATATATATATATATATATATATATATATAATGAGTATTCATAAATATTTACAACCAACTTTAGTTAAGGTCTTTAATTATAATTTGATCTCCCATTAGTTTTTTAAAAATTAATAGCCATCACTATTGATTTAAAAAATCTCACTTAGATCTTTTAATGGGTTAGGATCCTATTTGATTTACACAACCTTAAGTAACTCAACAAATTAAAATAAATTAAATTAGGTAGATAACATAACTTATCAATCACATCTTTATGCGACTCCTAGATTAGTTAAGTATCAACTCTTTATCTAAATATATCATATATGTTTCACCTAACTATTGCCTCTAATCTTATATGATCATAAGTAACTTATTTAAATCATATAAGTTAGTTAAGTAGAATATAATCTTATAGCATTAAATATATTTTATTAATGGTAACCTCTAGTAACTCAACAAGTTATCCATAAATAAAGATATGATTTTATGCATATAAAATCAGAAAGCAACAAATCATGTTTTTAACATGTACTTAATATATTAATGACTAATTTATTATTTTAATTAAGTTCCATTTCTTGGCATTAATGATATACCATACATAACAATTATATATTGTAACAGTCCCAATTTCCGGACAACACACAACAGTTAACTATAAATTTTAGAAATCTTTTTTAAAAAATAATTATTGAAATTTTGGTAGAGTCTCCCCTATACCGGGAGGTCCCAAATTATCGACAATACCAGATTTACACTTCCTATGTCATTTCACAACCCGATTCAATCATCATGGATCTTAACCAAACTCATTATCATCATTACAAACACATCTTATTCAATAATATTACAAAATTCAAGTTCACAAAAAAAAAAAACAATGCATAATTCAATTACTACATATTATCACTACATTAACTATATCATGCATAATAATATCATATAATGAAATTCAAGTGAAGGATCAAATTTCAACTATAAACATGCATGGTTAAAATAGGTACTTAGAATTATATCATTATATTAAAGTTATACATCTGAATTTACGGGTCAATTCTACATTTTAAGTTTAGGGGATAAGTGTGTTGAATTATAACATAATTATTTAGCAAAAGATTGTTAAACTAAGATCACTCATAACTTGACTCCAATGGACCTAAAAATAATAAATAACATTTACATATAAATATAAAAAGATAATAACAACAATAATAACAAAATAGGTAATAATTTTTATGACATTTCTTTTGACACATAAAATTTAGGCATAGACTTCTTTACAATATACATTTTCCATCTAATATCCTAATCAATTACTGAGAATATTTTCATCTTGAAAATCACAACACGACGAAAATGGTTTTGAATGTCATCTCTTTATGGATCAATCCTCATTTGATACCAATATATTCTTCTCTTGATATCATTAACTTATCCGATTCTTTCGAAATAAATAATTAACACTTCTCCTTCCATTCTCTGAAAGTTAATTGCCAATACTAATGAATCTCATTAGTATCATTAGTCTTCCATTATCGGGTTAAACTAATCAATTCCATTCAAGTGCCGATATCAATACAATCAATTAATATCATAAACTATTCCTAACTTGGAATAGTTAATCAATTCCTATCCACATCTAGTTTACCATCTAAGTTATCGATGTCAAGAACCCTTAACATCATTAGCCTCTTTACCCGGAGTAGCTAATCACACCATAAATGGTTGTCGATACCAACACGACCCATTTATATCATTAATTATTTCCGACATAAAATAGTTAATCAATTTATCTTTCTCCTTTAACCGAGAGTAACCATGCCAATATTAATAATCTTTATTAACATCATTAGTTATCCAATTATCCGGTATCAACCACTCAATTTAAGGAATGTCAGTACCAATGAAACCACATTGATACCATTAGTTATCCTAATTTTCGGGATAGCTAATTAATGTCATCACAACATTCTATTCATACTGATCACATAGACATAGACTACCAAATTTAAATTATCTATATAGATCACCAATTTCAAATCTCTTATATACCTAGCAAATTTAAAATGGTAGGAAATAAAAATCCTTTGGTGTTGGGCACCTACTTGCAGTAAAAGCTTAACTGGTAGTCCCCGGCTGCTGTTTGGATCTTGTGGCTCCCTCTGCATTAATAGGCATACCATATCATTACTCACGAACATTTATTCCTTCTAAATCAATAATCTATACAATTATTTTTTAATCATCTCATTCATTTTCATCCCTATTTTTTAAAATTTACATCTTATGTTCCCGTTGAATTTTTTTCTTCATGTTCTTTAACAAAAATGCAAATCAACATTACAATCGATGTATTTCCTTATTCGAATATTGTTTTGTGTTTCATCCATAACTAACATTATATAGTTTAGTTTCAGACGTGACTTAATCCCTTGAAACACTAAGACACAAAGCTATAAGTCCACTGAAAGGAGAAGAACCTAGTTCTTCTCCTAAAACCCTCAAAACTACCCGTTATCGAGAAGATAGCCAACTGTCTAGTAGGGTCTGTCTTGACCCCCTCTAGGTTATTAACCCATAAATAGGGTTCTAAAACTTCAAATTAAGCGAGGTAAACTCCTTTGGATAGTTAACATCAAAGACTATAATTTCTATGAAGAGACTTAGTCCAAATGCTCTCATTTTCAGACTCGAGTTCCCTCTAGAAGACCAAGAGACAAAAACTATTCAGTTTCGTCAACAATTCCATAAACATTCACACATCATCAAATTTAACTTACCTCATTCAAACCAATTCCTTTCTATGTTATATACACTATAATGATGCTAAAAACACCTTTCTAATAATTTGTTTCTCCATTTTTATTAACTAATCAATCAACACTCTTCTCAACCCTCTCTAACACCTTCATTGTTATTCTTTCATGCATTTCTCATAATTTTAATTCATATAAATGCACATCATCAATTCAAATATTCAAATAAAACACCCTTTTTCTTCCTACATCAATGGTCGCCTACACACTTAGTAAGGAGCTATAAATTTTCTTTCAAAATTATTTGTTATTTCAACTCATTTAAACCCTATTCTATGTCATAAACATCAATTCAATTCAATTTCTCATTTCCCTCAAAATTCATCATGAACCCTAATCTCAATTTGATGAAAAATTTAATGGAAATTTAACAATTCAATTCAATTTCTCATATTTTGAATGTTTTTTTTTTTTGGCATTTTTTCGCACTTCTATTTTAAAAATTTATATGTTAACCTTTTTTTTGAATTTCAAAGGTATTCCTTCCCTTACTGCAAGTATTAAATCCCTAATTTTTATAATTTATTTGCTTAATTTCCTTATACACTTCATTTAGAATTTTTATGGAACTCCTGAGTTGTACCAAGTTTACATTTCTTAACCAAAATTACAAGCGAATATTTCAGATCAATTTTTATATCCTTAATATATATATATATATATATATATATATATATATATATATATATATATATATATATATATATATATATATATATTTGTGTCCTCTATATCAAAATTTATACATCATTCATTTTATTTTATTTATTCAATTTAAAACATTTCTTCAATTTTACGCTTAATTTACACCTGAGGTTTACATATATAAACATACATGTCTAGCATGTCATTCTAATTGGATGATTATGAACATATCTAAACCAATTCATTCAAGCCATCTAAGGGAACTAGGTGGTTAAAACCTAGATAGATATTGCAAATCTTTATACGTCCTTTACGAGCATCATAGTCGTAGCCTTTTTCATTGTTGTTTCTTTATCTTGGATTAAAAAATATATTTTACTGTCTAAATTCTTACATTTCTAAATTACATAACATTTACATAATTGTATAAGAAAATCAAGTTATATTCAAGGATAGATGAGAAATCTTTTTGTACAACAAAAAAGAAAATTAGAGAAAATACAAGACACACAAACCCTATTTAATATTATAGCCATTCAGTTATAAAAAACGTAATCACATTGGTGTTTTAATGTCTATAATCATCCACCATGCATAATAATAACACATGAAGATGCATAAATTAATACATTACATGCTTCAATTCTAATTATTGAATTTATGTATAATTTTAAAATAATATTTCTAACATTTAGAAATATTAAATCAAATCCAATTTGATAATTTCCTAAACTCTATAAATTTTATTTAATACAATTTTCTTGAAAAGCTATTTTTCAAAATTTAATAAGAAAATTAATCATATTAAAATTCTTATTAACATCCTAAAATATTTTAGGATCAATTAAATAAAACTTTTCAGCTTAAAAAATCTCTTTTATTTTTTAAAAATAATTTAATTAAATCATAATCCAAATAGGATTACACAAAAATCAGAATAATGAATTAAATACTTTAATTCAATCTCAATCCAATTAAGAAAATTATTTTTATAATTAATTTAATATCAATTTCAATTTTAAAATGTAAAAATAATACTTTATATGTACATTTATAAAATTATAATTTTTACTAAAAAAAATAGCCTATTATAATAGTTTATTTAGCCACAATGGGAGAATCATATTTAATTCTACCTTAAAAAAACCGTATTGTAATATAACAAAAGCTCAAAGGCAAATTGTAATTCTACCCCTCGTATTCTTCTTTATCAGCAGTTGCAGCCAATAGTGGGCTTATTGCCCATTGCTGGCTACTGGCCTAATAGCAGCAGCAGCAGCAGCAGCAGACCTTGATAGAAACTGTAATTATTTTTTATTTAGTTTGATTTTTATAAAAAAATAATCAAATTAATTTTTTTAAAATCAAAACCCAACCAAAATCGGATTAAACCGACTGGTTTTGGTTCGGTTTAGTCTGGTTTTTAGGACAAAAACTAGTTTGGCTAGGTTTTTTTAGTTTAGCTCGGTTTTGGCTCGATTTGACTCAGTTTTTTTCTAGTTTGGCTCGGTTTTTTTATGTTTTTTTTGTTTGGGTTCCGTTCGGTTTAATTTTTTCGGTTTCAGGCTTATAAAATCGAAATGAACCAAACCGATCGATTTTAAAAAAAATTTAATCGGTTTTTTTTCACGGTTCGATTTTTTCGGTTATTTTTTTTCTAGTTTTCTCGGTTTAATCAGTTTTTTAGTTTTTTTCTCACCCCTAAAAATCAATAATGTTGCCACCTCCTACATCGCCCACCATGCAGGAGACATTAGCCTTGTGCATGGCTGCACAATAGTGTTTGGCTTTGTCATGGCAAGGCAGCAGCCTATTGCCTTGTTGTCAGCAACATGGTGGTGCTGTTGGTGGTGGTTTTCTTTGCGCCAAATGATAATATTTTATTTTAATTTATGAGGATTTTAGTTAAATTTGACCAAAATAGTAACCAAGACTTTTTTTAAAAAATAAAATCATGAGAGAGAAATTATTTTAGAAAAAAATATTTTTGTACATAAAATTAAATTAAAATTAATACCAATAATTATTAAAACATGAAATCAATGACTCTAATTATCTAATGATGACTTTGATATCACTGTTTAGTTTCCCAAAACACATATACGCAATGAAAATATAAATTTTAAATTTTTTTCAGGAGTCCATAGATCTCATTAGACAATTGAGGGTTGTTTAGAGTTTATATGAAGATTGCCTTTGGCTTTGAATAATTACTTTAAAACCGAGTTGTCGCAAACCATAAGTTGTCTAAATTTCTAGCCTCTAACGATAGTCCACACAAACCATTATTGAGAAGTCTCCTATACCCTTTTAGAAAAGAGGAATTGCTATATCTTTGAGTACTAACTCTTTTCTTTTGTATTTTTCAGGTGTTCTGTGTTGTACTATACAAAAATTAAGAGGAATAACATTCTATTTATAGGAAAATCTGAAAACACTATAAATAACAAAATATTAACTCTTGAATTATATCACATATATTATTTCAGGATAAATTTAGAAATTTATTTAATCAAGTCCCTATTTGATTTTTTAGGTCTAGAATTGTAATTTCCTGTATAAATTACATTATAGTTCTCAATTTATAAAATTTATTTACAATCAAATCATACTTGATTAATTGTTTTATTTTAATTTATGACTAATGATTCTTATGTGAGTAATTCATTAGGTTCTTTAATATGTTGACTCAAATATAAGTCATAATTCTAAATAAAATAAGATTAAATAAATTAATTTATTATTAATTCAATAATTAATTGATTTATATTTATATTTAAAATATAATATATAACAACTTGTCATAATATGTTAAATATTAGAAAAATTAAATGTGATTTGATTTCGCTCCCGTTTGGGAACGCGGTTGAAACCTCGCTCCCTCAAAATTCAATTATTTGTTTTTACTAAAAATTATTATTTTTTAATGTTTTCATATCATTTTGATATACTAATTTAAAAAAAAAAAATTAAAAAACTATGATTTTAATAAATTTTTATACAAAAAAATATTTTAAATCCCAACCATTATCACAATCCCAATCAGGTAATCCATGTCCTTGCAGTTCTGTTGCCGTTTCGTGGGAAGCTGCTGAATGCATTTCAATTCTACCTTTTGACCATTGCATTGCCTCAGATTGAACCCCGAAAATTGAAGATGATGGTCTTATAATTCTCTCTTGTTGTCGAGTGAACGCTGATCGGTTGGACGAACTGAGCCCTGCATCGGAGTCATTACTGGGCTGGAGATTACGGTGCTTATATTTCAATAAACTTCAACATCGGGGTCCCAACAAAAGGATAGATTGACTAGAGTGTCGAGAAGAGAGCATTATTTGGTTTTGGTCAGCCCTTTATGATACGTCTTAAGCATTGTTTATTGCTCGATAACCACCACCAAGTTTCCTCTCCCTGAGAGTTTGATAAACCCACCAACCCCCTCCTAGACTTTGATTTATTCAACACATGTTTCACCTAATTAACTACCATCTCTAAATCAATCCAAAATAAATATAAAAAACCCCAATCCAACCCGACTTGTTACTATCATATCACACACCGCACAGATGCTTCCATGCATCAGTCTCAACTTCCCTGAAAACACCAAAATAAATATTCATTCGAACCTCTCCTTTCCCCGCTTCTCTTGGCTTGCGAATAAGCAGCCTGCAGCCGGGCAAAGTAAAATCAGAAGCTGGGTTGTATGTGTGTGTCCGAAAAATACCGACTTCTCCTTTACAGTTTCTGGTCGAACATAACACAACTCATCTCTTCAACCTCCACACACGTACATGTCTTCGTGCTTGTCCATAATTGCATAACTGTTGTAAAGCTATAAAGAAACATCGCCCCCTTTGCTGTCATAGAGTTACTTCTTATTTTTCGCTGATAGTCGGAGACTCCAAATCTAAATTATGGCCACTGATATCCCATCCTTTAATATCTCAACCCTGGAACAAATGTAAGTTGCTCACTTTGCTTTTCAATTTGATCACTTTTTACTTTTTAGATTTTGGATTCTATGATAACATAAAAATTCCTTGAACCCCATTTGGTTATATAAAGGAGTTTTACTTGTAAAGATGAACTGAGGGAGATTATAAACGAGGGCCCTGTTTTTAGCTAAAATGGAGAAATTGATTTTAACCCATTAAACGTTCTTATGCCCTTTTGTTTCTTCTTTTAATTCTGTGAATTTTAGAGCGAGAGTTGAGAATTGGTGATCAAAGAACCTTGGTAACATTTTCATGTGGTGTTATTTCGAAATTTGGAGAAAGGTTGCATTGAAAGAGGAAAAGGACGGAGAGAGCATAGTCATTGATATCACCTTATGGCTTGTTGAAGTAGTTGTTATTTTCCTGTCTATAGCTAATGAAAACACTTGATTTACTTTGATTTTTTATTTTTTCACTTTGATTCTGGTTGTAGGTACATTGATTCTTGCAAGAGGCATGGTGTCCTACCTAATACAGAAATTTTATCTGGTTTCCTTAAGGTCAGTGTAGGTTAGAGTTACAATTTACCTGTGTGTTCAACAAAACCTGATTAAAATAACAGTAACTTGTATGTGTTTAAATTTGTAATGTTTGATTTAGGCTAGGGTTTAAATTAGTTATTGATGGAAACAAGAAGTTGAACCTGCCTGATCACTGCTTTGCTGTTCAGGCTGAGGTTAAAAAGTCCTGCAATGAGATATGTAGCTTGGAGATCATCTTGGACCATCTTGAAGATATTGATGTTCCTCCGCTTCTTGATGTGTGTGCAACCATTGAAACTTCTGAGATTGAAGTGGTTGACATACGTAATGGACCAAATTGTGCTTTGCATGGAGAATATGCTTTATCTTTGATGCGTGCTTTCAATCAAAAGCTTCAAGTAGTTGATCTTCAGGATTTGCCATTTGGAAAGGACTTCTTGCGGTATATAGCTGTTCTTATTGTTGTTACTTGTATAATGCTTTTGATGAGTAAAAGCAGTTCTATGATAAGGCACCAAAGGGACACCATCTGTTTGTAGTGATCGGAAAAGCCACTCCAGAAATAATGAATAAAAAATTCTAAATTGCCCTCATTTACCCAAAAAAAATATCTCTGCATACCAGAAATGCAAAGTCGGTAGCCACTGAAGGTTCTTCCACTTCCAAAGCAGCCAGAAATTGTGAGGAAGGCCTAGACAAGAAGAGACTTCCTTAAACCTCAACATCATTTCAGAATCCGACTATGCATTCTTTTGTTAGAATTGTCTAGAATCCCGAATTCTTTCTCTTAAACGAGCATGGAATACGTTATAGTTTTCTGGAATATGATATATTTTTTTATTACTAATTTGAGTTTCATACTCAGGGAGCTTTCTCAGAAAGGTTTAGCTTGCCAAAGTTTGAATTTGAGGTCTTCTCATTTCCGGAATCTGAACATGGCAGGGAAATTCATGCAAATACATACCCTCAACCTTGATTTTAGTACTTCACTGACAAGCTTCCAGGAGGATTGTTTTACTTGCATGCCCATTCTAACTTGCCTCTCAATGTGCGAGACAAGAGTTGCAAATCTCTGGACAACTATTGCCGCACTTTCGAAACTCTCTTCTTTGCTAGAACTTCGGTTTCAGAAGTGGATATGCTGCAATGATTCTGCCTCTCCTTCAGCATCTTCAGGTGGAAATTTGGAGGATCAACCTGATGTTAGAGAACTTTTGACTGATATTGATGAAGAATCATTTCTTAAACAAGGCACAGATGAGGCAACCGGGAATGTGTTTTCATTCAATAATATAGCTACAGGTCAGCAAGTTCAAAGTATGATGGAGGATTCATCAGATGACAATGAAGTTGATTTTTCAAGTTATTGGCAAGAATTTGATTATATGGATCTGTTGGCCAATTTTTCTTCTGGCTGGAACAGGCAGGTCAATCTGCAAAGTGAGGTAATGCACATGTGCTCTTTCCTTATGTCCTGGTCGCTAGTGATCTCAGTGTAAGGAAGCGGGTGCATCTTATCACTGAAGAAAGTGGCATCATTTTGTTTGTTTTCAATTGGTAGCATTCAGAACGAATCTTTTTAATTCATGTGAAGAAGTCTAGCAAAGTATGATTATTGTATCTTTTCACCTGCAATTCTTTTGAATTTTTTTATTTCTCCTGGTCAAATTAGACTTGAAAGGATTGGTGGATTGTGGATCTTGTTTTTCTTGTCCTTTTCATTTTAAAGTGGCAAGTGTCTGGTCAGTTGTGGTTATAAATGTAGACTTCCTATAGTGCACGATCCCAGCTTCCTTTATAATGCTGGATTGCTAAATATGTAATATAGATTGAATTTATGGTATTTTCTTGTGTCCATCCAACCCCCTTTCTTTCTAAATACTCAATAATCAAATTTGTTATTTGCTTGGCAGCTTTCTTCTGGTACATCGTGGAATAAAAAAGAAGAGTCCCTGCATGGTTACTTTGGGAGACATATTGCAGATGTTCATTCGAAGTATATCTCTCATCACGCTTCACCAATATGCTTCGAGAAACATTATAGAGAGTACATGATAGCTTCATTACCCAATTTGAAAGTTTTGGATAACTTACCTGTCAGAAAGATTGACAGCGAAAGGGCTGCTGTTACATTTTCACAATACTTCGAGTACTTACCATACAATCGGAAGCATAAAGAGAGTGTTGTCAGCATCTTGCACAAGCGTGAAATAAAAGATACCCGTTCTCATATGCTGTCAAAAAATCAAAAGCCTTCTTATTATCATGGAAACTCCCAATACTCTTATACCCGGTCTCTTTGTGCTGCAAAGTTGGGATCTTCTGCTTGGCCGTTGTTGCATTCACTTTCTGTATCGGGCTGTGATTTAGGTGATGGAAGTAGGAGTTTCCGGCCCAGACAGTTTGAGTACCATCCATCTCTTTCTAGCATAATGGTGTTTGGAACCTTGGATGGTGAAGTTGTTGTGGTCAACCATGAGAATGAGAAAGTAGTTAGGTATGTTTCATCACTTGGTGCCATGAATAGTGTGTTGGGACTCTGCTGGCTCAAGAAATATCCATCTAAGGTATGTCATTCTGCATTAAGTGCGGTGGATATGTGTCTTTGCATGATGTTCACCTTTTGTTTTTCTCACTAGTGTACAAGAAATTATGCTTTGTATGTAAGTTAGGTAATTCTATATGACTAACTGATTTTAGAAATGGTCAATAGCTAATTTAAAGTGTTATCCACTTAAAAACAGAGTTAGTTTGATCTGTACTTCTACAGGATTTACTTGAATTTGGTGAGGTGATTAATACAACATGATCATGATGTTCATGCGCCTCAAGTTAAAAACAGCATATTCTAACAGTGTGCATGTTGCTCTGGCCTCCACAAGACCGAACAACTTCTGAGATGCAATAAGATCATTAGACATTTTCTGTCAAGCTTTTGTTATAGCATTTGATTATGTGCATATCAAGTCCCTGATCACATGGCTACTTCTGATTCTGATTTGCTTTCAGTTCATAGCAGGTTCAGATAGCGGTTTGCTAAAATTGTATGACATAGAGCACATGCCCCCAACAGTTACAGGCATGTATTCAGCTGCCGGTTCAATCACCTTTGATGACTTTGACCAATTGACATCTGTTCATGTTAACTCCACCGACGAACTATTTCTGGCAAGCGGATACTCAAAAAATGTTGCTTTGTATGACATCAACAGTGGAAGGCGCATACAGGTGTTCACTGATGTGCACAGAGAGCACATCAATGTTGTCAAGTTCTCAAACCATTCCCCATCAGTTTTTGCAACTTCTTCATTTGATCAGGATGTCAAACTATGGGACTTGAGACAGAAACCAATACAGCCTTGCTATACTACTTCAGTCTCTAGAGGAAATGTGATGGTGTGCTTTTCTCCGGATGATCACTATCTTCTTGCATCTGCTGTTGATAATGAGGTATTCTTTGAATTAATTTACTGCATTTTTAGGGGCATTCAGTTCCATCAATTTGAATGTTAAATTAGGACCCCATCAATTGTTTTCCCTCATACAGAATCCACCCTTAACGAAACTGAGTCATGATGTGCATACAGATAAGAATTTTTCCCCACGATGCAATGTTCTAAACCCTTTCTTGTTTGTAATGTCACCCCTTACTTTTTTAGTACTTCATCCTAGTGATCTTCATCTGGATTGAGCCCTAATTACCTGGCCATCTAAGCTGTGTTTACTGTCTATGATGACTTATAATACCACATACTATGTTCGAGATAGGAGGAGTAGAATTGTTTATTTGTTAGGGTGCAAGATGTGATTCATCAGGGTTTCAAACTCATGGACGTATTTCCTTTATTTCAAGCAACCCTAGCAGTTAGCTTCTTAGGTCCTTAATTTATGCTCCTTTTGCTATTTGGCCTTGACAACTTGCTGAATGTTCATTTCCTCTCCTTCAATTATACCTTGTACACTGATTTTTTATTTTTTCTGATATTTATTACAATTATTTCACTTGTTTTAAGGAAATTAGTGGAGTCTTGAGATTAAAATGTAGAAATGTATCAGGTTCGACAACTTTTGGCTGTTGATGGGAGGCTTCACTTGAGTTTTGACATAGCACCTACGGGAAGTTCACAGAATTACACCCGTTCCTACTATATGAATGGAAGGGATTATATTATAAGTGGGAGTAGTGATGAACATGTGGTCCGTGTTTGCTGTGCTCAAACTGGAAGGCGTTTCAGAGACATATCCTTGGAGGTACCTTCATCTTTTAATTGGGACGTGGAAGCATAGATTTCAATTAATGACATTAAAGTTATAGAGATATTGATATTGGAACCATATTTGCCCAGGGAGGGTTCTAGGATTGCACTTTCTTGGAACCTGTAAACTGAGCATATGCTGTTCTTTTGCAGGGGAAAGGCCTAGGGAATTCAATGTATGTGCAATCTTTGAGGGGAGATCCTTTTAGGGTGAGTTTACACTTGCTATTGATTCTTAACCTTCTTTTGTCAATTCGAGAGTAGATTTGAGAAACTTCTTAATTCTTTCAGTGTTTGGATTTTGAGCAAAATATTGTCATTTGTTAATTTACCTCGTGAAATCTCTCTTCTCTTCCATATTAGTATTATGTAACTTGTTGGTGAAAGCTACTTTGTTTTTTAGTCTGCCATCTTCTCTCTCTCCCCACTTGCCCTCCAGCCACCTTTGTCAACCTCCCATGGGTTTTGGAAATAGTCATTTAGCTCTTTCATTTAATCCCATTTGAGTAGCTTCTGTTTGGTATATTGTTAAACTACCAAGCTGAGGTTTGTGCATTATTGAATTATTAAATCAATCACATTTGTGTTTTTATATCCCTGTACAAAGGATTTCAACATGAGTATATTGGCAGCCTGTATGCGTCCCAACTCGAGGTATGAAATTGTGAAGGTATATATTCTTGCCCTGCTTTTCTGACTTTGTATTTTGAAGCTTGTTGCTCGGTTCCATTTTCCTTTTAAGATTCTAAGATTTTAAGGTACAATTTGCAGGTCAATTTGCTAGCTTCCTGCGGCAATGCCAAGGGATACTCGAAAGGCCGGGATTCTTGCCCATCCATTAGCATGGGAGGTTGAGGTATATATTCTTTTCATGATAAGAGTAGGATTTGAGCTTGAAATCTCAGCCATTTCTGGGCTAAACACCCAGTGGTAAAAAAAAATGTAAATTAATCATGGCTTATAAGATCTTTTATCTTTGTAAATGTAATGAACATGCATTTCGCAGTGCAAACAATTCTAGCATAAGCAATCAACGTCATGGTGATTAGTTGAAGAACCCATGGCGTTAAAGCGTTTGTAATTTGATCTGGGCATCTGGGATCTCAGCAACTTAATTTTTTCTAACAAAACTATACAAGGTGGAGGAGGGCATTTGAAGTTTCCAAAAGTGGCACAAAATCATTCATTTTATTGGAAGGAATCCCCCAAAACAAACAACTTGGCAATTAATATTGAGATTTAGATGAAAGGATGACATCGTTGATCGTGGACCGTCGAAATAGAGTAATGCTATTCATCATTCCCAGTTATTTTTACGAACAATATCATCCATGGATGGATGTAAATCGTGAAACGAGAGGAACAGAAACAGGCGTTGGATTCATTTCTGTACTCGAGGGTCATTAAACGCGGAAGTAAAGGCTCAACCACCTAGGAGTACTCATCTTAATTGTATCTGTCCTCGTTGCTTACGTTGTAGTAGATAAAACTCCTATATATATATATATATATATATATATATATATATATATATGAGCACGTTCCTGGGAGTGGGGTACTTTTTAATTATAGTTTTTTTAATTAAATTAAAAAAAACAAAAAATTTCTATGAAATTAGGTTAATTAATTAAACACTTTAAACTATATTTTATATATATACACTAAAAGAAAATAGATTTTTATAGTAGAAATGGCACAATTATTATTTTTTTCAATTTTTTACTGTAGTGGATACTGTGTAGTTATAATAAATATGTAATTTTTGGTTTATTTTTAAAAATACGTTTTTCTTATATTTTTCTATCTTTATATTTGATATTTTTATTATTTTATACTCGGTCTATTTATCATTATTTTTTTGTAATATTTTTTTCATTATAATTTTTTGAAAAAATATTATTTTTTATTCTTTACACTTGCAATATCTATCCCTCTATATTTCACATTTTTATATTATTTTTTTGTTCTTATCATAATTTTTTTATATTTTTATTTGAAAAATTATTATACAAAAACTAAGAAAATAATGTTTTAATATATCAATTATAATTTTGTTCTATTTTTTTATTATATTAAAAATAAGTTTGGGATTTTTTATATTTTTATTAATATATATAATTTTTACTATATTTTATTTATATTTATATTTTTTACTTGCGGTAATAAAAACATGCTAATATATATATATATATATATATATATATATATATATATATATATATGTTAAAAAAATATTTAATCTGTAAACTCCATAACATTTTTTTTCTTTTTATATTTATTGATATAAATGATTCTTGAGGTGCGTTTGTTTCTCGGAAAATGGTTTCCGAGAAATCATTTTCTAAACTTTCATGTGTTTGTTTGCTAGTAGAAAAATTGGTTAACGAAAACACTTTCTTGTCAAAGAAAAATTTGACTTGATTTCCAGAAAAGTGTTTTCCTTTTATTTAGAGCGGAAAAATATCATATTATTTACTGATTATGTCAAATTTAATCCTCAAACTTTTAATTGCTATATATTTTGTTTGAATTTTTTTTTTCAAATCCATCCCTTAAAATTTGATTTAATTTAATTTTTATATTAACTTTGGTCAGTATTTTTATGATTGTTATTTACTTTTCTCTTATCATTTTTTAAATTAAAATTTTTTTATCTATCAAATTGGTCCTCATTCTTTTGATTGTTACTTATTTTATTTAAATAATTTAAGAAATTGTAATTATTATTATTTTAATTTCATCATCTTTTAATTTTTTTTATCTGTTAGATTTGATCTCTATTATTTTGATTATTATTTATTTTATTTGAGATAATTTATTAAATTAGATTTTTTTCAATTTCATTCTCATTAAACTTTTTAATTTGTAAGATTTGTTTCTTATTATTTTACTAAATTTGAAAAATAAAATAAAATATTAATAAGTTATTTTCCAACTCATTTTTCATAACATAATCAAACACTGGAAAGTATTTTTCAACTTACTTTCATGACACTATCAAATATCAACAAATAATTTACTTTAAATTTATTTTTAAAAAAATCAATTTTCAAAAAAACTATTAAAAAAAAAAACTTTCGTGTAAATAAACGAGTCCTTGATTCTATTAGATAACTAGTATATAATTAAAATAATACACAGAACGCAACAGGAAAACAAACAAATCCACAGTATCTCTTGCTCGCAAGCTGAAACCGCGTCTGGATATGGCTGAATCCACCGCTCATTCGTAAACTGCCAAGCGAAGCTCCAGCTGTTCAATTTATTGCCCACACCCGTACCACTTTAAACTTTATTAATGGCTTTGGTGTTATATATTCCCACGTACTCTCCCACTCCTCTCTTCACCCCACTCCCTCTTAGGCTAGCTAGTTATATCTCTGCTGCTGCTGCATGCTTTGATTGAAGCAAAACAAGAGATGAAGCTCTTCTTTGCTGCTTTGTTGCTGTGCTCCCTCCTTTTCGGCTCATCTTTCTTGGAACCTGTCATGGCCAAGTCATGTAACTAATCAAGGGCTTCGTTTACTAATTAATTTAAAAGCTGAGATATATTTTACTACCTTCTTTGTTAGGCCTCTAAAATTAGCAAATGCAGGCTCCATCCCTGTTTGTGTTTATTTATTTAGTTCTCGAAATACTCATCATGTTGGTGATTTCTTGTGGTGTAGCTTTCTGTACCAAGAAGTGCAATACGAGGTGCGCAAACGCTGGCATACAAGACAGGTGCTTGAAGTACTGTGGAATATGTTGTGAACAGTGCAAGTGTGTGCCTTCTGGAACTTATGGGAACAAGCACGAGTGCCCTTGTTACAGGGACAAAAGGAACTCCAAGGGCAAGCCCAAGTGTCCTTAAATGATAATCTCTTACACAGTCAGGATGTGCCTGTGTTGAGAAAGTAAGATCTCATGTATATGTACGAGCTAGCTGTGTATAATTAGTTCTTGGGAGTGTACTTGAGTGATTAGCTAGCGCGCGTGGGGGTAGCTGCTAGATATAATAAGAGCATGTCAATCCTGTTCCCCTTTTTATTTCTCTTCGTGTTTGTTTTTTTCTTCTGGCATTAGTTGCGGGCTTTGATTAGCTTGGTCGTGCATGATCGTGTAATGAAGACCAGTGAATTAATGCTGCTGTTCGTGTCGTACGTCATATTGTGTTAAAGTGTGTTATTTTCTTCGTTCAACTTGCGATTGATATTTGATTAATTTCAAATGGTTATGATTAATTAAATTAATTAAACTGTCTCTCCTTTCTAATATTCACCAGTTTGAGTACTTAACTCTAATCTCTATATTTCTTTTTTAACTAGAACTTACCACCACCTCCGAGATGTGTTCGCAAAAGATGGGATCCGGTAATATTTTTTGTTCATTAATCGCTTACATGGTCAACAATATCAAGAATGAGTTTGTAATATTTATGGCTTGCTAACAGCCATAGTTTTCAGACCCGGTCTTCTGGCCAGCCCGGTCTAAGACTCAAGTTTCGAGTTTTGACCGGGTTACAGGATAGGCCGGGTCAATCTTATTTTTTTAAATCAAAACGGTGTTGTTTTAGAAAAAAAAACAAAAGTCAACGGGTTGCAATCGGGTTTTTGACCGGATTTTGCCGGGTTACTAGATCAACCAGCCTGGTCACATCGGGTTTTTTCTTACTCTATTTTTTCTTCAACTTAACCCGGTTCTAATTCCAAATCAGCCGGGTTCTGGGTCAATCCACCAGACAGGCCGAGTTCCAAAACCATGTATACAGCAAATATACTAAAACCATGTGAGTGGATTGTGGCTACGTGGCAGATTACTAGGTTGATTTGTTGATTGCCAATTGGCTAAAATACTGGGCCCGACAGATCGGTAGTGATGACCAATGAGAGAAAAAAAGTAACTTTCAGCCCATGCCCAATATCCTAAAAGCTGCGCTATTTTATTTTTATGGGCTCTCGACTTCTTAAATGGACTTCACCTACAAGAATTCGACCCAAGCCTCACAAAATCAAAACGGCATCGCTTGCACGCATTTAGCCTTTCTCCATCACCTTGGGATTAAAAATCTCCTCTCTCCGCTTTTCAATTTCAAGTTTTCCATTTTTTAAATTTGTCCAAGCGCGAGTGAGAGCTTCCGATATCCAACAATGGCAAACCCTAACCTTCAAGATATTATAGAGAAGCAAGTGCTTACTGTAGCCAAGGCAGTGGAAGACAAGATCGATGAAGAGATCGCAGCCTTAGACCGTCTCGATCTCGACGATATAGAAGCATTGAGAGAGAGACGGTTACAACAGATGAAGAAAATGGCGGAGAAGCGTAGTCGTTGGATCTCTTTAGGTCATGGTGAGTACACCGAGATTCCATCAGAGAAGGATTTCTTCTCTGTTGTTAAAGCTAGTGATCGTGTCGTTTGCCATTTCTATCGCGATAATTGGCCTTGCAAGGTAGTATTAGAAATCACCATCACTTTTTTTCTACAATTTAATTTATTTGATTGAAGAAAGTTCTGTTTTTATTGATGTTTCAGTGTTTTAAGGAATTTTGAGTTTTGTAGGTTCTATTTCTTAAATGTTGCTCTTTTTTTTATGGGGTGGATTTTTAGGGTTTTTCTGTATTGATTTTGTAGTCTTTGTTTCTTGACATGGGCTGTGATTTGCCCTTCGTATCAATTGAATGGCAATTTTGGAAACAAGATTGTCCTCAATTGAAGTTAGAGGTTGCTAGATGACTAAACTATTATCTACTGTGCTTAACTCAAATGCTTATGCAGCTTCTCTCGTTTAAATTTTCTTTAATTTCTGAGGGTTATAAGGCACCTGGAAGCTTTAATAGCAATACAATGGCATTGCTTAGTTGGTTGATGTTGCCAACACTGGAAAGAATGTTATGCGAAATAACTACTACGTTCGAGCTATTCAATATGTGATGAAATATGTTGTGTGTGAGAAAGTGATACTAATATTGCCTTTACGTTAACTGGGAAAAGGATGGTTTAGGAGAAAATTTCATGCTTACTGTTCATTTGCAGGTGATGGACAAGCACATGAGCATACTGGCGAAGCAACATATAGAGACACGTTTTGTGAAGATCCATGCTGAGAAAAGTCCATTTTTGGCTGAAAAACTCAAGATTGTTGTTCTTCCAACTCTTGCACTTATAAAGAATACCAAAGTGGATGATTATGTGGTGTGTTTTGTATATTTATGGCTACATGTTGTTGACTGAATTCACTCCTTTTTTCCACTGTTATGAAAATTAGACTGCCATGTTTTTATTGTTTTCAGGTGGGATTTGATGAGCTGGGAGGGACAGATGAGTTTAACACAGAGGATTTGGAGGAGAGATTGGCTAAAGCTCAAGTGATCTTTTTTGAGGGTGAATCGTCTCTAAATTCATCGAAATCCAGTGCACAAACCAGGAGTGTGCGACAAAGTGAGAGCCATGACTCTTCAGATTCAGATTAAATCATAGTAATCTCCTTTTGGGTTACAAGGTGACTCCAGTCCTTGTCTAGTAGAGTATGCCTGTCACAATCTGCCAATTGAGCTACATCTCATAGGCTACGCTATAATCGCTGTATTGTTTGGTTTTGTAGAAAGCAGATTGGGGCTTTATGTTGTACAAGTCCTTGAGTTTCAGCTCATCCTATTCTCGTGTTTGATATAAAGCTTAAATCGATTATTCCATATTTTGATACCCATGTCATTGGCATCATCCCGTGGATGGAATTATGGTGCTTTCAAGTCTTGTACTATCTTGTCGACTTATTTTTTTGAAGCAGCTTCCATTTTTCAATAGGAAATGAAATTCCCCAAAGCATTAATACTATGTTTCCACGGATTATGATATGTTGATCTGGTGCTCTATTTTTCAAGCTGCAATATTAATTATTAATTATTATTAACAAAAATTAAATGATAAGGTGTTTTCACCATAGTTTTACAACCGAACCTACCAGTCAACCTGAGACTTGTGGCCTGAGCCAGGTTGGATTGAATAAAAAAATATAAGAAGATACTGACCTAACTCGGCTTGGAAAAACCTGTAACTTGGATTGAATCAAACTGAATTTTTTTATTGAATTTTTTTTAGAAAAGAGAAGACTTTTTCAGAATTTCTTATCATCAACTTTCTTAACTACCAAACATGCAGTCATTGTTATAAAAAAACAAATATTAAAATGCTAAAAAAAAATTCAAAACAAATAGAAAGGAACCCTAATGTCAAAACTTCATAAACAGCAAAGCATCCAATTATTATGTAAGAAGGTTGAGAATTGGTGGAAGGAAAGTGAGAATAAAAAGAATAATAGTGTCCCTGACGACTAAAAGGATTTTGAAACTCAAGGAAAAGAGGAGCTGTCGCAAAAATAAATCCTTAACGTGGGCTGTAATTTTTCTTTTAATTTATTAGGCCTATAAAAAGATGATAAGTAGGATGTAAAAAAAATAGATTTATACTTGGGCTTGGAGTTTGTCATTGAATTTAGTAGGCCTATAAAAGTGTGTTTCTATATAAACCCAGGCCTGGACCCGAGGCTTAGTTTTGATTGGGCTTTAAAAATATAGTTTTTATTGTATCATTTCTCGTAATAATTATTCACTAAGTAGTGGTTTTTTTTTTTAATTTTGTTTTCCAACATTAAATCCATCAGGTATTGAAATTCATAATTTATTTTAACTATACCCCTGCTCACAAACCACTATTCATTCGAATAATGATTTGCTTCTTTCTTTTTAATTTCATCCTTCAACATTGGATTTACTAGGTATTATACTTTATAATTTATTTTGATTTGCTTTCTATTAGGTTATCTTATTCTTATATTTGAATTGCATATTTGATAGGTTAACTCAAGTTTTTTTTGTCATTTCTTTAATTGATTTTTTTTTCAATGCCCCTTCTTACAAACCACTGTTCATAAAAACAGTGATTTGCTTTTTTTTTTATCCTTCAATATTAAATTTATGTGGAGATGACAATAAATGCCCATGGGTCGAGTTCTGCATTATCCATACCCAAATCCAAATCTAAAATTAATATCCAAACCCAACTCAAATCCGATCAGGCATTGCTTTTGAATATTCAAACTTGACCTAATCAGGTTTCGAGTATCTATAACCCGAATTCAATTTTTCCCATGGATACCCATTTGTTTGTACATGCAAAAACCATCCAAATCCAAACAATGAAGGAGAAGAGAACTCATTTTTTAAAACCACAGTGGTGGAAAGTCCATCTTTAAAGTTGTAATAATTTATTTTCAGTTGTATCTTTATGGGATTTCCAGTAATTAAGGGAAATTCATCCCTATAGCCAATTAGGATGAAAATTAACACTACTTAAACGATTGCAAAACTTAAACTAAGATAAATGTGATGAATATCACTACCACAATCTTTAGATTTACCGACGGAATTTTCCGTTAATATTTGCACTACCATTTCATTGGTAAAAAAATTATTGATGAAATCACCAATGGAAAGTCTTCATCGGTAAGTCCGTTGGTAATAAAAAAATTATTATTACCGATGGATTTACTGATGGAAAAGGCGAGCAGAAAAAAAATTTCATTCCATCTGTAATTCCCTCGGAAACAAACTGTATGTAATTCCATCGGTAATTATTTAAAAATATTTTTTAAAAAATATTTTTTACAAAACTATAAAATAATTAAATTAATATTAATCAACACTATAATATTCAAAATGCTTGGAAAAAAGAAGAAGAAAATCAACTCAAAATAATTTGCAACAAATCAATAACACGAAAAAATAAATTCAACTAAAAAAATTCATATGAAAATTTTTTAAAAATCCTATAAATAAATCAATTAAAAATTGATCTCATATGAAAAAAAATCATACAACAACATTCATACAATTATTAAGAACAAAAACAATTAAAAATAAAATAAAAAACAAATATAGTGAAAAAAACATGAAAAAAGAAGAATTTTTTTTTTTACCTTAATGTAGTTGCAAGTGAAGCTAAGAAGAGAGAAAAAAATTAATAAAGTATACTAATTAAAAAAAAAAAACTTAGAAGAAAAAATAAGAAAGGAGAAGAAGACATACCTGAGCATGGAGGAGAAGAGAAGGAGTTGAGGAGAGAAGAGAAGAAGAAGAAGAAGAAGAAAGGAGACGGGTCTGTTGTGAAATTAGGGATTCTAGGCTTTTATTGGGGCGTTTTACCGACGGTTTTACCGACTGCTAATTAAATATTAATATTTTTAATTATTTCGTCGGTGATTCTGTATGTAATATTTAATTTAAATTTTGAATTTAATAAAACATTTTCAGAAACCGCCAAATATCACCAACGACTTTTCAATCCGTAGGTGATTCCGTCTGTAATATTTAATTTAAATTTTTCAGAAAACCGCCAAATAACACCGACGACTTTTCAATCCGTCGATGATTTTGTTTGTAAAGAACAATAATTAACAGTGCAATTGGAAAGTGAATAGTTCCAGAGCTCTCTGTAAAATACCGATGGAATGTTTCGTCGGTGATTCCCTTTATAATTAACATGATGAATAGTGTTGACAATTTATCAATGATTTTACTGACGGAATTACCGATGAAATTTATTTCATCGGTAATTCCATTGGTAAAAATGGGACGTCATTATTTTTTTTGCTTTGTTTTAATTATTTTTTCCATTGTAATTCCCTCGGTAAATACTGAGAGAATATTTTCGTCGGTAAAATCCATCAGCAATGCACCAATAAAAATATTCCCTCGGTATTTCCGTTAGTATTTATCAATTTTCTGGTAGTATATAATGCACAATCTTCATTTGTATCCTTCCAGAATTTCTTTTCCATTGGATATCCCATTCTTTAGTATCTACAAGTTGACAAATCAAAAGCACAACAAGAGGAAGACGGGATATTGACTTTGTCATTGCTGCTACTACTGTAATACGCTAAAAATATTGGATTGGAAAAGACATTTACACCCTTTGATGAGTAGTTAAGGGTATAAATAATTTAGGGATATTTTGGTTTTTTCATATATTTTCATAAATATAAATATGAAGTAAAAAAGAAGAAGAAGAAGATTGGTTTTCTTGAGAGAGAGAACCATAAGAAAAGAAGAGGGGAAGAAGAAAAAGATGAGAGATGAGGGAGAAGAAGTGAAAGTTAGAGATAATAATTTATAAGGTAAAATCTTGATGTTTTATGCTTGAGTCTATTAGTTGAGTTTGATTTTAGAATTTGGATGATTAAAGATATTTAATTGATGTTTTAGGGTGCTAGTCTGAATTAAAACGATTGATATAAGGACTAAAGTTATGAGTTTTTGAGGAACAAGTTGAATTGTTTTAAGGATTTGTAATTTTTAAAGACCAGTAAATTGGGATTCTGAAATCCCAATCAAATGGTCATCTGGTTTTTTTGAACTAATTGACCAATTGGACTGATTGTTTTGGTTGACTGGTTGGTCAATTTGATCGACCGGTTGACCAAACAGTGAAGGTTGATCAATTCTTTTAGGTTCGGTCAATTTGAATAATGTTCAGGATCGATCGGAAGAATCTATTTTGGTTTTATAATTATGATTTGGTCTTTAGTCTTAGAGTTGTGATCTTTTATATTATATGTTTCAAGTTTTTTTTTTTAGTATTTTTTGTATTCAGTAGAGGTTCTGCTGATGTTTCTCTTAGCAATCCTTAGTAGTCTCCGTTCTATGTTTGTTTGTTTTTTGCTTTTATTTTCTGAATGAGTGAGATAATCTTTAATATGCATGTAATATAAATATATTTATTATATGATGAGTACAACTGGTTATTTCTTGAATATTTATACATGTTGCTTTATTTTTTGAGTACTCATTTATTATTGAATTTGCACTTGTATTCTTTTGAATTAAATTATATTTGATATGACATTCATTTGCTTGCAAAACTATATGAATATCTCTTATTTCTTGATATCATGATACTTGTCAGAAACTCCATACTAATAGAGAGTAATTAGTTTATATGCACATAGTAGCCCGTATACCTAACTAGTGGGAGAGGCACTAGCCTATAGCGACTAATTTTTCCATAGTTATTGGGACCGCAAACCTCGTCTGTTATTGGAACTCTGTGGTTTCATATGTAATCTGTTATATGACATGTACCCACTACCATATACTAATATGCTTAATATGTATGTGTGTGTGGATTACAATTTATAATATATACTATGTGTATTAAATATTAATCCCTCACTGAGTTGGTTGAACTCAACCCTTATTTTTAATATTATTTTCAGGTTCTTACCTTCTGTTAGCAAACTGACTTTGTTGAGAGTTTCTGCTTCTTTATTTTTGGTTGGAACGCTTTGCTTATTTCCACGAGGCTTTTCTGTTAGTCTTGATTTGATGTCTTAAAGTGAACCACTATTACACTATTTTATTTAAAGTTTGGATTCTTATATTGTAATAAGTATTATGAATTATTATTTGATTTTATTGGTTTTGAAAAATATTTATGGAAAGTTTATGAAATGATGTGAAATCTTATATAATTTGTTCTATGAGAAGTATGTTTGAGGCTTAGCATAGGTGGGGTGTCTTTATAGCACCGATCTTGTAATGCCAGCCATGAACCTAGAATTCAGGTTGTGAAAAAATCCTGGAATTCAGGTTGTGACAAAGTTGGGATCAGAGAATGGTTTGTTAGAAACCCCATAATATAGACTCCGTTTTTGTGACAATGTTTGTGACAAGTTTTTACCATGACGCAGGTGTTTAGAGTTGAACTGCAGGGGGGTATAAAGCTCTTTCTGTGGTTGGAGAAAATAGAAACATAGATATTGAGTATGAGGATGCATTTGATGCAAGAGAAAAATGGAGCAAGTAGTGGTGGCGAAGGTGAAGCACCAAGAAGAGGCCTGCAATTATCTAAAGAATCAGCCATCCAGAGCTCCTTAAAGAATATGATATGCCTACAAATTCCATGGAGCTAGATCTTTTGCAACTTTTAAATACCCTATTTTATTGCATGATTGACCTGGGGTTTCTCTCTGCAGTAATTGTTATTTTGATTTTTTTCGGGGTTTGTTCAACTCTTTTTCAAGTACTTAATGTAATTCTTATGTCTTGTTGGTTTATGAATTTATAGCTTAAAATACCATCAAAGCATTCTTAGTTTCTCTATAAAATTGACAACTTTTTTCCTGCATATCCAAACATCGATCAAAATCGGTAGGAGTATTAACCCTGAAATGAAGATAAATTTTAAAAGTGTTAGAAATATTTGAAGGAGATAAGGGAAACAAGGAACATGGGAAGCATTATGAAAAACAAATCTTATTCATATAAATATTACTCTCATGAGAGAGGAAGTCCCTATAGACTTGGACTTAGACTTACAATACTTCAAACATATATTTATACTAATCTAGGATAATTCAAGAGACTTAAAATATAAACACACATTTAATAGTTACATGCATATACCTAGGAGACACCTACGAGAATAAAAGACACTTTGAATGTAGACTTTAAAATTAATTCCAACACTCCTAACAAGAGAATTGAATCATCACGATTTTAAAATTAAGAGGGAGTGTTTGAATGTAGACATTTAATATATAGAGTAATGGTTCAAATTGACTTCTGTTGAAACCATTCTGATGAAAGTAGAACTAAACCAAGAGCATTTCCAATGACAACAAATGAGAAATTACATCAGGATGATGGTGCGGCTAAGATTGATTCAAAGTATTTCAAGAGTCTCGTTGGATTCTTAATCTACCTCACAAATTCAAGATCTAATATTCTCTTTTCTATTAGTATTATCTCCAGATTTATAGAGAATCCTAACAGACTTCATCTTGCAGCAGCAAAAAGGATCTTGTGATATCTTCAAGGAACCAAAGATCATGGAATCCTATATAAAGAACAAAATGAAAACAGATGGATCGGTTATTCTGACAGTGATTGGGCGGGAAGCTATGATAATAAGAAGAGTACTTCTAGGTATGTGTTCTATCTTGTAACAAATATTTGGTGTTCAAAGAAACAGAATTCTATAACTTTATTTTCTGCTGAGGCAGAATATATTGTTGCAAATGAAGTCGTTTGTCAGTTAGTATGGTTGAGGAGAGTTCTTAGTGATTTGCAGCAAAATGCTCTTGATCCTACCATTATTTTATGTGATAATATGTCTGCAATTGCAATGATCAAGAATCCAGTTTTTCATGCAAGATCAAAACACATAGAATTGAGGTATCATTTCATTAGAGACATGGTAAGTAAGAAGGAGATTCAGCTGGAGTTTATCAACACAAATGATTAACCTGCAGACGTCCTCACTAAAGCTATACCAGTTGACAAGTTTCAACAATTCAAGGGGTTCTTGAAGATTACAAATTAAAATGGGGTTCTTTTATTATTAGTTTTTATGGCTCTTCTTCTTTTGGTTTTTTCTAGATTATGGAGGTCTATGTGTTCCTAGATTTCATTAATTCAGCTCTTGTTATATAGGCATTTTCTCTTCAGTTTATGTAAGCAAGAAAACAGAACAAAAGTATAATAAAAAACATAACTAAGTATTGAGCTGCAGCTATACCAATTATCACTTCCAATCCTTTTAATTTCTTCTCTGTTTCCGCAATTTATTTCCAACAAAAAGAAAGTGTTCAGATGATTTACAATTTGGGCAACACTATGAGATGGATGGCAAGCGTTTTCCATGCTGAACACTAGCATTTGTTCTGTGCTCCTACATAAATCATTGTTTGCCATACGCTAATGAACTGTGTCAAATTTCAAATATCAAAATATAATCAACTAATGAAAAGAAGGTGTTTCTAAGAACTCGGTCAAGAAATAAATACTAAAACTAAGAAATTGAATCTAATATATAATAATCCACAACAGCATCTCTGTTGATGAAGCATATTTACCTTACATCAACATAGCATCCAAATGGTTTGTTTAATGTAACAACAGCTTCAAATTACAAACTCATCATTATTTCTTCTGCAGTTGAAACGCTACTACTAATAGCTATCTATAGCAAAAAGCAATATAACTGTCCTCTTATCAAGTCTAACATCAACAACAAATTAACTAATATTTCAGGGATATGCAACACGGAACTTTCGACAGCTGAAAGCACAACTAGTTCGGAACTTGGTGTCATGGCCTTGCGATTACATCCGGTACCTGATCTCTCGAGCTTTCCTGACCACCCTTTTGGCATTAATATCACCGTACAGATCTGGATAGGAATCATTTATGCGGCTGACAAGAGCATTGCGAATGCCTCCCTGCGTTGGCAGAAAAGGGGAAAGGTAGTTTATTATTGGATCAAAAGAATGTGGCAAGCAAAATTTACGCTCGTTTAAGCAGGAAAAGCATGAGCATACGTAATGATATCTAATGACTCGAGTTTTTTCGTAAACATATTGTGCAAATATGGATTAACATTGATTAATGGTTAGCAAGTGTAGTGCCACACACAAAGGAGCCAATAAATTAAAAGGCATAGCCTGAATGTTCTAACCTTTGATACTTCCAGTGCCTTTTGAACAACATAGTTCCCGAAGTTATTACGGCAGATGTTCACAAAGTAAGGGCTGTGCATAAACTCCTCGATAATCATTGAAGCATTCTCCTCCCCGCTCCATATCAAACATTTTTCCACGACATTACTTCCAAACTTGTTCATGGAGAGAGACACAAAATATCCTTTTAGCTTCTCTAGTATCCCGATTGTTGCATGCTGTATGCGTTCGTCGAGTACATGTTGCACGACATAATTCCTGACATGCAAAATGAAATAAGAAAGTTGAAGGCATCTGTAAGGAAATGTATAGATGAAACAAACTCTTCTTTGTGTCTATAAACTTTTGGCTTCCAGTACAAAGGTTATATTCAAAATGCCAAAGGAGGACTTATCTTCATCGGTTTTAATTCAAAAGTTTTTGCACATAGATTTATTGTTGAAAATCATAGAATAATTCTTGAAATATCTCACATTGGAAGCTATTATAGCTTATTTTTATGATAAAGTATTTATGAAAAGTAAATTTTAAATTATGATTCAAAGTAAAAAATCACTTTTCATAAATCATGTCAAGGGAACTAATTAGTAAACATAAAAGAGGAGATAAAGGACACACCCAAAAGGACTTTCCGATAGTAACATTGCATTAGCTATTGTTTCAAGCAAAAGAAGATGCTTAAGCTCCCCTTGTGCACAATCCAAAGCTCGGTTCAATACACAACATCCGCTTTTATCCATTGCAATGTCAAGAAAACTTTCTGCTATTTCTTTGATGAGGGGCTGCAAATATATAAAAAGCTTTTATCATGATTATGAAAAGAAAATCAACTGCAAACATGACTCGTAGATTGACTAATCATTCACCTTCACTATATGAGAGTGTGCATTTACAGTAATTAAAATATAACTTTATCCATTGGTGTGTTCTTGCCGTATCTCATTATTAAAACGCTAAAGATTAATATATACTTCAAACTATGGAATCTTGCATAACTTCAAGTTCAAATAAATTCAATATTATGTAGAAATATACTTAATTTGCAATCACTTTTGTGTAGCAAGGACAAAGCATATATATATATATATATATATATATATATATATATATATATATATATATATATATATATATATATATATATATATATATATATATATATATAATGTGTGTGTGTGTGTGTTACCTTTATATCATCAAATGGGAAATGTTCCAAGCATTTTTGAATTACATGATAACCATTTTGGTTCTGGGATAAGATGACTGTCCTCCGAATCAAAACTTGTGTAAGCAACAGTCTTTGCTTAGGCGTTTTGATGTGCTCTATCATCTTTTGCATCGCACGGGTTCTATGAAAAGAATAATTAAATGAAATTAGTCCAAATCATTGATTTGGAGTTTGAATTAAAACGAAAACACCATGTACATACCCCACTGGATGCAAGAATAACCCAAGCAGCCTCCTTTGGTTATGGATCAAAGAGAGAATAAGTTGAGTCATTTGGGCTTCACTGCATACTTCAAAAAGCTTCTGAATAACATGATTACCAAACTGATCTTCCATTAAGTCATGTACATAATCTTTCACTTCCAAGAAAACCATCTCAATTAGATCTGGCTTCCTCTCATCAAGGAAGCCCTGCAAGACCCGATAAAGACTTTGACTTCTTGCTGCCACAGCCACTCTGCCTTTCAGTTTATATAGTGATGGGTGATCTGATTGAAAAACTGGGGAATTAGGCAAAGAAGAAACCCTCAGAGTATCTGGCGTTGCAGATTCTAACGATCTTACCCTTCTAAATTGAGAGCCAGTATCAAGTATTGTGCTATCAGCATCGAGTATTCTACCAAGACATAATCCATATTGATCAAGCGCATCATAAGACTGACTACGTATACGCGCGCGCGAAGTGCTCCCATGCTTATTTCCGAAGTTGGAAAAAGAATGCAGTGCAAACCTATCTCCGCAGTCTTGGTCTTGGATATTTTGATTATAGACGAGGCCGCCATTATTGTTTCCAAAGTTGGAAAAAGAATGCAGTGCAAACCTATCTCGGCAGTCTTGGTCTTGGATACTTTGATTATAGCCGAGGCCGCCATTATTGTTTCCGATGTTCGAAAAAGAATGCAGTGCAAACCTATCTCGGCAGTCTTGGTCTTGGATATTTTGATTATAGCCGAGGCCGCCATTATTGTTTCCGATGTTGGAAAAAGAAGGATGCACCGTATGTCCGGTACTATTTTGGGAGGTGCTGGGGAAAGAATGCAGCGCAAACCTATCATGGTAGTCTTGATCTCGGACATTCTGATCATAGCCGCAGCCTCCATTATTGTTTCTAATGTTGGAAAAATAAGGATATTGCTCCATATATGTGGTCCCATTTTGGGAGCTATTCTGGTATGATGGGTGACCAGCAGCAAGTGAGTACTGATCATCACTCCTCATCGTGTTCAAAGATCGTTGTTGTTCATTAGAAGAATGAGAAAATCTACCAGTTGTAGAAAGATTCATTCTAGCAAAGTAACTTTCTAGAATTGGATCTTCAAAGGGATAAGAATAATCAAGTTTCATATTGTAAAAGCGAGGAGATTCAAACACGAATCCAGGGCGAGAAATTTCTAGGTTTTGTTGTGAGCTGGTAGGATCGTATACAGGGAAAAGATTTTTTTTTTTTTTTCAAAGGGATAAGCAACAATCTTTGCTCAGGCGCTTTCAGGGAGTGCTTATTTATTTCCCAGCGAGTCTAAAGTCAGTTTAGGGTTTGATGGTTTTGAAAACCACCTAATATTTATACGGGCTCCTTGTATTGGATTTCGATTACAAGAAAAATTCTGGCTGAGGAGAAAAGGTAGAGTCTTCGAGGATAAGATATTATTTGGAGGTAGAACTGTAATCAAATAAAAATACGTACGTTTTCTCCTTCTAGAGTACTGCAATTCTCGTATTCTATTGAAAAGGAAAAACTAAATTCTTCAAAAATAAAAATAATAAAAGAAGAAGAAAGACAAAGAATAAAGAAGAAAAACGTCTACAATAAATTAAACTCTTTAAAAATTAAGAAAAAAAAACAAATTATACTTTTTTTTCCTTGCAATAATAATATTCAATAGTACAAGGTATCCTATGAAACATGTTATCGATCGGACGAGTTGGTGGGTTTGCATTTACACTAAGAATGCTAATTAATTATAAAAGTAGTAATTAAACAAAAAAAAACAAATGCAATTATAAACCGAGCCGGATTAAGGTGAATCCATCTTTGAGTAAAATAAAGTATTTAAAAATATTTAAGAAATATTTATTTTTAATTTTTATATATGTTTGATAAATAGGATTTTAAATAATTTTATTTTATACTTGTAGTTTTTTTATTAAATAAGAATAATTTTTATTTCATAAAGCATAATTAACTTTCTTTTTTCTAAACCAAAAGCCGGAAGGAAAAGGTTTATCTATTAGAATCCAAAATAAAAACTATTTGTGTGGAGTACGTAGTAGAAACAAATACACGTACTGGTAAAGACGTAAAATGTGGAATCTTTATGCTTATCTAATTGTATTACATCAAGGTTACCATAGACTATGATTAAGGTCGATTATTAAGATAAACACGACAGCGATAATTTCATGATAGCTTTGAACTAGCTAGCTATGATTAATTATAGCATGATGATCAAACGCTAAAACAAGAGATGGAATGAAATCTCAATTACGGAGAATTACAAGCAGAAGATTTTGTAACTCGCTTAAATTAAGATAAGTACAATTACTGAAAATTACTAGGGAAAAAAAGAAGAAAAAACACTTCATTCTTTGTCTTGCCAGGACCTTGAGCTATCTTTGAAGATGGTGGAAAAGTAGCCTTAGTTTTTCGTAGAAATCATCTTCAAGCTTTTGCATGGCGGCTTTCGCCGTTAAAGCGACACCAAGATCGATGGAGTCAGCTAAAGTTACATGGCTGAAGAAGTCTAGGCTAATTCAATCTTCACAAATAAACCCGCAGTCTGGCTTAAACATTCAAGCCTAGCTGAGATGTTCAAAGGAAGCTCATGTTCAACTAGCTAGAGGAAGCACATGCAGTGCAACACATTTACAATGTATTATTGCCCATTAGAAGAAGTGCAAAGACTCTGAAATACCAGTCGGCCTTGCTGGGATGCTACGTACCCTTGCTGTCTTCTAAGTCTACACAACTGAAAGTCCTTCTGCTTCCTGCAAGCCCTCACATTGGCTACCTCCATATGGACTGCAGATTCCACGATTCACTTCAATCTAACTCTTAAATATCTCGAGCAGAGAAGGCAACCCCTAAGCAGTGCCCTCATTAAGCTGTTGTGTTGCAAGGCATGGAGACAGATAAATATTTGATAGCTGCTTCTACGTGGCCTTCTTAAGATCCATGTAGAAAACATATCTTGTGCTTCCGAATCCGGTTTAACTTTATAGTGAAATGGATCATTTATTTATATATATATATATATACACACACACACGAGGCTTCGCGTATTCAAGACTGAAAACTGGTCTTCTTTGCACGTGCTGTTTCCCCATTTTAGTAAGATTTCGATTCTATCCGCAATGCTCGTACACCAAAGCTTTTAAAATTGGATAGATAACCAAGACCAAGACAGTTTTTGTCTATTCCATTTAATGATTAAAGGCTTTAGGTCTCTCAATCCAGTCCAGCACAAGGCGCCACAGTAATTCTCTGCCTGTGGTGCAAATGGACCCCAAAGTTTCTGACAGAAATCATCTGGTTGAAACCGAGGAAGAGCTATTATATATCTAAAGTAGCTCCAATGTAATGCTTAAGCAACCCCGGCCTCCAACTGATACACGACTTCCATATTTGCAAAGAAGTTGCTAGCTTGATTTCCTTCATCGATCCAAGTAATGTTTAATTTATCCTCTCAATTTGAGTATGAGAGCCCACATGAAATTGATGTACAATATATCCCATCAATGCTGATCCAACTGCATCTGGGCTGATTCTTGACTGCATTCTCCCTCATAAACGTAAGTGCTATGACATTGTCCCATCGATAATCAACTGCGAAGACGGTAGCTAGCATTACATGTCCTGCAGAATAACCTGGGTCCACCTCAACAAGACTCTTATAAATATCGAGCCAAATCTACTCCATAATGGAGCAGGCAACCGCCAAGCAACGCCCCCAAACAAAATTATTAGGTTGATAAAGCATGGAGGCAGCAACATTAATAGCTTCTTCCACACGGCCTCTCTCTCTCGCGAGGAGATTGATATAGCAAGCATAAAGTTCCAATTTAGGAAGGACAAATTAAGAACCGTGAGCTCATTTCTAGGAATGTCTGACGTCCTTTATCCGATAACCGCGAGTGGCTGCAGGCCCATAGAAGACCAAGGAACGTTCAAGCATGGGGATGTAAATTAACCAAACCCTTGCACTCTGAATGAGATGACATCTTTGGAAACCATCTGGTCAAAAAACGACTTTCGCTTTGCCAAAACTCCCACATTTAGCATAAACCATCCGGTCATAAAACGTCTTTCGCTTTGCCAAAACTCCCACATTTAGCATAAACCATCCGGTCATAAAACGTCTTTCGCTTTGCCAAAACTCCCACATTTAGCATAAACCATCCGGTCATAAAACGTCTTTCGCTTTGCTAAAACTCCCAAATAATTATGCTTTATTTTTAGGTGTCATGAATATATTTTGATAAAAAAAAAATTAATAATTTGAGATATAGTTCAATCAACCAAATAATTAATTTATTTGAATCATATTATATAAAAAAAAACTATAGCAAACATGAGGAAAATATATATATATATATATATATATATATATATATATATATATATATATATATATATATATATAACGTCTTTATCCAAAAGCAAAAAAAATAAAAAAAACAAGTCATTTATCTAGTTGTATTTAATAAATTTTTTTATTAAAATTAATTTCTAAAAAAAATCGACACACACATAAAATTTATTGAATAAAGAATAAAAGAAAACAAATACTATGCAAGGCTGTATATATTTAAAATATTATTAAAAAATAAATATTTAATATATATATATATATATAATATAATATAAAAGAAATTTATAGATAAATTATACTAACCTCTTAAAAAATTAAACACATCTAGTATAATTAAAAAATAATTACTATTTTGAAAAGGCTAAAACAATAAAAAAAAATAACAAAGAAGAGATATTAACTAAAGTATAAAATTTAAAATTATTTTAAAAAAGACATATAGAAAAAGGCATTAATAAAAAAACAAAAAGAAAAAAAAAACAAACAATATACCATAAACTTGGATTGAATGGTGAAATTAAAAATAAAAAAGTATAAGAATAAGGATCAAATTAAAAACAACAATATATACATGATAAAAAAAAAATGAACATGCATGTAGAATTTTTCAACATGTTTTTTCATATAAAAAATCATAAATAAATTAAATAAACTACAAACCATTGTGTAAGTGAATGAAAAAAATAATCATTAACGATAAATAAAAATATAATTGAAAAAATTAAGAGATAAATATAGATAAATATATTTAATATCACAACATGGATCATTTATTTGGTTATGTTCAATGAATTTATTTATTAAAATTAATTTATAATATAAATCGACACACACATAAAACTTATTGAATAAAATAAAAGAAAAAATATTATTCAAGGCTGCATATAAAAAATATTATAAAAAAAATACAAATGAATCAACTAATCTCCTAAAAAGTTAAACACGCCCAATATAATTAAAAATAATAATCTCTATTTAAAAAAAATTAAAAAATCCAAAAAACATCACAGAGAAAAAGTAGTAACTAAAACATAAATCAAAAAATATTTTTTAAAAAATATAAAAAAAGGTATTAATTAAAAAAATCAAAGTTTTAAAAACAAAAAAAAAGAGGTCAAGCACTAATGAGCCTAGTAAGCATGTTGTCCGCCCCAAATGTTAAAAAACAATAGACGACACGTCATCTAGAACTCCTAAAATATGGCCACTGATGTGACCGAAAAAGTAAGGTTCATAGTTTTTCACCCAAAACTCCATTTTAAACCGATTTTTAACCCAAAAACTTAGGAGACATCTCAGGAGTCTTGTTAAATCAATTTATGGCCTCAAAAAATACAAAAAAACAGCCTAAAACTCGAAACCAAATTGAAATAAAAAATCTTCCCAAACTCAAATTTGTTTTTTTTAATTGTTTTTAAAATTGAAAAAACACTTAATCTTAACATCACTCACTCGTTATATAACCCAATCATATATTATTACAATCATCAAAGAATTGTGAGATGATGAAGAATAAAATTAAAATATTACAGTATTTTCCATAGATGCTTTAGTTTTCGTTTATGTACATGAGTGGCTAAAAATGTGTTGGATTCTAGAACACCTTTTCGTCCATTTACATTTCATGTATTCATGAACCCACATCTCAAGCTCAAGATCACCAATCTGAGCACAAGCTGAAAGCACACTACCCATTGTAACGTGCTTTGGTCTACAATTATAAGTATCCTCCACCATCAAGCGAAAAAGGGTCAGAGCCTCCGAAGGGAAACCATTTTGGACACACGCATTTGTCATACATATATTATTTCTCCGGGTGTTTGATAATATAATAATAATTATTTTAAAAAAAAATTTGAAATTTATTAAAATAATTTTTTATTTTTTAAAATTTATTTTTAATATCAACACATCAAAATAATTTAAAAATACAAAAAAAAATAATTTTTAAAATATATATATATATATATAAAACACGGCTACATGAGAATACCAAGCACTCGCCTGATCTGTTCAACATTTCCCAATTTCCCGTACACATAGACAAGAGGAGTGTTAATTGAATCCCGAGCAATTTTTAATTGACAAAAAAAAAATCATTCGCCCGAAAACATATTTACACTGGATTAAAAGCTTTCTGTTCATATATAAGGTTTTATAATGGATATATATAAAAAATCAATATCAATTTGAATTGAATTTTTTTAAAAAACATGTCTATCAACTTATTTAAATATTATCTATTTATCAGTGTAGAGTTCTTAATTTATGGATGGGACGCAATAGCTATCCGTTTATGCGCGCGTGTATCAGCTCAATTTTTTAAATCAATTATTAGACTCTTTGATATAATACCACTTGTAGATTTCTTTGAGAACGTCACGTGTCAAGCAATGGATATACAACAAGTTGGAACATGATTTAACTCAGGCATGTCATTGATGTCAACCAATGGAAACATATAAGAAACGCATTCCGTGATCTACCTTGTGATCACACAACTTGTGATGACAAGTGAGAGAGGTTTTGATTTCTCCCCTTCACATTTACTGGTAAATGATCTACTTATGCTCATTCCACGGATATATATATTCTCAAGTGATTACACCTGATACAGACATTTGGAACAAAAACACTACAAACTTGCTAGAAACGGAAGAGAAAGCAAGAACGCAGAAGTTTCTCTACTTTGTACATGTGCGTGTGGGTGTGGTGATGATCTAACGGTCAAAGAAAGAGATGATAATATACTTGTGAAAAATATGAAGGAATTCTATTACACTAAGGAAACTATCTATCCGCAAGAGCTCAATTGGCCCATGCTTATATCTCACTTCCAGCCTCTTCATCTTGAATCTTGAAAAACAAACCTTGAATATTTACAATCCGAAGCATCTGAATGAAACGCCTTCAAGCAACTTGCCTGTCTTCACAGGAATCATTTTCTTCATGGCTTGTCAAGGATAGAAGTTCCATCAGCTCCATTCGGTACTCAAGGCCTCGCAGGTAGTGCCCCAGAAGCATACACCTTGAAGAAGAAAAAAAAAAAAAAAAAAACGGATGTAATAGTATTAAAATATGTTGCCAGAGGGAAGAACATCGTGAGAAAAGAGTTAAATGAAAAGGCCTAACCAGAAAAGTAATCGTGCCAGATAGTCCCTTGTCAATGAAATGAGGGGCTGGAAATGAAGCGAAGTGTTCTCAACAAGTTCAGCACAATCAACTCCAGTATTTAGCGATCCAGGTGATGTGTTCTCTGATTGTGGAGGAGTCTTAGAATGCATCTTAGGAGAAAGGGTTGCAAGGAGACCGTGGACTACAGAATGGATCGTTTCTTTTAATTCAGGGAATGTTGGTTCGGATAACTCAGCAACCTGTTCACGTCACAACCATATATATTACCAGCATATCTAAAATAAACCAAGCAGTTCATTGCTTGAGGTTTTGTTGTGCATAGAAATAAAGAACTTGGCCAAACGCAAGTAGGAATAGGATCTACAAATTACTGACAGAGCACCTTGCCTCCAGGCTTTATGCAAGTACAAAAATAAATCATAGTACTATTGGGGTTGTAGCGGATTCATAATTAAACACTTAAAAAACATTAATACTTGTGTAGGAACATGTAGCTACATTTAAGATTGCACTGAGCAGGGCCAACAGTTAAACCAAAAGCCAAAAACCATCACTGCTATCAACATAATTAGAAAAGGAGATCATATAAACATTGAAATTATTGGAAGGAACTCAGGATTATTCATGACTTTAGAATTTACAGGCAACTCCCCGTGTATTGAGAAAACACAGTTGGCATGCCTTACCAAATGCTGGGAAAAAGAAAAGGAAAATAAAAAAATCATTGCACATCAAAAGCTCTGGAAACAGCATCCAATTAAGAAACTAAAACCAAATACTTGAAAAACAAAATAGCTTTTCACTCAGTACTACTGCAAAAGAAAACGAGAAAAAAATGAGTTTGAATGTTAAAACTTCATACTATTGGAATTGAATCAAAGAATCTTTTCTTAGCTTATTCTGATGAAGAAACAGGAACATCAAGAAATTTTGCAGATCAGAAAGTATTATCACACAAAATCACCACTCTCATATGTTGAGCCAATAACAAGCTTTTGCAAACGTAATAAACAAAAGCAAGATCATACTAGTACTAGACTACTACAGGCATTACACCCTGTAATCAACCAGTTTGATATGAAACATGCAACAACCACATCTGATAGTGGCATATCATATTATGCAAAGCATTCAGCGATTTGAAAACATCAGGCAAATTTCAAAAGAACAGATTCTGTAGGAAAATGAGCTTGGGAATAATAATCACCTTCTCTGGTTGTAGTGACCTTAAGTAGTCCAGTAAATCGTTCTTTTCTTCGCCGACAAATTGATGCATTTGAAGAGCAGCACTTTTCATCCTAACTTCATGTAGTTCCTTTAACAGAAATAAAAGGAAAATAAAAGACATATAAGAACACGTCCTGAACAAAATAAATGTGTCTGTTGACACCATACGAATTGAACAGCAAAGAGACTTTTTTTTTTTTTTTGGTTCTACAGCCAGGTGATATCCTTACACCAGTTTTCCCACACCAAGACCTCCACCTCTCTGGAATGGATATTCTAATTCCAAGTAAAAGACATGAAAATAATTTAAACACACTGTGCATGTCTCTAAAAATTGAAAATTTAAAGGGAGAACTCCCAACAGGAGGTTGAGAAGAGAAAAATAAGTACTTAAATGGGGGGAAAAATAAAAGTCCTAGATGCAACAACCAATTGTTTCTAACAGCATTCAGTCACATTGATCACTCTCAAAATAATCATGGAGTCTTGCCACCAAAGAAAATTAACTTCAGAGTCAGAAAATAACTCTCTCTCTCTCTCTCTCTCACACACACACACTCACACCTATGTGGGCATGGTGGCAAAAAAGATAGGTTATATCATTATCAAAGAATGACAAGACTAAAGCAAATTAATATCATTAGAAATAGAACTTCTCCTCTCCTAAATAACAGCACATCTCTTCTTTCTTGAGAAGGATATGATACCAGGAGAGACACATAGGCCTTCAGAGAAAAGGGAAATGTAAAGCTTCAAACATATGTGATATGTACATATCAACTAGATAGATTACATACAGCCTCATAAGAATTAAAAAGGCAAGCACACAGTCAAAAAGTTAACAAAATGAGATTGTAAATGAAGAATATAAGAATATATTGTCTGTGTTCCAAGGGAGTTTCTAAATTGCTATTGCATACCTTTTTCACAGAAGATAAATGAGATTGTAAATGAAGAATATATTGCTGAGCTTCAAGGGATATTTCACCAAGGCCTTGGATATTGATGTCATCAGATAGGTCTTCTGCAATTTTTTCAAATTCAGTATCTTTTCCAAGACTTTGATTTGTTTCTTCACTCTCTAGCACTAACCCTTGAAGATTGTTTTTTGAATTTCCCTGCGCTTGCTTTTCAGAATCTTCTTCGTGTATATCAAGGTTTCTTTCAAGGCAAAGCCTATACTCAGCATTTCGTAGTGTATACCTGCAATTCAAGGAGAAATATAATTCATGGATATCTAACAACAACAACAACAACAACAACCAAAAGGCAGCTGAACAAATTGTCATGTGATGCATCAAGTGTTCAAAAACTACTACAATCCATGCAAGAATCAACCAGAATAAAAATTAATAATTTCCTTTTGTCTGTTGATCATCAGATATCTAAATGGGCCTAGACAGATCACATCATGTTCCATATAAGCTAGATGACAAAAGCAAAGAATTACTGTACCCTGTCATCATTGAAGAGACCAATAACTTTGAGAGAGATTCCCACCAAGCCTCAATAAAAACTTGAAATCGGTCTGATGGAAGTAAGCCCAACATGCCCGAGATGGTCCTCTTCATAGCATCCAAAGTAGCAGGTGGAACATCTTTTTGGATAAGGCTCACATCTAATGGCTCTATCTCTTGTATCAATTCTGAAAGAAGTGATTTCTGAAAGAACATACGCTCTCAATCATTACGAATATCATATGAATTCTTCAAGAAAAAGATAGAAATTAACCAAAGACCAACTGCAAATAATCTTGAATACAACATGCCGATTGGTTTTCCTGCCTGCTGGTTATCGTCTAGCTACAAAACTAACATCACTTACTAGTAAAACGAAAACGAAATCACAAACCAAATAACTTAAAGAACCATTTTACATTGCAAAATGAGACGCAAGGAGTTTATCATTGAAAATTCACGATGTACAATCTCATTCTACAAAAACAGTTTCCATCTAATGAATTATCTATAGTGGTTCTTATTTGCTCTCCTCTCCCTGTAAAAATGTAAAAACAGTAAATATTACAAAATTCAGTTCACTTCAAATTACACATTTTGCCAAAATTCGATACCTAACATACTATCTAAATTCAAGCATACGCCAAATTTACCTCCCGGATCATACCACGATCCTTTTGTTTCATAATTTCATTCATCATCAACAAAGTCAGTGGTATCAAATTCAGTAGAGTCTTGAACCTATTTTTCTCTGCTCACCAGCAATTCAACAAATTCAAGATGCTCGGGTAAGCCTAAACTCCAAAAATCCCATCAACAATCATCAAGTCCGTAAAATTCTAATTCCATAAATTTTACACCCAATACGATAAAACAAAATCCAATCCAAACCAAATCAGTTCAGTGAAGAGAGGGAGAAAAACAGAAGACAGAGGATTAGAGATGTGAACTAACCTTATCGGTAGAACAAGGCTCTCGATTAAAACCGAATCCGTCGAAGGAAGAATCTGAATTCGACGAAGCAAGAATTAGGGTTTTGATTTGTCTAGAATTTGCGGTAATAGTGGCGCGAAGAGGATAAGAAAATGGGAATGAGAGAGAAAGAGACGGCGGCGTTTGAAGGCGACAGTGATTAGAGGAGAGGAGCAGAGGGAGAGGACGAGAAGATGAGGAGAGAAAGGTTGCCATTAAAAACGCAACCTTTTTAGATTTCTGTGTCTTTTTTCTTCTTTTCTCTCCTCTCTCTCTCTCTCTCTAAGCTGTGAAAATCTGGAGCCACGAGATATTCTGACGAAAAGTATTAGAGGTAGAGAAATGGTTGGTGACGTTACACGTCAGCAAATTCGTCAGAAAGGTCAACTCGTAAATCCAATCAGGACTGTTCTTGTTTTTTTGCTTAATTCACAACGATAAACACTCAATCTTTTTATTTTTTTATTTTATAAAACTCTCTCCACTCAAAGTCGATACTATCGAAGTGATTGATACTTAGAGTCGATCCGCAGATTAATTTTTGGTAATTAAAAGTATTCTGGAATTTATCTACACAAATAAATGGATTGATACTTTCCCTCTTGGCTCTACGTAGCTGTGTTCTACATGTAATAGGGATATTTTTTAAATATTTTTTATTTAAAAAAATATTTATTTATTTTTAAAAAATTAATTTTAATATTAAAATATCAAAATAAACTGGAAATATCAAAAAATTAATGTAAAATAAAGAAAAAATAAAAATATTTTAATTTTTAAAAAAATTATTTTTTAAACACAAAAACAAACGAGCTCTTAGTAATAAAAAAATATAATTCAATTGGAAAACATAATCCTTTTCCAAGTAAGAGAATTGAAGTTACTGTAAATTAAAGTGTACTAAAAATTGTTTTTCAAACTATTTTTTATTTAAAAATATATAAAAAAAAATTTTAAAAAAAATTATTTTTAATATCAACGCATCAAAATTATCTCAAAATACATAAAAAATTAATTTAAAACTAAAAAAAAATCAAAACTTTTAAAAGTGTGATTCAATCGAATATCAAACACCACTAGAATTTTATTTAAAATTTAAAAATAAATAATAATTCTTGGGAAGTTTGAATCAAGTGATTCATATTTATCTAACATTTAAGCCCCGTTTATTTTGGATACATTTTAAAAATATATTTAATTTAAAAAATTATCGTATTAATATTTTTAGTAATTTTTAATGATTGTGATATGATGACATTAAAAAAATCACTTTAATATATTTTCAAATAAAAAATACTTTTAAAAATATCTTATATTCAATATTAAACACACATTTAATTAAAAAAACAATTTAGGTATGGTATACCAAACCAAACTAAAGTGAGGATGCTATATGATTATGAAAATAACCATGAAATATGAAAAGGAAAAAGAAAAAAATAGTCATCGAGTACAGGGACTAGCCATTCTTTTTTGGGTCCGATTTATTTCCAAGTTCTAACCGGTTGCAGACGTTAATCTGCTGGTAATTTTACCATGATCTTAGTCTCAAAGAGGTTCGATGCTAGCACTTTATTACCTTGCTAATTAATCCATCTCCAGTTCTCCACATTTAATTCAAACATTTCCACTGTGGAAAAAAAAAAGGATTAAAAAGATGCAAGCATGCAACATGGTTTCATCAAATTGTGGCATTAATCATACATTTTCTTGACTGTTCCTCATGCACATCAGATGGGACACGAACGGTTGTTTTAAGGAAAAATCTTATTAACGTGCAGATTTTATTTTTTTTTATCGAATTCCATTTCTAAATGACAAGTTAGCTTTTGGAAATATGGTTGTATCTTTTTTTTTTTTAATGCGCTAATTTTAAAATAATTTTTAAAAATAAAAAAAATATTATTTTAATACATTTTAGCATGAAAATCACTTTAAAAAAACAACCGCAGCCACACTTTTGAACAGGCTAAGAGCATGTTTGGGAATGCGGTTCAACCCGAGTTCCCAAAAAATTTGAAATTTTTTTTTTCTAAAATTTAATATGGTTTATACGTTTTGGATCGTTTTGATATGCTGATGTCAAAAATGATTTTTAAAAAATAAAAAAACATCATTGATATGTATTTTAGCACGAAAAATTATTTGAAAAGCACCCACAACCACACTTTCAAACAGGCTAAATTATGTTTACACGTAAACTGTGGTTGCTATATATTACACAATATTTTGAGTAATAACGAATTTGCAATCCTAGGAAAATTTGTTTTCCATGTTTATGATTCTTCTGTAAAAACATTTACTTGAGAAATATTTTACTATGTTTTGTAAATAATTATTTGAAAATAAGGTTATAGTAGAACAATGATGATATGTTATGAATTATAATGATGAAGTGATAATTGTGAGGTGGGGTGGGGGGTAGTGGTGATGATGACGGAGTAATGGTGGCGGAGTAGCAGTGATTATGAAAAGTGACGGTGGAGGGAGAAGGTGAGGGAGCCACCAATGAAAACAACATTAATGAAGGTGACAGTTGAGTGAGAAGGTAACAAAAACAATATAAATGGAGACGATGGTATAAGATTATTTAATGATATTACAAAAGAATTATTTTTAGTAAAATATTTTATCATCACAAGTTTTAAAATATAAAATATTTTATAAAAACCAAATCTAAAAGAAATAAAAAGAATTTTCTTATAAAATATTCTACACAACAAAGTTTTCCAGTTCATTTAATGATATTACAAACAACCAAACATTGCTTTATCTGACTGTTGATTTAAGTTCTTATCAAAATGAAACTAGTTTTGATGTTCGCAATTCTCCGTGAGCGGGCTATTTTATTTGTAAAATATAATATTTAGGTATAAAAAAACATGAAAATTGGTTGTAATAAATTAGTAACTGTTATATGTAAGGTTAAGCCAATTTAGGATATCAAATCAAATCTATGATTCAAATCATGTGATTGAAATAACTTTATAAAAAATTAAAAAGAACTATAAATTTTTTTTAAAAAAAAATATGTTAACTTTTCAAATTCTTAACCTAAATTATTAGACTCGAAGCACCTAATCTAGAAAAATCATGAAGTTCAATTATTATTCAATCATAAAGGATAAAACTGAAAAATAATTTCAATTACAAAAAAAAATTTAAAAAAACTGCAATTAAAAGAATGAGGATCAAAATTAAAATAAAAAACTTTATATTTAATTGAAAGGTGAAATTGAAAAAAAAATCAATTTAGTAAAAGAACTAAAAAATTAAAAAGAATGAGAATGGAAATTGACATAAAAAATTAAAAATAAAATTGTAATTGAATAATGAAATTGAAAAGAATAATAATTTTTACAAAAAAATCAGGAAAAAAAATAAAAATCAAAACAATGAGGATCAAATTAGAAAACATAATATAATTAATTTGAATTGAAAATCAATAATTGTTTTACAAAAGAGACTACGTAAAAAAATAGAAATCCAAAGAATAAAGACTATATTGGAGAATATAGTATTTGGAAAATTAAGATTTTAAGGTGAAATTAAAAATAAATAAAGTTTCTACAAAAGAATCAAGACAAAAAATAAGAAATCAAAAGAATAAGAACTGAAGCTGAAATACTAACAACTAAGAAGGCAATGATGTAATTCTCAAGAGAGAAGAGAGAGAGAGAGAGAAAAAAAAAAACCACCGGCGACATGTGCTACAACAACAAGAAAAAAACATGGCAGTGCTTCTAATAACACAACAAAAGAGCATTTTTTTGATACTAGAAGACTCCACATATGTCACCCAAATAATGTGGGCACTTCTCATGCGTCATCGAGTGTGTCATACATGTGCGTTCTTTTTTGTTTTTTTTAACTGAATACTAAAGTGCCTCTAATTTAACTTTCTAATTACAAAAGGAAAAAATGTTGTGAGAAAACAAAAACATCTATTACCCTCTTGCTTAATTTTTTTATTTTAAAGATGTATTCATTGTTTTATTAAGCATTTTAATTGTTTATTATTTTTTTAATTTTATCAAATACTAAATTGCCTCAGCTTAAATTGTAATAATAAAAAAAAAACATTTGTGAAAATACTTCTTGATGCTAGGTTTAATTTTTTTTGCTTCTAAAGATGTTTTGGTCGCTTAATTATGCGATCAAGTTAGAAAAATACTTATTTATCCTGATTAATTTGAAAATAAAAAATATATCATATAAAAAGATTTTAAACATTATTATAATGTTCTAGTGAATAGTATCATAGGCATATGGGGTCTTAGGTTCTTTTAATTAGGGATCAAGGAAGTTTTATTAAATGGACCACCTACCATTATTTGGAATATGGCATGCCCTGCAATCTAAAGGGACATGATTGCTCTGTTTTTGCATATGTTTCATCATGTTCACACTAACAGAAAACATTAAAAAAAAAAAAACATTGAGCGAACCCTTGTCCCCCTTTGCAAGAAGCCGATTGATGAAGTTCATCCTTGCATTTCTTTTTTAAACATTCGATGCCCACACAACAGGAGATCTACTCTGTACCGACCTTGTCCTTGAAAAAGACAAAGGAGGGTCAGCTCATCAACACATTGGATTTTTTAAGGGTTACTGCTCAGGGAAGTGCCCATATAATAAACGGGGCGTGGATATAGTAAGAGTTATGACAATAGACAAGAACGAATACACAATCCAATTTCAGCCTGCCTCAAAAACAAAGCAAGTTAAAATAGATTTTCAAACAAGTTTAATTCTTAATCACGACCTTCTTATTTTTATTATTCTGACAAATCGAGTAAATTCTTCCCAAATGTAAGCATGTGACCTCAATTGTGAGAGTGATGTTTTATATTTTCATCTAAATTGAATTTAATTGTCAAATTAATTTATGTGTTTGGAATTCTTTTAAGGATATTAATTTAAAATTCAAGTTATGAAAAATTAAAAAAAAAAGAAGCAAATCAGGGATTTGCTATAGTAATTACAAATCAAAATTATTATTCAAAAAATACCATTTTTTTAATCTTAAAGACTCTTTCTATGGACTGTTTCTCACTAGCTTTTCTTAGATATCTGGTGAAAGAGCGCGATCAAGAATCGCCAACCAGTTTTATATTTTTCAGGGGACAATAATAGATTATCCATGATGGGACCAACTGGAATAGGTCTCCATGGCCAACGCAACATCCTAAAAGTATTGAACTTTGCAATAGTAATGGACATATATTAGTTAGAGTAGGGACAATTGAAGTTCTTTGTGGACTATGGTAGGCTTCTAACACTAAACTAAAAGCAGTCTAGTATTTAGCCCAGTTGGATGCATGGATGTCACACAAACAGGTCATAAGGTATTGATTACGAGTGTCGAGGAGAGGACTCTCACGTTCCTTGTTCGGGGATTGTTTGGATTCGTTTCCATATGCCGATTTAATAGTACCGTTACAGTGTGTTGAGGGCACTTTGTAATTTGGTGGGTAGAACCGTTTAGATAGACGATAGTACTCGGTTTGCTCAAAGAGGAAAATTTGCTAGGGTTCCAGTGGATCTTGATTTACGCAACCCTTTGAAATCACTTGTTTTTTCTTGATGGAGAGGAGAACAGAATTGCTGGCGAAGGTCTTCCACAAGTCTGTTTTACTTGTGGCATTGTTGGGTATGGTAGTACTGCTTGTCCTCAGTATCAACCAAAGCAAGCTCCCTCCATGGAGTGTGATGGGGGCAGGGAAGTGCAGGCGATACCTGATCCCGCCGCCTATAGAGGAGGCATATGGGACTGGATCCATGCTCAACCTCGAAGAAGAAGGAGTACTGCTAAGGTAGGGAATCAATCAAGCACGAGACCAGTAGCAGAAAAATATGGCCAGAACTTCGGGATCGAGATTTGATATCTTGGCAAATTCTGATTTGGAAAGATTGGTTGGGAAGGCGGATTTAGCGCGGGAGAATAATGTCGAGATTTTAATCCGATGCTTCTGTTTTTATTTTAAAGCGAGCCACTCTGAAATCTAAGAGTGCAGGCCCAAGCCCATATCCCACAAATGGGCTAAATTCTACCCCTACAGCAATTCAAAATAAGGCCTTTTCAGGTAAGGCTTCGTCCTCGGTCCCATCTACTGGGATGGAGAAACAAGCAATTCAGGCCTAGTAGGGAAAAAAGTAAGGCGGCTTCCCATAACTCTTATCTGATGGGCAAGATAGTTTTGGTTTAATTTAATTAGTTGAAATTTATTAATTAGATTTTATTTGTCCGGTTTAATTTAATTATTATTAGATATTTTATTTAATAAATTATAAATTTAATTATTTGTTCTAATTAGAGTTTTAGTATTTATATTATATTTTTCTAAATATTAGATAATTGTTGTTGAATTGAATAAAAAATGCAAAATTACAAACTTTTCCAACCTGCATTCTTTCTTTTCTTCAACCTTTTTCTTTGGCTTCTTCTTTTTAGTTTATTACTTCATCTTCAAATCTCTTTTGTCCCATATTAACTTTAGTATAGAGCACATGCTTTTAAATTTTTTTAAAAAAAACATTCTTCATCTTTAACACACACCTTCAACAGCCATAACAAGTTTTCATCTTCGATAGCAACAAAAAAATCACTATCCTAGCCTCTCAAGAGATATTTCCATTCCAACACCACGTCACCACACACCGACATGCCATTAACACATTAGTACATATTGCCACGTCAACGAAACATTAGTATAAAATGCAACGCCATCAACACATCGACCAGTGGTGACATGTCAACCATCAGTAACACATTAGCAGTCTTAGCCACTTCAACAATAATAACTTGTGCCTAAAAAAACTCTTATTGCATTACACCCTTATATCTTAGCTCTCTTTATATATTATCATTCGAATTTTTCCATTAGTTTTTTTTTTTATTAATTATAGAGCTTATCGAAACTAGTGAAAAGTTATGATTTTTATTTGATAAATTATTTACATTTAAGGGTTTAACGGTGCATGCTTAAAATTTTTCAGGTGTTTTATGTTCTTAATTAATCTTCATATTAAGAAAAAAATGGAATTAGTTTTATTTTTGTATTGTGATTTCACTTGTAAGAATCATAAGTGATCTCAATTCTATTTTTAAGTTTGTGTTGCATATATTTGTGTCATGATCATCTAGTATCCAAGCTTAAGTCTATATTTACCGTGGACTCGACCTTTAGTTATACTCTTAAGGCTATTTAAAGAGAGCTGCAACACCAGATGACCAACATGTTTAAAAGAATTCAATTCCAAGAGAGTTCTCGAATAAGCAACTAAAGACTAATAAATATCAAAGGTATAATAATTATAGACAAGTTCACTCATTACGCCACCAATATGACTATTATTTAGGTTACTTTAAACACAATGACCTTGATGAGTGAGTTATAAACCCTAACAAAATAGAAGCCCCTACTTTTGACGGTCATCATAACCCTTGAATATTTGAAATGTGATTTGTGATGTGGATCAATTTTTTTAGTGGCATAATTTTTCTGATAATATAAGAGTTAGATTTGCTAAAATGATGCTCATTGATGAAGCTCAACTTTATTAGGGAAATATTAAGGATTGTTTAAAGAGAAGAGGTAAACCTCTCATAATTAATTGGACCAAAATGAAACAAAAAATATAAGAGAAGTAGCTACCCCAATCTTATAGGAATAAACTATTAGACCAATGGAATAATCTAAGGTAAGGGAACAAGTCTGTTAATGAGTATATAACATAATTTAATGATTACATGATGAGATGTTCCATAAGAGAGAATAAAGCCAAGACTTTGCGTCGGTTTTGTAAAGGTCTGAATGATTATTTTATAAAAAAAGTCATGCTTATAGGTGCTTTCACTCTTGACCAAGATTGTACTATAGTGCAAGATTATGAGTTGCTTATAAAGAGTCGATGAACAAAACATCAAAACTCTGTTTAGGTCTTGATTTAGAAATAATAATTTTTTATTAGGTGTTGCACCCCGTAGGTACAATCCTAGTAGTATCTAAATTTATAAAGAAGATAAGGGCAAAAAAGTCATCAATGAAATGTTTAAGATGAGTTTAAAGGTTCAGTGTGCTAAATATCAATGTTTTGATCATATCTTCTTTAAATGTATCTCTAAAACCTTAGTTATCCAAGAACATAAAGATATAGGTCATAGGGAAGACTATTGTATTCAAGTGTATGAACCCAATCCCGGAGATTTTAGTGATATAAATAAAAAAGATGTGCAAGAAGAGAGACATAACACTATAAGTCCAAATAAGTCTGAAAATAAGGTTAATAAAGAATATAATAATTCTGTTTTAGTGGTAGAGAAAGAAGTTTAGAAAACTCTTTAGTGGAATTGTTTGAAGAGGTAACTATGATTTTAGAAGATTCTCGTGATATTAGTTATCTTAAACTACCTAGTTCTCCATCCACTATGCTTGACACCCAACACATTAAAGGTTTAGAGCAACATGCTCCTCACCTCTTCATGTTCGACGTCCATCACGTCATAGGTTTAGAGCAACGTGTTGAGTTCCCTGATCCCTTACCCCTCACACATGATAAGGAAAATGAAGATAACCCTAATTTAGTAGATTATGTTTCAAACTATATCTATTAAGATTTCAAATAGTGTTTGTTTCACTTTATACCTTTATTCATATAGTGTTCATAGTTATGAACCTAGAAAACCTATAAATATTTTTTCTTTGTCTTCTCACTCTAAAGTGTCGAATTCTACTGTGTTTTTTGTAAGTAGAGTTCATAATTTGCATGTCAAGATCATAAAATATATTCAAGAAAGTAATAAACAATATAAATTTTGAGATGATTTATATAAGTATCATGATGCACTTAATGTTGAAAATTATTTCATGATACAGATTAAACCTGAATGTTGTCTTTTAAAAACCAATCATAAATTGCAAGTGAGTAGTGTTAGACCATTGAAAGTGTTGGAAATGATTGAATACAAAATTATATCATTAAATTGCCACTAAACTTTGATATTAGGACCTTATTATATATAAAACATAACATTCTACCCCTGAAGATCATTTTGAAACCTCTACCCTATTATCCTTATATTTCTAAAAAAAAGAACATATTATTATTACTTTTGATGCATAAGTTGTTTTTACTAGGGATGATGAACTTAGAAAATCCCAGTATATGAGATAGATGACTAGATTCAGACTATACTTGAATTATTTGAGAAAGATCATAACAACTTGATTATAATCTTTAGGATCTTTATTAGATTCTCCTTGAACTACACTTGATGGGGTTGAGTTTCTCCAACCCTAGGAGAGTTGGTGCGGACACCGGACGTAAGACATTGTTTACACACTCGTATGATCATAGACAATGGAAGGTAACCCAAACTATTAAGAGATTGGGCTTTAGCTTATATTTTGGTTTAACTTATTTAAACTTTTAGTTGAGGTTTATTAATTAGATTTTATATGTTGGACTTGATTTAATTATTGTTGGGTATTTTATTTAGTAGGCTATAAGCCTAATTGTTTGTTTTAGTTAGAATTTTAGTATTTATATCTTTTTTTTTCTTCTAAATGTTAGAAAATTGTTGATGAATTGAATAAAAATTATAAAGTTGCAGACTTTTCCAACCCTCATTCTTTCTCTTCTTTAGCTTTCTTCTTCTTTCTTTGGCTTCTTATTATTAGCTTATTACTTAATCTTCAAATCTCTTTTGTCCTACATCAAAAGGCCCTTAGCTTGGATAATATCTCATGATGAGGTAAATATGGTGTTAAATATCATATTTAAAAGTGACAACAATACTGCAAACAAGTATAACATTTCTTAGTATGGTATGCTTTTCTTCTATTAGCCTTAATTTTCATATCTATTTTAGTATGGAATTGCCAAGGTGCTGAAACTCAAGAATATTGATTTTCTCTGAATGAATTGTGTAGATGTATAAGCCTTTCATGGTTATTTTATTGGAAATTAAAATTAGTGGAAGAATGACTGATTATGTAGTTAAGAACCTAGGTTTTCCACGTTCATACCGTGTAGAAACGACTAGAATCTTTGGTTGGATATGGGGTGTTTTGGTATGATTTTGTAGACGTGATAATATTGGTGGATCACAAACAGCTTTCACACTTTGGAGTTTTCTAGAATGACATCTCTTTTGTTGTCACAACAATTGCTGGAACTTTTTTTATTAAAACACGATTAATTTGTAGATTTAATGTCAAATTAAAAATAGAATCCATTTACTTTTTGGATTAAAACTTTATTGGAATTTAATCTTTAACATAATCTTTTTAATAAGAGATATTAATATGATTAATATGATTTAAATAGATTATGGGTGAATGAGAAATTGATCTCAAAGAACTCTTGGTTGTCATATTTTGGTGAAACCTAAAACCCTCTAAAAAAACTCTATCCCATACATGAAAGATACAAAATTTTCTAGGTGTTTATAGAGTGTAAAGTTGAAAAGTTAAAATTAAGCTCAAAGAGTATCCAAACTTTTAGAGGAGAGAAATCTTAAACAAAGTGATTTTTGGGTTTAAACTTGAGACGACAACACAAGTTGGGTCTAAACCTTGGTTTGTGTTTATTGTACAATATTATTTTGGGCCATAAAAATTATTTTTTTACCAATTAAAATTTGGACTTGGGCCTATTCCATCTTTAAGCCCACTGATTTGTCCAATCCAGCCCATAAATATTAACAAACTCTTCCAAAAGCTATTTTTACAAATTTAAATAGTTTTTCCAACTCAAAACTTCATATTTAATTCTTGATTTATAGTGGTTAATCAAAGGTTAATAATGATGAGAATTAATTCTGATTATTATTAGAATTAATTTTTAAATTGAGCTCAAACAATATCCAAGCTTTTAAAAGGGAGAAATTCTAAACAAAGTGATTTTTGGGCTTAAACTTGAGACGACAACACAAGTTGGGTCTAAACCTTGGTTTGTGTTTATTGTACAATATTATTTTGGGCCATAAAAATTATTTTTTTACCAATTAAAATTTGGACTTGGGCCTATTCCATCTTTAAGCCCACTGATTTGTCCAATCCAGCCCATAAATATTAACAATCTCTTCCAAAAGCTATTTCTACAAATTTAAATGGTTTTTCCAACTAAAAACTTCATATTTAATTCTTGATTTATAGTGGTTAATTAAAGGTTAATAATGATGAGAATTAATTCTGATTATTATTAGAATTAATTTTTAAATTGAGCTCAAATAGTATCCAAGCTTTTAAAAGGGAGAAATTCTAAACAAAGTGATTTTTGAGCTTAAACTTGAGATGACAACACAAGTTGGGTTTAAGCTTTGGTTTGAGTTTATTGTGCAATATTATTTTGGGCCATAAAAATTATTTTTTTACCAACTAAAATTTAGACTTGGGCCTATTCCATCTTTAAGCCCACTAATTTGTCCAATCCAGCCCATAAATATTAAAAATCTCTTCCAAAAGCTTTTTCTACAAATCTAAATAGTTTTTCCAACTCAAAACTTCATATTTAATTCTTGATTTATAGTGGTTAATCAAAGGTTAATAATGATGAGAATTAATTCTGATTATTATCATAATTAATTTTTAATCTTTTAACTTTCAAAATTCACTATAAATAAATAAAAGGGATGGAAGAAGAGTTTGACACAATGTTTTTAATACTTTCCTTTCTTTTTTATGCTTTGATTTTCCTCTCAGATTTAGAGTTTAGATTCATCTTATTAAGAGATATTTGAGTTGATCTTTGGTTCACATCTCTTGTTTAGAAGCGTATATAAACTAAAATGGTGTTGTTGGAATCTTATAAGGCTTATTGCAAATATTGTTTGCTCCAAAAAATAAGCAATAAAGTTACAAGGATAAAAAATTCATCTTTGACAACAATAAAGCTTTATTAATTTTAAAGTGCATCAACAATTAAATAATTTTTTTATTTTATTTAATTCTTTAAATTTTTTTAGTATGTATGTTAGAATTATTTTTCAATCTCTTATACTTCTTTGAATATATGCTAAAATATTTGTTAGAACTTCTATATAATTTAATCTTTGATAGCATGATTGTCATGTTATATATATAAATTAACAAGTTTATTGCATGCTAAAACTTTTCTTGAAATATTTTTATGTTAATCATCTCTTTCTTTCGATAAACTAAACAATCTTGATTAATTGTTTAAATTTTTAGACTACAGCCGTGTATGGTAGTCCACAAATGAAATTGCGTCGGTTTTCATTGAAACTTTGAAGGAAGATTGCTTATCAGACAAAAGAATCATGGGTTGTTGCTGGTGATTTCAATGCCTTACTTGTAGCTGATGAAAAGAAAGCGTGGTGCACCTAACAACTCAGGAGTTTGTCGAAAGCGTTCATCACTGCAACTTGTTAGATTTAGGGTTCGTGGGACCTAAATTTACTTGGCACCGTGGAGGTGTGTTCATGGGAGGCTAGACAGAGTCTCGAGTAATGTTGCTTGGAATAATTCTTTCCCTTGCACCGAAGTTTTTCACCTTCCTTATCTGAATTCTTTCCCTTGCACCGAAGTTTTTCACCTTCCTTATCTGAATTCTTTCCCTTGCACCGAAGTTTTTCACCTTCCTTATCTGAATTCTTATCACCGTCCTCTTTTGTTCTGTTCTAGGGGTTCTTTATTCCAGAATAGAATCCAAAAACTTTTTCGACTTCAAAGATTTTGCAGAAAAGGTTATAGAATGGAATAGACATGTTTTTGGGAATAACTTTGGGCGTAAAAGAAGATTGATAGTTGACATTGCGGGTATTCATCAGTATCTAAATTGTTCTAAAGAAGGTTGCAACCCGACATATTTTTAGAATTGTCGAAGAGAATTAATATGTTTAACCTATGAATCTATATAATATTAAAAAAATTAATTAAATTTGATATATCCAATCTATCCGAATCCAAAAACAAATTAAATTAGTCATATTTATATTTTATAAAATATTAAAAGCATAGTTGAATATAATTATGAATTAATTAAAATTGGTACAATATCCACGAACACTCATGTATCATCGAAAGCTGAATTCTCTATGGTTCAGGTTCTACAGACAAAATATAAAGTAGGGAATGTAATGGTTCCAACATCTATATGTATATGTAAATGTAATATTCTTTGAATATCACCAGTTCGAGTCCTATAATTTTTAAGATCATTAAAGATTTACATAGTTATTAACTTCAGGACTCATGAGATTAGTCAAGGTGCGTATAAACTGACTCGAACATCCATATTAATAAAAATAATAATGCTGATTCGATTCGATTTAGTTGTTTGAAAAGGTATTTGTGCTAATTGAAAGCATGTTTTGGAGGGAGCTCAGTACATTATTGGAGATGGAGAATTTATCAGTTTTAGTATTTTTTTTTTTGTGTTTCATTCCATATTTTTAGAGGTGTTTGGTGTTGTGGTAGGATTGTATTGTTTTTAAAAAATTAAATTTATTTTTATGTTTTTGAATCATCTTGATGTGGTGATATCAAAAAATAAATTTTTAAAAATAAAATAAATATTATTTTTATGTATTTTTAAATAAAAATATTTTAAAAAATAATTTTTACTATTATTCCAAACACCCATTTTGTATTTTTTTCACTTGCTTTATTTTCTTCCTTTCAATTAAAAAATAATCTATTGTTTGTTAATGTTTATTTCGAGTCGAACCATAAAGGGATACTTGGTTGTTGTGTAATGTGTTTTTGTTTTTATTTTTTAACCACAATTATATCCTTGAATGAAAAATAATTCTTCATTTTGAATAACATTTAGAGGTATTTGATGTTACGGTTACACTGTATTTTTTAAAACAATTATTTTTTTATTTTAAATTAATATTTTTAGTATTTTTGGATTATTTTGATATATATATATATATATATATATATATATATAAAGATGTTTTTAACAAAATATTTTAATATATTTTTAAATAAAAAATATTTTAAAAGATAATTTATGCGTTGTTCCAAATTAACACCCACTTTGTATTCTTTCACATACTTTATTTCCATCCTTTGGATAAAAAAAAAAATTGCGAGTGAATGCCTATTTCATTCCAAGGCCCACAACAAGTTACGTGGTTGTCGTATGATGTGTTTTTTTATTTTTATTTTTGAACCATAATTAATTATACCTTTAGATGAAAAATAATTTTCCATTTTAAATCACATTTCAAAATCAAAATTTATTTTTTATAAATAAATAAATTGTGATAAAAATTAAAAAAATATTAATAATAACTTTTGTTTTTGTAGAAAAAGATGCACTATTTGATTTAAAATTCAGAAATTTTTTATAGTAAAATTTTTTATGAATTTTTTATTTAGATCAAAAGTTATTTTTAACCAAATATATTAATTACTTTTATTGAAGTTAATAATTAAAAAATAACTTAAACCAAGTCTTAAAATTTCATCAAACATAATCGAATTCAAACTTCGAAAGGTTTAGGAAGATCATCCATCACTCCATGTTTTGAATTAGTTATAAAAAGAAATTATTTTTAACATTATTGCAATCGATTCAAAGCTGACTAAAGAAAAGCGATCAGAAGCCAACAAATCCAATTCGAGTTTGATCTGACCAAGACTTTGGATCATTAAATTACCAATTTAACCGTGAGGCAAGACATCAAATCAGCAGGGTATAAAAATAATAATTAATATAGTATAAATAAATTGTATGTGGATTTCAATCACAAGTGCAACAAGGGTATGGTAGCAGAAAAACTTGACCTAGACGATAATGTTTGAATCTAGCAGGGTACAAATTTTTCCTCTCCCTCCTCCCTAATCCTGCTGATTCACCGAGTTTGACTGGTTCCGAACCAGGAAAATTAAGCTATTAGATATCCAATAATTTATCACAAAGACTAATAATGAACTGCTGTAGCTAATGATGAATTACTGCTGTTGCTAGTGAGAATTTATGATAATCTTTCCTGAAGCCAAAGAGAAGATGAAAGATAGCGGCGATCATACAAGTTCTTATAACCATATCTGGATGAAAATTAAAAAGCAGTCAAAGAAATACGGGGGAAAGGTTCAATGCATCAACAAAAGCACAGACATTGCCAAAGTGCTGCGCTGAAGTCGCCCCAGCAAGCTTGTTTCTGCTTTAGGAGAATTTGCCGCCGAAGTTAAGGTCCGACGCACTACCATTTGCCACTATACATGTATAGTAGTAAATGCCCTTTGCCGCTCTATCACACAATGCTCTTCTTGTTCTTTCCTCTCTCCTTCCTCCAAGCTCATTAAAACCCAGTTTATTTTCTTAAAATTCTCTTACACTATCATATAATTAGATAATCATCTAATAATGCTTGTTTAAACTTAGTTTTAAGCTAAGGTATACTGAAAGGCAAATAAATTATCGCTTAACTTATATTCATATACTCGACTCGTCCTTTCTCCAGAAGTTTCAGTTTAGCACCGATATTTTTCAATAAGAAAAGTAAACCGAAAAGATAAAAGGAAAAACGCGTGTAGAAAATGGCGACAAACAAAAGTGAAAAGGTCCTATCTTTTTGTAAAGGTTATTGGGCTGCATGCTGAGTTACCATCAGCCACCCACCCTTGTGTCCACCCAAACTTGACTCTGCTTCACTGGAGCATGCTCTTTAATATATTATATCTCTTGAGCCAATTGACCATATAGTGAAACTAATATTTTAGTTGAACACAAAAATATTATCATAGCAAATTCACATGCTCGATTACCATATTCCACGGTAAACTTATTCCGGAAAACCTTGAAGTAACGCCACCTTCTTAGCAGCATACCATTTAGCTTTTACCAGCCTGTAACTCCCGTCATCTATTCTTGTACCGTCTTACGTCCTCTGTTAACATTGTTTAGAGTTGCAAATAAACTTAATTATCATTCATCTCCCTTTCTTAACGTTTTGTTTCTGTTCTATGACAGAAAATAGAAGATAACGAAGACTGAAATGTATTTTGTTGAATAAACACATATGTAAATATAAATTTATCTCTAAAATTATTTTAGAATGAGTTTTTGTATTTCCAAAATAAATGGTATAGATGGGAGGTGTCTCTATATATAATATTTTTATCATAGTCGTAAAATCTAATTTGAGGGTCGATTTGGGTCAACACTCAGGTCCTGGATTGGAAGGGTCAACCCGGGTTGACCCAGGTTAATATAAGAATAAAAATTATTATTATAATAATTTTAAAACTCGTCTCGGGGATTGACCGTGGCACGGTCCATGTCATAGGTCAGGAGGGTCAACACGGGTTGACCCGAGTCAACGTATGTATAAAAATGATTATTGTTATAATTTAAAATCTAACTTAGGAGTTAGCCTGATATAAGGTTCAAGTCATGGATCAAGAGGATCAAACCGATTGACCTAAAAACAATTAAAAAAATAATCAAAATAAACTTGTTTTGACCTTCTTTCCTTATAAAAGTCAATGGGTTTTTTACCTAAGTTTTATCCCGAGTTAACCTAGGTTTTTGACTAGGTCAGGTCAAGTCGATTCTTCATCTATTTTTCTTCAACTTAGACCAATTCTAGTGTTGGGTCAACCCGTCAGGCTAATCCTAGTTTTATAACTAAGATTATTATAATGTTATTAATTTCAACACTTAATATTAAAGTGATAAAAATAATATCTACTTATTTTTTAAAAAACATTTAAGTTTGATAACAATACATATTAAGGGTAAAATAAATTTTTTTATATTTATTTTGTCTTATCTACCATAATCAAACAAGATACACAGACAGTCATTTTTTTATATATATCACCGCCAAACACAATTCTATCTCCATCTCCTTTTTTACCTTGTCTTCTCTATCTTTATTGTCTTTATCTTTTCTATCCCAGGATAATAACCAAATGATATATTTTTGCTAAAAAGATCTCAAGTTCGAGATTCTAGTTACTCTATAAAAAGTTCTAAGTATAGTGTCTCTATAATTTTAAATTTCCATATCAAATATTGATTACTTTGTAACAAAACAAAAGGAAAGAAAAACAATGATAATAATGATATCTCATCAACAACTTCTTTGTTATCCAATATTTAACTAGAGTGAAGGAGGGAAACTTCAGAGCAAGAAGCTAAAAACTAAAATCTCACTCTTCTGGTGTCACACACTAAAAGACTTTGTCAAAAATAGATTTGGTTAAAACTACCAAAAGATTAATACTTAGTTGACTAAAAAAATAAGTGAGTAATCAAAATGCTAAATGATACAAAGATTATTGAATGTATCATCATGATTTATTTTTACCTGGGTTCTCATTTAAAGGAACCAGAGGAAGGGTAATAACCCAATATCCTTAGGCTCAGTCAAACATTGATTCCAAGCATATATGGGTCTAACGAACTGTCAGACCTCAAATCATTGAGCTCAGCTAAACGTTGAGCCCAAACATATACGGGTTTAGTGAACTGCCAAATCCAACATTCTTGATCATAGCTAAACCTTTGGTCCAAGTATATATGAGTCTGACAACGTGCCAAACTTAACATCCTTCGGATCAACCAAGCGTTAAGCCTCAAATAAGTCTGACAAGCTACTAAAACCAACATCCTTGGGCTTATCCAAGCATTGAGACCCCACACAAATAGGTATAGTGAGTCGCCAAACAATTACCCCTGGGCTCAGCTAAACATTAAGTCCAAGTACATGTGACTTTAATAATTTTGTCAGGTTCCATTGTAAACCACGAGATATTTTTTTCTGACGAGTCAGAGATATCTTCTATCTTTTACACATAAGGTGTTTTAAGGCTATGGAAGAAGATGACTTTTTAGTTCTGCCCTCTATCAAAAGGTAAAAATGATAGGCTATAAAGACCCATAAGATTAAAAAAAAAAAAAGGTTCCCAATCTTTTTTCTCAACTACATATTTATTTTTAAAATCTCTCTCTAAAATATCATTATTTTTTCTCTAAAAAAGATACTTATTTAAACATCAGAGAGTCCCTAAATTCACTAAAGAAGACTTTTTGTAGGTATCAGATACCAACCACCAGCCAATTTGACTAGGAAGAATGGATTAGATTCCCAGAACCAATAGATTAATCTAACCCATGTATATATGGGTCCAATGACCTGCCAGACTCAACATCCTTCGAATCAACCAAACGCTGAGCCCACACCCAAATAAGTCTGACAAGCTGCCAAAATCAATATCCTTGGGCTTAGCCAAACGATAAGACCCCACACAAATAAGTATGGTAAGCCGCCAAATGCATTACACTCGGGCTCAACTAAGTGTTGAGCCCCAGTATATGTGACTTTAACAATCTTGTCAGGTTCCATTATAAACTGTGAGATATTTTTCCTCTGATGAGTTAGAGATATTTTCTCTCTTTTACACATAAGGTGTTTTAAAGCTATGGAAGAAGATGACTTTTAGTTCCGCCCTCCATCAAAAGGTAAGAATGATGGGCTATAAAGACTAACAAGATCCATAAAAAAAAAGAGGCTCTTAATCTCTTTTCTCAATTACATATTTATTTTTAGAATCTCTCTATAGAATATAATTACTTTCTCTCTAAAAAAGATACTTACTTAAACATCAGAGAGTTCCTAAATTCACCAAATAAGACCTTTTGCAGGTATCAGGTACCAATCACCAGCCAATTTGACTAAGAAGAATGGATCAAATTCCCAAAACTAATAAATTAACCTGATACCTGCTTAGAGGCTTTTTAACAATCCACTATAAATTCATCTTGACTGACATGAATATACTCAAAATCAATATTTCTTTTTAGTTCCTTGTAGGGGGCAGATACTTCTTAAATCTTGATCAAGGTTAGACAAAGTTCAAAGTCCAAAATTGATATAAAAAAAATCTAAGTATAGGCGTCAAACCCATACATAAATTTTCAATAATTTTCTAAAGGTTTTTGGACCCTGAATGGAATTTTTAATATGGGTGTCACACCTATACTGATTGTTTAGGAAATTCCTATAATGTTTTTCCAAGTATGGGCAATGGACTCATATAAAACTTCAAAGTTTTTTTGTCTAAAGGTCTTAAACCATGCATGAAACATTTACTATAGGCGCCGGATCAATACACATGAGTAAAAAAAATCAATTTTTTTTAAAAAATAAAAGATATATGTTACACGAATACACCCCACAAGACATAGGTTGTGTACATGAATAAAGGGATAAAGGGAAAAAAGCTTAGATATCTAGCTCAGACTTTTCAGCTAGTTATTCATAATGTTGGGCAATAGAAACCCTGACGGGAAATATGTCCGCAAAATCAGGCACTGGGATTGGATGAAAGGCAACACTAAAGTGTACCTACATTCCACCTTTATTGATTAAAAAAATACAGGTTGAACATGGAAAAAAAATCCAGGTTGGACATATGTAAAATCAGGCACCATGATTTAATAGAAGGCAACAATAAAGTCTACTTGCAGTTCCTTTGATTAATTTAAAAAATATAGGTTGGACATGGAAAGAAAGAACTTGTCCCTAACTGTCTCGGTCAAAACTGCGAACCCCCTAAAAAATTCCTAGAACTCTTTAAGAGAGTTCATCAAAGCCTCCAGCAGAGCCTGAGAACTTTGAGCTTTATCCATGGCAGCAAGAAGCTCAACCTTCAAACCATCTTGGGTGGTCTTCACCTTAAGGATATCTTGCTTCAGGGTATCCACTTGGTTATAGAGTGTTTGAAGTAGTTTGTCAGTGAAGCCCAACTAAAAAAGAACGCCTTGTATTTATTCCTTCAGTGATGAGTAAGACACCTTAAAGCTCTTCAGTTTGGCCTTCACAATAACTTTTTCCTCTTTTAGCTGCTCAAAGTCAGCTTGGTTTGCTGTATTTTTTGGCAATGACCTCCCTTACATGGTTCCTTTTGGATATCTAACGTCTCTTAGAATGGGCACATATAATGAAAGTATACGAAGAACAAGTGTTAAAAATAACAATCATAAAACCAAACAGAAAGGTAAAACAAGAAAGTTCCTTACATTAAATGTCATTTGACTAGTTAAAGCCAAAAAATAGTTATAGCTCTCATCAGAAAACATTGTGATGACTGATAGGATGGTGAGGATCTTCTCTAGCAGTCTCATCACCTTAAGGTCAGCCTCTTCAATGCTAGACCTTCCACCAACAACATCCTCTATAAGCTAACTCTCTTCCTTAGTTACGGTAAGGAAAATAAAAGGAGTTTAACCTAGAGCTAGGTTAGTGAAAGCATCCTAGAATTAGCCTTCTCAGGAACAGCTTGAGTAGAGGGCCCAATTGTTGCAACTACTACTAGCAAAGCTGAAAGTTGAGGTAGACAAAATGCCACAAAAAAGCCTCTATAGTTGAGACTAGAACACCGAACTCCATAGAGGTAAAGACCCTTCTCTTCTTAAAACGAGTAATAATGCCTATAATCAATTTAGGAGGAGTCAAACATTTTTGACCCTTAGCTGAGAAAGTACAACCGCCCTTAACTTTTTTTTCTACAAGAGCTCTAACTCCCTTCACTGTTTCCTTAGGAACAAAGCCTCTAGGAATAAAGAGTTTACAATAATGATAGGGTAGCCTTTCATCACTTCTTCAGCCTTGCCTCCGCCCACGATATGAGAAAAGGACTTCATTTGTGAACTCTCCTTTATAGACCTTGCTGAAGTTTCTTATTCTCCTTCAGTTGTTAGTCTTGTCAAAAAAATAGAAGTAAGCAATAAACTTACCTAAAAAAAATACAAAGATTAAAAAAGCGGTATACTTTGTAATGCAACTTGATAATATCCTTTGGCCATCCTATTTACTTCATACTCAGTCAAAGTTGAGGCTAATACAACACATATTTTCTCTTTATTTGAGTTTAGACGAGCCTTGTTGTTTACATCAAGGGGAGGAATCCTCCAAAAATGGAAACAAACTCTATGTCCTCTGCACCTAAACTGCTAAGAACATCATCCTAAAGGGTCTGAGGTAAGCTTCCTCTTTCCTGGGATTCCTTAGTAATGGCAAGAGAAGGAATCTTGTGAGAAGAACTACTTTCCATCTGCTAAAAGTGGACATCGGGATGTCATCCCTTTTAGTTCTATGGCCCAGTCTAATGGAACCCTACCCCTTGATGCTTCTTCCAGTCTCAGGTTAGAACTTGAACTCCTTTTTAGAGGCAGTGTCATCCCTCTTTTTAGAAATAGATTTGACTCTTTTTACGTCTATATTTCTGTTTAAAGTAGAAAAGGAAAAAAAGCTTAGAGTGAAAAGAACCTAGAAAGAGTTTTTCTTCTTGGATTAGAACAAAAATAGTTTAGGGTTTTCAATAGAGTAGTTTTTTTAGAAATTACAGAAAGTATAAGAAAAGGTAGAGGTAAGAACGACGAGGGTTATAGAGGAAACTTTTTTCCATCCTCACTATTGGATGAATAACTTTTCATATTATCTTAGATTTCTAGAGATCTACTCAATTACTGCATTAAATGTAAGTCGTTGTTTTGTTTCCTAAGAGACACCTACCTAGCCATAAGAATCCAAATAGTTCTATATAGGACAACCAAATCTTAAACCCCGACCCAGCGTTACACGTTTTCTAGGTTCGAAGCGTTCATTTCGTTGGCAAAAACGATCTAGGGGCTTCAGGGAACCCCAAAACAAAGTCTTTCGACTTGATTCATATATAAAATCAATGGGAAAGGTAAAAAGACCCTCATTTACTACTGTAACCTTTCAAAATCTTTGTGTAATAAATACACAAAGACTTTGAGGGCTACTGATGGATCAATGTGTTTTATTTTCACCCGTGTCCTCATTTAAAGGAACCAAAGGCAGAGTAATAACCTAACATCCTTGAGCTCAGTCAAGCACTAAGACCAAACATATACGGGTCTGGTGAACGTTGAGTCCAAATATATTTGAGTCTGGCGAGCTGTCAGACCTAATATCTTTGGGCTCAACCAAGTACTGAGCCCATATATAAATGGATTTGGAGAGCTGTCATTCCCAGCATCCTTGGGATCAGCCAAGTGTCAAGCCCACACATAAATGAATTTGGCGAGCTGCCAGACCCATTACCCCGGGCTCAGCTAAATGCCAAGCCCAAATACATGAGGCTCTAGCAATCTTGCTAGGCTCCATTTTAAACCACGAGATATTTTTCCTTTAATGAGTTAGAAATATTCTCTCTTTTTTACACATAAGTGGTTTTAAGGTTATGAGAAGAGAAGAAGATGACTTTTTAGTACTCCCCTCCATCAAAGAGTAATAATGGTGGGCTATAAGGACTAATTGGATATCTTAAAAAAAAAAGTTTTCAATTTCCATTCTCAATTATGTATGAATCTTTCTCTAAAATGTCATTGTTTTTCTTTCAAAAAGATACTTAAGCATTCAAGAGTCTTCAAATTTATTAAAATTTTTTTTTTACAAGTATTAGGTACCAATAACCAGCTACCTTAATTAAAAAAATAAATTAAATTATTAAAATCAAGATATTAACTAGTTACTTCATCGAACTACTTGAATTTTTTAATAACTCATAAGCTATGTAAGACACCATGTGTGCACGTAACAGGTCTTGCCAGTTTTGTATCACGTGAATTAGCAAACAGGGAGTCAGGAACCATCCTTGAATCTTGATTCCCATGGGGTGCAAGTTGTCCCCTCTGATCCACCTTCACGTGCAAAATCTTAGACGAGACCGCAGCACCTTGTATCTATCATGTATTAGCAAGGCATGTGTTTTTGACTTAAAAAAACGTGAGGCAAATTGAAGGTCGGTTTTCACTTTCCGCCAGCCTTCCGAATTAGCTCCACGTTTTAGTGAGTTTATTGAAAGAGAGATTAAAATAGCTCGAGTTTAAGTCGAAGAGGAAGAGAAAAAGCAAGAACATAGACCGAACTTATCTATTGGTTCAGCAATGACATAAAAGCGGGTGGGATTTTTGTTTGTCCATCGTTATATATGTTTTCCTCGATCATCTTTATCTTTTCCTTTTTAAGGTCTTGTCTTAAAAGTCACGTATCTATCTTTTGCTGTCTAAGTGTTTCCAAAGGCATCTTGAGATGATTTCGCTGCATAATTTCCCCAACTTATATTTCTTTTGATGATTTCCTGTGTGTATATACAGAGAGAGATTAAATAACTCAATTTATTTTTATATGATTTGATCGGATCCTTAATTTTCTTTTATACTCTTAATTGTGTCTATTATGTTCTTGTACAATATTAGATTCTTTAATATATCCCTCTTTTAAATTCTTCCATTCAAATTGATATAGTTATGTTTTTTTTTTTTTGAAATTATCCTTAGCTATACAATAATATAATTTTATTTTTTTAAAATTCAAAACTTATTTTTTTGAAATTTTAATGGTAGTTCTTAAACTTTTTATTTCTTAAAAAACTCAGTTATTTTACAAAATTTTAATTTATGATGTTCTTATATTAACTCAAGAATATTTTTAAAAGAAATTAAAAATAGTTATATCAATTTTGATAAAAAAAAAATTGACAAAAAAATATATTAAAGAATCAGAACTATATAAAGATGTGGTAGATATAATTAAAAATGTAGAAATATATTAAAGACTTGTGCAAATATATAGGTATCATATTGAATCTTGGAGGTATTTATTATTTTTTTTACACAAAATGTTTATTTTCTTACAGACGAAACCAGGTAATGATTTCCATTTATTTATGCTGATGAAGATGATCGTCCACTAAAATAAAATTTGTTATTTATAATTGTATTATATAATTATATATACGAGTCATTAAATTAATGTAAATTCAATTAAGCTCCTCATCAGCAAACATATATTATTATTATTATTATATGGCATTTAATTTAATCAATCAGTTATTTATTTAGTTGTATCTTTATTTGAGAAATTTTATATCGTTTGAGGTGTAATCATTAGTGTTTATTTTATAGATTTACTTTGAATAAATATATAAATATAAAGATGAATAAAGCATTGTGTTTGACCACATTTAAAATGAATGGAATGTTTTCACTTTAACTTCTTCTTTTTTTAATCCATTCTCTGCTTGCATCCGACGTCTCTCTAATCAAATAATTACAAGTATTTTATTTTACAGTGATATAAAATTTATATGTTGACAACAGTACTAATCAATAGTATAGGAAAATGACGCGAGCTTTACGCAATGCAAAGCCCCTCTAAATTTATCTGCAGACCAGTGTAATGTTGAAGACGGAGGGAAAGGGAGGCAAAATAATAAAAAATAAATAAAAAGCATTTACATACCACTCATTGCTTTGGATTATTGTTGGAAGTCAAGGTCTCTAAAGCGAAATTTTCCACAAAAACCTAAGCAGAGAACAAGGAGCGAGAACTACTATGCTCCCCCTTCCTATCCAAACTCTTCGGTCTCCATTTGACCATTGACAATGAACTCTTCAAAACCAACAAGAACTCGATCGGGTCGTAGTCATAATAACAAAAGAAATTATGTCGTAGCAGTCGGCACACGTTACCATGAATTTCACAAACAATTAATTACAGATAAATACGTGGGTTGATGGAGTGGGAGAATTCGTTTTGGAGATGACTTGACAAGGAACTAACTCTACTATTTTTAGATAATTGATTGCATACGCATGATATATAACAAGTTTATTTGTACCAATATTTGATGTTGACACAAGAAATTAAGAATAAAACAACTGGGAATTAATTTCCCTTTTTTTATTAATTAATTCCATGTTTAAATTGTTGCTCCGACTATTCTCATGGAACAACTTAATTATTCGTCCAATCCTAGCTAATCTTTCTAGTCCATTCTCATCCAGTTGCATCTAAAAATCGAACACCCCTTTCTTAGATTTGTATATTTTAACATTGTATAGCTTTTGTGGAGCATTATTCCATAATGTCGTGTCGTGTTACACCAAGTGGAAGATTTAAGTAGGATTATCTAAGAAAAGGAGAGTTTCTTACGCGCAATACAAGTCATTCCAGCATAAGCATATTTCAAAGTTGAAAAATAAATAAATACAATTCATATGAATTAAGAATTAATTGGCATACGGTGACCTCGCCAAAGAGGAATCATTATATATATATATATATATATATATATATATATATATATATAGGAAATTAACTATCGGTATGATGCAGCTTAATTTGGCGGTGTTATTATATATCAGATTCATCATATTTCTTAATATTTTACATCCTGGGATGGTTGTCAGATGCTACGTACAGTCGTAGCAGTTGTCCTTATAAATTGATACAACTCTTTTTAATTACATATATTAAATGACAATTATGCAAGCTGTGTTCTTGCCTGTCCAGCACGAGCTGGGTGGGAAGTTGAGTTTTTCAATTACCCACTTCAAAATCATAAAAACTGTGAAAGGGTATGTTTTATCAGGTAGAATGGATAAGAGACAGGATGAATATTTTTAAACTAATGGATAAATGTGTGTTTGTGTGTAGAGAGAGAGAGAGAGAGAGAGAGAGAGAGAGAGAGAGAAGAATCATTAAATATTATCTCAACATTTATAAGTTATTTAGCTGACCGAAGGGATCGAATATAAGTTAAATCTATCCATATTAGAAGGACAAAAAAAAAAAAAAAATTAATTCCAATCCTTCCTGTGGTTCCAAAAGAAACACACTCTATCCTTTACTTATCCTTTGCTGAATGATACACCTATCAATTTTAATTTAGGCGACTGGTCACCGTATATATATAGATGGATATGCCGTATGCAACGCAAGTTTTGCTTCTCACTTAACGAGTTTAAGTTATTGAGTTAAAATAATTTTTTAATATAATATCAGAACTTTAATGATTAAGTGGTTACAAGTTTGAATCTCACCATCTTTATTTATTTAATAAAAATTAAACACAAAATAATGTAGGCTTGTGCAAGTTTCAAGTCCAAAAGACTTTTACTTAAGAGGATGTATTAGAGAATAATATAAATCATATCTTAGGACCTTACCTAACGAGTTTAAGCTATTGGGTAGAGATGGTTTTTGGACAGTTATATTGTTTGGTATTATGGTGGTTGTTGTTTTTTAAAGTATTTTTTGTTTAAAAATTTATTAAAATAATATATATTTTTATTTTTTAAATTTTAATTTTGATATTAACATATAAATTTTTTTTAAAAACACTAAAAAAATAAAATTAAAAGCACGAATGTGATGACTAACTGATATGTAGACTTTGATATGCACGTCCAACTTATAATTGAATTCATTTTCTAATATTGGGAAAATAAAACCCTCAATTAATATTATCCCAGTGCTGCAATGTTCTTCAACTTCATCCTATAACATGTAAGATTTATTAATTATAATTCCATAATAATTTAAAATTTATCAAATTAAACAACATGCGTGTAGCTTTTTTTAAAAAAAACAATTCCTCGTCGCCGTGTTAGAAACAAAAAATTCGAACAAGAAGCCAGGGAAGTTAAGAGGAAATAAGACACACGTGGCTGCCCCTGTTGTATTACAATATGGGAATCATGGGAGTCTCGTGCAGTCGGTGTTCTATTCCTAATTAAATCTCTGCCATGTCTCAATGAACTCTTTGTCTGCCGTACCTGGATTAATAATTAATATGCTTCAAACACTAAGAACTTGTGTATTGCTCAACACGGTACCGTAATTGAGGATTTTTTTTTTACTCATCCTTTCAAGCTGGATTAATAAAAAGAGCATGTTCTTAGTCAGACAAAATTAAAAATAGGATGTCTTGTCTACCAAATAAGCAGCAGAGCCAAAGGTAGATGCCGCTTACTGTTTTTTTAATTGAACAACTAATCTAACAATCATTTTTTTTTTAATTGATTTTCCTTTTAAATTTAGATCTTGAAATCATCTTATTAAAAAAAATTTGAGTTATATAATATTTGATTTAGAAAAATATTATTTAGAAGTGTATTTAAACTAATATGATCAATGCTGTTGAAATCTTGAGCGACACATTGCAAACATATTAAATGTACAAGTGAGTAATATTAAAATTTTAAGAATAAAAAATTCATCCTTATCAATAATAAAAGTCTCATTATCTTAAAGTATTTCAACAAAATAATATTCTTTTTTGTTTTAATTTAAGAATATATATTTTTATTATTAGTATGGATGTTAGAATTTTAAATTAATATAAATTATAAGTTTGAATATATGTCTCGGATGCATGCTAGTATTATATTTGTATTGAAAACATGTTTATCATTATAAGTTATTATTTTACATGTTTATAGATTTAAAATATTATGAGCTGTAAATTTTTTAAATTTTTTTTTTTATATTTGACATGTTTTATTATAAAAAAACTAAATATAATTGCTCACTAATATATATATATATATATATATATATATATATATATATAATTTATTTACAAATTTTTCAACCTCAAATACAATACGTGTACACAAATATCTCTAGTAATTTTATTGTTACAAGTTTTAGAAATTGGAGTTTGCAATTAACGTTGATCGTTTCAATTTCAATATTATAATGTTTTGACATGTAAACAAAAATTCTGACATGAAATGTTATAATTTGAAGGTCAATGAATTACTTGCCTAGCTAAAATCTAAATCTAAATCTCTCTCTCTCTCTCTCTCTCTATATATATATATATATATATATATATATATTAACATAAAAGTCTTGTGAATAGATTAACAACTCGGAATTTAATAATAAATAAAAAATAATTAGAGAATAACCTTAAACAAAACTTATAGTAACATGTACGGTACGTGGTTAGAAGACCGCGGACTGAAGAAAATTAAAAGCATGTCTCATGTAGCAAGGCTACTATAACAGTGAAAACTGTCTCTCACGCCGGCAATGCGTCACCATCAAAGACCCACATCCATGCCCCCAAAGCAGCCGCGTGGTGGGTGACGCGTATACCATTTTGCCCCACAACTCTTCGCTGACATGGCGGTCACCTAACCCCACATGCCTGCCTTATTTCTAGCCATGTCTACGAGTTGTAGGACCCGCTTTGTCTCCTATTACCCCTACATTTTGTCAAGGCACAAGTGTTTGTTTGTGTCCAAATTTCCCGTCCCTCACAGACCCGTCAGCTTCCTTCCAAGCTCTCTCTTGCACCTTTAGGTCCCACTCTTACATGGCTCATGACGTGGCATACCATTTTCCTTCACGTAATGCCAGTGCTGACTGACTTGCTTCCCATACATAAAGCCCAACAAACCCACCCTCCCTCTTCACTCCTCATCTCTCAATTTCTTAAATCTACTGCAGCACACCCCAACCCTCTCTTCAAAGACAAAATTTTTTCTTCCTCAAAAATCTTTCATTTTTTTCTATATGGCTGTTGATAATGCTCTTTCATCACCTTTGGGTCCTCCAGCGTGTGAGAAAGATGCTAAAGCTCTTCAATTCATTGAGGAAATAACTAGAAATACTGACTCAGTTCAAGAGGATGTTTTGGCTAAAATCCTGATCCAAAACGCTGAGGTCGAGTACTTAAAACGGTTCAACCTTGATGGTGCAACTGACCGTGAGACTTTTAAGTCTAAATTACCCATGATCAGATACGAGGATCTTCAGCCTGAAATCCAACGAATTGCTAATGGTGATCGCTCTTCCATCTTATCAACTCACCCCATCTCAGAATTCCTTACTAGGTGAGTTTTATACAAGTATAATACTATAAAGTTTCCTTGATTAATTGGCCTGTTTGGGTTTTAAAAAAGTCTACTGTGATTATTGGCCTAAGTTTTTGTCTTCTTGAAATTTTATAGTTCTGGGACATCTGCTGGCGAAAGAAAGCTCATGCCAACAATTAAGCAAGAGCTGGATCGTCGCCAATCACTGTATAGTTTACTCATGCCAGTAATGAACCTGTAAGTTCCAAAAACAAAATCCCAATAAACGCGTTCAAGTTAATTATGCGGGCTTCATTTAATTCCAGCTCACATGCATGTGTGAGTCTTACTTATAAAATTGCACTTTTTATGCACCAGTTACGTGCCTGGCTTAGACAAAGGCAAAGGCTTATACTTCTTGTTCGTGAAATCTGAAACAAGAACCCCAGGAGGTCTCCTGGCTCGTCCGGTGCTTACGAGCTATTACAAGAGTGACCACTTCAAGACACGTCCATATGATCCTTACAATGTGTACACCAGCCCAAATGAGGCCATTCTTTGTGCAGATTCATTCCAGAGCATGTACACTCAGATGCTCTGTGGCCTTCTAGAGCGTGAACAAGTGCTCAGGGTCGGTGCAGTCTTTGCTTCCGGCCTTCTCCGTGCCATAAGGTTTCTCCAACTTCATTGGCGGGAACTTGCTGATGATATCAAGTCAGGAATGCTAAACAAGGAAATAACTGACCCTTCCGTCAAAGATTGCATGGTAAAGATTCTGAAGCCAAACCCAAAGCTTGCAGAGTTTGTCAGAATGGAGTGTAGTAAGGAAAACTGGGAAGGGATCATTTCAAGAATTTGGCCTAACACCAAATATCTTGATGTGATTGTCACTGGAGCCATGGCCCAATATATCCCTACCCTCGACTACTATAGTGGTGGTTTACCTTTGGCGTGCACTATGTATGCCTCATCAGAATGTTACTTTGGGTTAAACCTGAATCCAATGTGCGAGCCATCAGAAGTTTGTTACACAATCATGCCAAATATGGCTTACTTCGAGTTTTTACCCCACGATCCTGCTGCGTTCACTCATGATTCAACTCCAAAACTTGTTGACCTTGCTGATGTTGAGTTGGGTAAGGAATACGAGCTTGTTATCACAACCTATGCCGGTTTATACAGGTACCAAGTTGGTGACATCCTTCGAGTTACCGGGTTCCACAACTCAGCCCCTCAATTTCATTTCGTAAGGAGGAAGAATGTATTGCTTAGTATTGACTCGGACAAAACAGATGAAGCTGAGTTACAAAAGGCAGTTGAGAACGCATCACAACTTCTACGTGAATTCAACACAAGTGTTGTTGAATACACTAGCTATGCTGATACAAAGACAATTCCTGGACACTATGTGATTTACTGGGAATTATTGGTCAAAGACTCAGCCAACTCTCCTAGTGACGAAGTACTAAACCAATGTTGCCTTGCTATGGAAGAATGTTTGAACTCAGTGTATCGACAAGGCCGAGTTGCAGATTACTCAATTGGACCACTCGAGATACGTGTGGTAAAAAATGGTACATTTGAGGAGCTGATGGATTATGCAATTTCAAGAGGGGCATCCATCAATCAGTATAAGGTTCCAAGGTGCGTCAATTTTACTCCAATCATGGAGTTGCTTGATTCAAGGGTGGTATCCAAGCATTTCAGCCCAGCTTTGCCATACTGGACACCGGAAAGAAGAAGGTGATTTCTTTGGGCACCGACCAAAATCAAGTCTCCATTGGTGTGTAGAATAATAATATTAGAGTACTTATTAATGTTAGATTAATCCTTAATGTGTGTGTGTGTGTGTGTTTTCATTTGAATGAGGAGTAGCTTTTGTGACAAAAGGTTAAAGGGCATTTTGATTAGGATGTGTCAGGGTCAGGTTTTGTGTTTTGGTTCAGCTAACCTGTGGAAATGATCTGACCTTGACTGAGATGTTTGTCTAGTGCATGAAATGTTTCTTTCAGATGCGGTGGACCATGTATTTTTTTTATTTTTTTTTGTCGTTTTTGACATGTTTATATCATTTTCGTGCGGGCGAAAACATGCCGATGATCGATTTAGTAAATGCCGACAGGAACGGATTGCATGGAAGACTATTAGAGTACAGAGATTAAAGCAAAAGAGCATAGACCATAATATATATGGTCCTCTTCTGGGTAATTTCTTCAATGTTCTGTGGGTCTACCAAGAAAGTGAAGTGAAAAGATAAAAAGGAAAGGTCTGAAATATTACAGCAAGAAGTTACAAAATCACCATTTCACCTGTAGAGATTCGGGCGTTGGATGAGTATTATTAATTAATCATAATAATATAATAATATTAGTTATCTAATCCGCGCTTATCAGTGGATTATATTTTTTAAAAAATAATAATAAGGATGCATATTTCTTATATAAAAAATTTGAAAGTATAAATAAAAAAAAATACATGCATCTAATTAAATAAATTAATAATTATTTATATAAATAAACAAAAAAAATAGTTAACAATAACCAAAAGAAAATTGAGAAAAATGAGAGATGAATATACATTTGATTAGGTTCACTTAACTTGTTTATTTAAATCAATAAAAAATAAATCTATATACTAAAAAACTCATGACCTAATCAAAGATAATCACAAATAAGACTAATTAAATAAACTCATGCCCTTAAAAAATATCATGCAAGGCCCAACACATCAACAATATTATTTAAAAATGAATGTTTTTTTTATTTTTAGAAATAATATCTTGAAAAATCAAACACAAACACAAACAAAATAATTCTAAAAAAACTTATATTAAAAAATAACATGCAAAATTTGTGATCTAAATCATAAAACTGTGATAAACCTATTGGAAAGCAAAATTAAAGATAATCACAAAACCAATAGTTTTTTTTTTAAAAAAAAAAACCAATGCAAAATGATAATATTGCACAAAGTCGAATCCCCGACAAAACAAATATCGAAAGATGAAACCAGAAAAAAAAATTATACAAAAGGATATAAAAAAAATTGAGGGTGAAAAAAAAAGCATTGATTAGAGGTCAAATAAACATTTTCAGTTGGAGGGTTGAATTGAATTGAAAAATAGATTTAACAAAAGAAAGAAAATCAAAAGAATAAGGGTTACATTGAAAAAAAAAACTTTGATTGAATGATGAAATTGAAAGAAAAAAAAATTCAACAAAAGGGCAAATGAAAAAAAATACAAATAAAAAAATAAGAATCGAAATGAAAAACAAAACATTTGAGAAATTATAATTGAAGGACTAAGTTGAAAAGAAAAAAAAAACTTCTATAAAAAGAATAAAAAAAATAAGAGATTAAAAGAATGAAGACTGAAATTAAAAAAAATAATTAATTGTAATTGAAGGACTAAATTAAAAAAAAAAACTTCTTTAAAAGGAATAAGAATGAAATAAGAAATTTAAAGAATGAGAACTAAAACTATAAATGGATTAAGAATGGAATAAGAAATTAAAAGAATGATGACTAAAATTGAAAAATAAAAAACAAAGAGGATAAATGTTTACTTTATCTGTAAGAAGAGAGAAAAGACTAAAAAGAATGGGGTGAAAATCAAAATAAAAAGTAAATTAGAGGGCAACTAATTTTTTTTATTGTAAGGTTAAATTGAAAAGAAAAATAACTCAAAAAAAAAAATAAGAATGAGGATAATATTGAAAAAACAAATAACACACCATAAACTTGGATTAAAGGGTAAGATTAAAAACTAATAAAACTTTTATAAAAGAAATAAGGAAAAAAAATAAGAAATCTAAAGGTTAAGTACCAAATAAAAAAAGAAATATTTGAAAAATTAAAATTGAAGAATTAAATTGAAAAGAAATAACATTTATACAAAAGGAAAACGGACAAAAAAAGAAATTACAAGAAAAAAGGACACAAGTTTTTGTTTGCAGTGTTAAATTGAAGAGAAAAATAACTTAAACAAAATAATAATAAAAATTGAGGATCAAATTGAAAACAATAACATTAAATAAACTTGGATTGAATGGTGAAATTGAGAAAAAAAAACTTTTATAAAAGGGTAGACTAAAGAAATTAAAAATCAAAATAATAAGGTTCAAATTAAAATGTATAATATATTAAAAATTGGAATTGAATGACTAAATTAAAAAAAATAAAACTCTTATTAAAGAGTCAAGGATAAAAATAAGAAATAAAAAAAAATGATTGAATCACATATAAAAAAGAAGAAGAAGACCAATTTGTGATTTTTAAGAGTGGAGAGAGAAAAAAAAAAAGAAAGAAAAAGAATTAGAAAAGGAGACTCATCGGTGACAAACCTCCCAACCATCGATGACAAGTATTGTACCGGCTAAAAAAGAACGTGGCAATGCATCTAATTACATGGTGAATTATTAATTATCAATCATCAAAACCTCTATTATAGTAAAATTTCTTGATAAATGATAATTACTTTTTGTAAACTAGTTATATGGAGAATCACAATTTTTGAATAATTAAAAAAAATGTGAAAAATAATCATTAATTTTTTATAAGATTGTTTGAAAAAATAAAAATAACCACTAATTATTGAGAGAATTTGGTTTTGAGAAAGTAATAAAAAAAACAAAAAATAAAAGTATGTTTAATTATTTTTATTATAATATTTATTTAATTGTCAATATATTTTTAGGATTTCGTTAGCTTTATTCAATAAGACAGCTGATTTTTAGGAAATTAGGAATTATTTATAATTTTATTTTGATTTATGTTTTGTATTATTAAACTTTTAGAAGAGGATATTTACTTTACTTTTAATGAAAACCCTGCTTCACGACAGCAGCTGCATATCATAGCCAGGTCAAGATACAAAGTTTATGATGTCCACTTCATTATTATTTTTGTCTGCTTTAGGATAATTGGATAGATGTTCAACGGCACTAAAATTCAGGAGGCAGCTCTTAAAATTCACGAGGCAGACTTTAACCCAATCACTTGTTCTCTTCATCAAAAATATAAATATAAACAAAAATATTAATAATTTATTTTAATATATTACAGTGATATTTATTAACTGAATTTTTATCATTAAATTGATCAATAAAAACCAACAAGAATATTATTATGGTACATATTCGATGACATGTAAATTTTATAAATAACGTCACCGATAAAATTAGCCAAACAATAAAATTTATCCATAAATATGCTGATGGAAAACATATATCGATATATACTGACGACATTACAGAAGGTATTACAGTAAAATTTAAAAAAACAAATCGTACGATGACGTGATATTTCTACTAACAAAATTGTTGAGAGAGTTACCATCATATGTTAGATGTGTTTGTTTTTTCAATTCAACATGCTTTTTTGTAAACAAAAATTAATTTATTTTTAATGGTTTTAAGGTGTTAATATCAAAAATAAAAAATTTATAAAAATATTTTTTTAACTAAAATATACTTTTACAGAAACACTGCATTATTAAACATTCACTTTATATTCAACTTTTCTTTCCTTGCCTTTGTCAGTGAGTTATCAAGACTGTCTGCCAATAGATTTGCCATGGAAATGAGGTGGATGAAAGCTTAGAGAATCAATAAATCTAAGATTTAAGGCCCCTTGATCATACCAAGCAAGTAATATAAATGGATATTGTTGCCTTTCTCTCTTACTACCACACTCAAAAAAAAAAAAACAAGGAAAAAACATACGCCCCTGCTCTAAGCCAAGGCAAGCTAGTGAATACATGAACTATCACAGCCCATATTAACAAAAAATTACAACACCTAACCAATTAGCAGATGAAATAGTGATAAGAACTTAGAATTAAGAGATTTGTTTTCCTGTTATCTCAAGTTCGAGTTCTGTAATTGTTAATATGATAGCCACTGGGAGTTTACATGATCGTTAATTTCAGAGCTCATGAGATTAGTCGAGGTGCATGCAAGCTGGCCCGGACATCCACGTTAATAATAAAAACAAATTGCAGCACCTTGCTCCATGTTTTCCCAACTATTTTGCTGGTTGATAACTACTAGTGTATTAGATCATGTTTGGGAATGCGGTTGAAATCATGTTCTCTTAAAATTTATTTATTTTTTGTTAAATTTTTATTTTATATTTTCAAATTATTTTGATGTGCTCATCTTAAAAATAATTTTTTAAAAATAAAAAATTTATCATTTTAATATAATTTAAAATAAAAAATATTTTAAATTACAACACTTTAGAATCCAAACAAGCTTTAAATGCCATGCAGTGCCATCAACTACTTATAAAATTTGCTCTACCTTCATCGATCCGATGGCTACATGTCATATCGAACTCCTAAAATATGTCGGACCTTTCCTAAACAAAAGGTGTGGTGGAGTTTAACAAGACCAATGGCTACTTGTTACTCTAATAGGCAGCTGGTGAGAACCTGGAACACTCCTTCTATGGGCTTGGTTGAAATTGTAGTTGTAGTTATTGTTTAAAATATTTTTTTATTTAAAAATATATTAAAATAATATATTTTTTATTTTTTAAAAATTATTTTTGAGATTAGCAAATTAAAACAATCCAAAAACATAAAAATATATTTTTTAATAAAAAAATTAATTTCTTTAAAAACACAGGTTGACGGTCCCTACATTTCTCACATGCTTCATATCTATCACGTGGTTAAATTATATTAATGACTGTTTTTTCAGTGTTTTTTAAAGTGTGTTTTGTTTTAAATTGTATTAAAATAATATTATTTATATTTTAAAATTTATTTTTGATATTAGTATATTAAAATAATATGAAAATATTATAAAAATAAATTTAAAGTAAATACAAAGACAAACGGGCACATATTATTTACGCTTGTAGGAGTCCAGGTGCACTTGGGTTTGTCATGAAACAATTCATTGTTTGTCCAACGTAGTGATCACACAAGGGACCCTCCTCATTAGCCAGCCATCTTTGAAATCACACCTGCTCCTGTGCGATCCAATCTCTTGAGTTTATTCAATTTATGGCATTTTTTTAGTGTTTTCAATGTATGCATGTTGTATTATTATTATTCATTGCAAAAGTAGGTGCATTGTAATTAGCAAGCATGGTAGTCAATTCATCAAACGATAAAGATGAATAATTTTTCTTTTCGTTTTTTCAAAATCATATTCGTGATAGATTGAAAAGTTCGGCTACAAAAGTTCTTGACCTAGAAGTGGGGTTTGCTCCTCGCATTTCCTTTTTGGCATAAAGTTTTTGAGATAAATAAGGGATTATGAGTTCGTATAATTAGTATGATTATTATATTATTTTTTGTGTTGTTTCATTAGCCATATTATTTTTAAAAATAAATAAATGTGAGAGAATAATATAAATTATATCTTGGAATCTCACCTAAAAATTTAAATTGTGGGGTTGAATTTGTTCTTTGACATAGTATTAGAGCCTTGATGACTAAGCGGTTACAAGTTCGAATCTCACCATCCTCATTTATTTGATAAAAATTAAGCATAAGGTAGTGTGGGACTGTGCAAGTTTCAAGCCTAAAAGGTTTTTACTTGAGGGGATGTATTGGAGAATAATATAAATCATATCCTGGAACTTCACCTAATAGTTTAAGCTATTGGGTTGAGATGGTTCTTTGACATTAAAATCATGAACTCAAAATAACATATATTGAATAAAATCTTTATTAAATATTAATATAGTAATATATTAAATGATATTTTTTTTAAATATTGAGACAACAATATATTGGATTGACTTGAGTTAACCTATTAAATCTATAACCCGAGCGATGAGACTACGATAACCCTTTAGAAAAAAAATCAAAATAAATTATGAAGATCAATTTCTAATTATTCCAATATTAAAGGATGAAATTAAAAAGGATAAAAAAAACTACCTAAGTCAACCTGGGTGTTAGCCAAACCCGTGACCCGGGTTATGAGATTTAGATATCCCTATAGAAAGTAAATCCAAAAAAATTATGAAGCACAATTTCCAACAAATGATGAAATCAAAAGAAAGATCAATTAAAAAGTAAAAAAAAAATCCAAGTTAACCTGACTAACTTGTTAAACTCATGATCTGGGTCTTGAGTCTAGAATAACTTTTTCTAAAAAAATATATGAAACTTCATTTTTAACAGATCCAATCTTAAGAGTTGAAATCAAGAAAAAAAATTTAATCCATTAGACATGGATTATGTAAACCCTTGTGAATAAACTAATAAAATTAAGGAAGGAAACAATAAGTTAAATGATGAAAATAAATATTTACCTCGTGGGAATAATTATTGATGGGAGAAATTAAACAAAATTATGGTGAAAGGGTTTTAAGAAAATGAATTTAGTGTAAACAACATTTTGAATAGATAAAAGTTTACCTAGAAGAATAAAAGGTTGAAAAGTGGGACATAAAGGGAATTAATCAAATTGTGATGTGGGTGTAGAGAGAGAGAGAGAGAGAGAGAGAGAGAGAGGAGGCTGACCAACATAAGAAGAGAGAAAAAGAGAGAACTTTATAGAATTCTAAGGAAACTTGGGAGAAAGTGGAAATTAGAGAGAAAATCTTGAAGATTAGTAGAAATTAAGGGTGTTAAACACTAAATTAAAATGAAATCAAGTAAAAGGAGGTAAAAAAAATGGGAAAAGAAGGCCAAACAAGGAAGGAGGAGAGAAAGGAAAATCTATGAAGTTATTTAGAACACATTTAAGGCATGTACAAGTATTTGGTAAGGTATTCTCCTTTAATTTTAACAAATTTACATGAAAAGTAAATAAATTGAGTAGAAATTCTCAAGTTGTCTTTAAGGTTTGTTATGGATGAATTGAGGTTTTTAAAAAATGAGTTTGAATTAGGACTATTGGTTTGTATATAGTTTTGATACCAATGAAATTATAACAAAATTTGACAAAACTCATGGTTGTGTCTTATGGTGTATAGCCGACCATGAAGGAAGAAATTTAGGGGTTAATTAAATTAGTATGTCTTGAATGTGTACATATGTGTAAATCTAAAAAAATTAAAGAAAAAATTAAGGTTATTGGAAGGGGGAGGAGCCAGTCATGGTAGGTGAAAATAGAAAACATTTGATATAAACTTGTATATGAGAAAAATGTGAGTGAATTATAGTAAGAGATGAAATTGTATTAGAGGAAGAAATAGTTTACGTAATGTGATGAAGAGAAGTTGTTACTAAAAAATGAGGGTTACTCAAAGGAAAAGAAGAAGAAGAAGAAATGAGAACTTAAATAGTTAAGTGAATTGTTGTATGAAGAATGATGAACTAACTAAGGCAAAATTATATGAATATGGTGAAATCATGTTTATTTTGTTAGTGTAAACATGTTGATGATGTTTTGAAATTTACTAGAATTTAGAATGAATTAGTATATGTTGATTGATAATGAAATGGTCCTTTTGATATGGTTTATAAGTAATTGGACTATTTGAGGCGATAATTTTATTAAATAATTTATCTTGCATTGAAATTAAGCACATTGAGTTTATGAAGAAGTTTATAATAAGTCAGAATTCTATTATTCCACGAGAGGTTGCTAGGATAGGATCTCGGGTAGGAAGAGTTGGATCGTCGCGAGCAGGAAGTAGGTGTTTTTCACCTCATTTAAATTTTGGAATTCATGTTTATAATTGTATTTTCAAATTTTACAGTTATTAGATGTGTTGTCACTATGGGTGTTTTCGGTTCGGTTCGGTTTTTATCAAAAAAAGCAGCCAAACCGTTTTTTTTAAACCGAAACCGAACCGAAACCGGTTCAAATCGACCGGTTTTGGTTTGGTTCAGTTTGGTTTTTTAGAAAAAAAACCGGTTCAAACCGGTTTGGCTCGGTTTTTTTGGTTTTTTTGGTTCAGGTTCGGTTCGATTCAGTTCCATTTTTTTGGTTTCAGGCTTAAAAAACCAAAATCGAACTGAACCGGTCAGTTTTTTCAAACTTTTAATCGGTTTTTTTTCACGATTTGGTTTTTTCGGTTATTTTTTTCTGGTTTTCTCGGTTTAATTGGTTTTTCGGTTTTTTTGAACACCGCTAATTGTCACACACACACACACACATATAAGAAACTAAGAGGATAAAAATAGTAACAGATTTATGGATAACCGTGAGGGATTACCGAATTATTGACAATTAGAGAAATTACATGATTTATGGATAACCATGAGGGGTTAACAAATTATTTGCAATCAGAGGAATTGCTGAATTTATAGGCAACCATGAGGAGTTACTAGAATAATGAAACATAGGAGTTGCCAGATTTATAGGTAATTGTGACGAGTTACCGAAATATTGGCAATCAGATGGATTGTAGGAATTATTGGTAACCATGAAGGGTTATTGGATTAATAGCTATCGGATTGATTGCCAAAATTATTGGTGACCGTGAGGAGTTACCAGAATATCAACAATAAGAGGAATTGTTGGATTTATAGGTAACCGTGACGAGTTATCGGTTTAATGGCAATCAAATGGATTGCCGAAAATATTGGTAACTGTGAGGAGTTACCAGATTATTGGCAATCACATTTCTTTTCAGATTGATGTATTACTAGAGTAGTGGCATTATTTGATTGCCAAACGAATTATTGGTAAATATGGAAGTTAATGATGCTGACACCATGACTACATTGGAGAGGAACAAGAGAATTTGTATTGAATATTGTAATTCAATAATAAATATTGAATATTGTTGTTGTTACTAATTTTTGGATCCCCTTAAAAAAAAGAAGAAGATAAAAAAATTAAAAAAATATATTCGAAAGAAAACAAAAAAATATAGTAGGAGCGAGAAGTGGATGCTAGAGTGCCTAAAAAATGGTTAGAAATTAGTTGAGGAGGTTCAAAAATACAAGGATTGAAATTTGACAGTATATTTTTGACTGATGAGAGCCCTGTTGACAAGAAAAATTCAATTTGAGGAAGAAAAAGTTCAAAATCAGATGTTTATTGACTCAATTAAATTTTATTGAAGGTTTAATTGAATTTATGGAGGGTTTGATTGCAAGAAAAATTATTTTTTAAGTCAATTTGGGTTTTACTTGGAAGAAATTAAAGTTAAGGGGTCCAATTACAATTTATCCAAAGAATTGACTATAAAATTTCAGAACTTGAGTGACCAAACTGAAAATGATCATTTCATATCTTAGAACAACACTGTTTCAAAGGACAATGTTCATCACCTTTTTCATTACACCAGGGAAGTCGTTTCAGCAAGAAAAAGAAGAAACAATTAGCCTTAGCTGGCCACAATGCAATACGTTACTGAAACGTATGGCATTCATTTGGTTATAAAGCCAGGAAAAAAAGGACGCGTTTGCCATCGTTGACCATTACCATTACTCCTGCAATAACGGTCTTAAATGTTTTTATTATCAGGGAAAATGCATGCATTCCCTGGTTATAAAAGCCAGCGAAGGGACCGAACAATTAAGGGGGACAAAAAAAAGACAGGAGAAAAGAGGCAGGAGAGAGAGGGGCCGAAAACACAAACCAGAGAAAAAAACCGGAGGAGTAACCCAAGGAAGAACATAGAAAAAACCAAGGGAAGACTGGAGAAGCAAATGAGACAAAAACAGAGATAAGTATTGCCAGCCAACGCACGAGCACCAGCTAGCCTCGTCTTCGGTTGTACCACCCCCCTGAACAGATGGACGCGAAGGAGAATAAGGGAGTAAACGAAGAGAGGACATAACATTGGGAAACAGAAAACGGATAGAAAACCATAAAAAAAAAAGAACCACATAGAGACGAACAACACAGGAGCTGAGAATGGACGAAAAAAGAGAGAGGAGAGAGTACAGAAAAGAATAGGGAAGGAGTAGATGAGGGAGCTGAAGGACAGAGAAAAGGAGAATAAAAAGAAACAAAAGGAGACATGAAGGAGAATTGGGCAGCACAGGGAGACAGTAATAGAGAAGGAAAGGAACAGAAATAAGAGAAACCAAACGGCAAAGCAAAGAACACAGAGAACATGGGAGCTAAGTCACCATCGGCTTCCTCTTTTCCAGAACTAGGAAACCAGCATAGGAGGTCAACATCACCATCAGCTTCCTTTCTCAAGAATTAGGTCCAGCCCCGCCACATAGGCCGAGCTGGACCCGGCCCCCAAAAAAATAAAAAATAAGAAAATAAAAGAGAAAAAGTTTGGTTGGGCCTCAGACCCAGCTGGCCCAATCCCCTTTATTTTATTCCCTTTTTGTTTTGATATATGGCCAAACGAATAAATATATATATATATATATATATATATATATATATATATATATATATATATATATATATAATTCCAAATATATTCGTGGACCCTTTTAAATTTATTTGTAAGTCTTTTGCATTTTTTTTAAGTATTTCACTGTGTAATTAATTTGTGGATTTTTATTGTGAAATGTAAATTCGGTGTACTATACCTTATTAAAAAAAAATATAATATGCATGAATAGATTTAAATTCATTTTATTGGTTTATTCACTGACGCCAGAGTCAAGAATATCATTTATTTTTGTTTTTAGCTACGTAATATTTACCAATGCCAGAGGTGGTAGTATCCATAATTGAATATTCACTGACGCTAGAGTCAGTAATATTACAAGTAAACCATCATAGCATAAATCAACAAACTCTTAGCAATTTAAAACCAACAATGCAGCTTATCTTAGGTAAGGTGTGTTAGGGGTGCTAATACCTTCCCAAACCACAACTAATTCCGTACCATAGAATCTCTGTTGACCAGTTAGGGTTCCTAGAGACCATAATACTAGGTGGCGACTCCTTAAACCAGACATTTTCCCATAAAAGAAAAAGATGTTAGAAATCTATTCCTTTTATTTTATTTATTTTTAAGGCCACCGCGATGTCGGGTGTGACAATTGTAATTTAATTTGATGCATTAAATATTTAATTATAGGTCCTTTACGTTACGAAAAACCCCAACAAAAAGAAGAAAAAAAAAACGAAAAACAATTCTCAAAACAACTAATATTGAGTGATGAAATTAAAAGAAAGTCTTAAAAAAAATTGGGTTATTGAATGGTGAAATTGAAAACCAAAAACAAAAAAAAAACACGGAACATTATTTGCGAGTGTGGCTATATTGATTTAGCCACACCCTTTAATGTTAATAGAAAAAAATTATAAAGCCCCACTTTCAACATATCTAATGTTAAAAATTAAAATCAAGAGAAAAAAGAAAATAAGACCGGTCTATAGCCAAATAGAAAGAAAGAAAAAATTACATAGCATAATTTCCAAGCAACTACTATTTAAGGATAAAATTGAAAAAAAAACTAATTAAAAAAATATTGGATTGTTGAAGGGTGAAATTAAAAATAAAAAAACTAAAAAAAATACCATTTCAGGGAAGAATATTTTGTAGGTAAGACTACAATAATTTAGCCATTTAAAATACCATGTTTGTAGATTTTTATTGTGGATACTTATTGTGTGCATGCTTATGTTATTTATATGTTAATTTTAAATGATTATACATGCTTTTATATGTCAAGAAAACATGCTTTTATTCAATTTTAAATACTTTTATAATGTTTTAAAGGGTACGTTAGAGGAACACATTTGAAAATATTGAGTGAAATGGTTGGGATTTGTTGGCTCTGAATGATGTTGATGAGTTGTATGATTGTTATAGTTGAAAATGTTGAGAAAAATGATTGAAATAAAATGTTAGATTATGATTGAGAATATTGATGAAAGTGGTAAGAACTTGTTGCTGTAAATGATTTTGATGAGTTGTTTAATTGCAATGGTTGAAATTGTTGGGATAAATAGTTGAAATGGAAGGAAGAAATTAATTAAGAACCCAGAGGACAATTAGTATTAAATACTGGTCTCATTTAAATTGGAGCTATGAAACTCCAGATATGGAATAAAAATCAAAGAAAGGTGTAAACTGAGATTTACATGGCAATTTCCATATACTACTGTAATTTGTGATTTTAGGTGTCTAGATGACAGAATTGAGTTTAATGTTCTCATCGAAGTTTTATAAATATGTTTTATCTTTCTAAATAAATAAAACATGCATAAAATAAAGTTCTACAATTTCAATTATGATTAAAACATAAAACAATGTTGAGAGTCGATTATGATGAATTTGCCTGAAATTCGTTAGTTTAAATTGTTATATAAATGTCTAGAAATAAGAATTTATTTGGTAACGAATGTAATAAGAAAATTTGATATGCTTTTTGATACATGAGAGGCTTTGAGAGTTATGCAACAACAAGGAGACACTCTAAAATCTTCGATTGTAGGTAGGTGTTCAATACCTTAACATTTTTTTTTGTTAGATTGTTGTTATAATGTTTTTGATATGTTATGTTATTTTGTATATTAAATATGTAAAGTATATATAGAGGAAGAAAGTAATTTCCTGTTGATGAGATTAATGCCTAGTTAGGGGTAGTGGAACTAGTCATGGTGATGAGATTAATGCCCGGTAAAGGGATAGAAGAAATTTGTTCTTGATAATATGAACGAAGTCTGGTAATGGACATAAGAAATTAATCCTTTCTGGTATTGGGATTAATTTTTGGTACGAAGGAATGAAAATTGGATTCCTGGATGTAGGAGTTTAACCTAGTAATGGGTAGAGAATTTAGATTTTTGTAAGAGGAAATACCACACAGACTTAGGAGAAACATGAATTACCCTATATTGAGTAGTAGTTGAAAAGAGCTTAATATTGATATTTTTAATTTAGAAAAGAGAATGGTTATTAGAAATGATGATAAATAAGAAATATTGACAAAAAAAAAATCATGTAAATTAAAGATGAATTGTGTGAATAGTAATCAAATAAGACTGTATAATAAGTTATTTTCAAACATACCACTGCAATTATCTTAATTGTTTAAGTAATATATTGTTATAATACTTAATTGGTCACTTGTATAATAATTACATGTACTTCTTAGTCTCGAGCAACATAATAGATATCTAGGGATCTTTTGTTGATTTTATAAATGATTGTAATAATTATCATTTTGTAACTGAATATCAATTTCTCTTAAATGATGTAATTATAACTCCAACTTAATTGTGGTAGTGTATACTGATGTATTTATACCCTTTTATCGTTGCTTAGACTAATAGTATCATATAACTTATAATTATAGATCTTTGAATTGAATCTTGAACATTATAATTAAATGCATGAAATGATATTAAAATGAATCGCAATGATTGTGATTACAAGTGTTGTGAAATGGTGAGTCCAGGATGGTTGGACAATGATTGAGTTGCGTGTGTGATGAGTATATCAAAGTGTTATGGGTAATTTGTTGATAACTTAGGATCTCTTAGTATAGGAGAGACTCTGCCAAAATTTCAATAAAATTCTCATAGAACTAGGCTTATATAAAAAAATTCACCAAAAAAATTAGAGATTTTTTTTTAGGAAACAAAGCTTAAAATGTATGAAATTGTTGAGGTTGTTACATATTAGCTAGAAAAGGTTTGGGAATTATTTGTGATCGTAGCCGGAAAAGGTTTGGGAATGACTAAAATTTGTTGGTGAAAAAGATTGGTAAAGGTTGGGGAATGGTTATAAGTTTTTGTTAGCAGTGGATGGAAATGAAAGAGTGTTTGTTGGTTATGAAAATGTGATGCTTGTTGTTGCTGGTAAAAGTACAGGGAATTAGAGTGATAATTTTCACTATATTTTATTTTTTTAAAAAATAATAGCAATTTTATAAATATTTAGACAAATTTTGTTGATTTTTTTAAAAGGATGTAAAGTATTATTCAAATTATAAACTACAAGAGGTAAAATATAATTTTTCAAACTATAAAGACAAAATATAATTCACATCAAATCATGGAATGAAAAGCGTACATGCATGGGCTCTTCCTTTCTTGGGCGGAGGGTGTTGGGATTTTTTTGATTGTTTTTGTTTTTTAGTATATTTAGGTTAACTGGAAATTTATAAAAATAAAATATTAAATTCAATAGAGTTTATATGACGGATTGTGAGTTTGACAGGTTAAGCCATAATATCTGGTCTATTTTTTTAATGCAGTTTTAATTTAAAAGAAAAAAATGCAATTTTATCATTTTGTTATCGATTATCTATTTTTTTATTTAACTTAAAACCAAAAAAATATAGTCTGACCATTTGTTATCAATAATTTGTTTTTGTTATCTCAGTCCCAACACAATTGTAATGGTTTTTTTTTCTTTTAAAAAATATTTCATATAAAAAATTCTCATGTGCTTTATTGCCATATAAATCCATCTAATGAAAAATAATTTATGGGATAAATTTTTTTTGAATCCGATAACATGCATGACTTGCGTCGCGAGATTGGTTGATTGACTTGAGATCAAGTGGTTTTTTTTGAAGAGTTTTGATTTTTTTTATCTCAATTTTATCCTTTAATATTGAGTTAGTTGAAGATTTTGGTTTCTAGTTTATTTTCTTCAATGTTATCCCTACATGTATTGCATGTCAACCTGGATTGATCTATGTAAATCTAACGTGTTTCTATCTTAATATTAAAAAAAAAATATAATTCAACATACATATGATTTCATGTGACCCCATTTCGGAACCATTAAGGCATCAAGGCTGGCGTGCTTTAATATATATATATATATATATATATATATATATATATATATATATATATATATATGTTATAACCTATAACAATTCAACTTAACTTGTAATGATAACAATAATAATAAGAAATAATTTTTGGCTAGAACCCAACTATAAAAAATGATCGGAATTCAAAGGAATATAATTTAACTGGCCAAGTGCTAAATTGACCTGGAAATTCATAATTTAAAAAAAAAAAAAAACCAATTTGGGTGGAAACACAAACGGTAAGAAATTCAAGGTTGAGTTTCCTTTTATCTTTTTATAGGATTAAAAAACAACCCATATGGCATAGAAAAATGGGAATTGGAATCCAATCTTAAATAGTTGAAGGCTGGAATCAATTTCTAAGCAAGTGCACATATAGAATCCGCATACAGAGAATTTAAACAGAGATTCTGACAAAGTGGAGATGCTGAATTCACGATTTCCACTTAAAGGCTGGAATCCAAATTTTTAGGCAATGTTTAGCGACAGAGGCGTGAGTCCACACATGCAGGCCATCGAATAGGCGCAGACTTGTAGCAGAGTAAAAATTGCCACATTTCTTTTATCTGCTTGTGGCCCAATACAGAAATGCAGATCAGCCCACAGTTGGCCTTTCTGTATAAGAGTCCAAATATTAAAAACGAAGGCCCAGCCCATAAAAGGGAACATCGGGAAACACAAAACAAATATCACCGAAAGCGCACAATAGCAGGAACGGAAAGCCCTCTTGTTTTCTTAGCGACGGTGGCCCTGATTTAGAGGCTTCTTTTACTCTCCACCACCACCACAATCAACCGCTTTTTACTTCTTCTTGTTCGCTCGTCACAAATTCTCCTTCTCTCTTTCCAAATCAAAACTACTGTGCAGAAACTGCTACTATATCATATGCAGCAAAAATAAAATGCTAAGGTCAGTTCTCTAAACTACAATTATATCAGTTTCATTTTTCTATATGTCCCCTTTTTATTCGCCTTTTCTCTAGAAAACTGCAGAAGATAAACTAAAATCTCCGATAAAAGTTAAGTTTAGAGAGAAGATAAAACCTGTTTTGGTGTTCCATGCTTTTGTTTTGTTTGAGCTTTAAAAGGAATGTTGCGTAGAAATGTCGCCCGAGTGAAGAAGAAGCTCTTTGATAGATTTCTCTCTGTCTTAAAAAAAGAGAGAGAGAGAAAAGAAGAATTAAATTGATATATATTTTTTTAAAAAGTGTAGCCTTGCAATCTAATGCTTGAGTTAGCTACATATAATTTAGTTTATGCCAAGTAAATTATGCATTAAAAAGAAAAAGAGAGAGAGAGCAGGGGCATATGTTTTTAAGGTCCTATCAGCTTAGTGCTGAATAATTGCCATGGAATGAGAGTAGAGGTTTTGGACCATGGAGGCTAGAATTTATTATATTCAAGAATTTATCACTTATCCTGTTAATTGATGCTAGCTAGGTTTGCACAACTTTAATAATTGGAAAAAGAAAAGAAAAGATGCACGTGTTTGATGCAAAGTGTTGCAAGTGCACTGCTAAGTTTTCTTTTACTGACTCATGTCGTTTACGCGGGAATGCATATGTTGCCATTCGAGGCGAGGGAGAGAGTTCAAAGCTTCCAGATAACCATTTCTTTCTATTATAGTGGTGAACTTGCTTAATAGCAGTCTATTAGTGAACAATTAGTGCAACTGAAGGGACGATGACAGACTTGAGTTCTTGAGAAGATTTGCTTGAATCTACTCATGTGAAGACGAAGTAAAAATCTGGTGTAACTATTATTCCTTAATTGTCTAGTCATATATAGCTCACTGCCTTGCTTTGTCCATGCTTGTTTATTTGGACTATTTTTTTGAGATCTGATCCTCTCTCTCCCTCAATGAAAGTTCCTGATGTTTAATGTATGCTGCAAGTGTATGGAAAATAGATAGGAGAATAATATCCATGCTATTTGTAGTGACTGGGACTTGTTCTTTTCACAGTAGTTTTGAGGGAAGACCCTTCAAATACAAAGTTGGATTTTGAATTCTAGAGAGCTGATATATTTTACTTAAAGCCTATGTCCGAGACTGAGCACATGGGTGTTTCTCCATCAAAAGTTTCTCATACTAAAAGTTATTCATGCCCTGCACAAACTACACTGGAAAATACGCACGAACCCAGTGCTGAATACAAGTTTGGTGGATATCCGGAAGAGAGACATAAGCTTGAGTGTGAAATCATACAAACTGAAGCTGGAGATAACAGTGCTGCAGTTCTCCAATCTTGTTCTGGTGAAGTTGTGCAACCATCTACTGACGATTTAACAAAAAGTTCTCTTATTGATTTGGACCCACCTCCTGACGATGCAAGGAGTGCTCCGTTTGATAATAGTCCAAGACCTATATCAACCGCTATGGATCAGAAACTCGAGCCAGGTGCTACAAGTGTGAATACTGCTTGTGTGCATAGTGAATCATCAAAAGCAATTGACTCTAGTATTCTACTGGATGAACCTAGGAATAGCAACACAGAATTGTCAAGCTGCATTGCAAATGAAACCTCACAAGCATCACTTGAAGATCTAGCCAATGATTCTCGTGCTGAAGATGCAGGACTGTCACTTGTAGAGGCAAGCAATAGTGACTTGATTGATGAAAGTTCATACTCTCAACAAACTACATCCGGACAGACACGTGAGTTTCATTCTGACAGAGCTTGTTGTAAACCATTGGAAGAAAGACGGAAGCCCGGCTCTGAACTTGCAGAAAATGAATCAATGGAAATTGGCACTGGATTATCCAGTGGTATTGCTATTGAGAATTTGGAGCCGCTTACTGAACTTGTGAACAAGAGTTGTCCTATCAAACATATAGGCTTGCCTCCTGGTGATGACATCAGCATTCCTGCAAATGAACAAATAAGACCTACTCATGATAAGGAGTCCAAATACCCTGATTGTGAACATTTGGAAAAACTATCTGGAATTGTGATTGGTATTACTAGTCAAGGTGTACCCAGTGTTAAGAAAACTTCAACATTGTCAGGGAAGAAAAATATAAGTTCTTCGAGAAAAAGTGATAGAGTTCTCCGTTCAAACTCACAAGAGAAACCTAAAGCTCCCGAGTCGAGTAATAATTCTACTAATGTTAATTCCACTGGTGAGGAAAAAGAGAAAAGGAGGAAAAAGAGAAGAGGGAAAAGTATAGTGGCTGATGAATATTCCAGAATCAGGGCACGTCTTAGGTACTTGTTGAATCGGATGAGCTATGAGCAAAGCTTGATCACTGCTTATTCCGGGGAAGGCTGGAAAGGACTTAGGTGTGTACTATTCACTTTTCTATAGCCTTTTCTTGTGTTTTGTTTTCAGTTAATTTTGTCATCACATAATGTTTTTGTTTTGATTTTAGTACTAAATTTTACAGTATGGAAAGTTAAATCCAAATTTAAGTGCTGGCTATCCACCGGGGATTTATTGCATTTGGAACTTTTTTGGAAATGATACAAAGAAAGATGTCTCTGTTCACAACAGAAAAACTCTCCTATGATGAATTGTATTTTTTCTGCCACTCCAAATAAGCCTCGGGATCGTTTTTACCTTAAAAGTTAAGAATTCTTAGTTTAATGGTGTCCAAGTCCCCATCCATTTCTTCATAATTCCCCATGCCACGGAAATTCACATTCCTCCTAGCCCTGTTTGGTCCAGACCTCTTCCCTTGGCCAGCAGATGCAAGTTAATTTGCGAAGCCAATGTCAGAACAAAAATTTAGAACAGGGATTTTTTTTAGATAAACTTGCAAGGAGTGCAAAAGTTATTCACATTGGATAACATATGTGATGCCTGGCCTTTGAACCAGATGATCATCATTGTTAATTGATTCCATAACAAGAAGTGCTTAATAAATGAGCAGTGGCATTTTTAAAGGATGCCGATTTAATTTTTTTGAAACAAGGAATTGAAGATGATATTAGTTCAACTTTTAGTGTTATTGCCAAGTAATATCCCTCTTCTCTAGTGCATCTTTCTCTGTGGGCTCACAGTTTCTCGCTCCAGCCAATTTTTTTTTCTCCAAAAATTTTTCATTGCCTATATTATGGTGTACATGACTAAATATATCAATATCTTCATCAAGGAGGCTAATTTGAGGGATCTAAGGAATTGAATTTACATGTATGATTATGAGAAATAGAAGAAAACTTTTTTGTTTATAAATGAAATCCAGTTTGACCTGCCCTTTAAAATGATGCGATCTCATGCTGTTTCTTTACATTATATGTGTATTGATCTGTTCTCCACTGGAGAGCTTATCTGTAATTGTTTCTTTGGCCACTAATGTAATTTGCCAGCCTAGAAAAGTTAAAGCCTGAGAAGGAGTTGCAACGGGCCACATCTGAAATCATCAGACGCAAAGTGAAAATAAGGGATTTATTTCAACATATTGATTCACTATGCGGTGAAGGAAGGTTCCCAGCATCTTTGTTTGATTCTGATGGACAAATTGACAGTGAGGATGTAGGATTATTTTTTTTTTTTGTCATCTTCTCTTGTTAACAAATTTCTTATATCCATAATTGTTGCTGTTTAGGATGGTTTTTGTAGCATTGAATATCTCTTGGAATGTAATTACGTAGACTAAATCCATTTGTTGCAGATATTCTGTGCAAAATGTGGATCCAAAGATTTGACTGCTGATAATGATATTATACTATGTGATGGTGCTTGCGACCGAGGGTTTCATCAATTCTGTTTGGTACCACCATTGTTAAGAGAAGACAGTAATGATCTATCCACTTGTTTGATGGCACTGAGTTGAATAATGGTTCCTCTTTGGTGATTTCTACTTTCCTGATTGCTTTTTTGCATTTTTCATATAGTTCCTCCTGGTGATGAGGGCTGGTTATGCCCTGGATGTGATTGCAAAGTTGACTGCATTGACTTGCTTAATGACTCTCAAGGAACAAATATATATATCAGTGACAGCTGGGAGGTAATTATGCGGCCCCAGCCTTAACATTTGTTTTTTAGAAACTTGAGTTTGTTCCTTATTGTACTCCCATCCCTTGTGCAGAATGTTTTTCCCGAGGCAGCTGCAGTAGCATCTGGACAAAAACTCGACTACAACTTTGGATTGTCTTCTGATGATTCTGATGATAATGATTATGATCCTGATGGTCCAGATATTGACGAGAAGAGTCAGGAGGAATCAAGCTCTGACGAATCCGACTTCAGTTCTGCGTCTGATGAATTTGAGGCTCCACCTGATGATAAACAGTACTTGGGGCTTCCTTCTGATGATTCAGAGGATGATGACTATGATCCTGATGCTCCAGTTCTTGAGGAGAAGCTGAAGCAGGAAAGTTCCAGTTCTGATTTTACTTCAGACTCTGAGGATCTTGATGCCACTCTTAATGGTGATGGGTTGTCTTTAGGAGATGAATACCACATGCCTATTGAACCTCATGAAGATTCTAATGGGCGAAGATCGAGATTTGGTGGAAAGAAGAATCATTCTTTAAACAGCAAGCTTTTATCCATGCTAGAACCAGACTCTCACCAAGAAAAGTCTGCACCTGTTTCTGGAAAAAGAAATATTGAAAGATTGGACTACAAGAAGCTCTATGATGTGAGTGCCTCTGATCTTATAGCATATGAAACAGGATTCCTATTACATGGTCCTGGCGCTTTTTCAAGTTGTTGCTTAACACGCTATTATTTCAAGCATGATCATATAGTTAGAGTTAATCCTGGTCTTTTGTTTCAAATAGGTGTTTTGCCTGCTTCTTGTTGAGAAGCGAAGACATTGTGATTCTTTCCATATAAATAAAACTATTTTTAACCTGACTAGTGTCTGTTCCACTCCTTCTCAGAGAAGAGCATCAAATATAGGGAAGGAATTATTGATAGATGTCATGCACTATATACTCTCATGGAATTACAATAATTATAAAAGCAGAATTTTCCGTTCTTTGTAACATGTTAATGCAAATATGGATGATTCAGCAAATATAACGGTAATGCTTCCATATGAATGTATGAATGTAGTGCTCGCACATTTGTGTACAAAATAGTTTCTGCCACATCATAGATAACGCTACATATATCAAAATCTTCAGCAATTTTTTCTTTTCCTAAACCAATAAGATAAAGCTTCTCAGTCGAAAACTTTCTCAGAATTATTTCACATTAAATTTTGTTCACCTTCTGTCCCCATAGAGGTATAAACTTAGTTTCAAATATTAAGATTTTATTCTTGATATGATGCAACTTTTTAATCATATGATTTTTTCTCTCAATAGTTCGATTTCTTGTTTCTGTTCTCTATTTGTGAAGGAAACATATGGAAACATTTCTACTTCAAGTGATGATGATTACACTGATACTGTTGCACCAAGGAAGAGGAGGAAAAACACTGGAGATGTTGCTATGGGGATAGCAAATGGAGATGCTTCTGTTACTGAGAATGGAATGAATAGCAAGAATATGAATCAGGAATTAAAGAAGAATGAACATACTTCTGGGAGAACTCGCCAAAACTCGATCTTTCAAGATACAAATGTTTCCCCAGCAAAAACACATGTTGGCGAATCTCTCTCTGGTTCTAGCAGTAAAAGAGTTAGGCCCTCTGCTTATAAAAAACTTGGAGAAGCTGTAACTCAGGTATGTTTTTGTGAGTTATTTATTTAATATGTTCAACAGTACTGATAACTCATAAAACCTCATGTGAGTTGAAGATATCATGCCATTATTCGGTATCATCTCCTCATCATGGTGCTGGGTATTATTGAAAATGTGCAGTATGATTTATTTGTCCTCTTTTTAGCAAAAAAACGAAATGAATAATCTTTTTGTTAGTCCTCCGTGTTTCATATTATTCTTTAATCCTTCAATTGCATGCTGGTCTGTGTTGAGTTGGCATTATTTTAGGCTTTGAAGTTTGCTTTAACAAATTATACTTGTGCATGCAAGGTTCAGAAATGATCCAATTACGTAAGAAACTTGTCAAGTGCTTTGCAAAAGCTGCTTATTTATTTGTTGAAGAAAGAAAAATATCAAAGATTGATATGGAGACTGGAGAGATTATTATTTATTTTCTATGTGAAAAATGTTGAAACCAAGTCTTTGCCAGCTTCTGGTTTCAAGATTTTTTTGATATCATGATGTTATACCCTTGTCAGTGTTCTCTTTGGAACAATAATATATCTTGCAACTTCATTTTTGGTCCCCCCCAACTCCATCTCTTTCTGACACACACACACACACACAAAGGATGACAAAGGTTAAGGCGATGATCATTCTTGTATGCAGAAACTGTACAGTTTCTTCAAGGAAAATCAGTATCCTGACCAAGCCGCAAAGGCAAGTTTGGCAGAAGAGCTAGGAATTACTTTTGAGCAGGTCATACAACTGGAAAATTGTTTTATTCTTTTTAAAATTAACTTTCATTTGGGTGAAAGATAAGAGAACATAGTTTCAGGTTTTCCTAACATAGAAGTTGTATTATGCAGGTTAACAAGTGGTTCATGAATGCTCGTTGGAGCTTCAACCATTCATCACCTGAAGGTACAAGTAAAGCTAAAAGTTCTTCAGGAAAGGGTAGCTGTGATGGGCATGTGAGGGATAGTGAATCGAAGAACCAAAAGAGCAATAAACAAAAAACTAGTACCCCAAAATCTAGGAGATAGTGTGAAGTAGATCTTCAAAAATATTCTATTGAATCAAGAATGGAGGAAGCCGAGGTCTCCTTTCGATTTGCACAAAGCTCTTGTGCAAATTGTTGGTCGGGAAATCCATTTTATTCTATGATCCTAGTAGACGAACTGACCATTTGCCTTCTGCAAGAACAAGATGCTAGGAGATAATATACTGGTTTTATTGCCAACGACTAACTCTGCCATGAAGGTGACCCCAAGACGCTTCTGTTGTGCTGTAATTGGTGATTCGCTCACTGCCGTTTTCTTTTATTAGTAAGTTGCCTTATTTTAATTCAACTCCATTCACAAGGAATTTTACAATAAAAAAATGTTGAGCGAGTCCAGCTCATCATCAATACCTTTATTTTTCATTTTTTAATGAGATTATAATTTGTTCTCTATGTTAAATCTCCAAGTCACCAATTTATGCACAATTTCTTTGCTTCTAGTTCGATATCGCATTGCTTCAAGTTTGCAATTTGGTATGCAACCTAGAACATAGAGAAACAACATCCTAGAAATGTCATGTTTGGCAATTAACAGAAAATCAGCGGTCTTTTATTTCCTTAATTGGGGACATGAAGGAAGGTGTTTTGATTATTGTCTCTGATCGAAGTCGAAGAATGCATGCCCATTTTGGCAAGAGTGACAAGAGGAGATGTGTAGGCAGCTATCCAACCAGGTGATCAATGCAGTAGTTATTGGTGGGTTTTACTGATCAAATGATTTATAACTTTCCTGTCTTGTTTTTCTTTTCCTATGAAATAGTATTATTCTTTCGGAGATAATCCAAATATACAAAAATAAACAGATAAATACTTTGGCTCGATGTAATTCTACAGATCTCTGGTGGAAAAACACTGTATATGAATCTTTGTTTATTGCGTATTTTAATAGTGAATTGATGGTTTTGTTCATGAAAAAACCCTCGATAACCCTTCTTTAATTAAGTAAAAATTTATGGTTTTTTTATTGAAATAATCCATATAATTAAATAAAAATTGTATTTTTTTAAGTATTAAACACAACTAAGTTTAGAAGAGAAACAAGTTAAGTTACTATTTTTAATTAATTGAGGTTACTCTTATTTGTTTTTCAAAGTTAAGTTGCTATAATGTATAAATTTCTTTTTAACAAAAAAATTCAAGCTTGACTTCAAGGGCTCAGTACTCATCTTAGAGGTAATATGGTCTTTTACTTAATATTGATAACAGTTAATTTTTTGTTTTCATATTTCATTCATTGTTGTTGAATTGGTTGAAAAATACATTTTGTGAATGATTTTTTTTTTCTATTTTATTTAAGGTTATCACGGTCTTAATCAAATATCTATTATAAAATTAATGTTATAAATTGTAAGCATTTAATTTTTAATATATAATTATGTAAAAATTATTTTTAAAATTTTTTTTCTTAAACTCAATTATGTTCATGAACCAAGTTGCGTATGATCAGAGCCATCCAATATGCTATCCTTTTAATACTTTAAAAAATAAAATTCTTTTTGGGTTTTTATAAGTTCATCAATGTATTTTTTGGTTATTTAGATTTTTTTTAAAATTATTAAATCAATTAATTTATACGAGATTAGTTTTTATATAATTTAATTAAAAACTTGCTCCAGATAAATCCAGATTAATAAATTTTAAAATTTACTTGCTTATTTAATAGCATTACTAAAAAAATTCTCACTCTTTTAATATATTTTTTTATATTTTAAAAAATTTAATCCAGCTCAAAGGAGAGCTGCCGCGTGCCGATGGACTAGTTCGGCCACTAAAGTCTTGAGTTCCACGCCAAAAACTGATGTTTCTTTTTCATTCTCCATCCTCGAATTGTTATTCTTACCTACTGATTAAAAAACATGTTGATTCCTGGGTGAAGATCGTTTAGACAAGGGCTTCACCTTTCCGGTCCGATTGAGCTAATGTTCTAAGACCATGAGCCTCTGTTGGCAAACCCGAAGTTCCATGGAATAAGTGTGGAATTAGTAAGCAGATTAGTTTTCATATTATCGTCTCGGATCCAGCTAATGACACCCTTAACTGTTATTTCATTTCTTTATTTTATTAATATCTAAATCAATTTTATTAAAATAACAATAAAAACAAAACAACATTTCATGCAATTTTTACTCTTTCTATGATATTATTCATTGTACATTTTTTAATCTATTTTTAATTATATTATTTCAAATTATATTAGCATAGTTTTATATATCAAGAATTTTTTCCCTGACATACCTTTACATATTTCTGCATTGGGTTAAGGACTGATTTTATAAAATGGCATTTTAGATTGTAGTTAGAAAACAAATTAAAACAACAACAATAATAAAAATTATGGATCCAACTATAATAATAATAATAAAAATAATAAAAATAAAAATATGGAAATTAGGTTAAAGAAAAGTAATCATTCATGAACTGCCTAATTTATTCTTAAAAAAAATATTACCAAATTGGATGTTCTTTTTCGGCCCAACCCGAACCCGCCAAATCTCGTACCCGAAATGCCTAAAACTTTAAACCCAGAAAGGCCAAAGCAAAGCAGAAAAACTGCAAAGCAACCGAAAAAATCACCGCAATGGAGTTGGAAGTAGATGACAAAGACCTTAAAGCCGCCGGCGCCGAGATTTTAACCGACGGCCACCATGGACTACGCATCCACGGCTGGGAAATCGTATCCTACAAGGGCTCCATTCTCAAGTCCTCCTCTGTGATCACGTATTCTCTCTCTCTCTCTCTAAATTAGTTTCAAATTTGCAATCATTTTAAGTTTCTCATGAGCACCTGAGTACAAATTGTTAATTTTTGAGTCTTTGATGCCTGCTGTGAACGCTGCAGATGGGAAGAGAAGCTAGAAACTTCTCATTTACCAGAGATGGTTTTTGGAGAAAGTTGTTTGGTGCTTAAACATGTAATTAGTGGTGCCAAAATTCATTTTAATGCATTTGATGCCCTGACTGGCTGGAAAAAAGAGGCTTTACCGCCGGTTGAAGTTCCTGCTGCTGCACAATGGAAATTTAGAAGGTAATTTTAAGTATTTGTTTCATTTTGTTTGGATTTAATTACATCCAAATGTACGGCATCCTGAAGTGCACTGCGGTAATAGACAGTTGAATTGTTTGAATTTTTGATTTAGTAATGTGTGAGAGTTTAGCTAAGAGAGATTGTTTTTGGCTTGTGTTAACACTTTTGAATTTAATTTGCAGCAAACCATTCCAACAGGTGATATTGGATTATGATTATACATTCACGACGCCTTATTGTGGTTCTGAAACAATTGGATTAGATATGGAGAAGGTTTGTTCTTTTACTCAAAAAACTTTTTTGTCGTGTTGTGTTTGGAGGGGAATAAAATATTTTGTTGAAGCCATGTTCAACACAACTTGCGGACTTGATGGATTAATTCATGTCCTCATTGAGAATTTTTATGTTTGAATTTTTTATTTTAATGTTAAATTTTCTGTTTTTCTTTTCTTCGTTATTTATGCTTTATTCTGTCATTTTTTCCCTTCAAAACGTTGATAGCTTCTAAAATAGTTCCTGAATAAAACTTTTTTTAGGATGTTTGGGTTTACTGTAAAGGCTATGAAATGATGGGTTTTTTTTTTTAATTTTATAAAACAATTATGTTATTTATGGCTGAGATTGATCTCTGATGAATAGCAGTCATAAGTTGGCTCAGATATAGTGTAATTAAGCTTTTGTTAAATATAAAAAAATGGCTATCCTCTTCCTCATGCCAATATGAGATCATATCCTTGGTTTTGTGATCAGAAAGACAGTGGGGAAATTTTGGAGGCTAGCTGCAGCCCCTGTTGGGAAGACTGTGAAGAGCAAATTGATGTGGTTGCACTTGCATCAAAAGAACCTATTCTTTTCTATGATGAGGTTGACTCCTTGTGCTACACTAGGATCATAAATTCATAAAACAATATTCATTTTCTCTTCCTGGCATTTGTGGGTGTATCTTGATGAAATAATCTGTTTAATTCCACAGGTAGTTTTGTATGAAGATGAACTGGCTGATAATGGGGTTTCACTTTTAACTGTAAAAGTGGTAAATGCTAAAATATTTACTAATTGTTCCAAGCACTGATATGATATGCTGCTGATAATCAGTTGCTAAAGAACTGTTCGTGTCCTCTTTGAATTTTGTAGAGAGTCATGCCAAGTTGTTGGTTTCTTCTTTTGCGCTTCTGGGTGAGTTAATCGTCATTATTTACTCAATTTTCTCATCCATTGCAGTAAAAACAGCTCTATTTCTATGCATCTGCATGTGTGCATGCATCAATGCTTAGTATAAAGAAGCTCTAAACAATTTTTTTCTCCTGAAAGGGGACATATTTTTCTTCACTTTTTACATTGTTTCACCAAATCAATCTCTCTTTTTCACCCCCTGTTACAGCTTAGAGTTGATGGAGTGTTAATGAGATTAAGGGATACTCGTATGCATTGTGCTTTTAGTGATAGTGCAAATCCTGTCATTCTTCGAGAAAGCTGCTGGAGAGAAGCCACCTTTCAAGCTCTGGCTGCCGTAACCTCTCTCTCTCTCTCCACACACACACACAACCATAATAATGAGCACATGTATGGCTAGATGTGTGTCTTTGAACATGCTTGCTTGTATGTGTTCATGAGAATGACTATTTCATTAGCTTTATTTTCCAAGTTTCTACTCTTTCATGATAGAGATGTATTCTTTTCTGAGTGCCATCATGGGAATGATCACCTGTTTTTTTGTTATAAAAATAGCAGTAGTGTGCAAATAGCTTTCAAAAAATGTATCTAAAAGAGTGAGGAGCGAAAAGGCAAGCAAATCTGGATAGAAAAGACAGATACAGAATATTCCCTAGAGGATGAACTGAATAAGCTCTCTAGCATGTCCTGCGAAACTTTAGGCACAGGACATGCTGCTGTCTAAAATACATGTTTCTGTTCTTTACACATCTTTGAATCTTGTAATTTCTGCACTATTGGGTATTTCTACAAAAGTTCCACATAAGTTGGTTCTACTTGGAAGTGTGTGGCCTGGTGCACATGTAAATATATTGCATAGATATAATATCACAGTATTATACTGAAATTCATTATGTTTTTGGATATAGATCTCTTAAGATGCATCCACATAGGCTATCTAAATCAGCTAATATTGAATTTTATTTGTCTTCCTGTTCTCAGAAAGATATCAGCTTTTATTTTTTCTTTTTTCTGTAGGTATTTAGAGCCTTGCATAGATATATTTCTAACTGTTGCATGGTTGACTTGTGTAACATGTAACAACTGTTTTCCTATCCTCATGCATTTTATTTCTGTAATGTTATTTTGCAGAAAGGATATCCTACTGATGCTGCTTCATATAGTGATCCAAGCATCATCAGCCAAAAGCTTCCTGTCATCATGCATAAGACTCAAAAGCTTGTGGTCCACAGTAACTTGTAAGGCTGTAAATTGTCTTTGTGCATGAAGATTTGAATTGTTTACTATGTTGAGGTCATATAGAAATCAAGTCCTTTCTGGTGGATTCAATTCTCCTAGTGGGTTTTTAAGTCACTCTTGTTACATCAACAAGCTATCTTATGGATTTATTTGTGGAAAGAGGAAAAAAAAAACAATATCCTCTGGATAAACAAAGATATTAGTTTAAGATATTCTCTGTACATGTTTGTCTAATTGTTTCCATGAATCAGGTGAGAATATGATGTTGAAACTAATTGGAATACATGAACATGACATTGCGACTAGGATAAACTGAGATATATAAGCACTAGGAGAACATATGAGCCATGTTTAGATTGTAGAAAAGAAGCACAATAAGAAGGCCACAAAGCTTTTTTAGTGTTTCTATCAACTGAAATGCATCACAACTGTTAAGTGAATGAAGGAGGATAAGAAGTGCACAGATGACAAGAGAATAGGGAAGCGAAGAGTTCACAGAACTCTTTACAAGGGTGAAGAAAACCTAGCCACCATCAATGATAGATAATATCCCCTTATATATGACATTGCTACTTGGTGTTTCCCGACCATATTCATGGAGAAAATCAAGTTGGGCCTTAGAAGATCGACATTTTCAACTGATTAACACCTATAAAATAGAGTTGTATTTGAAAAAATATGCCTATGAGCGAGTATGGTTAACTGAGCATGTTGGAATGGAATTTGCAAACGAAACACTTGAGCACTGGATGAAAGAATTGTATGCAACATTGGAGAAACTGATACAAGCTAAACATGCTATGCAAGAAGATAAGGGCCATAAAGGCAAGGAAAAGTGTGCCATTATGAATAGCAGAAGAGTTTATGTATTATATCAAATTTACCTTGCTTCTTGGGTAGTACAATTCCATGGACTAGAGTATTGGTGTATTGTACAGAGGTTAGATTCAGGTTCACCTTTCTTCAGGTAGTTGCTGTTTTCTTATGGCCAGTTTAACTTTGTCTATGCCAGGTTATCTTTAGGTCATATACAAAAAAAATATCAACTAAACCTTAATCCCAAATTAGTTGGGTCAGCGAAATGGATCTTTGTGATATTTTACTAATTTTGGAACATATAAGCAGAAAAAAAAAGGTAATGTGAAATGCAAGATGCCACATGGAGAGCCATATTGTTAGGATGTTATTGTTTTCCTTCCATTATCATCCTTCCCTTCTTTGCATTTTATCTGGTTTGTGTTAAGATGTTCCAATCAATATTTGTATGTTAAGATAACTTATATGTGTAAAAGAATAATTACCTGTGGTGTAAAATGGATAATTATTGCACCAAAAAAAAAAACACTGCATATACAACTTCTAATTAAAATAAGTAAAAATGTCTAATAATGTTAAACTGCATTATCATTATTTTTTAAAAAGATAGCTTAATAACTGATGGCGTGAAATGGTATGATTATTGTACCAGAAAAACTTCATGATCACTTAAAAAAGAAATGTACAGTGGCTCAAAACTGGAAGTTGATGATTAGGATTGAAGGAATCCCTATAGTTAGCTGCCATATAAATATGGTTATCTGGCATTTATTTTTCCAGAAATTGAACTGAAGAGTAGGGGTATTTTCTAGGTTTCTCGTACATGACATGCACACTTGGCAGAGCATTTTCCATGTTTCTTCTAGAACCAGGCAGAATCTTTATGATGTTTAACACTTCGTAAGGTTGGTTGCCCGCCTGTATTAGTTTCTGTATTAGATGGTTCATCAAAAACTGTTCTGTGAGAAGAAAATTTGGAACCACAACAAAGGGATTGATTAGAGTCGAAGGTTCAAGTCAAGCTTGAGTGGCTCTGATGATGTCTCTGGTGGTTGTGGATCCAAGCGAAAGCTGCCTGGCCATGTCAAATCTGTTGTATCATCAACTGTGAAGGGCATCCATGACATATCAAATCCTGAACTGGCTTCATTAAATCTCCCTGCAATAGCAGTTCCATCTCTATTTGGCTTGTGCACAAGGGTGTGGGGCCTGATCCCAAGTGATCTAGCCATCGGAGAATTCACTGGCAAACCCATAATTGTCATCATCCTCTGGGAGTGGTATCTTCTCGCTGCACCCCTCTCCCTTTTGTGGGCGTTCTGATGACCCCCGAGTGCCTGTGAGCTGAAGAACTTCCTTCTACAGAAGTTACATGAGAAAACCTTGCTAGAAGTAGGTCTTGATTGTGAGTCATAATCTCCTGCTGTTGAGGGTGAATTTCCACCTAGGCTCAGATTCAGCCACTCTCCTGGATTGTTATCATCATAGCCTTCATTGCTATTGTTGCTGTTCAACATCTCATTTTGGTGTTTGAGGGTTTTTATTTCAATTGCTTCTTCCTGGAAGATCATATCTTCACCAATCTGAACTTTCTTAGAGGTGTGTGGAGGGGAGATGAATAGGGAAAGGGTGGAAGAATCGCGGCAGACTTGAAGGTTTAGATCGAAGTAGGAGAGGGGAAACAAACGGAGATAGATTTAACAATGGAAATGAAGTTAAGTTTATTTGGTCTCAATTCAGCAACCCCACTAGTGGCTTGGTGTATCATGGGACAATGCTTATGTCATTTTACCGTTGCCCTTGTCAAGCTTAGGATTCCCCACTTTCTTCCACCTTCTTTACCTTTTCACTCCTCAAATCAAGCCAACTTTATATGGTTCTCTTTTGGAGTAACTATGGAAACTCATGGTTGACAATCAACAATAATTCCATCCGTCGTCAAACTCATGATCTTACAATTAGTTGATTCTGCCTTCAGTGCTTCTTATATCACGTAAACATATAAAATTGCTTTACTTATCTGTCTTCAGTATAAAGGTTCTAAGATTCGGGTTTATTTATGTAGATGATGGGTGGATGGGTGGATCTACTCACCTTCGTAGATAAATGTGAACATGCAGAAGTGTCCATTTATCAAGTGATTTTGATTACAGTTGGATCCCTTTGTTGATAGCAAGCCATCCATCTCCGCAGATAGGATCACCAGTAAATGATTCTTATTCACAATAACTATCTGTTTCAATGCTTTTCTTCTTCAGCGTATCTGAGGTAAACACTATATTTCTATAATGGTGGGCACAAGTTACCAAGAGGGACATTTGTAGTGTTCAATGCTGTCAAGTCGGTATGTTATGTGATAACGACATTGAAAAGATGCATTTCCTATTCGGAGAAGTGAGTAAGAGATAAGCTTCAAAGCTTATTGAATTCAGTGGTGGTAGGGTTCCTTTGTTTTCTAATTGCCTTTTGATTTAATGTTGGTGGGGGCTGAATCGTGATGGGACCCAGGGAGATGCCAATAATTGTGTTTAAAGCAAGAATAAGATAGAGTGGTCTCTTGCCAGTTTAATATTTTTTTCCTTTAGACAAGAGTATCCATGTGGGGGTCTTCGTCTAGGAGTTTCTCGGGCTGATTTTTTGAACGCTTGGTGGCCAATGTTCATGTACAAACAGAGAAGTGCATTACCAGCCATTTGTACTTATTGTGGAGCTTGGAATGTTATAATATAATAATTTTTTGTTCTCCCTTTCTTAGAGAGAAGCGTGTCCTAAGAGAGGTTAGAGACCTGTGGGAACAGGCCGAGGATAAGGGGTTGTGTCGTTGACAGTTAAAATGAGTAGGCATAGACTGAGAATTGTCCCATACTCCTTGGATTTGGAGCACTTGAAAAGGTATATTGTTTTTTGGTCTATGAAGCTTGCAACTTGGTTTTTTCTTGTAGCTGCATGCGGTGCTGAATATTATCCTTCGATGCATAATTACATACTCCACTAACGTCACGAGGATGTAGAAATGAACAGTTGGGTAAAGACAATTTTGGAGTTAGGTCTATTGTTTGATGTTTAGCACACTGCTCTAGTCAACTTTCTATCATTCACAATCAGGATCATCTCTGACTCCTAACCAACGCACAACCTTCTCATTCTGTCCATTTCTGATTCCTTACCCATTATTCATGTGGCACTTGATATTACACAGGACAATGCTTTAGAGTCCTTTTGAACTGTTTTTTTAATGGAGTTTTTCAGGTTTAAATTTTCCCGTTTGATGTTACGTCAAGTGGTAAGAAGGGTTTGTCCGGAGAAGACTCAAACATAAACGGCCAAAGGGATTTCGTACACAACTCTCTTTTCTAGACTATCTGAGACTAGAATTCTCCTTCGCTTTGGGACTTTAATAGCTGTATCTGGGCGTCTCCCCTGTGAAACACTGCCACGCTTGATAGTTAGGTCAAACGTGTTGTGGATAATTATTTTTAAAAAAATATTTTTAATATTAGTATATTAAAATAATTAAAAAAAAAATTATTTAAAATTATTTTTAAAACACAAAAATAAAAAGGAATCAAATCTGTTTGTGATATAAGAGGATGCCAGCATGCATCTTTTGGTGACACATCACATCCGTTAATTGGAGAGCAATTGAAAATGGTTGAATTGGCTTCAACAGTACGATTGGTCAAACGAGAACGACACAAAATGGTTTTAATCAATGTACCACTGTAAGTGCATAAAAAAAAAAAAAATGGAATACGAATAGTGTTGATGCAAAGTGACCTGTCCTCTCTTTTAGAAACTCGACTCACGTTAGTTTCTCTTGGAAGAACTAGCTCGGAGGTGGAAAAGGATGGACACAAGGCTCCGTGGTTAAAGCTCCGCTTGGCTACTCTTGTGTGTCACTTCCAGCTGTGATGCAAGTTCTTTTCATTTCATGTGCTGTCGGTGTAAAAAGAGAGAAGCAAATTTTCTGGGAACAAGTTTTCTGTTGTTGGAAGGCAAAGTTCTTACGTAATTGGGACAATCAGGAGATCCATCACTATTCATGGGCCGATGGCTTGCTTCCATGGACCACATGGTGTGTGTGTTTGGAAATGAAAATGTTGTGTTATTTTTTAAAATGTCTATCATTTATAAATTTATTATATTTTTTATTTTTTAAAATTTATTTTTGATTTCAGCACATTGAAATGACTTGAAAATATATATATAAAAATTAATTTTTTAAAAAAATTCAAAAACATTTTTAAAACAAAAAAAACCCCGAAGAAACAGGGCTCACTTATAACATAAAATGCCAACCACTTGATGTTCATTCATGACTTGCCTTTTCCTGGGATCAGTTCATGCAGAATATGGACGTTTAACAAGTTGAATGTGGCCCCGAATTCTACCCTTTTACCGAGTATCGATTCAACTGCTTTTATTTAGCCAATGGGCTGTTGCAGAATGGCACAAGCTTCCTGTACAAAGGAGAACGAGTGGTAATCATCTGAAGAGCTTATTCGGTAGTTTCTTTGTTGCACAGGATGGGTTCTGAGCTTCCTCATTAACATTCAAATTCGTCAAACTTCTTGACTTTTCTCAGCAAGCCCATAGGATTGAATGACCCCAATAATGTATTTGATAAGCAAATGAAACTGAGCATCATAAGACTGTCTAATGGGGAAAAAAACAGGACACGAGACATGATTAAAACTGTCTTTCGTTGCATTCCACATGGGCTCCATCCACTAAAACACCAGTACGAGGAAGATTGTATTATCCCAATCCATTCCCATGAATCAAAAGCTACCAACAGTCTGACTGGAAAGCTATACTTGTACGGAGCTGGCATGCATTTGATCTCAAGAGAGTAGAGAGCTCCCTTTTCAGCTTCTAGACTAGCATTAGTCACATTAAAATGAAGGTGTTTGGAGGTGGCACCTTCTCAGATCCTCGCAAAATGCAATGACATTAAAGCCAAAATATGGATGCACAGTGTGCTACACGATTGACACCACCAATATGGAGCGGGGTCCTGGTGCACGAGCTGAAAACGACAGCCCTCGTGCTGTTTGTTCATAGATTACAACTAATATGAGACACTAGTCAGGTGTGGCATCCCATGCGTTCACCAGGTGTTCCTCCACAAGAGAGTCAAAAGGTAAACATAATTCAGATGCAGCATCTCAACCTTATGCTACTTGACTGTACCTTGCTCGTCACCATCAATAACTTTTGGAAATTCATACTCCTCTCCTTGGAGAGCAACCCAGCCATTGCATGGAACAAAATCTCACCAATACCAATGCAAGTTCTAGAAACCATACTTAAAAGATCTAGCATCTAGTTTTAAGAAAACGGATGCTGGAATGTCCAGTTAAAACTCCAAGCTTTTTTTTTAACCATGTTAAAGCCACGTCCCAAGAATTCCCCTGCACTTTTGGCTACTCCATGATAGCACCACACATCATCGAGCACTTACAGAGGGGCAGTGGATAGCCCTTGAAAACCCTTTCATTTAATAAACAAGGACATAAATTCCAGAAACTAAAGGAGGTCCGATAGTGATAATGAAACATCAACAGCAGGACCTTGCGGAAACAAGGTATAAATCAAAGGAACAGGCAAATAAACTTGTACGCAAATATAGTTGCCTATAAAACCATAAAATTTGATTGTCCCAAGAGCATGGGAAATCTAACATTGATCTCAGATGTAGCATAGAACATGACATCTTTATTAAATATGCATGCCAAAGAGCCTAACATCCTAACATCCCAAAGGGTACTCCATTCACCGACTTCCTTCAAACAATGTTGCACTTGGTTGTGCTAATCTAAAGGCTCTTCAAGTACCTGCAACAACAGCGTAAATGGTTCAAAATCCATGCAGGAATTCTGCATCAGAAAAGCGTAGTTTTTTGGGGCATAATTCCTTCAAGCAGCAAGAAACTTGAGTTCAATAGCAGCAAAGTATTGAATTCAAAGATTTCTAATTTCAGATCTTAATCTGAAATTTGGAATAATCTTTGTTGCTAATAACCACATGAAAACTGGCTAATTGATTTGAAGTCAGCCTTTCCAGTACAGATTACAGAATCTAGTGGCTTATAGGGACATTCAATTTTCATTGTGATGGAGCTGTCAAGTAATAAAAACAGAAAAGGAATACACCTTGGTTTTTGCTTGTAATTTGCAGGAAACCATACACAATAAAGGAAGAAAATGGAAGACAAAATCTGAATCTGGCCTATCATGTCGATAGAAGAGAATCCATTGAATTCTAACTTCCAAATGCATCACTTGAGATGTGTCTCTCATTGGATCAAGCAATGACTCTTACATTCAACCATACTGAGAAAACTAACACACTAAAAGGATTTCTCATTATTTTTTCTATCAGCAGTAAAGAAAAAAGAATATGCACACGTGGGTTGCAAACCAACTTATGATGACAATATTAAAAAAAACGCACAACAATAACAATAAATGAAGAAAAATGCTACTAATAGCAATGTGTTTGTTATCTTAGAAGCAAATGGAGACAAGTTTCAGCCCAAGTAATATTAACAGATTTGTACAGAAACCTTTCAATATGAACAACTAAATGATCAGGAGAGATATATCTCCCAGTATAAGAATCTAGAAACATAAAAACCTTGCAAATGGTCATTTGAAATGTATGAAGCAATTGACTATATGCCTCAAAACTTATCTTTAAGGCTCTGGTTTCTCTTTGGACTCAGTACAGATGCACTACATTTATGTTTTCTACGAACAAGAAACAAGAACAAAACGAGAAACCTACAATTGTGGCATCAATTCTGCGCCTTTAGCTGACAGTAAGTCCACGTGCATCACCCATCTTTTCCATTCCTCCCTATCAACCCCAATCCCAATTCCTCTCATTAACCAGGTTTCATGAAACCAACAAAAACAAATCTACTTCATAAAGTAATTTTGACAAACTTGAGGAAAGAAACTCAAAAAATTTTACTCTTCCCAATCAAAGTTATTCAGGGCAGCAGTTCACTAACAACTTTTGCTTTGTTGTGTGCCCTAGAAACAGTAAGACTCACAAAGAAACTATTAGCGATCCGGACAAGTACGGCAGAAGGTACCATGAGACAGCTCACAGAAAGCCCGCGCATTAGCATTGAGACGTGATGTCAAGTGCCCCGAGGCCACCAAAGGCAACAACGACTGCGTGCATCCCAGTTCTCCCAAGTTCCTACACAAACACAATACAAAGAAAACTGCCCATTGATGAACAATATGCAAAAATTGTTTAGGAAAAATGAAATTTTCTTGATTTCTTACAAAATCTAGAATTAGCATTGACAATTTTCTAAATTAAGGATCCACAATGCTTAACCTTCCATCTCAAACGAGCTCATTAAGCGACATGCAGTGAGAAGAAATGGGTAATGATGTTTTAATCTAAGAAATCGAGAAGAAAAATCTAAGAGGAACGGCTACCTGGAAGGAGCGAAGGATAAGCGGCGAGATTGGAAACGGGGGGAGGAGGTAGGCGGCGGACGTAGGCGGGGGAGCGGTGCGGGGGAGCGGGGGGTCGGCGCCCTGGCGGCGGACATGAGCGACCGCGAGAGTGATCCTCCACTGCGCCAAGCCATTAGAGAGCAGAAAACGTGAAACGGGTTTTGCGGAATGAGAGAGAGGTGTGAAATGAAAATGAAGTGTAGGGTACAGCTGTATCTTTAGGCCCATGACCAGGCCCAACATGTTGAAAGCCTGCAATTGAGCTATGTTGCCTGTGAAGCGGGCTGTGGGCCAATGCTTATAGCAAAATCTCCTATGGAACGTTCCTTGCCTTTTACACGTTGTTAGAAAGTGCAAATTGTTCTCGATGATAAGCTGCCGGTGACTCTAATTCCTCTGTAATGTATTCTCCCTTATCTGCTAACAGTGCTGACTGCAACAACTGAAATTCTTAATTATTGACCAGAGTTTGAGGAGAACCTCTTCCCTCCTCAGTTGTAATTTAACCGAACAATCGATCTAGTTGCTGGGATAAATCTCAAGGACAAAAGGTTAAAAAAATTAAGAAAAATGCTCTTAATACGAGGAGGGTGTTCCAAAGTGTGTCCCTGTATCTTTCCTTCTGACAATTTTCAGGCCCAAATTAGCTCAAAAAATTCAGATAAATGAAAGGTGCTCGCTCACCTCTAGTTGTGGGGAATGGAGACGAAAGCAAATGCGGTCGTTGCCGATTTGCCATTGTATTAGTTGGAGTAAAATATGATTTCATCCTTGCACTGTTAATTATTTTCTTTTGAATGATTTTATCAAAACAATTATTATTGAAGTAATAAGTTGTTTTCTTTGCCAATTTCTTTCTTAATTATCAAAATATCTTTGTTTTAAGAGAGTGCAGGATCCTTGGCTTTGTAAATGCACGTTCATGGAATATTCTTTTCAAGATTGAAATTGAACAAAGACTATCTCTAAACTCGAGGGAAGGCCACTTCCGAAAGCGAGAACGACTTTATACATCGCAACTGTGAATTAAATGTGTAAATTATCCCAGATGATAAGCTTGTCGTAACTGTAGTTCCTCTATAATGTAATCTTTGGAGAGAACAACTCCCATCCTTCTTCAACCAAAGGCCAACTTCTTGAAGATCTCCTTTGTCCCAGCATATGTTGACTGTATTCCCCCCACGTGCTTGCAATCCTTTCACACACCCTTTTGCCCATTTATCTCGAGGAAGAGCAGGAAGCAAGTACAAATCCGTCATGGTACTCTGGACAAGCATTTCCGAAACTGCGGCTGGGAACCTGGAACCAGAAGCGGAAGAAAAAGAACATCCGTGTGAAATCATTAATATCAGAAATGCACAGATGTTTGTGGTATCTGATGGGTCTCCCAGATCAAGATGAGCCCTTTTGAACGGGAAGTGTTCAATGCATTTTCAGCGACAACACACACAATGCTGCTTACCCCAAATTGGCATCGATTTGAAAAGGAGGGTGTGCTGCAAATAAGTTGCTGTATAGTCCACTTTCGAAACCTATCTTCTGATCCGCCGGGTCTACCAACCTAATCAAATGCTTAACCATTGTATAAGCGTGCTCACTGTTCTGTAGACGTGCCCATACAGCAGTTTTCCATACAGTTGACCATCCTGGGCCATCCTCTCCTGTTAAATGAAAATTAAAAAGCAACATTACCTGACTATTATACTCTGAGTAATGCCATGCCTGCTGAAGTTTCAAATATTAAAACCACGACCATTGAATGAGATGGATTTTTTGAACAGCATAATATTTTAGGAAGGATCAAATAATTACTTCAAAGACATTTTCCATCCCCATTTGTGGACAACGCATATCAGCTGCACAATTCATTGAAAATAAACTTGGAATGCTTTAGCATGCATATTGACGTTGAAACCAGAATATGACTCTTTATGTCATCATTTTGCACACTTGCACCAAGAACTTCAATGAAATTCTGTAGCTGCGTGAATTCTTCGATTCAGATTGAAACAACTAAAAGTCATTTACCATGCACAATCATCATCTGCGAAACCAAAATGCACCTTTTTTATATCATTTTGCGCTTGCATCAAGAGCTTCCGCGTTCAAAGCATGACAACTTTTTTAAGTTCGAAAGCTACTCTTGCACAGTTTTATACTTTTATGTAAGAAACCTTTCTCAAACATATAATCTATCAGAAACAGAAAGAACAGAAAAAGCAATGCAACAGGATGGAACAATTCCACTCAAATGCCCCTAGACTAATTTTATATTGAAGGGAAAAGGTCACAATTAATTTATGCTAACCTCTTTTGTAGAGAGTATTTTCTGCGGCTTTACAGAGTTCTGGATTTTTCTTCAAGGTTATTGAGTGCCCTGGAAACAGCCCAAATAGATGTGAAATATGTCGATGCTTCACCTCAGGATCCTTGAAATTGAGTGCCTGCACCACCACAGAGAGGATTTCACTTGTCAGATTCAGCAATTAAAATGCAGGAAATGACTTCATTATGTGGATTAGAACCTATTATATAGAAAACTACTCGCTTACCCATTCCATGATAGAACCATCTGGAGCAATATTTGGTGGATAAAGCCTTGGTTGAGCCTTGAGCACTTTCTGAACAAGAGCATCCTCACTTCTGCCTAAAACCTGTTTCAACAGTTTTTTAACATACATAGTTTGTAGACAATTTAGAAAATACAATTGTGATTATTACAGCCGTTGAGAATAAAAGCTTTACCTCAGAAGCAGAAACAATTGCAGAAAATACTTCGTTGATGATAGCCATATCCATGGTTGACGAGTAGCTCACAGAAGCAGAATTACCATCTGGGGCAATAAACATGTGTTCTGGAGATGTTGACGGGTTGGTTTCCAGATATCCATCATTCCCTTCAATCAACCAGTCCACCAAAAATGATGCACATCCTTCCAACAGAGGGTATGCCGTATTTATAAGAAAATCCTATCATTTAGAAATTATCAGCATAACAGATCCCACAAAGCAAATTATGCTATTAACAAAAAATTATAAAGAGAAGCTGGAACGAAATAAGAAACAAAATTTCTGAAGTTTCATTATATGTTAATCAAGAATATGGTAAATAACTACAAAGGGGAAGGCATAATCTGATGTAATTTGCAGCAGAACCACTTAAAAACACAGAAACCATCCAATCTTAGTAATATCTTGTCCAAAAAAAATGAGGCGGCCTGCCCCCTCAGTCATAAGATGAAAATGCATGGTACGGTCCCCATTGATGAATCACTTGAAAGTGAAAGAAAGGAAGAAGAATTTCAAGTTCTCTTTGAAAAGGCCTTTAAGGGTTGGATGCAGCAGTCCTTCAAAATTTCATAACAGCAGCTATTAAGGAGAGCTACAGCTATTTATTTCACGGAGAAGAAAATGAGCATGCCAATGATCAAAGACAGCAAGGTAACAGGCAATTTATGGAAAAATATATCTCTTACTTTATCCAGTGTATAAGTGTAGTGCTCCCATAAGTGTGTACAAACCCAGGCCCCAGCCATTGGCCATATTGCCCACTTAGGATTTCCCATATCTGCGGATGGTTTCGCCCATATGTCAGACCTGTGATGCGCAACCCAACCACTTGTAATGTAGTTTACCTGCAAATTATGAGACACAAGCAAGAAAGATTTGGGATGAAGAATGAATAAAACAAAAACAACAAGGGATCAAGGGTATTGGGATGTTGCTGGTTTTAGGCCTACGGATGCTACACTGACATGAATATGCAGTACTGCACCTTCCTAGTAGAATGATGAAGAGGGTAAGCAGGTAGAGCTGATTTGAGGACAAGACTCTCTAGGCAGCCCAGCTATTTTGACATGGAAACCTCAAATGAAGAAGTGCACATACGAGACACCCCTCATCTTAGTATTACTGCTTTCGGTTGTGACTGAAAATCTGAGATTTCTTAATTATTGGCTAGAGTTTGAGGAGAACCACTGCCATTGAAATCTAATCAAAAGTCCAGTGAGTGGGATAAATTATAAATAAACGGTCAAATAAATATCAAAATGCTTTTAATATGAGATAGAATGGAAAGGGATATTACTTGGGCAACTTTACTTCCATTGATAGATAGAGATTTGATGAAATCAAACAAGGGCTCCTGGCACTCTCTGAGGTTGCAGGGCAGGGAAGGCCAATAGTTCATTTCAAGATTGATGTTCAAGGTTGGAGCAGAGCTGAAGAAAGAGATACAAGGGTAAGTAGCAGTCCAAATGAAATCTTGATGCTCAAAGAAGTGGAAGTCATCATTTAACTTTAACTTATGATGGATATTATTAATAACCAATAGTTCAGATATGGTCATGTACTTTTGAGCAATAAAGAAACTTAGAAGTCAATTCCTGATATTCTAAATCTTTTCTGTTTTCGATCTCCCATATGTTCCCCTCGAAAACTAACTTCTACACATATATGATAGATAAAGATGAAAAATTAAGAAGATTGGAGAGTGCAATATACTCCCATGCTGGATAAAGATCCTTGTTCCATATTCCTTGAAGATTAGCCACCTGAGTTCCGGGGCGTGAACAAGAAATAAGCAAATATCGACCAAACTGGAATAGAAGCTCCACCAAGGAAGGATCTTCATCAGATTCAAAGGACTTTATTCTCTCTACTGTTGGAACCACAACATCTTTATTCCCTTCGAAATCTTCAATCACTGAAGGCATAAGATTCTTGATCTCTGAAACCCCATCTCCAATAGCAGAGCTCTTCTCCAGCTGCAATGAAACACGGTGAAAAAGATTCTGAAAGTCATCTAAATGGCGTGAATAAAGCTGAGAATATGACAGCTTTTTTATTGAGTTCATTGCTTGAAGAGAGTCAGAAGTAGGATTTTTCTTTGAATCTGAAGGATCCACGAATGGCCCTTCAAATGAAGATGAAGCCACCAGCAGCAACACAGCCCAATCTGCTCCAACAACCTTCAACTTGTTGTCATCCAGAAGACGTACCAAACGTGCGCCATTACTAATCTGTAAATCAAGAACAGCAGTGAACTTCATTCCCTTTGGATCATCAATTGCCTTCACTTCTGTTGTCATCCTTTTTCCAGGGCAAATTCCTTCCATTACAAGTTGATTTTCATCTGTTAGGTAACATTGATGCTCTAATATGCTATCTAAAGATACAGCAAAGGATACAGACTGTGCTTTGCTTCCAGAAATCTTGGTCACAATCACTTGATCTGGATTAGATACAAAGTGTTCCCTTGTGAATTCTACATCATCCACGGTATACTTTACTCTTCCTGTTGCAGTATCTAAGTCTAGCTCTCTATAATATGTTCCTTCGGCATATGTGGAACCATTAAATTCTAGCTTGATATCACCAAGTAGTTTGTAAACCTAAATCATCAAACGAAATTCATCAGAATATGCTCACCCTCTTCCATTGAATTAATCATTAAATGTTAAAATTGAATGTAACACAAAAATGGTGATATTAAATCCCATTAAGTTCTAAAATACTTCAGAACAGAAATTCATTACTAACACAAAAGAACACAAAAATTAAGATGGTATATCAAAAAATTGATCTTAATCATCTGTTTTCATTTAGAAAAGAGAAGGGCTTGAACAGGAAAACATCAACGCTAGAAAAGAGAGAGGAAAGAAAGAGAAGGAGGGTGTGTTACTTTAACATACATTGGTATATTTTCCAAACATCCTTGCTGCTGCTTTAGTTGCATCTGAAAATTTACCACTGTCAACAAGATTTCTAACCTCTGATAATGCTTGTGGTATAGCAGGGTCAGTAAAATCAGTTGGAGTCCCTGTCCATAATGTGTCCTCTACAAAAAAACAATTCAACAATATCATTATCACCGTCTATATTCTAATGCATTGCAATAAATCAAACAGCAAAAGTTAACTAACATTAAAATTGGGAAAACAAGTTACCATTCAGTTGGATAAGTTCTGATGAAACACCACCCCACACCATGGCACCAAGACGACCATTACCGATCGGAATTCCATCCGTCCAGTACTTGGCCGGCCCGCTAAAAGTGACTTTTAACGGTCTGGAATCCTCCAACTCAGTTGAAGTTGGGTTCCACAAGTCTTTCTCGGTTGGTCGTGTTACAAAAACCCACTCTCCACTTTCCATTGTCAGTAAAAGTGGGTGAAGAAAGGAAGAAAATGTGAATTAGAAGAAAAAAGGAAAACAAGAAGGGAAGCGTAGAGTTTGTTTTGTGATTGTAAATGATATTTTCTTAAAATAGCTTGGCGCAGGAAAAGTGACAATTTTGTTTTTGTCTTGTTTTGTGGCTTGTCATACTTCCCTGACGTGCTCTGTGTCCCTTGTTTTTAACTTTTTGTGTTTCTTTCAAGGCAAGAGAAGGAACTGGCAGCAACTGAGGAGCCAGGAGTGTTGCTCACTCGTCACGATATTACTGTTGATATTGAGAAACTTGAGGCTAATTGATCCAAATCTCCCTAAACTATTATAGCCAACGAGAACTGAACTCCTAACTCCTCTATCCTCACCCTTTTTGGGAAAGGTTGGAGGAGGAGGAGGAGGGACCAAAATAAGGAAACTGGAAGATAATTACGGATTTAATTGTTGTTTCTATCTCAAACAAACCCAGAGCAACTACTGCCATATATACTTGTTGATAGATAGTTGAAGGGCTTACTAGCATCTCCTCACCATGCATGCCATGTATTCAGAACTAAACTAACCTCATGCTCGGTTTTAAGTTTCACTAGCAATTGATGTCTTAGACAGATCTTCCACATTTAGATTAATACATTCCTCGAAGACTTATCACTTACATAGCCTTATTTTGGTTTTGGATCCAAGCCTAAATTGATACTTCCATTCACAAAATGATTTTATTGACTGGTGACCCAAAATAGGGTTTTAAAGTGCCATGCCTTTCCTACATTTTCCACGGGGCTTGTTTTGACAGGTAGTTGGTCACAGTAAGATCGCATTTGATTGTGTGCAAGGCCGAACCTGACCCGAGTAACCTATGTTTTGTCCTGATCGAGCACCCATTACCGACACTGGTTGCCCGTGACCTGTTGTTTTTCATATTCGATCACTTTTAGAGACCTCATCTCAATTATCAACAAGGGAGTTACTAATAAAGTGGGAGAAGTTGCAGCATTTCATTTTTATGTTCTTTTGACGAATCCTTTTAGTGAAAAATCACCAGGTAATATAAGCTGTTCTTCATCAACTTCAAATTGTTAATGCAGAGAAGATCAGATACCACTTCAATGAGCCCAAGAAAAATGATTTGCTTTTATGGAAAAAAGCTCATATGCTTTGCAATTTCTAGATGATGTCAACATCATCCAAAAGCAGTCAGATTTTATCTAGTTGATTCCTTCATTACTGACTCATCAAAATAATTTGCAGTCACCAGATTTTATCTACTGCTCACAATTAGAGTTTTAACCATATCTCCTTTCCCGAAGAATGCCCAATTCATACAGGAGTAAAATCAGTATTGTTGGTATGAATAGAAATAAACCTCATAAGACTATTTTTATCACCTTACAGGCTTACAGTACTGTACCAGAAACTCACAAAATCAGATTGTGCATCCGTAAAAGTCAGTCACCTACAATGAGACTGTTGGCTTGAAAACTTTAAAGGATAGCTGAAATGATAAATTTAAATATTTTTGAGATTCTCAAGAATTTCACAAGATAAATCTAGAGTTTGAATAATTATTTTAAAATTAAATTATCACAAATCATAAGTCATTTAAATATTTTTAATGAAATTTCACATAAATCACCAATAAAAATTCTTCATAATACTTGCTTTTTTCTTTTGTGTTTATGTATTTTTGTATTGTGCTATTATACTATCATGTGCAGAAAATAAAAGGCATAATATTCTATTCATAGAAAAATCTACAAACCCTATAAATAACAAAATATCAAATTGTCTCTTAAATAATATCACATATATTATTTTATAATAATTTTAGAAGTTTATTCAATCAATTTTCTACTTGATTTTTTCTAAGTTTAAAATTGTAATCACCTATATTAATTACATTCTAATCCTCAATTTTTAAAATTTATTTACAAGCAAGTCACACTTGATTAACCATCCTATTTTTTAATTTCTGACCAGTTGATCTTATATGTGTAACCTATTAGGTTCCCAAATAAGTTGACCAAAATATAAGTTATAATTCTAAATAAAATAGGATTAAATAAATTATATAATTTAATTTATTATTAATTCAATAATTGATTGATTTATATTTGAAGATCAAGTACATTGTTTAATAACTTGTTATGATCCCTCATATTAGAAAAGTCATAAGTGGTTTGACTTAATATTTCAAATAACTAGTTTCTCAGTATAATTATTATTTCTCAATTCATTAAGAATGTTTCAATTTAGACATTATAGCATGGAGTATGCCTTAAATCATTTTTGTTCTCAACACTATAATCATTGATTATTTAAATAAGATTTGAAACTCTTTTCAAATCTCGTTTTATTTTGGCTAAGGATTTCACAATCATTACTATTTAAGAACATATAAAATATATTTTTAATTCATCATCTCTTGATTATTCAAATATCTCAATATAGTTTATGTTATATCCAATATCTACTCATTTGTTATCTTTAATTAGAACAATATGTGGTTAGGATCAGAGCATAACACTCCCTATTTAAGATAACTTATTGATATCAAGTTTAAGGATTACTTACATAACTATCATGTGAGCCTTTCTATAAATATATGTGATCGCTCTATATGAAATTTTCTTGTGGGTCAGTTTAGTATACATGTCATTTAACTAGCACCTACATATTAGTTTCAAATATTCTTCATACCTTAATTTATGAGAGCATCTATTTCCTTTCATAAAGAAATAAACATAATATATATCGGTCTGAACAGCTCTAATTAATGTTTAATTTTAAAAAAACATTGTTTATGAACATTTAGGAACAATATTTTGATGCAATATGAATATCATAATTATAACAATTTTATAATTTTCTATGCAAATATTTTTGTTTCTCAAACTTTATCTTTATTTTAGATTTATTAATCAAATATAAATAGATATTAAAGAAAAAAAAACTTTATTAATAGTAAATATGTTTTATATGAATAAAGGTGAGTGGAACATGAATAATAACATGAGGCAGTGGCATCTCATGATCAGCATGATTAGCTTTTGTCAACAGCTTGATCATTCTCATATAAAGATGAACACAGGATGTGCTTCAGTTTCATTACTGAGTGCGAAGTCCTGAGGAACGGGTGCAATCAGGGTTTTAGCTGATGTCGTGGTGAGTGCAACACGATTTGTATTGAGAGTCTGTGGTATCCCATGATCAGCACGTACGATGCATAATCTTTACAAAATCTTCACCATTTCTCGTAAAGCAGAAATGATTGATCATTACTCACTGGAAGTCCTTCAATTTCATTACTGGGTGAGAGGTCCTCAGGAACTTGTGCAAGTGGTGATGTAGCTGATGCAGCAAGTGAAACATGCTTGGTATCAAGAGGCGGCGGCGTCATCGGAACGATGTATACCCACAACTCTGCCATCCTTGATGTCCAGGTTCACTAATTCATAGGAAAAGATACAGAGTAATTAATCAGGGAACATAAGATGATATCTAAGTGATTTCTAGTTCTCAGATTAATTTCTGACCATAAATAGAATATTTCCATTTCATTGCTTAGATTAGATAGGTAGGAAGATGAATTGAATGAATTTCAAGAATATGAAACTGTATGCTGATCCAAATATATCAGATTCATTCAATTGCACCTACTGCTATTGTTATGTTTAATGAAGTGTGATTGTCTCATATATCAAACAAATTCCTCAGAGAGAGCCGACAATATGCTCTTGAAAGGATCCTGAAGTTACTAACTATCCCCAGTGCAAATCAATGACTTCTCTTTCGCTTCTCCACATCATCAAGCACCATTCATATAATATGGAAGATTTAGTTTCTTGGGCAATCTTCTTAAGTTGCAAGAGCCCGTTCAAGGAAACAAAGAAAAGGGTACTACTATAAAAAGGAAGAAATCATGAATCTGAAACAAGTAGTACAAGAAACCGATCAACACTTAAAGTCAAAGCCATTATCAAGAACCAAAAGTTTCAAGAAGTGCAACGAAAACCAACTCATTAACATTTCAACTGCATACCATCACCATTTTAACTGATTACAAAAAATCAGTACCATGGTTAAAAAACACGGTATACATACAAAGCAAGAAGCCTCAAACTAAGCAAAACAAACAAATATTTGTGATGTTTTGAAATAAATAAAGAAATAATAAATAGAAAAAAAAGGCAACAATGCTCTTGAAGACATAGAAAATAGGTATAAATGAATGAGGTTATTGTGGTAATTGAACAAATAGTTTGATTTGTATAAATAGACAAAAATAAAAAAAAATATGAAATTGAGAGATAGAGAATCAGCAGTGGAAGAAAAAGAAGAAAATAGAAAGAACACAGGAGAAAAGGATCGGAGAAGCTAAGTGCTTAAGGTAAGAATTGTTCTTTAATGTGTTATTGAAGTATTTAGCTTTGATTTTTGGTTTGTTAAGGTTTAAGATTTTGAAGTTTATGTTTTAGGGTTAGATTGATGTATTAATTGATGGATTGATTATATTGATGAATTAGTTGATTGTAGTGTAATGGGCTGAATTGTTATAGGTTGATAATATTGGATTTTGATGAGGTTTTTGGGTTCAGAATTATGATATGTCATTTTAGGAGAACTAGTTTGGAATTCCCAACCAACCGATCAACCAGTTGGGGTTGAACTAATAGACTAATTGGCCTGCTAGACTTCGGTCCACTAGTTAGGATGAATCAGTAAACTGGTTGGGTGTTGGATTTCGGTCAACCGATTGACCTGATAGTGAGAGAAGAATGATTCTTTTAGGTTTGGTCAGTTTAGTTTATATTTCAAATCGGTCAAGTGGATTCATTCCTGTTTATAATTACGTTTTGATTTCTAAACTCATATGGTCATGAGCTAGACCCTAAGTTAAGTTTATTAAATAGATTGTACATTATTTTAAAGTTGTTTTTTAGTATGTCTTATTTTGTATTCAGACAATTCTAATATTTTACTTGCAGGGCATCAATAGGATTTTATTGGATATATGTTTTTGTATTTTTTTTGTTTTTGAGTAAAGTAAGTAGATAATTTTTCATATGCTAAAGGATTAATATAAATACTTAAATTGTTAATATGAAATTGATCTTGCTTCTTGATAATTCTTATATTGTTATTTATTCATTGTTTATGATTAAACATGATTACTTATTGGAACTGAATCTTTGAGATGAGCCATTATACACTTCTAAATTAAGAACTCCTCATTTGATTGATGTCATAAGTTGAGCTTTGAGATATGATTCTATTTGTTTGATTATGATATGACTCTTGATATGTCAGTCAAAGTATTCATGCTAACATGGTAGTGTTAGTTTTTGTGCACATCATATATGAATCCTAGTTGGTCAGGAGAGTCACCAACCTGTGCGGACTAATTATCTTATAGTCAGGAGTCACTTGCTTATTGCATTCTGATTTTTGATGAACCTTTCCTTATTATATTCTTTTTTATGGCTTGTTTGCGAAACTTTCTTGTAAAAGCCTAAAGTCAAATTTGTATATGTTTCTCTTTATCTTATTACCTCGTATATATATGTTAAACATTATCTACTCACTGAGTTGTTAAACTCACTTTCTCGTTATTTATTCTTTTCAGGCTTATAGTTTCTTAGTAGTTTGTTTTTGTTAGACCTTCGATTAAAATGATCAATTTATGAAGATAGTTTTATTATAATGTTGTGTAAAATTCTGTTTTGTTTATATAGATAAAAAAAGTTCAAAAAATTTGTATGTTTGTCTGGATTTGAATAGATAAGGAAACCTGAAGAGGGAACTTGGTTATCTGCTGGTTATGGATCCGGGGATGACAATACTAAAGAATAGAAACCAATAAGAGAGACAGGGCAAGAACTAAGCACCTGGAAAAGAGAACCACCAGAGTGTGAAAAGGCACAGCAACACAACCACGGGAATAGCATGAACCCATTTTTCACTCATCATATTAAGAATGCTAAGACGAAAAAAATAGCCAGATCTTTTATCCATATTTTATTTTCTTGAATGTCTGTTCTATATTGATTATGTAATACTGATCTTGAACAGGTGCTCGAAACGAGCTGTTTATTGGCCTCTACTGCATTTTTTTCTCAGAAAGAAAGATAAAAGATAATAGAAAGAGTACTTTGGTTTTTGGTGTAGAGGGTATAGGAGATTAGAGAAGAAGAAGAGGTGGTGAAATTCTTGGGTTTTCTTTGATACCTTCCATGCTCTCCTATTTTCTTTATTTATTTCTTTCTGCTAGTTATAAGAGGACGTGGGATTTGGCTTTGGTTAGCTACAGGATTTATAACGACTTCTTGTTTTTAGAGGGGGGAAACTTTGCACGCAATTAAGACGATGAATGAAAGCTAATTTAGTCTTTCAATATATCTGGCCAAAAACTGTCATTGAGTATAATAAACAAGAGTAACAATGACAAGGACAGAAGATTTCTTAAACTAAAATCATGGTAGCATGGAAAGAATCTGTAGTTCCTTGGCAGATTTATTCACGAAAGTTTAATGTTTTTTCTTTCAAAGAATTGCTTAAATCTCAACATTCAACAGGAAGCTGCTGATGGGAGAGGTTGTTTCTTAATGCATTTCAACGTTCTATTGAATGTGTAAACTCTACCAGGCGATAAATTTGCTTTCACTGTCGTTCCTCTATAATGTAATCGTTTAAGAGAATTCTGTTCGTTCGACCAAAGCCCAACTTCACGAAGATCCCCTTCTTTCCAGCATATATTGACTGTCAGTTTGCCACGTGCTTTCAGTCCTTTAACGCAGCCATTAGCCCACTTATCCCGAGGAAGGGCAGGGAGCAGGTACAGGTCTTCCGCAGTGCTCTGGACTAGCATTTCTGCAATCGCTGCTGGAAAACTGAAATGAAAATAAATATTGAAAAACTATGAGATCTTTCAGTAACTTGCATAATTGTTAAAGGAAATGTTTGTCAAGAATCCATGTTTTGCTGAAGTCTACATATAGAACTGATGATTGCTTGCACTTTCATTCACAGAAAATTAAAAAAGAATTTTGCTAACCCAAAGTTGGCGTCAATCTGGAAAGGTGGGTGTGCAGTGAACAAGTTACTATATAATCCTCCTTCATAATTGCCTTCATTTTCCGGGTCCACCAGGACAAACAAATGCTTGACCATCCTATACGCATGCTCACTGTTGTGAAGGCGTGCCCACAGTGCAGCTTTCCACATGGTTGACCATCCTGGACCATCCTCTCCTGTTTGTAAAGCAAACGCTTCAGACTTAACTAGAGTAAACGGGAAATGACCCTATAATTACTTCAGTGCAGTTACCATCAGAATCAATAGCCAAACAGCATAGCTGCATGCAAGTTCTCAATTTGAGATTGAGTAAACAAAGTAGCTCTAAAATCTTCAGCACCACAATGGCGTGAAGGTGTTTCTACAAAATCAAATTTTAGAAGGGCAATCAGAAGATAACATTTGTCATCTTCTGTTTCACGGTTTAGTTACCTTCTTTTCTGAAAACGTCTTTAAACTAAACTGCGCATTTCATGACCAATTACCTATCCAGTATGTAGGCATTAGATATATACCTCTTTTGTAAAGGGTATTGCCTGCAGCTTTACATAGATCTGGAGTTTTCTCTACAGTTATTGTATGCCCTGGAAAAAGGCCAAAGAGGTGTGATACATGTCGATGGTGAACCTCTGGGTCCTGAAAATCCTGTGCCTGTCAAAAGCATAGAGAAAACTTCTTAACCATGAAATATGATACAATTTCTGATTAGAGAAAAAAAAAATTATTTGTACTGGATCTTTGAACTTCTCAGGAAAAATTGAGAAACTCGAGTCAAGAAACATACCCACTCCATAATGGAACCGTCTCTAGCAATTTTTGTTGGTAAAAGCCTAGGAAGAGCTTCAAGAACTTTTTGAACCAGTTCATCCTCATTTCTTCCCAGAATCTGTTTGTAATAAACTTACGAGCATACACAGATAAGGAGTCAACTAAAGTAAAAGACTGAACTACCGTTACTGGGAAAAAGAGTATCACCTTAGCTGCAGAAACAATTGCAGAAAATACTTCTTTTATGATTGACATGTCCATAGTTGATGAGTAGCTGACACTTGCAGGTTTACCATCTGGAGCAATAAACATATGTTCTGGAGAAGTTGACGGGTTGGTTTCCAGATATCCTCCAGGCCCTTCAATCAACCAATCCAACAGAAATGATGTACATCCTTCCAATAAAGGGTATACCTTATCTCTTAGAAAATCCTAATTATGCAGCACTATGTTAACAATCATCAATTTACAAATAACATTTGTAATACCTATTTTAACTTGCAAGCAAAACACATATAAAGCTCTTTGCTACAGGATGAATAATGATGTCTCCTAGAGCAGTTAAAAGTTAAAACAATTATCATGGATGTTCTGTCATCACAGTTGCTTATGGATATCATAAATGGTATTAGCCCATGGCAACTTACTTCAAAACTCTAGACTCTCCGAGTTTTTCTTATAACCCTTTCCTTAGAGCATCAAATCTAAAGTCAACCACCTTTAACAATGGTAGTAACTACAATTTAGAGATTCTCCTACCCCCTTTAGAGAAATTATTTTCCAGACGAAAATATCTTCACTCGACTTATTTATCAGTTTCTTTAAAGGGACAGCAGTTGTTTCACTAATCAGTTAATATTAAGTGCAAGCCTCTTTGTCTAACAAACAATGAAGCAATAATGCCACTCAAACCCTTTCCTGAAATGTCATAATGGATTGGATCCTAGGTATGACTTCCCTGGACCTATAAAGTATAAATGCTTGTCTTTCTGTACCAGTGTATGAAGTTGAAACAATGGCAAGGGCAAAAATACTAGCATGAGTTGAGTGCTTCACCAGCAAAGACCACTAACTTGTTAGAGGGGACTGTTTTATGGCTTCAGATTTTACTTCTCCATTCCCTTGGCCTCTTGTTTTTCTTTTCCTTTTCTTTTCCTAATCGTAACTACTACCACAGCAAAGAGATCAATGGAACACTTAATAAAAAAAGACCATTGATCTCTGAAGAGTCATTAGGATCACTAAAACCGAGTAAGGTGTTCCCTGATACTTATTTTTCAATACTGCGATTTTGTGTGCCTTGTTAGCAGATGCCACACTTGTGTTGATATCAGCTAGAAGTACCAAGTTGTTGAGATTTGGAATCTTACTTTGTCCATCGTGTAAGTATAATGCTCCCACAAGTGTGTACAAAGCCAGGCGCCACCCATTGGCCACAAAGCCCATAAAGCTTGACCTGCATCTGGTGATGTTTTCGCCCACAGGTCAGAAACTTGATGTGCAACCCAACCTTTTGCTTCGTAGTTCACCTGTAATATTCAGTACCAAATAAGAAAAGTTACGCATTCCCAGGTACAAAGGGGAGCGGATGGACATTTTGAAGAAAATTTAAGGCCTGGGCAAATCTTTTTAGTGTTTTATCCACAGGCTCACTACTAAAGAAAGTCCCCTTCCAATGAAAATTCATGAAGCCTTTACATAATATATGGACTAAAAGAAATGCAAGGACCAGCAGAGGAGGTTGGAAAGGAGACTTACTTTCGCAGTCTTGCTCCCGCTGATTGACAGAGAGGAGATGTACTCAAACAAGGGTTCTTGACACTCTTTTAGATTACAAGAAAGAGAAGGCCAGTAGTTCATTTGTAGGTTTATATTCAAGTGTTGAGCACCACTGAAAAACAAGAGAGAGAGAACCATCAAGAGAGAAGCTTTTGATGCAAAAAGCTGCAGGAAATCGGATGCATCATAATAATGGTAATTACTTATCCTGAGAGAAAGTTGTTTAAGTTGTTAAACTAACATGTAGGAATGCAATTGAAGCCCAGGCTTTTTCACCAAAAAAGAAAAGAAAAGAAAACTGTCAGGGGTGCAGTAAGAAAGACAGAACAAAAGAAAGCTATCTTATTTATTTTCTTTCACCCTCTTTTTTGGGGGGATGGACAATACATTTTCTGAAATATAAATGTAGTGTAGAAAATGTAAATCAAGCAATAAAAAAATTATAGTGATTGTGTAACCAAAAAAATATATAGAGGGAGGAATGCTGAAACGTACTCCCATGGTGGTGTAAGATCCTTGTTCCATATACCCTGCAGATTTGCCACTTGGGTTCCAGGCCTTGAACAAGAAATAAGCAAATATCGACCATATTGGAATAGAAGATCCACCAAGGATGGATCTTCATCAGTTTGAAAGGCTTTCACCCTCTCTGCTGTCGAAACTGTATCATCTTCACTTCCCTTCAAAGATATATCACTCTTAAAGGGCATATGTTCCTTTCTAGTCAAAGATGCATTTCCTGAAACATTCTTGGAGCTTTTTGAAAGCTGGAGTGAAACACGATGAAAAAGACTCTGATAATCATCCAAATGATGTGCATATAGATCAACGTACGACAAATTGCCTATTGACTTTAATACACTCAGGGAGTCTGAAGTAGGGTTCTTCTTGGAATCGATAGGCTTAGTAAATGGCCCGTCAAATGAAGACGAGGACACTAAAAGTAAAACAGCCCAGTCTGAACCTTCAACCCTCAATTTCGAATCTTCTGAAACACGAACCAGTCCTCTGGCCTCACTAACTTGTAAATCGAGAATTGCAGTAAACTGAATTCCCTGTGGACTGTCATTTTCATTCAGCTTTTGTGCATACCTGTTACCAGGACAACTTCCTTCTATTATAATCTGATTCTCACCTTTTACATATGAATGATGACTCATCTTACTATCCAGAGACACTGTAAATGATACAGACCCTGGTTTGCTCCCAGAAATCTTTGTCACAATCACTTGATTAGGATTAGAAGCGAAGTGTTCCCTCGTATATTCGATACCAGCCACAGAATATTTTACTCTTGCTGTTGCTGTGTCCAAATCCAGCTCCCTCTTATATGTTTTCTCATCATATTTGAGATGTGAATCATCAAATTCCAGCTTGATATCGCCAAGTAGTTGGTAAACCTTTAACAGCAGAAAATAATTATTAGGAGAAAATTCTTGCAGTAGGCCTGGCCAGAGAAAATATTACTGGTTTGGGGTAAAGGAAGTCCTGGCCCAAGCATTTATGCACTAGGCACCAACCCAGAGCCAGGAAGTCCCAATCTATCATCCTCCACTATTGGCTATGTCAGTGCTCAATCGCCTAGCTTATATTCTGTATTACTCTATGATAAGATTAGAATAAAAAAAACCAGAGTCGCCTGCTCAGAATATGCACCGGTCCACTGAGGTGTTCCTATTACACATGTTTCAGAAGGATAACTAAACAAGCTTTCACCACTACACTCAACTTCAAAGTACTACATGATTAATATTGATAAATTTTCAGAATTTATACCATATAACATATTCATAACTGACGTATTTCCAATTAACCAAATAACATATTCATAACTGACGTACTGTTTGCATCTTTTATCAACATTTAAAGCAACTGGGATTTCAAATCAATTGCTTCGAATGGCGAGTGCTCATCAGTCTAATAATAAGCTTAACAAATCTATAAATTGCCAGAAGCTTACTTGTGGGGGAATAAAAGGAGCGAAATAAATGACACCTGAGAATGATACATACATCAGATTGATTTCCTGAAAGTTTTTCTGCTGCAGTTGTAGCTTCAGCATACTGGCCATTATCAACAAGTTTTCTGACCTCTGACAGGGCTGCTGGAGCATTAGGGTTAGTATAGTCTCCTGGGATTCCAGTCCAGAGTGTATCCTCTACAAGAGAGTCCAGATAGTAATACTGTGAGCCTTCCTCAAAGAGAAAGCCAGGATGAGGGGCAAGTTTATCATATATCAGACAAAGCAGACGAGCAGCTCTGTTTCACTGATCTATAGTGAAAGTTGAGAACTGAGACCACAATACTTCACTCACTCTATTTGGTAACAAATAAAGGAAAATCAAACTCAATTGGCATAAAGCATAAAGTGACATGTTCTTCATTAAAGAAAAAAAAAAAAACCCTTTTTCCCATGGTCGAACTGAATTATCGTAAAGCATATAAAACCAAAACACCTTATCTCCAATTTCCTAACAACCAATCAGCAACATGCATATAGTAGATCTCCACAGGAACTAATCAGAAAAGCAATATTGCACAAACCTGGTAGAATCAAAACAGTTCAAATCATACAGAATGTAAATCTGATGTTCCAGATCAATGACCTAAAGAAAAGTATACAATCTTTTCCTAATAATCAAAGATTGAGCGCTAAAACCACAAACACCATAATCAACTACAAAAATTCATTGTTTACTTTAAAGTAAGAATTGTTTTTCCTGGAAGCGCTCATTAAGTAGAATTTCCATATCTTGAAACAAAAGCAACAGTCATTTTCCTTTAGTTACCATTAAGTTGGAGAGTTTCTAATGCAACACCACCCCAAATCATGGCACCAAGCCTGCCATTGCCAATCGGAATTGCGTCCGTCCAATGCTTAGCTGGCCCACTAAAGGTAACCTTCAATGCCCTAGAACTTTCTCCATTGTTATCCTCCATCAAACTCGGATTCCACCAATCCTTCTCTGTAGAACGCTGCACCAGAACCCACTCCTTATCTTCCATTTCACCAAAACAAGAGGGGTAAACACTGAAAGCTAAGAGGTTTGTGTGAACTCTTATAAATTAGCAAGTGCGTGGGGGAAGCTATTGAATGCTTGTAGCTGCAATAGCTTTTCTCAGTGTGGACCCATTTTATCTATTTTTGGCATTAACTTTTTGAAGGGATCGGTTTCGTACACACAACGTCGAATCTAGATTTCGAGCCACATCCGTGGCCATAGTTTCGGCAAGACAAGTTGCAGCAAAGTTCTTTCAATGATAAATGTTTTTGTGAAAGGCTATAATCAATTTTTTCCTCTTACATAAACGTGGCGCTAGCTGGATACGGGGACAGAGGAATCACGAGAGAAACTAGATAGATTGTCTTTAGTTTGTTTTTCTTGTCCCGTTAAGTAGGTGCTGAATCAGTTAGCATTAAAGAGGAGGTCGGTGCCTGCGGCTGACTGCTGAGACAGATTGTCGATATTGTGTCCCAACTCGAATTTCGGGTACTGGCGGCGGGCACTGCGGGCATCATTTACACTAAATCTCAAATATACTTTTTATAAAATAAATTATATAAATTTTTATTATATTTTATGAAGTTTTAAAATATTTTTTAAAATCAATAAAATCCTTATAAAATTTATTATAATATAAAAATTCAAATTTCAAATAAAATAATATAATAATATAACGTCTAAAATATTAAATTAAAAGGAATAAAAAAAAACTTTACAAAAATAAACAAGATATATCAACAAATAAAATAATAGTAAATCTCAATAAAATCAATCTATTAATAAAAATTAAAAATCTAGATGTAATATTAATAAGAAGGGATGAGTTTAATCAATTCATCAAAAAAATAATATTTAATATATATATATTAGCATATAATAATGTAATACATGTCAAATAACAAATAAAACCTTAAGGTTGAACGGAAGAACTTTATGGCCTTGATTGCTATAGGAGGATCAGTTGTCATATATTAATGTTTTTTTTATTAGCTAGGTATATAGAATATTATGTGTATGTAAATTAACTATTCTTTATTGGTTTGGAGTTTCTGACAAGTATTATGATATCAAGACATAACATATATTTGTAAAATTATCATAATAAATGAATATCATATTAAATAGAATTTAATTCAATAAAATACAAGTACAAATTCAAGAATGGATGAGTACTCGAAAATAAAACAACATATATAAATATTCAAGAAATAACCAGCTATATTTATCATATAATCAATTTATTCATATTTATATTACATGCATATTAAAAACTATTTTATTCATTTGGAAAACAAAGTCAAAAAACAAACATATATAGAACTGGAAACTAACGAGGAACACTAAGAGAAATATCAAAAGAACCTATAACAAATACAAAAATTACTCGAAAACGATTCATAACAAATAACATAAAAGATTACAACTCTAAAATTAGTATGGAAGTATAAAACCGATACAAAGCCATTCAATCAATCCTGAATATTTTCTAAACTATTCGAATCATATCAAACTATTTAAGTTAAGCTAATACCCTGGAACATCAATTAAATATCTTATATCATCCAAATTCTAAAATCAAATTTACCCAACATATTCAAGTATAAAAACATTAACATCTTACCTTAGAAACCCTTATTTCTAACGTTTACTTTTTATTTCCTTTCTCTTCTTCCTCATTTCTCTTCTTTTTCCTTCTTCCCCTCTTCTTTTCTTTGGTCTCTCTCTCAAGAGAACTATTCTTCTTCTTCTTCTTCTTCTTCTTTTCTTTGACTTTCTATTTATGTTTATAAAAAATATATAAAAAGACCTAAAATATCCCTCAAATATTTTTTACCCTTAGCTACTCATCAAAGAGTATAAATCCCTTTTCCAATGCATTATTTTCAGCATATTACATATTGTTAGCTGAATCAGTGAGCACACGGATGGGTTCGTAGTTATTGTGTCAGATATTGTTAGCTGACATAATTTTTTCAAGCATATAAAAAGAAAATAAACACAGAGAAAGTAGAATTTTCGTTGAAAAGTGTTTCATAATTGGCATTCTAATTCACTACTGAATATTTTCTCTCCTGTTCAAAATTCAAAAATCAATAGGAAAAACAATAAAAAAAAACTAAATTAAGGAATTAAAAATTTTAAAGAAAAACAACGCTTAAACAATATCTTCTTCCAAGCTAATTCTAATTTAAAGATTTTTGTTAGAACTAACTAATCCTAATCCTCTTAAAGAATTGAGCTTGTAGAATCTAGAATCAAATTTCAATAATTTGAAAGTTATGTGTTTTTTTTTATTAAGCTGATCTTAATTTGTTTGTGATTAGCTACGTCCCAATAATTCATAAATGAGTATGTAACGTATCATAGCTGACTGAGTGATAATAATCAGAACTATCTGATTCTCCCGACCCGTCTTCATTTCCGCCATTTAAATGGCTTGTTGTTCATGGGAGACATCTTCTTTACAGAAAGATCTGGGAATCAGTTGCCATGCCTTCGATAGGAGCAAGAGATCCCGTCAATTATGAAGTTTTCCAGCAAGTGTTTACTCATTTTTCATATGTTTTTTAACTCATTAATAATACTTCCATCTAAGTTTCCACAAAACTACCTTTCTTACGACTTCAAGCAATGACAATAGCCCTTAGTTGTAAGAAGTTGTGGGATTAATTTGGCTGAGGTTAGTTTCAGGTTTCATGATCTCTGAATGTATTTGCCCAAATCTGTAATCACCACATAACAGAAGATACTCAGAAGTCTCAAACTAAAACTACCAAGGCTATTTTTCTTTCTTTACTGAAGAAATCATGCTAGATATACAAAGAATTCGTTGTTACTAGCCAGCTTTTATTACGGAACATAATAATAATTTTGTCCAAAGACACTCATCTCTCCTTTCAAGAAGAAGCTGCTGATGGTAGAGTATATGTTTTTCTGCGTCTCAACTGTTTATTATATGTGTAGGCTCTACAGGCGATAAATTTGCTTTTACTACAGCTCCTCTAAAAGAATTATGGTTCTTCAACCAAAGACCAACTTCGTGAAGACCGCCTTCTTTCCAGCATATATTGACTGCCACCCCACCACGTGCCTCCAGTCCTTTCACGCACCCATTCGCCCACTTATCATTACAGTGAGTAAATACAGGTCTTTTACAGTGCTCTGGACTAGCATTTCTGCGATTGCAGCTGAAAACTGAAATGTAAACAAATTTGCAGCGACGTCAATTTTCATCCCAACGAGGTCGACTGTTGTTACATATGCATTGTGCTCCTGCTGTCGAAACTTTCTCTTCGATTATTCCAAGGTACTGGTTATTAAGAAATACCTTTGTAAATATTAATAATATCTTTACTTGTCCAAAATTAGCAGAGGTCATATCCCGCTAATTTTAGATCACGGCTTCAAAGCTTTAATAGTAGGATTGATAGCAAGTTATGGTTGTATATATATTATACTGTTTGACCTATGAAATACAGCAAACCATTCTGTCATTTATTCTTGTGATGGTATTAGAGCAATATCTAGGTATTTGACGCTTTCTACATTAACAATTCCAAAATCTCAATATAGATTCATCAAATCCATACTTTGTTTATCAATCAGATCACCCCGGTCTCATGCTCATTCCAATAAAGTTGAACGGCATCAATTACCCATCTTGGAGTAAATCAATGATTCATGCTCTCATAGCCAAGAACAAAGTTGGCTTTATAAATGGATCCATTCAACCTCCTTCAGAAACTGAACATCCAACAGAATATGCTTTCTGGAATCGATGCAACAATATGATTTTATCATGCCTTGCTCACTCGGTGGAATATGATCTAGCCAAAGCAGTCGTCCATGCCAAGACTGTTCATCAAGTGTGGCAGGATTTTAAAGATCAATTCTCACAAAAGAATGCTCCAACCATATATCAGATACAAAAATCCATCGCTTCTCTCTCACAAGGTATCATGACAGTTTCAGACTATTACAAGAAACTCAAAGATCTCCGGGATGAATTAGAAACATATCAAACCCTTGTCACATGTAAAGAGATAAAAGCACACAATGCACAAAAGGAAAACGATCGAATGATGCAATTCTTTATGGATCTCAATGACAGTTATAATGGTGTTCGTAGCAACATCCTCATGATGTCTCCATTACCTAATGTTCGCCAAGCCTATTCACTAGTCATTCAAGATGAAACTCAGCGACAGGTAATATCAGCATCAACATGATCAACAAAGAATTTTTCTATTGCAGTTGCAATTCATAGCAGATCTAACAATATGTCGAATAATTCCACAAACAAACACTGTGAGCATTGTGATAGAAATGGTCACACAATTGAAGAATATCGGACCCTTAAATTTCATTGCAACTATTATGACAGGAGAGGACGCACTGAGGATAGATGTAAATTTAAAAATGGGACATGGGTACCCAATGACATAGGAACTCAAACGTCAAGGGTCGAAAGGGAACACTAATCCGCGTGGGTCGTTTCCTGCTACTCACACAGTAGACATATCTCCAGTGCATAGGGGCCAGTCACATGGCTTCAACGTGCCAACCCAGCTAGCCTCTCAATCCAATCTCTTACATGAGATCTCTGCAGAGCAACTCCAGCAACTAGCACAAGCTATTTCTATGATAAGTTCAACTCATTCCTCTAATAATAGCAATGCTTATGCTAATGCTGCAGGTTTGGATCCCTTTTTCATCCCTTCCATAAATTTTGTGTTCACCAAACCTTGGATTTTAGATAATGGAGCTACTGATCACATCACTTATGACTCCACAATTTTCACTAAAATTGAATCATCACAAATTCCCATTGTTAATTTATCCACTGGTTCTTGTGCCCCCAATCACTTCCACTGGCACCATACCATTCAATTCAAATATCACATTAGACAAAGTTTTATGTGTTCCATTTTTTCACCTAAATCTCATGTCTGTCAGCAAACTCACTCATTCTCTAAATTGCTATGCCATTTTATTCCCCACCTTCTGTGTCTTGCAAGACTTGGCTACGGGGAATATGATTGGCTCGGGTAAACAGCGTGGTGGTCTCTATTACATGTCTCCATTGCAACGGACACCTGCCTCATATCAAGTTTCCCTCTCCTCTCATTTATGGCACATGCGACTTGGACACCCATCTCCTTCTCGTTTTAGACTAGCTTCTCCATTTTTGCCTTCCAATACTATTTCTTTTGATAATAATTGTAGTGTTTGTCCTATGGACAAACAAACGAGACTATCATGCCTTCTCAGTTTAATCTCCACTAAAGCTCCATTTGATTTGTTACATTGTGATATTTGGGGTCCACATAAAATTCCCACACGTTCAGGAGCATGTTTCTTTCTTACCATTGTAGATGATTTCACTAGGTACACATGGATATTTTTTATGAAACATAAATCTGAAACCCAAAACCTCCTAAATCTTTTGTTGTTTTTGCTCAAATTCAATTTCATGCCAACATTAAAACCATTCTGGTAGACAATGGATCAGAGTTTTTCTCCATGAGGGAATTTTTTCAGAATCATGGTATTGCATATCAGCGCACTTGTGTTTACACTCCTCAACAAAATGGAGTCATAGAACGCAAGCATCGTCATATTCTAACCGTCGCACATGCATTATGTTTTTAGTCTCACCTACCCTTTATTTTCTAGGGTGACTGTGTCTTGACCGCTGTCTATCTTGTCACACCCGGACATCGTGGCGGCTTTAAAAATAATCTTGATTGTGGAAAAAGAACAGATTTCTAGCATCTTGTTCTTTTAGGAAAAATGTCTTGTTTAAGGAGTCGCCACCTAGTATTATGGTCACTAGGAAACCTGACTGGTCAGCAGAGATTCTATGGTGCGGGACTGATTATGGCTAGGGAAAGTATTAGCACCCCTAGCGCACCTTGCTTGAGGTAAGCTGCATTGTTAATCTTGTCTTAAATTGCTAAAATTTTTGTTTATTTGTGTTATGACAATTCACTAGTAATATTCCTGACTCTGGCATCAGTGAATATTTAATTACAGATACTTCCAACGCTGGTGTTGGTAAATATTCCATTCCAGGTAATTCCAACTCTGGCATTGGTAATTACTCAACTACGAATAATTCCAACTCTGGCGTTGGTAAAAATTCATAGCTAAAAAAAAATCATTCAAATCATTTTTTTTATTCAGGCATCCATGAATAAAATCAATAAAAACACATTTATTTTCTTATTTCTAATGTATGCAATTTCTATTTTTTTTTTTTTTGGGACTGGATCCAGCTCAGCCCATGTGGGCTGGGCTGGACCCAGCAGGCCTAGTCGGGTCACAGACTTGACCCGGCTGGCCATTGCTTTTTACCTGCAGGCGTGCGTGAACTGCTCATGCACGCCTGCTACAGGAACATGTAATTAAAATGCAGAGAGGGAAAACGCAGCTTACCTGTTGCTGCACTTGAAGATGAAGATGATAGTGATGGAGGGCTGGCCGGCTGATGCTATTTTCTCCTCTGTTTTCCTCTTGTTATTCCTCTTGTTCTTCCTCTAGTCTTCTTTCTCTCTGCCTTCTTTTTTACTTTTATGGGTTCTTTCCTCTTCTCTAATCTCTCTCTCTCTCTCTCTCTCTCTCTCTCTCTCTCTCTCTCTCTCTCTCTCTCTCTCTATTGTGTTTGCTCTGTTCTTTTTTCTTGTGTCACCTGTGTTTGTTCCTCTCTTTTTTTGGTTTCTTGGTTCTCTCTCTGTGTTTTCTATCCTCCTTTGTTCTATGTGTGTTTCCTCCTCCCTGGTCTTCGTTTTTCTTTTTCTCTGTGTTCGCTCCCTAGTTCTCTGTTGTTTTTTTTTACTTGACCGTCTTCTCCCCTGTGTTATGCCCTCTAGTTCATTCTCTGTTTTTTTGTTCTTTTTCGTTCCTTTATCCTCTCTGTTTTTCTCCTTTTGTTCACTCTGCGAGTTCCTCTCTCTTTTTGTTCCTTTCTCTTCCTCTCCATCACCCCCCCGGGGCCCGCGCGAGGTTGCCTTTGCCCAGCTTTTATAAGGCCAGAGACAGCCCCGGTGGTGGTAACGGCCAGCCTCCTAAATGCTATGTAACCGACGCCTTCAATGAAGAAACATACGCGTTGGCTGCCCACGGATGAAACGGAGGAAGAAGACAGTGAACAATCATCCAAGAAACGGCTCTGTTTTCCATTCAACCGCTAATTTCACTTTGGCCCTTAAAGTTTTGAAATTTTTTTAATTAGACCCCTAGTTAAATTGTAATTGGACCCCTATATTTCGATGCCTTTTACAAGCTAGTCCTTGGATTGGACTTTAATCTGCTGCAATTTGGACCTCAATTAAACCCCAAACTTTGATATTTCTTCAATTAAGTCCTTGATTTCATTAATTAAATTAATTCCAAGTTCAATTAAGTCCCAAACTTATCAATTCTTCAATTAAGCTCTTGATTTGGTTACTAAAACTAATCCAAAGTTTAATTAAATCCCAAAACTTCCAATCATGTAGCTATTAACCTAAATTTTAATTCATTCTTTATTTTTATCATTTCATTCATTTTTTTTAATAAAATAAAAGAAGTTCAAAATTGGGTAATGACATATCTCATTAACCGATTACCCTCCCCATTACTCTCCAATAAATCACCTTTTGAATTCTTATACAACAGCCCCCTTCACTCAATTACTTTAAAGTCTTTGGTTACCTCTGTTATGCAATTATTGTCCATCCTATTCAAAATTTGACCCTCGCGCCACACGTTATGTCTTTGTTGGATATCCTACTAGCCAAAAGGGTTTCAAACTCTACAATTTGGAGACAAGCAAATTCTTTGTCAGTCGCGATGTTTGATTTTGTGAACATTCCTTCCCTTTCTCTCAATTTCCTGCCTCATCTACCTCTCAAACTCCTCTGCTTTCCTCTGCTTTCTTGGATAACTGGACATCCACGCTCGATATGCCCAACCCACCAGTCCATTCACCTCACCCAAATGGCAACCCACCACATGCACCTAATATACCCCCCCTCTCCTATCCTACCTTCGTCCCCCATGCACATCCCCTCGCATGTCTGTCACCACCCCTACTCATCCAGATCAACCCATCCTTCCCCTTACCTGTCCTCGACAGTCCACTCATACTAAACATCCTTCGGCATGGCATGCAAACTACCACATGTCCAACCACGTCAATCACTCAACCTCAATGCCTCATTCTGCATCAGGTACTCGATATCCTCTTTCTCATTTCCTTACCTACTCACATTTATCTTCTGCCCATTGTGCCTTTCTTGCTAAGATTACAGGTCACACAGAACCTACATCCTATGCCCAGGCCATTCTTGACCCTCAATGCCTTTCATGCTATAACTGCAGAATTAGAAGCTCTGCAACACAATAACACCTGGAGTTTGGTTCCACTGCCCACTGGTCATAAACCAATCGGCTACAAATGGGTCTACAAAATCAACACAATTCCTTTTCTTTTGGCGCATGCAAGAATAGGCCTTTGTGACATCAAGCAACGAATTCTTTGATAGAATTTATCCTCGAATTGCACTATAGAACTCATTGAGTCCCATAAAAAAAACTGCATTAATCTGTGTCTCTTATGGCCTACTCGACAAGAACAAACAATGTTATTATAGGACCCAGCTCATCCCATAATCCTTTTAATTTTATATAGTAAGTTTCAACTATCATGTGATCTTGAGTAAGACAAGCAATGTCCCTCTTAATTTGAAAAATGCGAGGAGCATTACTTCGAGAAAAATAATCTTGAAGGTCTTGCCAAATTTCTTATGATGTTGTAAAATATATATATATATATATATATATATATATATATATCTGCTAGGTCTAGTGTAAGTGAATTGAGGATCCAAGACAGAATGATATCATTGCATCTTGTCCACAATGCATAGTCATCTGGTTCGTTTTCCGCATATGGTATTTTGATGGTACCGTCTACGAAGCCCCGCTTGGATTTGATATTTAAAGAGGGTGTCATAGCTCGACAACAGGTTGAATAATTGTCTCCATTAAGAGGTTTAGAGACAAGCACCATTCGAGGATGATCAAAATAGTGAAGAAAATAAGGATTGGTTACATACTTCTCACCGCCCGCAGATTGCTCATTTGCCATAGTGATGATAGTAGCTAAAAAAATATCAGAATAGTTTTAATGAGACATGTTTTTGAAGGATGCCTGCAAGATGGATCACTGTAAAAGTTGCAAAAGATAAACTTTGTTGCAAGTTCCTACAAAGTGGGGAATAATTTAAGGGCAAATATTGCAAAAAACAAATATATATATATATATATATATATATATATATATATATATATATATATATTGCAAAGAGACAAGCTTAGATGGATCACGTGGATTGTTTAAAACAATAGCGGAGTAGTATTGCAAAAGGCCAAACTAATGTTGCAATAGTTGCACCTCTTGCAACTAAAAAGTTTTAATGCAGAAGAACAATTGAAGCGGCAAAAACTGGGTTTGCTGGATTGTTAAATCAGCTTTGATACCATGTAATGGGATAAAAGAAAGCACTTTGCTGTGAAAGACCCAAGCATTGTTAGTCTAGAGGGTACATCTATTTATACAAGTGATATTTACAATTAGTCGAAGAAAATTTTTCTAGATTGTTGGCAACAAGTAAATACCAGCACTTGTTGAATTCGGTGGTATGACTTTGTTGAATTTCTTCAACAAGAGTTCAAACCGGCAGCTCTCTCAACTTTGCGTTGAATGGCTCGAGTTGACTCGACAAGACTTGGTTTCGAACTCGCCAATTCAAAGATGAGCGGTGAGTCTGGCTTGGCCCCCTCCTCCGAGTTAGGTAGCTCACATATATAAATGTCCATAATCCTGGCAAATGTCTTGGGTTTGGGAGATGGGAAACTGCGAAGAATGGTTGATTCTTGCGGTATACGTTCAAAGACAGAATGAGTGATTATGGGCATGCCATTATAAGAAACCACGTATGAGAACTGGTGGTTCTAGCCGTTTTTTAATGTGTTTGATTTGATGTTGCATTAAAGGCATGAGATTTTTCTTTCATTTTCTTTCTTGAACTCTTCTTGTATGTATCTCGTCTGGAGATTGTAACATTTCTTATAGTGTCGTGGTTGGCTGTTAGAAAACAAAATGACTGATCGGCCTGCCGTTGCTTTGTAAAGCCGAGGACAGGTTGTTTTACCCAGAGGAAAAAATAAAGAGGATCCTGACGGCAAGGCTATGTGATTTACAAAACGTTGCTCTACGGCCCAAAAGCAAGCATATTATTTTTGGACCTACAAATCTACACACTCCTGTCCATTACCGGGCCGGCAATAATTGAGTAGAGCCCAATAACGAGATACAGAGGCCTGGACTTCTAGCAACATAGCAGCGAAACGGCATCTCAAGAGCAGGAAGTCAGGAACTCCAGCAACGATTCGAAGAGATGCAGAAAGCATTGAGAGTGTATGGACAGGTTCTTCGGCTAGTGAGGCGGTTACCAAAGGACTCAAGGCCTTATTACGCTAAATACGCCCGCGAAAACTTCGTCAACTACAGAGATGTCGAAGTCAGTGACACACAATTCCTCGACGAGCTCTTCCTTCGAGCATATAACCACTCCCTATGGGTTCTCAACAAGGTCTTTTTTTTATATGCTTCTAATGCTTGTCTATATATGTGTGTTATGGTCGCTCTAAAGAGATCTTTTTTGACGGAGGTACATTTATCTGGTGCAGTATTCGGTCGATGAATCAACTGCCAATAAGCTAAAGGAAATTTGTTGCGGCTGAAAAAGGAACAATGAGTGTGTTTGCCAGCTGTTCGATGCCATGCCTCAGTGAGTAGGCACGCTTTCTTTTGTGTTCCAAACGCAATTTTTTTGTGCTTATTTCTATAATTTTAAGATATTCATGCTTGCCGAATAGCGACAGATTGTTACGATCAATAATCATGGTCGATTGAATGAAGCATCTCATTTTGATCTAGTGCAGTTTTCTTCCTTGTGTCTAAAAAAAAATATAGTACATTTGTTTCTTTTAAAAAAAAGGAAGTTTAGTAAATTTGCATTATTTGATGCGGTAATATCGATTATTTTTTTAAATATTTTTTATTTGATATATATTAAAATAATATTTTCTTTTATTTTTTAAATTTTATTTTTAATATTAACAAATCAAAACACATTAAAATATAAAAAAAATATTAATTTTAAATAAAAGAATTAAATTGCTGTGAAATGTTTTTTTTTTAACCGAGTTCCCAACTGCTCCTAAAAGGCTAAAACAAAAGTTTTATGCTTTAATAATAATATGGTTTACAATACAAGTTGTCTGCTTTCATAATGTGACTGGTCATTTCATTTTGTCGTAAACTTCCCATGTCCCAACTATCTTGTGGTCTCTACTTCCTTGGTAATGGGACTAATTTACGTGACCAGTTTGATGGGCAAGGCGATACTGACTGATAATCTGATATGATACCCTTGTTTTATAATCATGCCTTGCTTAAATTAACTTTCTCGTCTGAATATCAAGGATCGCTAGTTAGCATTTACCCCATTCTGTCCAGAGGCTATATTCTAATCTTTCATATGTATTCCTCGGAGGTTTGTTTTTAATCTCCTTGATGATCTCTCTTTTCTACTCTTCTATACCACACAATATTAACAATTATTCTTGTGAAGTTCTATTCTATTGACTCAATATCGAACACCTCAATCGGATTGTTGGCATGTTCATTTTATTTTTGTTTAGGAGGAGGCTGCATGCATGCGATACAAAGCAGGTGAGATTTGAACTCAGAAGCTCCTGCGTATTTAGTGAAATCACTTGTACAAATCCTTGTGCATTTTTTATTTATTAGAAGCCCCATTCCAGAAACTCGAGATGAAACTTGCAACCTTCAGAGCCAAAGTGATTATTCTCTCTCTCTCTCTCTCTCTCTTATGAAGTTAACCATGGCAATCCCGTCAATAACCATCAACCAGGGCCACCATAAAAACATCGAAGCGGGTAACTAAACAGAGAGACAAGGCACATTATCGAAGGCAAGCGAGCAACGAGGCGTCGAAAGGCGTGTCAGGCGATGGGAAATGTTGGAATGGAAAGGAATTGACTGCCAGTCTCTCTCTATCTCTATATCCTTACCGCAGCTCTAGTTTATAGGTCTGTTTCCGAGTCTCTTTTGGTTAACATGATTGCCACGTGGCCTTCGTGTGTCTCCTCTTTCGTCGTTGCCAGCTAGCAGAAGCTCTGGAAAGTGGAATATGTATCCTTAGCAACCGGATAACTTGGTGGGCTGCGATGGGACTTTCCACGCGCTGTCTGTTGTGACTGCTCCTTCTGTTCGGGCTGTTTTTATGGTTGGAAAGTTTTTTTTATTTTAAAAAAATTAATTAATTTTTTTATTGTTTTAATATATTAATATTAAAAATTAATTTTTAAAAATTAATAAAAAATATTTTATGTATTTTAAAGTGAAAAATATTTTAAAAAATAATCGTGACCAAAGTTTTAAAACTCGACCTGGCCCGACAGGTCAACCCAGGACCCGGTTGACCTAGGGCTGGAACCGGGCCGGGTTTAAGAAAAAACCAGCTAGGTTGGCCCAGCAAAACCCGGTCGACCCGGAGGGTTGATCCAGGACCCGTAAGACTCGGATAAACCCAGATAAGACCCAGTTATATATATATATATATATATATATATATATATATATATATATATATACACAAGTAAAACGTCACCGTTTTAGCTTTCTACTGTGAACCCATTTGGAATATGAAGACAGAAAACCTAAACTCTTCAATCTGCAAAGCCATATCAATTGCAAAAAAGAGTAGTGAATTTAAAATCTAAAAACCGGTTTTGCCTTTGCTTCTTAAAATCTTCTCGACATGCAATGGGGAGAGAGATGCATGCCAGGTAGTTGTGGAAGACGTCATGGGTTGGTGGATGGATGCGTTGGCGGTGCAAGAAGAGTTTGTTAAGTGCTTGTTTGGAGGGGGGTCAGATCTTGTTGTGATGATGGCGATCTGATTTTGATTTGTGTGGGTGTGGATTAAAGGGTTTTCGTGGTGAAAATCAGCGCACGTTGACAAATGAAGGATTTTAAGGGTGAAAAGTGGGAAAGATTAGAGAGAAAATGAAATAGTGGGTTTGTTGTGATTATGTGGAGGTGGCTTATTAGAGAGACTAAGAAAGTGGCGCACGTTAACCGAGCAAGGATTTGGGGATAGAGGATAAGAGAGAAAGAAAAATAGTGTTTTTTCTAGTGGTGTGATTTTGTGGATTGTGGTTTTTGGTTTGACTGAGAAGGTAGGTGCAGAGGACAAGAGGTGGTGTTTACCATTAGTGGGCAGCTTTTGAAGTTTTATTGGAGAGATAATAGCCAAACTTTTGCTATTGTTTGACTCGTGGAATTCTTTAAATCTTTTGCTAATTAAAACCAGTGGAATTTTATTTTTTTTTACTCGAGTCAACCGTTCTAACTTGTGACCTGATTATTATACCGGATTGAATTTAAAAACTATGATCGTGACTACACTAACAAACTGACTTTATATATTAAAAAAAACAAATTAATCTAGTAAATCTATATATGTAATGAAGATTTTACTAGTTTCAGTAGTGCTATTTAGGATAAAAATATACAGCTAGTTGATGCTCAAGTGTTTTAACTTGTATCATCTTTATCTTTAAATTATTCTTTGTTTCAATACATCTGTGGATGATTCTTATATTCGCCATCTTGGAGTTTCGTTAGGCATAAATAGAGAGTGATCACGTCTTAAAAATCTTAGTATAGGAATAAAGCTTTCAAGTTGGGTAATCGATTAATCAATTGGTCCTGACAATCTTATTCATTTTTCCTAACAAAGTAGCTTGAGACTAAAACCTGCGAAAGGTCTTTTTTGGTGGAGGTGGGACTCTCCGATGTTTAACTGAGTATTTTTTTTAGAGAAAGAGAATACAATAATATTTTAGAAAGAAATGCTCTAAAAAATATATGCAGTATAGAATGAAGATTGTGAAACTTTGTTTTGAAAGTCTCATGGTATATTTATAACCCATGAATCTTGTCCTTTTATGAAGACGAGGGACTTAAGTGTAATTTTATCTTTGTGATATTTTAAGTTGTATTGTGAGTTGTATTCCACTTATTTTATCTGGCTAAAAGATTGAGACATCGCAGGCCATAAAAGACTTTAATACATCTAATGATGTTGACGGAGTATAGACTTGTTTAATTAAGCTTACGAGGGCATTGGGGGCGGGCCCACCACCTATGTTCAAGTAGCATGCCTGAGCCTATTGGGGCACTAGGCATAGCCTCAATGCTTGGGCTTAGACACCATGCCTAACCCACTGAGGCGTTAGGCATAGGTCCACGACTATGGTTTTGGTCCAACCATGTTTTTAAAGTCCTTCCTTGGTTTGTGCCAATTAAAAGTATTTTTTTTCTCTATAGGGCTAACTTAGTGGGTCATTTTCTACGTATAGGCTTTACTTAGATACTGCTCATCTCTTATTTGAAAATTTGTATTTGACTTGATTTACCTTAGTAGATAAAGAAGCTCAAATGAGGAGTTTATGACATCTAATTTTACATGTTTTACATCATCTTTTTTGTTCATGCAATAGTGTTATGAAAAAGACATTCATACACACGTGTGTGTGTGTTTGTGTGTGTGTCAGGGGACTAGGTGAGTAATTGTAAATAATATTTTAATAACTATATATTGATGAATGAAAATGACTAACTCCCTAATAAAAACATCAAGGATTACTAATTAATGATTTAACTAGATTCATTTCATTCTTTTGATTTAGAAATTTTTTGTATATATTTCTAACAAACTTGTTCATAAAAAGTAGCAAATTATTTAGATAAATAATGGTATTTTTTTTAATTACCAATTACAGTTAAATCTATATAAATTAACACTCCTGGGATCATGTAAAATTATTGATTAATCAATATATTATTTAAACTTAAAATTTAAATCAATACATGATAAAATATTATTTAATTAAGGTTATTAATTTATACTATATTAGCTTATTTTTCACGAATCAAGACTAAATTTCTTGTAACTGAATCCAAGAAAACTAATCACGTTTAGCTTAACACTCATAACAAATTTCTTTCTCATGTTCGTTCTTTGAATTTGATACTAAAATCTTGCATTCCAAACATATATATATATATATATATATATATATATATATATATATATATATATATATATATATATATATATATATATAAAGGTCAAAAAGCAGAAAAACCAAAGATTTAGTTTTTTTTCTAAAATTATTAATAAATTTTTGGTGCATCAGTTTTGCAAGGTGATGAAGGTAGTTTTTATGGTTGTGATTTGAAAAAAGTTATTTTTATAAAAAGCATTTTTGGTTGAGGTTGATTTGATATTTATATATATTTGGTTAAAACTGTGATTGAAATTGAGATCAAATAAAAAATAATTTAATGTGTTTAGTGATATATATTAATATTGATGGTTTTTAATTTAAATATTGTAGATTTAACTACTGTTATTATATCATGAAATAAATAATACTTTATATAAAAAAATTTATTATTCTATTAAACTATCTATAATTTCATCACATACGAAATTCATCTGATCAAATTCTGCAAAATGCTACGCTATCATGCGATCTCCTTCTAATTTATGTAATGTCATTGAATAATGTTAAACACTAGTTTTTTTAATAAAACATATTTTTAAAAAAATTAGATTTTTTACTGTTCACGTGAACAATGCAAGTAAATAAAATCATTGCACTGTTCACGTGACAATGCAAGTGAATAAAATCACTGCACTCTTACATGTTAACAAATGTGCAGAGTTAATTAATTTACTATGCACTGTTCATTTCAATTAACTCTGCACTGCTCACTTAACAAAAGTGAATAGTACCGGCAAAGCAGGTGTATCTTGCTTCTCCCCGAACTGCGTTTCTGTGTCTTTTTTGGTGGGTCCCATGAACTAAAAACACTAGTTACTACTTTAACCAAATAGATATTTTTTGTGATTTTTTCAAAACATAATCGCAGCCGCGTAGACAAATACGCTCGAAATGAAAAAAAAGTTGACAAGTTTGTTTCATTACGTGATCAATAACTTTATTAAAACAAAAGATAAAAAAAAAATAACATAAATCTAACAAGAAAATGAATAAAATCAAACCTATCCTGAAAACAACACACAAAAAGAAAAGAGAGAGAAAAAAATACAAGCAGTGAGGAAAGATAAAAATGGGGATGTATCCCAAAACACATGATATGTTAAGAGCCTCTTTTGTAATATTGATTGTTAAGAAGCCATTTTCAAAATTTTCATCAGTCTTATCAAATATTATTATATATTTTTATACCTGGAATTGTTTTTTTATTTTTTTATGGATTAATTCATTTTTTTAATTATTTTAAAAAATACAGCATATCAAATTATTATTAACATAAATTAAGTCTTGCAAGGAAAGTACCGTAGACAGTACTTTCCCCACTTTATCCCTGAAAAATCCATTGACTTATATATTAAGGGATAATTTGATTTTTTTAGATGGACACATCAGTTATTGGGACATTGATTAGGGGCAAAACTGACTTTATATTCTTTTTGGATGACAATGACTTAGTGAGCCTTTCAACCAAACAAAACATTAACCTGTATAACATTAACTTGTATCTATGGGTTTTTTAAATATATATTTTTTATTAGCATAATTAAATTATTAAATTATACTAGGAAGAAACAAAAATAAATTCCTTTTAATGGGATTTTTTATCTTTGCATTTTGGTTTTTTTATTGGTATAAGCCAACTTGATCTTTTACAAATATAAAATATTAATTATTATATTTTTTTTTTGTAACCTCTATTATTTTTATTGATTATTTTATTTTGTATTTTTTTATTGTATTTTTTTTTAATTTTATCTTTTAGTATTTATTTTTATTAAGTCATGAGTTTTAAAGGTTAACCTAGGTTAATTTTAGTATTTTTTAGGTCAATTTATAATTTATTTATTATTTTATTATTTAATATTTAATTTGTATATTTTTTGTATGATTATAAGTTTTGAAAATTAACAAAAGTGGGATGTAAGATAGATGGAACGTATAAAACTCTTAAAGAATTATTATATGTCAAATAGATAATAAGGGTAAGGAAAATAGAGGCGGCTAGTATAAATGGTTAACGAAGAAAAGTGAAGAGGTAATTAAAACCCTTGTAGTTTAGGATGCACGTAATTAAATCGAGTCCAGACCACAGAAAGGAGTGTTGTTGTTTACAGATATTCTATTTTAGCATTGCCTCCTCGAGATGATCTTAATCATCTCGAGGAGGCAATGCTAAACGCCAAGGGTAGTTCCTTTATTACTGGCAAACGCCGAGGGTAGCTCCTTTATTAGATACAGCATTAATACGGGCAAACTCATCCGAGATAAGCACAATTGCTCTAAAAATACTGTCCCATTATTAAGATCAGAAAAAAAAAATGCAGTGGACCGGAGGAAAGGGAAGTACAGAAATCATGACCCCCAAATTTGTAGAAAGTGCGAGTGTGCACGCAACTTCAAAGCGTACCTTATCTTGTAGCTGTTCACCACTTTCATTCGTCATAACACCTGATCAAGTCAGCTCCTGATCAGATTGTACCAACTTAAAATTTAAAATTTCTGATGATGATTAGTAGGATTAAGAAAAAAATCGATAAACTGATAAAATAAAAAATATAAAAAAATTGAAAAAACCAAACTAAAATAAAAAACAAATTAATTGATTAAAAAATCATAAAAAATTTCCAGTTCGGTTTTGGTTTTCAAAATCTGAAATCGATTGAACTGAACCGGTTTAACCAGGTCAGCATTTAAAAAAAAAACAAGTATAAATAGAATGTTTCATAACCCTAAACCTAAAGTAACATCCAGCCCCCCTGCAAAAAAGTTTGTTATCTCCATCTCCGCTCTCTTTTTGCTCTCTGCATCTCCCCCTGCATCTCTCCTCTCTGATTTTTCTTCATGCTCAGCTCTACGATTGTTACTTATTAGTTGTTAAGCTCCTGCTCCATGCTCTTTCAGCCGCCCCCTCTACCTATTCTCTGTCTCTCATCTCTCAAAGTCAAATATGTCTTTTTCTCTTCTATGCTCTCTATCTCTGTCTCTATCTCTCAGATCTACATGTTCTTGGCCCAAATACTGTGGCTTTGTGGTGCTTGACAGTTTTAGTAGGTTCATCTGTTGGCGAAGACTTGCTTACGCTTCTATTTAATTCTTTTTCTGCGGTGATGTTTGGTAATTGCTTTTGAAAATGCTTCTGGTTGAATCCAATAATCATGCACTCGATCAATAGGATGAGATTTGGGTGCATGCATGATGTTGGGAATTGCTTTCTATTTGCTTGCAACTGGTAGGCCTTGTAACATTCCCTGTAGAAAGAGTGGATTGAATTTGAAATTAGCTAGAGCATCATAATTTTGGTTTGAACCGGTTTGGAATGGAAAAAAACTGAACCGAATCGAACTGAAATTAATCGGTTTGAACCGGTTTTCAGTTCAGTTCGGTTCAAAAACTTAAAAAATAAATTCGGTTTGGTTCTTTATTTTGGTCCAAAACCAGACCGAATCGAAAATGCTCAGCCCTCATGATTACTATAATTATGGTCAGTATATTCATATTGGATATCTACAAAGTTGCAGTAATAAGATGATTAATATTGTCACTCAGAAGTTATTATCTATTAATTTTAGATAATAATAAAATAAATTTAATTTAATCAGCAGGTTATTTATATAAATTGAATGCGAAAAAAATATAGAGTTTGACACATGATGACCATATAGGTATAAGTTATAAATGTATTGTATATTCAAAGGCATAGAACTTGATACTTTCAGATTCGTCTATATGCATGAGGAATCTGATTTTTTGTTAGTACAAGTCCTCCTACATTGCTTTGACATTGTTGAGATGCATTGCCTATATCAAGTAATGCAACAGTTTGGACTATCTCGACATATACTAGATTATGTTGATATCGGTGATGAGCTGCATAATAATAATCATTAAGGTAAGCGCGAGGGGGATTGGTTGGTGATTCGTGCATCTTACCTAGATCTTTGGGGTGCTAGGAGAGATAATGTTTTTAATGAGCGACATCTAACGACTGATATAGATACCTACATAAGATGATATTTGTTCATTACACACTGTTTTATTTAGGGGTGATAAAAAAAACAAAAAAAAACTAATTAAACTGAGAAAATAAAAAAATAACTGAGAAAAACAAATGAAGAAAAAAATTGAATAACTAAATAGATAAACAAAAAAAACTGGTTCGATTCGGCTTCAAAAATCAAAAACCAATTGAACCAAACCGGACCGGTTCAGTTTCAAGTTTCAACCCTAAAACAAACCTAGGTATAAAAAGCCTATGTTTTTCATGAAAACTTATTCCCTAATTTCCTTTTCTCCCACAACCATCCTTCCCTCCCTTTCTAGTCTGCTCATCTCTCCCCCACCATCCCCTCTCCCTCTCTTTCCTTTTATCTCTATCTCTGGTCTCTTAGTCTGGTGCGGTTAAAAATGGAAGAACCAAGGTACTTTTCATCTCTTGCCTGCTTTTATTCACTGAGAAATTTGATATGGGTTTTAAATGTGTTTTTTTTTTATTAAATAGGGTTCTTTAATTGTTTCTGAATAGATAGAGAAGTTTTATGCCGCTTAAGGTTTAAGTATAATGGGTTATTTTCATGCAAATGAGAGGTCGGATGATGTGGAGCTTGGTCATGTTGCAAAGAATATTGGTGATCACATCTATCGCTACTTTTCTCAAGCTGTCATTCTTTAGTATGTATTCTTTCTACTGTAGATGATGATGTTCTTTTTTGTTGTTTCTTGCTAGCTTTCATTTTGAACCTTTTTTTATTTGTTTTTTCTTTTAATTTCATTGTAGTTAGATAACAAAAGGCTTGAAGCTTTGCTAAAAGGGAAAGATCTACTCCCTGTTACGCAGGTTAGTAACTTTGTTTTATATATATATATATATATATATATATATATATATATATATATATATATATATATATGATGTAAACAAGGGTGGTTGTTGTTTAATCTATTGATATGTGTTTACATGCAAAAGTGATTTTTTTTCTTATAACATTTCAAGTTGGCTTGAATCTCTAAGTGAAATATGCTTTTTCATGTGAAAATTTTATTTTATGTTAATTATGTTTAACATGATAAACAATTGAGAAGAGACAATTGATTTTTCATTTTATACTTGTATTAATGTTGCAATTCTTTGTGGGTTTCTGAATTTGTAGGTTACCAACCATATAGCAGGAGGTGCAACAACGTAAATTATTATACATGGGTTACCAACCAAAGGCATTTTTCATTCATGTTGGAATGCCTTTGCTATATTTATCATCATCATCATGTATGTTTTAAGATAGGCTCATTAGCCTACTTTCTAAGCTGAGAAGGCAGGAAAGATAGAAGGAGAGGGTAGAGTAGGAAAAAAATAAGACGACAAAAACTTATTTGTTTGTGTTTGAAGAATTGCTTGTTAAGAACCTCATTGAAATAGAAGATTATCTGATAATTAAGCAATCTTAAATTTAAATCAGTAAAATGGCCAATAACAAATAAAAGCAAAAAAAAAGTCTAATACATCTTTTAAGGCCATTGTCCAAAAAACTCAAAAAATCCTAAGAAAAGCTCAAGCCTAATAAGAAAAGACCCCATTAAATGGAAACAAGTCTAGCCAATTTTGAAAGAAAAAATAAACAAACCGAACCAAAATAATCAGTTAAATTCGGTTTATAATTTTTAAAAATATAAATTTTAGTTTGGTTAGTTTTTTTTAGTTCAAAACTAAACTAAACCGAAAATGATCACCACTATTTTTATTATGCCTACCTAATCACATTTCTCAAGGCATCCACTCAATCCGATACATTATGCACTTCGATATCCGATAAAGAATTGATTGACATGCAATATTGTTTTACATATATCATTTATTAAATATTGTTAATGTTATATCATGATTAATGTTTACCGATTAGTTTTTAATGTGTGTTTGTGTGTATTCATTATTGAGATACATTACCTAGATTGGGCAATACGATAATTTTGACTATCAAGGGATATACTTGATTATGTTGATACTAGTGACGAGCTATATAGTATTAGTCATTAGGGTAAGCACGAGGAGAATTGGTTGATGACTCATATATCTTACCTCGATCTTTGGAATGCTAGTAGAGATTGTATTTTCAAGGAGCGACATTCGACAATTGATGTAGATATCTACATAAGATGATATTTATTCAATACGTGTTGTTTTATTACACCCACCTGATCGTGTTTCCCGAGGCATCCATGCAATCCAATGCATTATGTGCCCCAATATCCAATAAAGAATTGATTGGTATACAATATTGTTTAACATACAACATTTATTAAATATTATTAATTTTATTATTGATGATGACTACTATATATATTCATTAGTTGGTATGGAAGGCTCATAAAGCAACAATGACTATCTATGAAGGTGTAAATGAGATAAGATGAATTGTGGTCAACACTACGCTTAATTTATATTGTGGTGGACTTCAAGAGGTTGAACATCTTAAAGTGGTATTAACGGAAGATAAGGTTGCTTATCATGAGAGTGTTGGGGATGCTGGTTTGTCTACAAGCATTCAAGGCCCGTCCATGATCATCCCAGGCCCATCCATAAGAATTCTAAGTCCATCCATACGCTGGGTGATATTGGTTCTCCTCACACCTACACAGATATTACAGATCCGTTCTCGAGTTGAACGAGTTGGGGTGACGCTCTAGACTAGTCCAATAGTGCTTGTCCTTCCTTGAGTTGGGATGATTATTAGATATAATTACATATAATTACATATAATTACATATTATAAGAATTATGAATCGATGCCTAGTTAGTTTAATTTTAATATAATTTTATGTTATATTATGTTAATCTTTTGTATAATTTTATTACTTATGATTAAAGATGTTATGTGCTGCTTATTTGAATTATATTTTGATGCTGGAAAATTGATTACTTGAATTATAGAAATTGTAGTTTTTTTGGGCAGGGAGTTAATGGTAAAAAAAATCATCTCAGGATATGTCTTTAAGTTGAGTCGCAACTAATGAATACAAATCTCGTTTCGTAGATGTTATTTGTGACTCTTATGTCGCATTACTTTATGTCGCATTACTATCTACGACTTGATTAAGTGTGGTATATTTCTAAATATTTTCTTACATGTGTTTTTTTAACAATTTTTTTTCTTATTGCGCTAAGATCCCAAAGAACTCCCATCAATCTTTCGTTAGTGATCTTTCATGATGGCATCTCGTTGGTCCATCAGTACATCAACCATGGATAGTCTTATGTTAGTTTTGCAAAAACAATGAAAAGTTGTACTCACGTGCCCTATCTTTCACAATTTCAGATGCCTTTTTGTTTAGCTTAACAAAGTATCCAACATCTCCAATTTCACTCACATTCACATATGCACTTCATTTTAACACAAGTCATGTCTTTTATTGTCAATCTTTCTATTTAAATGATGAAATTATCATTGAGCTAATCGTTAAAAAAAACCATATAACATTGACATTAAGTAACTTTTAACACAAACTATTTAGCTTTAGTTTTGGCCATTAGAACATCTTTAATCTACTTTTACACCTTATAATAAATTCTTTTCCAGTTTGGTTTTGGATTGGACCAACATCAAGCATTCAAATTGTTTTATTCATGAGAATTTCTTAGGTAACATTTGGTTACTGTCTCTGGACAGAAGAGATGGAGATAGAGATGACAAGACAAAAAAGAAGATAGGAGACGAAACTATGTTTGGTAGTGATATATAAGATAAAATGATTGTCTCTGTATCATGTTTGGTTATGATATATAAAACATAATAAAATATGAAAAAGTCTATTTTATTCTCAATATGTATTGTTGTCAAACTTACATATTTGAAAAAAATTATTAGATATTTTTTTTACTTTAGTTTATTTGAGTATTGAAATGAATAATATTATAATAACCTAAGTTATAGAACTATGACTGATTTGATAAGTTAATCCGAGACCTAGATTGGCCTGAATTTAAGAAAATAAAAAAGAATGAATGACTTGACCTGACCTGATCAAATACTAGGATTGATTTGACAAGTTGACTCCCGAATTAAGTTTTATAACTATGATAATAACCACTTTTATTTTATGTTGACTCTTCTGGCATATGACCCGGGTCTTAGGCTGAGTCGAGTTTTAAAACTATGATAATAACCATTTTGTCTTTGCGTTGACCCAGGTCAATGGTCAACCTTAAGCGTGACCCGGGCCTTGCCCTGGTCAGCACTTGAATAAGGTTTAAAAATTATGATAATAATTATTTTTATTCTTTAACTAACTCGGGTCAACCCGACCCGTGACCCGGACCTCAACCAATGACCCGAGATTGACCCTCGAGTTGAGTTTCAAATCTACAATAATAACTATTTTTATTGTTACATGCCTCAATTGGATAATTTTGAAATTTAGAGTTTTTTACAATGATATTTTAGAAATATAAAATGATAAATATTGTTTTTGGAGACATGTTGCATATGTACCTCATGTTTTGGAAGTACATAAACTTACTCCAAAATTATATGAGAGACAAATTTATTTTTATGTTTTTGTCTCTTCAACCAAACTTTATCTACATTATCTCTGTCCCTTCTGTCCTATAACAGTAATTAAACACTTTCTTACATATATTTCCTCAAATTTTAATAAGCAAAAATAATATCAATAACAATTAAATTGCAAACTAGTTTGAAAGACCAACCAATATTTTTATTTATGTATTTTGTCTTAATTATCAGGGCATCTTTATCAATAATAGACATACATACATACATACATATACATACATACATATATATATATATATATATATATATATATATATATATATATATATATATATATATATATATATAAGGCAAATGTTTAGAAGAAGCTAAGACAAATGGCTAGAGGAAGGGTAGTTGTTTTGTCACATGTCAATCAAGAGAAATACAAAATGTGTACATGAAAATTTTTTTGTTTCATAATGTTATATGGTCAATAATATTCTAAGATGTTCCAATTACAAGAGCAAAATGATTCGTAAGTTTCCGAAGACTGCCATTCATATATAATCCTCACTTCCTTAAATTTGTGCTAAGTTAATTAAAACTACATGCTACGATTTGTGTTTGGTTTTAAATTAAGAGAAAAATAAATGTTAATGGATTAATATCCTTTTTATTTAGATGATATTTAAAAATATAATAATAATTATTTTTTAAAATTTTTTTCACTCAGAAAAATATTAAAATAATATTTTTTTTATTTTTCAAATTTATTTTAATATTAGTATATCAAAAAAATTTAAAAATAATATAAAAAATTAATTAATTTTTAATAAAAAATAAATTGAAATTCACTTTCAAACACCTTCCAAGCATGTTTGGCATTTATTTAAGAGTGAAGGGAAAATCAAAGGCTTAACACTCAACCCCGTCTTACACATTTTGTTCTTAAAGTTCAAGTGTTAACCTTGTACGAGTACCGAGATGCTAGAGGAAGAAATTTTTTCGCGGCATTATGTTTTTTTCTTTTTCGCGGCATGATGTCTAGTCAGTTTCAATATAGCCACTGGCATTCAATGGTCGTGACTCGTCTGGTCTCCAATCCAAGCAATGAAAGTTGAAAATCTAACTGGCTTTTAACCAAACCAAATGCTTTGGAGGACTAAACCACGGTTTTCTCGGGCTAGGTGTGTTTGACTGAAACACACCAAAACCCAAAGCCGATCTTGGAAGTACCCCTACCCCCACAAACTTCACTACCATAGACTACACAACACCGCAGTCGCTTCACTCTCGCTAAGGCAACGGTTGCTACCTCTTTTCTTCTCCCCTGACCAGTGATCGACCACACCACCACACTCACACGAAAAATATTGAAGGACACCATCTGTTCCGCGCTGTCTCTGTGGTTCTAGGCTTTGCTTTAGATGGCTGGGAGGGAGAGTTTTTTCGAGGGGAATCATCTTGTACCAGAGGGCAATCCTCCTAGTTTCTCTGAATTGCTCTTCTCTAATGATGATGATTTTGTGGGTGTTGATGTAGCCCATGCTTTCCATTTCTCTTCCGTTGAAAAGTCTCCCACAATGCTTTGTTTTGGGGGATACAATTATCGAAATGAAAGTGAAATTGTGGTGTTTAGTGAAGAAACAAAAACTGCCCCTCAACCTCAAATCTCTGGTGTCACATGCAGTGACTCGTCTTCTGCTTCATCTTGCAACAACAACTGCAGCAATGTTGATGTAATCAGTACCATCTCCAAATCAAATGTGAGTGCCTGATTGAATTTGCCTAATTTGCTTTGGGGTTCCTCGTGGTCTTTTCTTTATATTTGCTACTTTCGCAGAGAAAAAGAAACGGGTCAAGCCAAGAAGTACCAATGAAGTGCACCAACACCGTAGCCAAAACTCCTTTTCTAAGTCAGAGAAACAGCAAAAGGACCGAAACTAAGAATCCCGGATCAACTGCAAATGCAAAGGTCAAGGTTTATAGTTTTTCTTAATTTCTAGGACATACCTGCATGCGTGTTGCATATATTTTTCTTTTTGACTGAAATGTACTTATCAACAATTTCTTTCTAATGATAGGTGAAGAGAGAGAAGCTAGGAGACAGAATCGCTGCATTGCAAGAGCTTGTATCACCCTTTGGCAAGGTCCAAAAATACACAAAATTAAGCTAATTATCTATATTTAATCTGGTCAAGTTTAATTGCTACCTTTATAGTGAGTCCTTTTAAATATCTTTGTTGGGTGATGAAGATTGGCTTTGCCAACATCTTAAGCAACGATGTAATTGGGAATTGAAATTTTGCAGACAGACACAGCATCAGTGCTGCATGAAGCGATGGGATACATCAGGTTCCTACAAGATCAGGTTAAGGTTCTGTGCACTCCTTACCTGCAAAACGTACCTGTAAGTACCAAAGTACACATCACTTCTTTGTCCTGTTTTCCGCTCTCTTGAAAACGACCATATGAATCAGCATCATAGCATGTGGGTCCGCCTTGCGTAGGTCCCACTTATTATTGACTAGACTACACAGATAAAGTAAATTTTTTTACCACGGTGAAACAATTTTGGTTTTTCCGGTAAAGAGTCAATTGTTATTAGTTTTGACATGGCTTCTGTTGTTTTTTTTTACTATGGTTAAACAATGTTAGGAAGGCGGAGAAAACGGAGGAGAGGAATCGATAAAGAATCTGAGGAGCAGGGGATTGTGTCTGGTCTCCGTGGACTGCACTCTTCCAGTCGCAAACAGCAATGGAGCTGATTTCTGGTCACCAGCTACAATGGGGAACTGACTCTCATCAAGTAAACAGTGAATCTATACTAACTAACCATTAAGTTTTTGAGATCCTAGCTAGCTAAAGTTGGAAAAAGGTCAAGAAAGGGTAAAAAGACAGGAAGTAAAGTTCAAAAGGACTCCTATATGATGGAAAAAAATCGAACTTCTGGTGAAAAGAGTTTGCTGCCCATTTTTTATGTAAATTAGATGAAAGTTTTGGAAGGGTAATGGAAAGTGGAGAAGGGAAAAAGCAGGATGCTTCTCTACTCGTTTTGGGGTGGGAGGATGCATGTGGCCTTTATGGCATAGATGCTTGCTAGCATGGCCTTCACCTGTAAATTTTCCAGGGTTTACCAGTTATCAATGCGAATTCTGATAAGAAGGGATGGTTGCTAGTATAACTGTTTCTTTTAATTATATTGAACGTCTAATTTTTAAAGTAACCTAAAATTAGTTGATGAACATATTCGCTGTTTGCTAAGGTTTCGAGGGTTCTGGACCTCTTTAGTGAGGTGAAGGGTAAAAAACAAAAAACATGGGAACTTTACTGCTGGTGTGAGGTTCAAACCTTCTCAACCTTGAGGTAGAGGGGTCGGTGGTTAGAGAGGAAGGCTTGCCTTCTTAAAAAAAGAAAAAAAAGAAGGCTTACCTTGATTGTACAGTATAAGGAGGGTGTTTTACGATGCCGTTCAATTGTGTTCTTGAAAAATTTTGAATATTTTTTAGTATAATTTTTTTTTTGTGTTTTTTGAATTATTTTATGTGTTAATATTAAATATATTTTTTTAAAAAATAAAATAATATTATTTTGATGTATTTCTAAATATAAAACATTTTAAAATCTACCGTACTTTCAAATACCCTTTAAGACTAGTGGATTGGACTCTAATTTTTTTTTTGAAACATAAAAATGGTTACAACTTACAAGTTTTGTAGCGTTGTCATTAAACTTGGTATAGTAATTTAAATTTTAAAAATTGTGACTTGATTTTTTAATTAATATTTAATCAATTGTCAAACTCGTAATCATGGTTATAAAATTTATTAGGTTGATTTATTTTTCTTATTTTATTAAATAATAAAAATATAAAAATTGATTTACAATCAATCCAATATTAAAAAATAAAATTCAATAAAAATCTTATATTATTAAAATAAAAAACACAAAAAAAAAAAAAAAGGCTAGTAGCGATGGAAATGGAGGTCAATTGCGTTTGTTTTAAAAATGACTCGTAAACTATAACATGAACTTGATATAAAATACTTCCAATAAATTATTAATCCGGTTTATTGTTCGAGCAGTTAAACTAACTCGATACCTTTTAGTTGTTTTAATAATAGTAATCCTAGTGCTCATTCCACTGGTATTAGGTCTCCTGCTGGATAAAAGAAAATAATAGGGCATAAGATGTATTGAGTTTCCTTAATATTTAGTTTTGGGCAAATGATTGGGTCAGTTCTTCCTTTCCTAGTCTATGTATGAAATGGTGTGATTATTGGCAAATGGCAAGCACTTGATCTCATAGCGAGCATAAAGTGAATAAAAGAATTGAGCAAAACTATAAATAAAATATCTTAAACTATTTAAGAACTATTTTTTATTATTTATGTATATATAACAAGTAAGGCTTTGAACAATAAAGTCTTTTGTTAAATAGAGATAATTTTCATTTCATAAAATATAATTAATAAATATATCTTACTTATTCGAACTTGAGGCATTTTGTTAATTGTGGGCCTTGGATCATTGACCAAATAGCTTTTAGGTTCTAGCCGACTCTGCTTGATCTGACCAAATACAAATATCATGAGAAAGAGATTTATTTGAAATTTTATAGAAATAAGTGATTGAGGTGTTAATTTAATTTACCCTGTAGCTAATTGGTTGGTGGTTACACATGATATTATTATATTTATATAAATACATATTTATTAATAATAAAGGCTTAATTTATCTTTATTATTTATATAATATTAGATTAATAAATTTAGAGTAAATATAAAGTCTATGAGACAAAAATGCTTTGCAAATGAAATTTTAAAGTTGTTATAATTATAAGATTCTTATTGCATCAAAGCATTGTTTCTAAAATATTCATGTTCGATACTCTCTTAAATACTGGACATTCATTAGAGCCGTAGAGACTGATGCATATCATATTCTTTCCTTTATGAAAAGAAACAATTATTCTCATATGCTAAGAGATACTTAGAACTGATATGTAGGCATTGTTATTAAACTCGGCCTGGCCTGACGGGTCGACCTGGGACCCGGTGGCTGGACCGGTCTGGGTTTAATAAAAAACCGGCTGGAGAAACAGCACGGCCAAACTCGGGCGACCCAGGCGAACCTGGACGAGACCTGGTGGTTTTTTTTTTTTTCAAAGGTGGGATTTGAAACCCATTAGTATATATACTCTATGTTCTCAAGAAAAAAGTCATGTTTTTTCAATGTGGGATAAAAAACCTTTTGGTTTAAATACTTTAACTTAAAAGGATAACATAGTATCTTTTCTGTATGGGATTTAAAGCCCTTTTGTATATATATTCTATGTTCCCAAGAAAAAAATCATGTTTTTTCAATGTGAGATAAAAAACCTTTTGGTTTAAATAATTCAACTTCAAAGGATAACATAATATCTTTTTAATGTGAGATTTGAAGCCCTTTCGTAAATATATTCTATGTTCCCATGAAAAAACTTATGTTTTTTCAATGTGGGATTTGAAATCCATTAGTATATATACTCTATGTTCCCAAGAAAAAAAAAATATTTTTTCAAATCATATTTTTTTTAATGTGGTATAAAAAACCTTTTAGTTTAAATACTTCAACTTAAAAGGATAATATAATAACTTCTCAATGTTTTGAATCCCTTTCATATATATACTCTATGTTTCCATAAAAGAAGTTATATTTTTTCAACATGGGATTTGAAACCTATTAGTATATATACTCTATGTTCTCAAGAAAAAAGTTATGTTTTTTCAATGTGGGATAAAAAACTTTTTTGATTTAAATACTTCAACTTAAAAGCTTAACATGATATCTTTTTAATGTGGGATAAAAAACTTTTTAAAATATTTTTTTAAACTTCATTGTTTACAATATGTATAACTTATATTTACATGGATATTTTCATATGAAATATTAAAGTTTTAATTTTTTTTAATTTTTCTGGGTTGACCCATGAAACCCGGGACCCGGCCCCTTGGCCGGGTCAACCCCCGGGCCGGGTTTAATAACTATGTATGTAGGTACTTGTTATAAAACATGTACACTGAACTAACCCGTATGAGAATTCCATATGGAAAGATCACCTATGTTTATGGAAATGCTTATGTGATGGTTATGTAAGTGATCCTTAGATTTGAGATCACTAAGTCATCTTATATAGAGAATAATATGCTTTGATCATGTTACATGTTATCTTAATCGAAGCAATGAAATAGTAGACATTGGGTGTATCATGAACTATATGAAGGTACTTGAGTGATCAATGAAGGATTCATCACCCTAGGTGAATTAGAGAAAATGTTTCATATATTCTAAAATAGTATTGATTGAGAAATCTTTGGCCAAGGTGAAATAAGATTTGAAAAGAGTTTCAATTCTTATTCAAACGATCAATGATTGTTATATAAAGAACAAACATGATTTTACATGGCAGACATACTCCATGCTTTAATGTTAAATCGAAACATTATTAATGAAAAGATATTAATTACATTGAGAAACCGGTCACTGAAAAGTTCAGTCAAACCACTAATGACTTTTTTAATATTTTGGGATTATGACATGTTGTTAGACGATGTATCTGATCTTCAAATATAAATAAATCAATTGATGATAAATTAATTGTATAATTTAATTTAATTTAATTTAATTTATTATAATTATATTTTTATATTTGGGCCAACATGTTAGGAACTTGATGGGTCGGACACATTAAGAACCATTAGTTAGAAATTAAACTGGGATGATTTAATTAAGTATGACTTGATTAAAATAAATTTTAAAAATTAAGGACTAGAATATAATTAATACATGGATTATATTTCCAGACTTAGAAAAATCAAGTAAGAACTTGATTGATTAAATTTATAAAATTATCCTTAAATAATATATGGATATTACTTAAGGGGCAAATAAATATTTTTTATAGGGTTTTTAGGATTCCCTATAAATATAAAGTTAAGTCTATTATTTTGTAAGTGAAAAAAATGAGTGATTGTATATTAGATAGAAAAACTATGTAAACACGATATTAGAGATAACACTTTAGGCATAACAATTCCTCTATTCTAAATAGGGATTTAGGAGATTTTTCACGGGTGGTTCGTGTGGATTACCGTTAGAGGCTGGACAATTAGACGACTTGTGGTTTGTGATAACTCAGTCTTTAAAAAATTATTCAAAGCAAAAAAAGATTAGATCTTCATGTAATAAATCCCAAACAACTCTAGATCTATCTAACAGGATTTTAGGGATTCTTAAATAATTTTATTTCATAATTTCTGCTGCGTGAATATTATTACCAGAAAATCGATAAATACAAATGGAACTACCGAGAGAATATTTCCAGAAAATAAAAGAGATTTTACTGACAGAAATATTCCCTCAGTATATACCAAAGAAATTACAGTGGGAAAAAATAATTAAAACGAAGCAAAAAAAAGGATGACGTGTCATTTATACCAACAGAATTACCGACGGAATAAATTCCGTTGGTAAAATCCGTCAGTAAATTCGTTGGTAAACTGTAAACATTGTTCATCATGTTAATTACAAAGGGAATCACCAACGGAAAATTCCGTTGGTATTTTCCAGAGAGCTCTGGAACTGTTCACTTTCTAATTGCACTTCTAATTACTGTTCTTTACAAACAAAATCATTGACGGATTGAAAAGTCATTAGTCTATTTGGCGGTTTTCTGAAAAATTTTGATTAAATTACCAACGAAAGATTCAGCGATAGAGCATTTCTGTCGGTGATTTTATTGATAAATTAATTACCAACAGAATGATAGTATAAATATCAACAAAAAATTATGTCAGTAAATATAAAGATTGTGGTAGTGATGATAGGAGGGAACTAATACGAGTAACAAATAGTGTTTTGATGCAAGCCAGGTGATGAATTATGTCTATGAAATTAGATATGGAGAGGCATGAGTCTAAAGTCATAATAAATCATGATTGTCCGAGCATTTATTCTGTTAATTTGTGCTCTCCTAAAACAAATGTCATTGATTTAAGCCTTTAAGGGCTCCAATGACTCAGTAAGTTTAAAACACCCATCTTCAATCGAATTCAGAGTGTCTACGAGGCCTAACATGCCAACACCCTCGGATATGGGGCTCGTTGAAATCACTTGGATTGATCGAAACTTAGATGGGGTTCATACACCCGAGACTGATTGCTACATCCTAATGCACTATTTTTTGGTCGAACTGATTACTTGTCACCAATCATGAGGACAAAAATGATTATGCATTAAACGAGAGTATGCCTCTTAGTCACGTGTTCCTAAGGAAAATTAGCATCTTCCTCTTGTTTGAACTTGAAAATTCTTTGCAATTAAATACAATTACACACAGGCTCACAAGATTCTCGTCTTCTACCTGCATCAACTTAAATATAAGAGAATTCTTAACCCTTTAAGAGAATTTGCTTTGAAAGTGTTGTAGTTGTTCAAGCTCAGCATTCTACGTCTCCCAACTTATAGTAATACTAGAAAGATCATATTTTCTAAAAGGTTTTCAGGTTTCTGATGCCTAACATGAGAACATATATAGTACTGATGTGCTCTCTACAAAAGATGCTTTTAATTACCATTGCAATGCGGCAATATAAGAAATCGATGAAGGGTGTACTGTACGTTGTCGAATTTAGCCGAATTTTATCCATGATGAAAAAAAAATTTAGCTGAAAAAAATTCTTTCATCGAATAATTTTTGTAAAGCATAAATCATACACCATATCTCATAAAAACAAAAAATACATGCTTTTTATATAGATCCCACAAAAAAAAAACCACATACCTCCAAGCTAGATACTCCTAGATGTTTTATTGTTGCAGAAGCATTGTCAAAAATTCCAATAATTTCTATCCTTGCATCTCCACTATAATTTTTCTATAAAAATGCATAATTAGCATGTAAAATGCAAATAAATAAGAAAATAATATAATTTTTTTGGGTGAAATAATATCTAAAATCAATGATGATAAATAAACCGTGTAAAAAACCATATCATTCCTAAATAAAAAATAATTAATTTTTTAACCAAGACCATATACATCACTCCACTATTTTAATAAATAATGAAGTGTTTATAGCTACAGAGAATTCACCATCTCTTTTAATATATTTGTTATAATCCAAGTACAGCAATACAAGTCACATTTGTCTTCTTGCCATCTAGAAATAGTAGGGATTAATAATGGACATTAGCCAGCAATTTTAGACAAATTTGGTGGGTTTTGAAGACTGGTATTTGCAACTTGCAAGGCCACAAGAAAATGAAGCGAATATATGGACCCCGTATATGAGTGACTGCGATTGGCTGCTCATTTAACGTGGTGAGGACCCATTGTTTTCACGAGGATATTTGATAGTGGAGACCGGAGACTCTCAACCATTGTGTTAATGATGATTTTTTTTAAAAAAAATTGATATACTAAAAAATAATACTATTTAATGTTTACATAATTAAAATAGTGTTTAATAGTATGTTTATGTTAATTTTTTTTCAGAGCTTAGAAAATATATCATTGGTGGTGAAAGTCCTAGCACTTGCAACACAGTTTGTTTTTTTTTTTTGGAGGGGTTTAGAGACCCTACAATGTTAAATTTAGTGACTTTAAATAAAAAATTGTAATTGTTTTGATATTATTAATACTTTAGGAATTAAAGTATAAATGCTTGGAAGAAAAAAATTGTGAACTATTTATTTAGATGGTTCAGGGGATATTTATAATCCTTGAAATTTGATGTTTTAATGAAGTGAAGGGATTAGTGAGTTATTTTTCCCTAATGACATTAATGAAGGATAAAAATACGGTAGGTCATTGAGAGATCTTTTAAACACCTATAGATATAGGGATGCGATTATTCCTAACATGAATAATTCATGTTAAAAATTTCAAGAATGAATAAACAAGGCCTTATAGCCCTAATATAGGTCTATAGCGATCCTCAAATCATGAGATTTTTTTTAGTTTTTATTTTTTTTTACAATATAATGATTTAAATGCCCTTTAAAATTAAACTTTCTTGGCTTTGCATGCACGAGCGCTTTCATCATTTCATTTTGGATTTCTTGTAATTATCATGCAAGGTCAGATAATTAGATCTTTTAATATATGTAAAATATAATTTAAATAAAAAAGGCTGGCACCGCCTACACCTTTTGGATGGTGCGCGCGGTGCCATGGAGACTTCAAATGTTGCCTATCGGGGTAGCATTCGATGGGTCTCACTGCCCTTATCATAATGGTATGGTGCATGCATCCAGATGTGCGGCGGTTTAGCTTCGGCGGTGTATTTCATCTTCCCTCCTCTTTTCTCTCCCACTCCTCGAATAGCATGTTGAGCGCTGCAAAAAATCAAAGAAGTTTAGTCATTAGGTCTTTATTTTTTTATTGTAATATATTTGGTCTTGAATCATTTATTGATTTTTTTTAATTTTATCCATTAACATTTGATTTTTATATCAAGTTTGGTCCTCATTCTTTTGATTGTAATTTGTTTTTGTCTTATCCTTTTATTAATTGAAGTTATTTTTCAATTTCTTCTTTCATAATTTGTTTTCATTTTCTTATGACAAATTTGGTCTTCATTGTTTTCAAATCTTTATTTTGTTTAATTTATTTTTCAATTTTATTCCTAATTATTTTGGTTGGTTGGGAATTTGATATTGTTATTTTTTTGGTTTGTCTTTTATGGTGTAATCTGGCCTCATGATTCGTGTCATGAGTTTTGAAGATTAGACTGAGTTGGCTTCAATCTTTTTAGGTCATTTTTTTATTTTTATTTTTAATTTCATCCCTCAACATTGAGTTGGTTAGAGATTGATTTTTTTTTTTTTACTTTCCTTTCTATGAGGTTATCTTGATTTCATGTCGTATGAATTAGACAGGTTTACTAGGGTTGACATGGGCCTGTTTTTTTCATTGTTTTTTTTTTTCCATTTGCCCTGTCATTATAAGGTTTATTTGAGAATTGAACTTCACAATTTTATTCAACTTGCTTTCCATATGGTTATCTCATTCTCGAAACTAGGTTATAGATTTGGTGTGCTGGCTCGAATAAACTCGGGTAAATTTCTTTTATGGTTTTTTAAATTTTTTCATTCGACATTTTATTTGCTAGGAATTGAGATTTATATATTTTTTTATTTTTCTTTCTATGAAATTATTTCATTCTTATTTAATTTTTGTTTTGTTAACAAATAAGATCATTAAGATTTTTTATAAATATTGTGAAGATATATTTTTATAATATTGACAAGAGTTCATTTTTTGTATTGAATTATTGGTGGATTTTTTTTTATTTCTTGTCAATATCTTATTTTTTAATTATATTATTAAATTAATTTTTTTTTATTAAAACAGTTAATGACTTGCCTTTTTATTTTTATTACCATAATCTCCCACAAGTATGTGAAGTTACATGGACCTCCCAAAGATTTTAAAAACTTGACATAAATCCTCTCCCACATTTTAATGTTCTAAAGATCATCCATGCATGTAATGATAATACTTAAGAAATATTAAGGACATTTTATAAATAAAATAAAAAAAATCTATAAAATATTATCACTAGCTAGTGCATTCACACCACGGTAGATCCATCTGTATTTTCATAATTACGTACAGATGGATTTTCTTTCTTTTTATCTAGCAGACGGAGTTTTGAATTGATAAACATGTGTCATCCCTTTCACAATGATTAAAAATCAGGTCATCTCTCTTTCAGGGGAGGTCCAGCAGCAGCAGCAGCAGCACTTGCTAGCAAGTCCACCATTTGATTTATACACTCATGAGCTAATAAAAGAAGGAAAGAATATGACAGTACCGGTGCTGGGTTTTTTTTTCCATTGACAAGGAAGAAAAACAATATGATAAATGAGGATGTAAAGGAAAAGGTAAATGAGACTATGGTTGCCATGGGCCACTTGCCTTTTTTATTTTATTGATTTGTCTTGCACCACATCCAACTTCCTACGTTAATGCATCACCACTTGGGGCATCCCAACTATCTACATAAACCAGCAAATATCTTATGCAAATCAAACACAACCATAAGAAACCTGTTTCACTACCACTTGCTTGACCATGTTTCACCATGTTTATGTCCTCTCTTTGCTAGTACTCCTAGCAATCAACACGGTTTCCGCAGTGGACTACACTGTCACCAACAGAGCCAGTGCAACCGCTGGCGGAGCCCGCTTCACCAGGGACATCGGGGTCGATTACAGCAAGAAAACACTCGCATCTGCCACAGATTTCATATGGAGAACCTTAAAGCAATCTAATGCCGCTGGCAGAAAAAATGTTCAAACAGTCAACTTATTCATAGATGTCATGGGTGGTGTTGCCTATGCAATCGACAATGAAATCCATGTTAGCAACGATTATATAGGAAACTATTCAGGTGATGTCAGAAGAGAAATCACTGGGGTGCTTTACCATGAAATGGCACACATATGGCAATGGAATGGTAATGGAAAAGCACCAGGAGGACTAATTGAAGGGATTGCTGATTTTGTAAGGTTGAAGGCTAATTATGCACCTAGCCATTGGGTGCAAGCAGGGCAAGGTGACAGTTGGGATCAAGGTTATGATGTTACAGCTAAGTTTCTGGACTACTGTAATGGTCTTAGAAATGGGTTTGTTGCTCAACTTAACAAGAAAATGAAGACTGGTTATAGTGCTCAGTACTTTGTTGATCTGCTAGGGAAGAAAGTTGATCAGCTTTGGAAAGACTACAAGGCCAAGTATGGAAAATAGAAGAGCTTGGCTAACTAAGAGCTGCATATTTGAAAAGTTACACTTTTAGCAGCTCGCATCAATATATACATCCTATGATCCTAAATAAAATTTGAATAAAAGCCTTTTCAGATGGGCAAAAATTATTTCATGAATTTTTTTTTTCGAGTGCCCTTTTTCATTTTGCTACTATGCTTTCTATTAGAACACACATCTCACGGATGTTAATTAGCAAAATCATTAACCATGAGAAAGAAGGACTTCTCATCATCAAGTTATCCATGAAAGCAATACTACTATGTGATTTGCTTGAAATTTGTGAAAATGGAATCATCAAACTATTGTGAAGAAATATGATGATCCATATCTTATACTTCAACTTATTTGATACTGATTGGATAAATCAGCAACGATTATTCCAGTGATGAGCAACACCACCCATGACATCTATGAATCTTCAATTTCGTTGCTAACTTGTAAGCCAGTTGTTACTAAAATCTTCAATTGAAAAGAAAGTTAAATACCTCTGTGTTACAATCAATGAACTGATAAAAAGGCATTTGAACGATATGCTCACCCCTGCTATAGATAAGTTATAGAAATATATTCAAACTCAAAATCATATGGATTTTATTCTTTTAATAAATAAAATGATGTTAATGTTAATAAATATATCCTGTAATCACTCGATTACTTATACGTAATATTGATTTTATTCATATAAAATATGTTAATTAAATAAAAGTTTTATTTATCTTTAATATTCAATTATATTTGATTAATGAATTTAATGTTTGATCAATAAATCTAAAGTAAAGATAAATTTCGTGGAATAAAAATGTTTTCCATAAAAAATTATAAAGTTTTTATAATTTTAAGATTCATATTGCATCAAAGCATTATTCCTAACTATTCCTGGTTAATATCAATTAAGACCAGATATTAATTAGAGCTGTTGAGATCAATACATATTATATTCATTTCTTTATGAAAGGAAGTAGCTGCTCTCACAAATTGAGGTTTAAGGGATATCTGGAACTAATATGCAGGTGCTTGTCAAAAGACATACACACCAAACTAATTCACAAGATAATTTCATATAAAAAGATCACTTATGTTTATGGAAAGGCTCACATATGATAGTTATGTAAGTAACCCTTAGACTTAAGATCATTAAGTTATCTTATATATGGAGTGTGATGGAACCCTGTGATCACGGGGTCACGCAACCCGCAATCAAGATTGAGATCTGATCTTAGAAAGCTGAAAAAAGTCTGATAGGAGTGTGACACAATGAAAACCTGTCCCAAGACACCAATACTATTATAATGAAGTTGAATGATGCCACGAAGCCAGTTAATATTTGATAAGTCAGATTCAGTTTATTTAAGAACCAAAGAATGTAAGAATGTCTCTTACATATTAAACTGAAAAGTTCAGAAGTGTTATTCATCAAAGGTTGCCAAAACTTAGGCTTACAAGAGTTTAAGTACTTCTGAAAAATTAACCTTAATGGATCTACCCTTATGAGCTGAAATAACCAACTTACAAAACTGATTCAAAACATATACTGATAAGCCCAAACCTTGCCAAACAAGCCTTGGATCCTAGTTGAAAACAAAGTATTAATTAAGCCCAAACAAGGCTTGGGCTATAACTGAAATAATAAAAATAAAACATATAAGTTAATCTCCTATGCTGTTGTGAGAAGAGAAGAAGAAATCAAATAATACAAGTATGATATAAGGCTTATTTATAATCTAGAATGGTGTTTATGATCCTAGAAATTAATATATCATTAAATACCACCAGCAATTTTTTCCTTGTGTTGCTAGGTTGAAAAGTAAATTCTTGTAAAAAATAGATTTTGAAACATTAATGAATCCTTCTACACTTGAAACTTATGTTGCAGCCCATTAAAAATCCTTGTAGAACTAGAAAATTTCCAAAACAAGTTGTCACATCTAGTAGGAAAATGATCATTGCCAAATAGAAAGTCCACAAGTGAAAATAATATTATTTATAATAAAAATAATAATATTTATAATATAGATAATAATATTAAACCTGTCTGACCCAAGTTTAAGTGGGTCTGGCTGCAACGTCAAATCCAAGAGCCTTGGGCCCCTTTTAAACGACAGATCCAAAAGCCCTGGGTACGGACACTGGACCGAAGAGCCTTGAGTTGGTCTGCAAGTCCAGACCCAAGAGCCTTGGGCTGGCTGCAACGCTGAACCCAAGAGCCTTGGATCTGGATGCTAGACCCTAAAGCCTTAGGTCTGACTACCATACCTGACCCGAGCACTTGGGGTCTAGCTGCTTTGCCTGACCCGGGTGCCTAGGGTATGACAGTCATGCCTGACCCAAGTGTCAAGTGTCTAGCAGTTATGTCATGCCCCAGCGTATGGGGCCTGACAACCTTACTATGCCTCAACAAAATCCGAACTGATCATTTTGTCTCCAATCATTTTTTCAATACTAAATACATCCCATGAAAAAGACAATCTCACCCTGACTGCATGCTTAACAAGTTTTTTCTTGGCAAAGAGAACTATGTCATTACACTGCTTCAATCTATAATAATTTATGTCTAGGTAAACAATGAGAGGGGCACTCAACCATTTTAATATATTGTATAATTAATGACAGACTAATAATGGACATTAGCCAGCAATTTTAGACAAATTTGGTGGGTTTTTAAGACTAGTATTTGCAACTTACAAGGCTAGAATAAAATGAAGCATATATATAGACCTCATATAAGGTGTTTGTTACTCCTAGTCTCCTATACTATCTTTTTTACAAGTGACTGTGATTGGCTCCTCATTTAACATGGTGAGGACCCATTGTTTTCATGAGTACATTTGATAATGGAGACTGGAGACTCTAAACCATTATGGTTAATGATGATGTTTAAAATTTGATATACTCAAAAAAATATTATTTGGTGTTTGGATAATGGTTAATCACATATTCATGTCAATATGTTCTTCTCTAGAGCTTAAGAAATGTATGATTAGTGATAGAAGTCTCAACATCTACAAAACAGTCTTTTTTTATGGGGTTTAGAGACTCTTCAAAGTTAAATTTAGTGACTTTAAATAAGATATTGTAGTAAATAAAAGAAAGAACTTTAAATTCTAAGAACAAATGTTTGTTCTTGTTTTGATATGATAAATAATATGTGAATTAAAGTATGAATGCTTTGAGAAAAGAAATTGTGAATCATTTATCTAAGTGGTTTAGGGGGTATTTATAATCCCTAAAATTTGATGTTTTGATGGAGTGAAGGGATTAATGAGTTATTTTTTTATGATGATATAAATGAGGGATAAAAACCCCTTACATATCATTAATAAGATGAAAATATGGTAAGCTCTTGGAAGACCTTTTATACACATATAGATGTATGAAGGTGATTATTCCTAACATGAATAATTCCTGTTAAAGGTTTTAAGAATAAATAAACGAAGTCTTGTGGTCTTAATATGGGTCTATAATGATCCTCAAAATATGGATTTTTTTTTTACTTTTCAATTTTTCTCATAATACAATGACTTAAATGCTCCTTAAAATTAAACTTTCTTGGCTTTGTGTACATAGGCGCTTTCATCATTTCATTTTGAATTTCTTGTAATTATCATGTGGGTCAGAGATAATTAGTTCTTTTAATATATATATATATATATATATATATATATATATATATATTAGATCTTAAATGCTTCTTTAGGTGGCGCGTGTGGCACCATAGAGACTTCAAACATTGCCTTTCAGGGTAGCATTCGATGTGTCTCACCATCCCCATCATAGTGGAGTGGTGCATGCATCCAGATGAGCAGCGGTTGAACTTCAGCGGTGTATTTCTTCTTCCCCCCTCTTTTCTCTTCAAAGAAATTTGGTCACTTGTTCATTGAATCAAATTAGGTTTTCATTCTTTTGATTGCCATATATTTGGTCTTGAATCCTTTATTGATTTGTTTTTCAATTTTATCAATTGACATTTGATTTTATATTAAGTTTGGTTCTCATTCTTTTTTTTTTCTTATCCCTTTATTAATTGAAATTATTTTTTAATTTCATCTCTTATAATTTGATTTCATTTTCTTATGACAAATTTGATCCTCATTATTTTCAAATCTTTTTTTTGTTTAATTTACTTTTCATTTATCCTTAATTATTTTGGTTGGTTGGGAATTTGACATTGTTATTTTTCCGGGTTTGCCTTTTATGGTGTAATCCGGCCTCATGATCCGTGTCGCGAGTTTTGAAGATTAGACCGGTTTGGCTTCGATCTTTTTAAGCCTTTTTTTTATTTTTTTATTTTAATTTCATCCCTCAGCATTGGGTTTGTTGGAGATTGGATTTTTTTAACTTTCTTTTCTATAAGGTTATCTTAATCTCATGTCGTCATAGATTAGACAGGTTCACTAGGGTTGACGCGGGTCTTTTTTTATTGTTTTTTTTATTTTTATTTTTATTTTTTCATTTCTCCCTTTAATATAAGGTTGATTTGAGAATTGAGCTTCACAATTTTATTCAACTTGCTTTCCATAAGGCTATCTCATTCTCGGAACTAAGTTATAGATTTGGTGTGCTGCCTTGAATAGACTTGAGTTAATTTTTTTTTCTTTTTAATTTTTTTTATTCAACATTTTATTTGCTAGGAATTGAGATTTAGATTTTTTCTTTATTTTTCTTTCTATGAAATTATTTCATTTCTTATTTAATTTTTGTTTTGTTAACAAATAAGATTATTAAGACTTTTTATAAATATTGTAAAGATATATTTTTATAATATTGACAAGAGTTTATTTTTTGTATTGAATTATTGGTGGATTTTTTTTTTATTTCTTGTCAATATCTTATTTTCAATTATATTACTAAACTAATTATATTACTAAATTAATTGTGTTTATTAAACCAGTTAATGACTATAATATTATTTTTTTAAAAAAAATATTTACATTATTTTAACATCCTTTTTTATGTAAAAAAAAATCTGCTCGCAACGTACTGAAAACCTGTCTAGTGTATGCTATATAGTTCGGTCGATCCTCGTGACCACACTCAAGTTACGAGTTCAATTGGGCCACTTGCCTTCTTTATTTTTTTGTTGACTTGTCTTGCACCACATCCAACTTCCTACATTAATGCATCACCACTCGGGGCATCCCAACTATCTACATAAACCACAGAGCTACAGCAAATATCTTATGCAAATCAAACACAACCATAAGAAACCTGTTTCACTACCACTTGCTTGACCATGTTTCGCCATGTTTATGTCCTCTCTTTGCTAGTATTCCTAGCAATCAACGCGGTTTCCGCAGTGGACTACACTGTCACCAACAGAGCCAGTGCAACCGCTGGTGGAGCCCGATTCACCAGGGACATCGGGGTCGATTACAGCAAGAAAACACTCGCATCTGCCACAGATTTCATATGGAGAACCTTCCAGCAATCTAATGCCGCCGACAGAAAAAATGTTCAAACAGTCAACTTATTCATAGATGTCATGGGTGGTGTTGCCTATGCAACCAACAATGAAATCCATGTTAGCAACGATTATATAGGAAACTATTCAGGTGATGTCAGAAGAGAAATCACTGGGGTGCTTTACCATGAAATGGCACACATATGGCAATGGAATGGTAATGGACAAACACCAGGAGGACTAATTGAAGGGATTGCTGATTTTGTAAGGTTGAAGGCTAATTATGCACCTAGCCATTGGGTGCAAGCAGGGCAAGGTGACAGGTGGGATCAAGGTTATGATGTTACAGCTAAGTTTCTGGACTACTGTAATGGTCTTAGAAATGGGTTTGTTGCTGAACTTAACAAGAAAATGAAGACTGGTTATAGTGCTCAGTACTTTGTTGATCTGCTAGGGAAGACAGTTGATCAGCTTTGGAAAGACTACAAGGCCAAGTATGGAAAATAGAAGAGCTTAGGTAACTAAGAGCTGAATATTTGAAATGTTACACTTTTAGCAGCTCGCATCAATATACACATCCTATGATCCTAAATAAAATTTGAATAAAACCCATTTCAGATGGGCAAAAATTATTTCATGAAAATTGTATTTTTTTCGAGTGCCCTTTTTCATTTTGCTGCTAAGCTTTCTATTAGAACACAGATCTCACGGATGTTAATTAGCAAAATCATTAACCATGAGAAAGAAGGGCTTCTCATCATCAAGTTATCCATGAAAGCAATACTACTATGTGATTTGCTTGAAATCTGTGAAAATGGAATCATCAAACTATTGTGAAGAAATATGATGATTCCATATCTTACGCTTCTCCAGTATCACACGGTACTCATGTCACTATAAAATCTTCAGATAATTCAAAACCACCAAGGCACACAAGAAAACCCGGCCGTGTGTTTCACACACAAATTTTGAATTGAAATGCCTTGAAAGAGGAAGTCTAGTTCGAATCCCTTCTATTAGAGAAACAAAGGAAAGATTACTATTAAATTATCCTAAAACCTAGCCAATTCATTGTACCGAAATATCTGTCAAGAGATCCGATCTACTTCCCTTCTCTGATTCGTTATTTGCTTCAGTCTCCATCTCATGCGTAGACAAACCACAAGAAATTTCTGTCCTGTTTTCTGACTGACGAAAGCTCCCCCACTAGCATCATGCGCTAGTGTGTTTTGATTCCCGAGTGGTAATACTTTACAAGTCAATGAATTACAACTTCAGTGGTAATCCTGTGATTGTTACTGCCACAATCGGACGTTAACTGGGGCAGGGCTCGCTAACTCCCCCCATTGGAGCAATTGGGCCTCCCAAAAAGAAAAGAAGAGAAAAAAAACCTTCACTCTGAAGTATGATAGAACACAAATTTTAGCTTCCCAGTTCGTTATTAAACTTAACAAGAAAATATAGATAGCACTTAAATGTTTTTTTCATGATTATTGAAGAATATAAATCCTGAAGTCAACGTTGAGCAGCTGAACAAGAAAAATAAAGGAAAGCCAATGTTACTGATCTTCCATTTGTCATTTTCCCATACAGATACTGTTGTTTCTTTATTTGCATTATTTCTAGTCAATTAAGAGAACATGTCTTCTCATGGACAGGTGTTTTTCCACGGATTAAGAGGAGAGGGAATTATTGCCAAATAAATTAAATAAATGATACCATGTTGACACAAAAGTTAATCAGTCCTTGTTGGCTTCCACAAATGAATCAGCCAGCACTGTTATTATCCTTATCAGTACGCAGCCTTGGTCCATTTCAAACAATTTTATATTGCAGTGGCAGTGGCAAGATTGATTCTGCAATAAGAATGAATTCAAGTGATAGTCTTATAGCAATATGACACGGAAAGCACTAATTAATGTTAGATAACATGAACATGTGTAAGTTTCAAGTTTAAAGGGTTTTCGTTTGAGAATGTGTTAAAAAATAATAGTTATTAATTGAGATGATTTTTTAACACACTCTGGGGTGAAAGCCCAAAAACAAACCATGTAAAATCTGAATAATTCAACAAAGAGATGAATACATGAGATATCTTTGTTCCGGCTAACACACTTAAGCCATGTAGTTTTTATTATATTTATAGTTGTACAATGAAATTGTAATGCCTATAATAAGGAAACAAATCTGAGCAGAATAAGAAAACGAACATATACAATAAAAAAATCACTCTAATAATTGGATTATTTTGAATTGACAACAGAGTGGATGGAGTGAAGAATTGGTGTAGATGCTACTGGATTTTATTCTGAAGATTCTGATAGTCTAACACCCCCTTTGAATTAATGGGGTTTTAACAGACCATTAATTTGCTCGTTAGATACTGAAAATGTTGCGCAGTTTGACCTTTGGTGAAAACATCCACTATTTGATCCAAGGTGGAGGCAGAACACTTGTGCATAGCGCAACACACTAATGGACTTCTGTATGCCCTTTGTTGACGAGACTAATAAAGGTTGGGAGTGTTTTCCTGTAATAACTTGTGTACTTGGTCATGTGCATCGTCACTTGTGTATTCCGCTTATCTACATAACGGAAGAGAGTGTGGAAAACCTCTTGGTGAGGGAAACACCTAGGCAAACACGAGTGAATCGGTGAGGGATAGGCTGAGTCTAGTGGGACTAGACTATCACCCGAGGTTTGTTTTTGGGATGAAAAATTGACCCCGTGACAAAGAATCATCTCCTAACTTAAGTTGTTAGGTGAGGTCCTAAGATATGATTTATATTATTCTCTAACACCCCCCTCAAATGAAAGCCCTTTGAGCTTGAAACTTGCACAGACTCACATTATATTGTGCTTAATTTTTATCAAACAAATAAGGATTGTGAGATTTGAACTTGTGAGCGCTTGGTCATCAAGACTTTGATACCATTTCAAAAAACTATCCTAATAACTTAAATTGTTAGATGAAATCACAAAATATAATTTATATTATTTTTTAACAGAAACACAGTCATTTTCGGCCGAATGTTTTCAATATGTAAATCGAAAGTAAAAAAACGTTAAGCTGACTTAGAAACCGGTTGTTACTAAAATCTTCAATTGAAAAGAAAATTAAATACCTTTATGTTACAATCAATGAACTGAAAAAAAAGGCACCTGTTATGGGTAACACAATGTTCGGCATGCTCCAAAAACCACGAACATGTGCTATACCAAGAAAATCTGTATTTAGGGTAATTCCAGTTACTCCTAACAAATTCTAGAATAAGGATTTTAATAATGATTATGAGATAATCACACACTGTGAAATAGCATTTTCATGCAATAGACTATGGTTGGGCAAATCAATTGAATTATTCGGAATATTTGTCAAAACTGATTTGAAATCAATCAAACGGAATGATTGTTCGAATCTTCTGAATAAAGTAAGTTAAAAAACTCTTACAAAACTTTAGATTTGGTTTGCTTTTGCTTCAGATTTTAGAAATTAAAAAAAATCAAACAAAAACTTTTATAAGAGCTCATTGAAAACAAATCAACCCATCTAAATACACTTAAATTAAATTAGACTTATTCAGCTTTTAAAAATATAAAAACTAAACCAAATCCATTGATTTTTTTCTTTTATTTAGTTGGATTTGGGTTAAATTTTTTTTAAAAAAAATCAATTTTTTTTTGAATTTTTAGTCAAAACCGAACCATTTGAACATATGTTCACCCCTGTTATATATACGCTATAGAAATATATTCAAGCTCACAATTATATGGAGTTTATTTTTTCAATAAATCAAATGAGGTTAATGTTAGTGGATATATTATGTAACCAATCAGTTAGTTACACTTAACAATGATTTTATTAATGTAAAACATATTAATTAAATAAAGACTTTCTTTATCTTTAATATTCAATTATATTTGATTAATAAATCTAATGTTTGATTAATGAATCTACAGTCAAGATAAAGTTTGTGGAACAAAATGATTTCCATAGAAAATTATAAAGTTTTCATAATTTTGAGATTCCTATTGCATCAAAACATTGTTTCTAAATGTTTATGATCAATGTTCCATTAAAATTGAACATTAATTAGAGCTGGTGAAATTGATGTATATTATATTCATTACTTTATGAAAGGAAATAGCTGCTCTCATAAAGTGAGGTTTGAGGGATATCTAGAACTAATATACAGGTGCTTGTTAGAAGACATATACACTGAACTAACTTACAAGATAATTTCATATGAAAGGATCACCTATGTCTATAGAAAAGCTCACATGATAGTATTAATTAAACCCAAACAAGCCTAGGACTATAGCTGAAATAATAAAAATAAAACTCATAAGTTAACCTCTTATACTGCTGTGAGAATAGAAGAAGAAAATCAAACAATACAAGTTTGATATAAGGCTTATTTATAGCTTACAATGCTGCCCCATAATCCTATAAACAAATTTTTTATTAAATACCATTAGCCCTTCTTTCCTTGTGTAGTTAGGATGAATAAGAAATCCTTGTAAGAAAATAATTTTAGAACATTAATGAATCCTTACCACACTTGAAAATTATATTGTAGCCCATTAAAGATCCTTGTAAAACTAGAAAATTCCCAAAACATGTTGCCATATCCTTGTAGGAAAAAGATCCTTGCTGGAAAAAGATCCTTACCAAATAGAAAGTTCACAAGTCAAAAGAAAGTATATAACAAAATTTATACAACATGTTCTGACCTATATTGCAAAGTCTTTCCTGAACTCTAATTCACCTGAAAATTTACCCCAACAAGGTAAAATACCTTGGGAATCTTCTAATAAAGTTTTAGCTCGATCCAACAGTTTGATATGGAGTTATGCTCAATAACGTAAAACTGGATAGTAGGAAATTTCACGTCAATATCCAAATCTGATCTTGCTTGGATTGTATTAGAGTGTTATGCTTTGATCATGATCACACATTGTCCTAATCAAGGGTAATAAACGAATAAATATTGGGTATAACATAAACTATATGAAGGTATTTGAGTAACCAAAAATGATTCATCACTCTATGTGAATTAGAAATAGTGTTCCATAAATTTTCAAATAGTATTAATTGTGAAATCTTTGGTCAGGGTGGAATGAGATTTGAAAAGAGTTTCAAATCTTTTTCAAAGAATCAAAAGAATGATTTCAATGACTTGATGTAAATAAATTTAGAATCAATAATTATACAGGGGATTACAATTCTAGACCTAGAAAAAATCATGTAGAGACTTAATTGAATAAAATTTTAATTTTTTCCTAAAATAATAATGTGATATTATTTAATGGGCAAATTGATATTTTATTTATAAGATTTATAGGTTTTTTTAAAATATAATATTATGCCTTTTATTTTTTATGAATGACATTAGATGATAGTACAATAGTACAATACATAAACACCTAAACATAAAAGAAAATAGCTAGCACTTAAAGGTATAACAATCCCTCTCTTTTAAAAATGTTTAGTATATTTCTTACTAAAGGTTTCAGTCGGTGTGAACAACCCACGATTACATCAACAACTACAATAGTAAAGAGATGATGATATGAGTAGAATTATGATTCTTCCCTCGAGCTTTATTTAGGTTTTTAAGGGGTATAATTACAATTCTACCCTTGTAACTTATATCTAATTGCATCTAGGTATATTTAGGGTTGAAATTATGAATTTACCCATCTATATATAAAATAATAATTTTATATTAAAACTGAAACCCTAAATTAAATTAATTATAAAATTATTTTTATAATTGGATTAGAATTTAATTAAATAATATTTAGAAAATTAGTTTTTATAAAATAAAAGGAGTTTTTAAGCTGGAAAATTTTATTTAATTGATCCTAAATTAATATGATCAATTTTCTTATTAAATTTTGAAAAATGGTTTTTCAATGAAAATTTATACTAAATAAAATTTGTTATGCTTGGGAAATTATCAAATTGGATTTGATTTAAAATATTATTTTAAAAATTGCACACAAAGCCAATATTAGAATTGTAGCATGCGATATATTTATTTAAGCATATTAATATGTTACTATGCATGGTGGATGATTATGGACATTAAAAATCAATGTGATTGTGTTTTTATGGTTGAATGGTTGTAATATTAAATAGGGTCTGTGTGTCTTGTATTTTCTCAATTTTATTTTTCTTCTGGGGTTGTAAAATTCTTTTCTCATGTAATTCCTCTCGAATGTAACTCAAGGTTTCTTATTCAATTATGTAAATGTTATACAATTTAGAAATGTAAGAATTTAGATAGAAAAATTATTTTATAATCCAAAACGAAAAAAGAATAGCGGTAAATGATATAACCATGATGTTCACAAAGGACTTATGAAGATTTGCAACAACTACCTATGTTTTGACCACCTAATTCTCTTCAATAGCTCAAGAGAATTAATTTAGATATGTCTATAATCATCCATTTAGAATGATATGTTAAAAGTGTATGTTTATATATAATTGTTATATATGATATATCACTAATTCCATGTAAAGAGACTTAATGAAAAATAATAAATCCCTCATTAAAGATCTTATTTGAATTTGGTTTTAAATATGTATTCATGAAACTAATACTTTTTATTCTTTACATGAATAAGTTGATGGACTAAAATGAGTAGTAACATATTTGTATGCAATGTACTTGATACTAACAAATTGACTAAACCAAACTTCTTGGATTGGTACTGTAATGTGAAAATTATTCTTAAGCAAAAAGTAATGTTATATGTTCTTGAAAATTTGATTCCCCTTGCATCTAATGAGGATGTTGATGAAGAAGTTAGGAATGAATATCAATGTCATATTAATGATGATGAACAAATTGCATGTGTGATGTTAGCTAGCATAACACCTGAACTTCAAAGGTAATATGATAATATAGATGCCCATACCAGGGTTATGCATCTCAAGGAGTGGTTCAATGTAGCCAGAAGGACTTAGAGGTATAAGACCTCCAAGAAATTGTTCTGCTGCAATATGATAGATGATTCCTTAATGAACACCCATGTTTTGAAAATGATTGGCTATATTGAGAAATTAGGCTAATTGGATTTTGTCATGGACCATGAGTTATGTTTTGACTTTGTCTTGTAGTCATTATCCTAAAGTTTTTCATAATTCATTATGAACTATCACATGAATAAGTTGGATAGTGCATTATTAGAATAGTAGTTCTTAGGTATTGAACACCTAAGAAAAATTAAAAGATTATATAAAGGTAAAATGGACCTACAAGTTGACAATAAAACAAGGTTTGTTGCATTAATTTTGCTAGGTGGACTGATACTTGTTCTTTTTATAAAAATAATGTTTATTATGAATTTGGTATTTATACAAATGGTTTGTATATACTTGAAATGCTAAGAGTCAATATAAATAGCAAGAAGAACATATTAGATAATCAATATCCATATTATTTATGGTATTATAGACTAGGTTATATTAATAAAACAAGAATCACTAAGTTATATAAAGAAGGATATTTGATCATTTTGATTTCGAATCATATGAAATTTATGAAGCTTGTTTATTAGGTAAGATGACCAAAACACTTTTTACTAAAAAAAGTGAAAGGTTTAAAGAAATGTTAAGTTTAATAGATACAGATGCATATGAACCAATAATGATTTGTGCCATAGATGGATATACATATTTCATCATTGATGACTATATTAGATATGGTCATGTGAATTTGATGAAAACCTGAATCATTTGAAAGGTTCAAAGAATTTAGAAATGAAATTGAAATACAAATTGAAAAGAGCATTAAAATATTTAGATTGGATTGAGGTGATGAATACTTGAGCCTAGTATTTCAAGATTATTTGAAAGATAATGAGATTCTCTCATAATAGACACCTTCTAGAACCCCACAACTTAATGGAGTTTCTAAAAAGAGAAATCGACCCTATTGGATATGATACGATCCATAATGAGATATGCATACATTCCACATTCTTTTTAGGGCTATGCCTTGTAAACTGCTACTTGTTTTTTAAATAGGGTTCCATTGAAATTTGTTGATAAGACTCTACATGAGATATGAAATGGTAAGAGACCAAACTTATCATACTTAAAGATTTGAGGATGTAACACTTATGTGAAACATATAGTATCTTAAAAGTTAGGAGCTAAATTAGATAATTGTAAGTTTGTTAAATATCTAAAAAAATCAGTTCGATATTATTTCTACTATCCCGTTGAGCAAAAAGTGTTTATCTCAAAATATGCTACATTTCTAAAGAAAGAATTTGTTTTTGAAAGGAGTAATGGAAGGAACCAGTGAGATATCAATTTTTTATGGAAGTGGATTATGACTAGTTAATCATACTTGATGAGCCTACCGACTGCATGAAATCAATATCTAATATTGATTATGAGAAATGACTTGAAATCATGAAATCTGAAATGGATTTCTTGTACATCAACCGGGTATGAAATTTAGTTGATCCACTTGAAAGGATAAAACTCATTGGATGAAAATGAGTATTTAAGAGAAAGACTTATATGGATGAAAATGTATAAACATATACAAAGCTAAACTAGTTGTCAAAAGTTATAGACAAAGACAAGATGTTGACTTTGATAAAACCTTCTCACCTATAGCTATGTTAAAATCCATAAGGATTTTATTTGCTATAATTGCATACCATGATTATAAGATTTGATAAATGGATGTCAAAGTTGCATTCCTAAATGGAAATCTTTACGAAGATGTGTAAAAGACATAACCTGAAGGTTTTGAATCTAAGAGATTTACCAATAAAATATGCAAGCTATAAAAATTCATTTACAGACTTAAGTAAGCTTCAAGAAGTTGGAATATCCGTTTTGATGAGATAATCAAACAATTTAATTTCATTAAAAATATGGATAAACCTTGTGTTTATAAAAAGATTAGTAGGAGTGGCGTCGTCTTATTAATATTACATGTAGATGATATATTATTGATAAAAAATAGTATTCTTTTATTTTAGTCAGTAAAGATCTGTTTGTCCAAGAATTTCTCCATAATGGATATGAGAGAAGCAACCTATATATTAAGAATAAAAATTTATAAAGATAGATCTAGCAGTCTTAATAGAATATTTGCTATAATTGCATACCTATAGCTATGTTATAATATTTTGCATAGAAAATTATAAAGTTGTTGTAATTATGATATTCCTATTGCATCAAAGCATTATTCCTAAATGTTCCTAGTCAATATTCTATTAAAACTGGACAATAATTAGAGTTGTTAAAACCGGTGAATATTATGTTCATTCTTTTATAAAAGGAAGCAATTGCTCTTATAAACTAAGGTATAAGAGATACTTCAAACTAATATATATATATATATATATATATATATATATATATATATATATATATATATATGCTTCTTAGATGACATGTACACTGAATTCACCCGTAAGATAATTTCATATGAAGAGATCACTTATATTTATGGAAAGACTCACATAATAGTTGTGTGATCCTTATAATTGGGATCACTACATGAAGGTATTTGAATAATCAAAAGAGGATTCATCACCCTAGGTGAATTAGGAAAAGTGTTTTATCTATTTTTAAATAGTATTGATTGTGAAATCCTTGGTAAAAGTGAAATGAGATTTGAAAAGAGTTTCAAATTTTATTCAAAGAATCAATGACTATAGTGTTCAGAATTAAAATGATTTAACAAAGTACACATACTTCATGCTATAATATCTAAATCAAAACATTCTTGATGAAGGGATAATAATTACACTGAAAAACTAGTCACTGAAAGGTTAAGTCAAACCACTTATGACTTTCTTATTATTTAAGGGATCATGACAAGTTGTTAAACATTGTACTTGATCTTCAAATATAATAAATTCAATTGTTGAATTGATAATAAATTCAATTTTTTAATTTATTTAATCTTATTTTATTTAGGATTATGATTTATATTTGAGTCAACTTTTTAAGGAACCTAATGGTTCACACATATAATAACAATTGGTTAGAAATTAAAATGAGATGATTAATCAAGTGTGACATGATTGTAAATAAATTTTAGAAATTGAGGACTAGAATGTAATGGATATAAGGGATTGCAATTCTAGATCTAGAAAAAATTAAGTAGGGACTTAATTGAATAGATTTTTAAAATTATCGTAAAATAATATAAATGATATTATTTAAGGAGCAAATTGATATTTTGCTATTTATAAAGTTTTCAGGTTTTCTTATAAATAGAATGCCACGTCTTTTATTTTCTGTGAATGACATTAGATGGTAGTACAACAATACAGTACAAAAACACCTAAATACAAAAGAAAAGAGCTTGCACTCAAAGGTATGTGGATTACTGTTAAAGGCTGGACACTCAGATAACTTATGGTTTGCGACAACCCAACCTTGAACTAATTATTCAAAGCCAAAAAAAATATTTGATCTTCAGGTAGTCTTTGTATAAACCCTAGATATCTCTAAATCTTTCTAACAGGATCTTTGGGACTTTTTTTAAAAAAATAAACTTACCATTTTTGCTACATGTAATGTTTTGGAAAACCCAACAATAAAGCTCGTACCTCCATATCAAAGTCGATCATTCTTGACCCAACTTAAGATGCTTATGAAAATTATCCTTATGAAGGGAGATGAGCATGTTGTTGCATGCGTATGTATATGTATATGTATATATGTTTGTGTTTGTGTTTGGGTTACCTTCTATACTAAATAAAATGGGATTTTTTTATGGAGTTTCATTTCAAAGATTCTTTTTTTTTTCTTTTCAATTCAACTCCTTATTTTTACTTTTTATTTTATTTTTTTTCAATTTAATCCTCATACTTTTTTTAACAGTCGTTCAAGTTTTTTTTAGACCAATCAAGTTAATTGAATTACATCGAGGCAACTGCCCCATAATTTAATTTTAAAACCAGGGTGTACAAAGAATCAGATCAAGAGATTTCAAGGTAACCTATAAAATCAAGTTTAATAATAATATCTAATAGTTTTCTTATAACTTGAATATTTTTTTTACGTTAAAAAAAAGAAGTTGATCCAACGCACAATGTAGCACTAAATATAAACTATTAACTCTCCAAAGCATATGGTGTGATTAGAAGAGGTCCCAGTTTGTGTTGCTTATGCAGTACTTAATTGTATTATGCCAACTTTGTAATCCTCTGTTTATTTAGGGAATGAAATATTTGTTCCAACAAGTTTGAAATACAATAGGAAAAAAACGATAGAGAGGTCAATCCACGCAACCCGGCTCACATTTTATGCCTGCATCATGCGTTGTAAGCATTGTTTTTTTATTTTTTTTAATACACACACACACTTTTTTTTGTCTGATTGCCTTGTGTAGTTTCACACACACACACACTTTTCTGCATTCCTGCATGGTCTTTGGTATGGTATTAATAAACAAGGACCATAGTCATTTTTTGTCTGATTGCCTTGGTAATATGCTAGGAACAGCATGGCTAAAAGACATTGATAACGGACATTAATTTGCCCATAAATCGAGGAACACATTTAGTAAGTTTTATGGTTTGATTTGTTTGTCGCTCCAGAGGAAAAGGACGGGCGTCAGACAAGGTGTTCTTCGATGTTCTTCTTTGGAGGGCCTATTGTTTATATGAAATGGAGAGACCAATTCTTTTCAGGTAGACTTGCAATGATAATACTTTCTATGAAGAATTTCTTGTCCTATTGTTTAAATGATTAAAATAATGTAATTTTATATTTTTTTGTCTTAATTTTAAAAGACATTGATAATGGTAAAAATTACTTTTATTATTATATAAGGAATACATAGTTTTTCTATTTCCTTCTCTGTTTTTATTTATTTATTATAAAAACATTTCTTGGAGAATTAAAGAAACATGTATATTAAATATTAAATTTTCAAAATAGGAAGCAAGGGCCTTGTTTGGATTAAATTAAAAATATGAAAAGTAATGATCATAAAACATTAGGTGAACCAAATAAAATCTTTATTTTTATAGTGGGGGAATTTGAAAAATAACAATCTCAGTGTTTTTCAAGTTTTTTAAAAGTGGATAATTAAAAAAAAAAACACATGTTTTCAAGAAAAAAAAATCATTCTTAATCAGTAAACACGTATTTTGTTTAGTTTTTTATTTCTTAATCCTTTTTCCAAAAAATTAAAAAAATTCACAAATAAATACAATGTTTTCAAGTATTTTTATGAAAATGCTTTTTCTTTGTGAAATGTGGAAAACAAATCCACCCAAGTGGAGCGTATAGGATTCTGTGTGTGAGAGAGATTAGCAAAGAAATATCTTTGAATATTTTTCTAAGTTTCACCAAATATGAAAAAGGGAGAAAAAATATTTTTTGGGTTCTTTTTAATTAACAAACATGTTTTCCAACTTTTTAATTAACCTTTTAATTAGATTCAAAGTAAAACTTCTTATAAATGCAGAACCAAGAGATTAATTTATTGGGTTCTCGTTGCTTTTATTTTTCTTTTCCTACCCATCATTGTAGAGAAAAAAGACTAGTTGTCGATCCTCATGACCGCATCCTTACAGGGAAAAAGGGACGGATGATTCTAAAAGGTAATTTAAGTAGTTAGGATTTAGATTTGTTTCAATGGTTATTTCTTTGAGTTCTCTCATGATCACTGAGATTTACATGATTATTAACTTCAGGATCGTGAAATTAATCGAGAAGCTTGCTCTCGAAACATGCAAGCTGGCTCGGACACCCACATTAATCCAAAAATAAAATAAAAAAGACTGGTTGTCCTCCGGCTGAACATTTACTTAATTCTGAACCGCATGCTACAGTGGTCATGCCTAACTCCCTATATAAACCATGGAGCAGCAACTCATATCCAGTGCAAATCAAACACAACCTAAAGAACTATATATATATAGTGCACCTTCTTTCTTGACCATGGTACTTTCACCGCATCTGTTTCTCTCTTTGCTTGTAATACTAGCAACCAATACCGTTGCAGCCGAGGACTTGACGGCCTACACTGTCACCAACAACGCTTGTGCAACGGCTGGTGGAGCCAGGTTCACAGGTGATATCGGGGTGGATCATAGCAAGCAAATACTAGCATCCGCAACAGCATTCATATGGAGTATCTTCCAACAGACTGACCCAGCAGATAGAAAAAATGTTCATAGGGTGGACTTGTTCATAGATGACATGGATGGTGTTGCATACGCTGATAACAATGAGATTCATGTCAGCAGCAATTACATAGGGAACTACACTGGTGATCTGGAAAGAGAGTTCAGTGGGGTGCTTTACCATGAAATGACACACATATGGCAATGGGACGGTAACGGAACAACTCCAGGAGGATTAATTGAAGGGATTGCTGATTTTGTAAGGTTAAAGGCTAGTTACACACCTAGTCACTGGGTGCAACCAGGGCAGGGTGATAGGTGGGATCGAGGGTATGATGTTACTGCTAGGTTTTTGGACTATTGTAATGATCTTAGAAATGGGTTTGTGGCAGAGCTTAACAAAAAGATGAGAACTGGTTATAGTGCTCAGTACTTTGTTGATCTGCTGGGGAAGATTGTTGATGAGCTTTGGACAAACTACAAAGCCAAGTACGGAACATGAAAGAACTTGGTTAATCAAGAGCTGAAATTATAGAATGTTGCACGCTTGTAATTGCTCGCATCAATATATGATGGACAATTGCAGTGGCAACTTCTAAGAACGATCACTTCGAAATTAGTTTCCTTTCTGCGACTTTGATTTCCTGCAATGACATTTCTCAATACATGTACGCATCCATTGATCCAATTTAAAAGATGAAATGCATTTTTCCATTTCCTTTCAAATTGGCCATGGCCGACCCCGAGAGTCAGATAGAGAACGCATTTCCAGTGATCCTACAAAAACGGAAACGGAAAGAGTTCCAAGAAAATTATAAAATTACTCTCACAGGGAAGGAATGCAGATTTATTTCTTTTCCTTTAGAGGAAAATTACAATCTGATATAATGTTGCGGTGAAATGCGTTTTTACTGAAAATAGCTCAACCAAAGCTCCAATATTTAAACCAAAACTTTACCCCCAAGCATGTCATCACTGCACTTGCTGAATGGCTAATACAACTTCATCAATGGATTGGAATTTTTTCCTTTCTTTGAGAACCATCTTCGCCAGGTCAAGAGCCTGCTGCTCGCATTTGGCTCGTTTGCTAGCATCAGTAATTGATTCAAAATCCTCAACATGGGCTACGCCAACAATTCTCCTGTCATGCAAAGATTTAAATCAACATGTTGCATTCAATTTAACAAATTCTTAGAAACAGGACGTTTTAATTTCACAAAAAATAAGATGGGACAATCAGGCTATGAAATTGCAGTTTCCCACTATAAGGCAAGTTATAATCAGTTTTCCAGTAGGTCATGCATCACTAAAACTAAATATGGTGGATTCATTCCTTCAAAAGATCACATGATCCAAATGATTTTCGCCCATTTCCCAAGCCAAAAGCTGATTGATATCAAGCTTTGTCTTCCCAAGTTAAGATGCCCCCCCAGTTTAGACTTCCTAAATAGTCTCAGATCCTAGTGAGCATTGATGATCTATCTAGTGGCTTTACATGGGACCAAAGGAGAAGAAGCAGCCATGCAGTTTTCCCTAATTAGTTTGGAATAAGGTTTCTAGAGTAGCTTTTTGTTGAAAAACAATGTATTGTACAGAAGTCTAAAATCCAACGCCAAAAGTTAAAATTGAAAAAGACCATGTCCTGGAAACATATATGATGACGTAGTCTCATGATAGATGGGATGGTGAAACAAGCCGCATAACTTTCCTTATCATTTTAGCAAATATAAGTTCTTTAAGTACAAGAATTTTAAGAAACCACATGTCAACTCACCTTATCATTTTAGCCGCACCAAATCCCAAGGTGTCATGGAGCAAGTCTTGCATGAATTTTCTCTGTACAAGCAGCCGAAGCTCAGGATTATTATAAATTTCTGGAAGATATGCCTCACCAGAGCCATCCTTGTGCTCATCCCAGAGTGCAGTGAACTTTTTGTAGAAAAGACTCCAGGTCTCTCTGATTGTCCTTAAAATCCACTCTTTATATCTCTGCATCCGAGTACAACTTTCAGAGACAAACCTCAACAAACAACAGATAATAAATGTATTACAAAGTAAAACGTTGTGCCTTCCAGTTCATAAGCAAACTGAAACTACCTCCTCGTTTATTGAAACATGACCTAAAAGAAGCACATCCCACATATAAAGAGAGGAATAAGATATAAATACAAAATTAGGGTGACTTGGAAAATATTTTTAGTTGATACATAAATGAAGGTTATGGAGAAAGTATTTCAAAATAAGAGAAAAGGAAATAAAAATAAAAAAGCACAGAATGGTAATTAAGACATACTTTTCGGTCATTCATTTGATCAGCATGCCCGTCTTGAGCATAAAAGGCCAAAATCAAATTTCCAATAAAAGCTCCAATATCAAAACCCATTGGACCATAAAATGCAAATTCTGGATCTATAACTTGAGTAGAATCATGGGTAACCATGACAGAACCAGTGTGGAGATCTCCATGTACTAAGGCTTGGGCTCTCTCACAAAACCTATGAGGGAAAAAAAAAACTCTGGTAAATCATATGATCAGCTTAATAAAAGGGGACATACTGTTACATCTTGTGAAATGAATGAGCAACAAAAATGGAACAATACATGGATTTCAACTCAGCAACTTCGAGTTTTAAAATATTATCTTCACGGACAGCCTCAGCATCACGGTCAAGATAAGGGGAAGTCCAACGATTATATTGAGATATTTTGTATGGGTCAGAGAAAACAACCTGCTCAGTAAGCCTGGATAACTCCACATTCCCACAGAATTCAGCAACTGCATAGAGCATTTATAGTGCGCACATCAGAAACATTTCTTCAAGGTCGCCATTTGCAATGCACCAGTGAGAAATTGAATATGACAATTAGCTAATTAAAACAAATGATAAACAACAGAGTAGAATTACTCACCATCACGTTTATGCTCAGTGGTAGTACGATAGAGAAGCGAAGTGTAGTAAAGAGTCTTTGCAATATAATCAGACATGTGTTCTGCTAGCAAGGGATACTCAATTCCAGCAATCAACCCTTTTCTCAAGATTATATGTGGGGGCTCCAAATATCGCATAGCAATCACAGACATAGTACGGTCAAAATGATAAACTTCAGGCACATTTTCCGGGCACAATCGGCCATGCTCTCTGAGTGCCAAAGCCTCAAAATATGCTCTTTCCTTTGTCATTGGCCATGATTCTCCAATACATCGTATGTATGGAAGTGCCTGAACATAAACACTACTAGATTAGAACAACAAAAAACCAGTTCAAATATAATCCCAGATATTTCCATCCCATTTACTTCATATGAAACGAAAAACTATTTTGAACACTGAATTTGTATCTCATCTCATTAATAACAATTAACTTATAAAACTGAATATGTCATCTAGTAGTAGACATGATGAAATTCCAAATTTTAAGCGAATTCAACGAGATAATGCGAGAGAGATATAAATTAATTGGTCGTTTAACGTATCACATTGAAACCCAGCCCCACTATAGTTTTCAAATACAAATTGAAGAAGTTATAACACATTATTAATTTTTTCTAAAGAAGTGCTTGTTCAAGAGGGCCTAAAAAAGACTTCAAATGTACAAATTCACTTCATTCTCTACATTCTCCCATCAACAAAACAAACCCACAAGGATTTTAAACACAAAATAAAAAACATAGACCCGACCCGATTTTTCTCACTTACTTGCTTGATGACAAAAGACCCAGATGGGCTAGCGACTATGTAGACGAAATTGAGATTCCCATCACCGACTTCTTTGATCTTCAAGTCACCGAAATTGTTACCGATCTTATCTGACAAAACAGAAGTGGCCTTAATGTACTCAATTAAAGATTTCTCGGCCAGCGGCCTGAACTCTGTGAATGCCATTTTTTATTGACGATGTTGAACTCTTGGTGGCAGTGAGGATTCTAAGGGGGAGAGAAGTTAGATATTAGGAAAAGGTGGCGACTCGTGTTGAAGATGATGCGAGGTTATTGTTTTTTTTTTACTACTGCAGTTTTATTTTGATTTTTATTTGAAAATATATTAAAAAATTATTTTTAAAAAAATTATTTTTAATTTTAATATATAAAAATTATATAAAAAATTAATTTTAAATAAAAAAAAAATATAAGGTTAAACAAACAATGTTTTAACCCGTCAAACACCCTTAATAATCTAGTCGGGTCTTTGCTTCTAATTGGTCAGTTTAACTGGCTTGTTTGAGATTATTATAGTGTTAAAAATATATTAAAATAATGTTTTTTATATTTTTAAAATTAACATATTAAAATAATTTAAAAATATAAAAAAGTTATTTTTAATAAAAAAAATTAAGATTTAAAAGAACCCAATTTGAACCATTTGAACCGCATTCGGAACAAACCTGAATACCAGGATTAGGATAAGCGTATTCTTGCAGCAACAATTATTAGAAACAGAACTGAGCAAATTAATCGATCAAACGGAATGATTTTTAAAAGAAATTATTAGATAATTTCGGTTATTTAAAAAAATTAGTTTAATTTAGTTTTGATTTTATATTTTAAAAGCTGAAAAAGCTAACAATAACCAAGTCGGTAAAAAAAAACTCATGATTATTAAATTAAAATTCATCAAAAAATAGTACAATTAAAGATTTTATTCAGTTCTGCTTGTTTTTCAAAAAAATTATTTCATTTTGAAGTGTTATTTTAATGGAAAATAAATTCTTAAAAAATAAATTATTTTTAATGTTTAGTAATGTCATGAAAAATTAATTGAAAAATATTTGTCAAAGAATCTCAAGCCAATAGTTTAAGCTGTTAAGTAAGATCTTAAGATATGATTTATATTATTCTCTAACACATCCCCCTCAAGTGAAAGCTCTTTGGGTTTGAAACTTGCACAGACCAACTTTATTTTGTGCTTAATTTTTATCAAATAAATGAGAATGGTGAGATTCAAACTCGTGACCGCTTCGTCATCAAGGCTCTGATACCATGTCAAAGAATCATCTCAATCCAATAGTTTAAGCTGTTAGGTGAGGACCCAGGATATGATCTATATTATTCTCTAACAATACTTTTCAGTATTTGATTATATCTTAAAAAATAAGTTAGGAAAAAAACATTTTAATTTTTTAATTTTTTTCAAGTTTATTAAAATAATAGGGACTGAATCTAATAGATAAAAAAAATTAAAAAATGATGAAATTAAAAAAAATTAATTTCATAAATTATTTCAAATAAAACAAATAACAATCAAAAAATAAAAATAAAATCTGACAAATAAAAAAATCAACTTTGTAAATTCTTCCAAATAAAATAAATATTAATTAAAATAATGGTGATCAAATTTGATACATAAAAAATTTCAATTAAAAAAAGGATAAGAGAAAAACAAATAACAATCAAAAGAATAAGGATTAAAGTTGGTATAAAATAAAATTAAATAAAATTCTAAGGGATAAAATTAAAAATAATATTTAAAATAAAATATATAGCAATAAAAAAATTAAGGATCAAATTTTATATGATTAACAAATAATAAGATATTTTTAAATTTTTTACCACTTCTAAAAAGTGTTTCTATTCAAAATAAAATAAAAATAATTTTCTAGAAATTAAGTCAAATTTTTCTAGAAATTAAGTCAAACTAATCAATTAAGTTCTTTTATTTAATTTGATTTAAGATTTTGAAAATAAAAAATTAATTTCGTTAAAATTTCGTTTTTATCCAAACTATATTATTTTAACTAATAATGACCCTATCTAACATTAGTTCAATTTTGGAATTAGGCTTAAAACACTTTTGTTATCGAAATAGGACAAAGAAGGCAGTAAAGTAAAACAAAAAAACACAGAATTCAGTTTAATTTACCCCCATCTCTCCAAATTGAGAATACGATCCAAATAAAATAAAATAAATCATGGGTGATCTATTTTGTAACAAATAATAGATACCGGGACAAAAGCTTTACACACACACACACCATTTAACAAATCTTAGAACTATTTAGCTAAAGTTTGAAATTAACATTTTAAAATTTAAAGAACCGTAATACAACGGTTCAACACATTCTATCTTACATTGCAAAATATATCTCAATCTTTGTAAATCAATTACATCCTATTTTTAATTTATCTTATGACAATGTATATTTAAATACAATAAAAAATAAGTTTCCTTCTTTTTAATTTATCTCATGTAAATGAATGTTTAAATACAATGCAAATTAATAAATAAATTAGTTGTATTTTATGATAATTTAACATGCATCATCAACTTCAATCACAGTTTTAAACAAATACTTATAACTTATTATTTCTTGAGAAGTATTTTCAATCACAGTTTTAATCAAATATCTATTTAAATTTACGATTACATTTATGGATGATATTTAACTATTTATTTGTGTGCATATATTGTAAAGGTTACATATATTATCTTTTTCTTGTAAATGTGATTGTCAAATCACTACTACATTTAATAGTTTTACTGATAGAATATTTTGTTAGTATTTACTCTACCATTTTGTCAGTGCGTATTTTACCAATAGATTCACGAACGGAATACGGTCGTTGTAAAAACCATGTCGATAATTTCTAGTCCGTCAGTTAAAAAAAAACCTAATAGTTTTACAGATGGACATTGAGCGCCAAAAAAATTTATCAGCTGGAATATAATGATGAAATGATTCCGTCGGTGATTGGTAGTGGCATTTGGAGTAATTTTATTTCAACTTTGGTAAAATATCGACGGGATAATTTCATCGATGATGTAACAATTGAAGTGGCATTTGGAGTAATTTTATTTCAACTTTGGTAAAATACCGACGGGATAATTTCATCGATGATGTAACAATTGAAGTGGCATTTGCAGTAATTTTTTTCCAACTCTCTAGAATATACCGAAGGAATAAGTTCTTTAGTAATCTTGTCCGTAATAATTAAAAAATCTATTTTAAAAAAATCTATTGAACAGAAAAAGAAAATAATTAAAAAAAATAAATTTATATAAAATTCAAGTATGCAAAAATAAATTATCTTAATATAAAATCCAAATATTTATTACAAATTAATACATTCAAATACAATGAAACTAGAACAAAAGCGGCGCTGGAGGAGGAAGAGGAGGATGAGGTTGGTCATTCCCAAGACCAAAAGGCCATTAAGGGGATGCACATGTACCACCCATCTGTGATCTAATATCTATGACCATTCGGCGGAGTTCTTCATAATCCTCAAAGAGTCATTCATATTTTTAATTTAGATGGGTCGTATGTTCTTTCACTCCTTGCTATAACGAGGCCGCGAACTTCGGAGACTGAGTGCTTAGTAACAATTGTGAGCTCCCAATGATTGAAACACTATGAGTCGTCTGCAAGTTCTCGGTCATAGTGTTAGAGAGTCCTTATACCTGATTTATATTAGGTCCACCAGAAGATCGTGCCTCCATCCACAAATTCGGATCGAAATCTGGGTGGGTCGAAGGATTGTCCATGTATCTCTCCTTCAACCGGTTGTTCTATATCTTCTGGAAATAAAAAAATAAATAATCAAATTCAAGAAAATAATATCTTACAAAAGAAAATGGTTGAAAACCAACGTACCACAAAGTGTTAAGCTCAGTTGTCGATAAACTGTTGCACCTCTTTTTGGCGATCTTCACTTCACACATGCGTCTCCACAAAAAGTTTCATTGGGCTTGGCACATGTCTAAGATCCGTAGCCTATAAGAAAAAAATATTGTCAAATAAATATATTTATAAATAAAAACAACTTATTTAAAAATAGATGTGATTAAAATAAATCTTACCATTCACTTCACATGCGAAACAAATAAAACGAAGCCGCCGGTGTGCATGGTAATCAAACCGTGAATTTGCCGGCTCCGAATCCTCACACCGGATTGTGAGCGTTGTGTGAAATGCTCAGACGTCACGTGTTGAATATCTTCCACTCCTATATTTTTCAGGATGTATGGAGGCCTAAATCCTTCCAAACTGTCACGTCATTCCAGCTTGGTATAGCGTTTTCTCTGGCATAGTTTTTAGAATTTTTTTGTATCTTATACCAAAAATCATGCAACCTATATGATTCAAATGTATTATATACGAGTTAATGACAAATGAAATTTTAATATTTAAAATTCAAAAAAAAAATTATCGTATTGTTTTCAATGTCACCTAGCTGCAGTGTGATTCTCATAAACCCTCCTTGCAATATTATCATTTGCTCTATCCCACTCAAATTTAGCCTTGCAGTAAATATTTATAAAAAATAATTCAATAATTTCAATAAAGTAGAGGAATTAACATAAAAAATAGTAAAAATTTTAAGTTAACACTAACCTTAAATCTTGTAAATCATGCATCGATCTATGGTTTTCAATCAGGATGTTTGAAAATCTGGCTCTATTGAAACAATGGAATTTCCATCGACAATTTAAATGTCAATGTTATTATTCGGCCAGCCTCAATATTTGTGAACCTGAAAATTGATAATTTTAATGAAATATTATTTAGTCATAAATTGTTAAACATAAACCAACTTAAAGCGAAAACAAACTTACATTGAAATATCATCCTTCCAATACGTCTCATACTTGCAGGTGAATGGATTCTACTGTAAAGGGACACCGCCTTTACATTACAGAACCACACTCGAAGAGCCAGCGTCGTGAGTTGATGCATGTGCTTCAAGTGCCTCTTATTGGTCGGCACCTAATAACACGTTGTTGTCATCATTGTTAGATCCCACCATTTCAATCTTCTGACAATGGCTCATGGTGTCTCTTAACATATAGCTTGCATCAAGCTCATATTTTCTTCATTTCCATTATTCCAATCTACCAACTCTTCTGAAGCTATCCGGTAGGGATTGAACAAAGTTCATCTCGATCCAAGCCTGCAACTTCTCTTAAGGAACCTTCATCGTCATCCTAAAAAAAGATGATTAAGATCTCACTAATATTAATTAGACAACTGGCTTCCATCAGAAACTTTGTACATGATTAAACAGAAAAAAGATGTTATGCCAAATTTTCTTCCTCGTATTCTCTATTCACTACCAAAAAATCGACGAATACAAATTAAAACACCAACTGATTTTTTTCGTCGGTATTTTGTGGTGATCTTTACCTACTAAATTTTTTTCATTACTAAGTTTTTCGGTAAACACCGATGGAAATATGTCGTCAGTATATACCGAGGGAATCTCAGTCGGAATAGAAGGAATAAAAACAACCAAACAGTATGATGGCGTATAAGTTTTTACAGACACCATTACCGATGAAATTATAGTGGAATTCAAACAGGAAAACCATACAATGACGTGGCATTCATACCTATAGAATTGTCGATGGAGTCACCATCAAAATAATTTCATCGATAAATTCATCGGTAATATTTAATATATGACCTAACACTCGACCCTCCTCTTCCCCTCTCTTATTTCTACTTCTTCTTTAAAAATGCTTTACAACAAAATAGCCCCCCCCCCCCCTCATTCCCCCACTCATTTCAACATAACTCATCCGTTCACAACTTTTTCAGTCACAACACCACTGTGTTTGACAACATCTGTGTTCTGATTAAAATTTTATTGAGGATGTTCCATCTTAAGCAAATCTACCTTTTTTTTTAATTTGAACACTATTTTAAAATGTTAGTTTTTTATATTGCATATTTTTGTAGTGTATATATTTTATTTTGGTGTTTACTTGTCTTATTATTTTTTCTCCTACAAACTTGTTGTATGGATTTATGATTTTGTACATGTTATGGTTTATTTTAGATTTTGTAAAATTATATTTTTTTTTATAAATTGTTGAAATTTATGTCGAATTACAGACTTACGTGTGTTGTGATGAAATAAATAATGGCTTGTTTAACGAATCCGTTTTATATTTTGTCAATTTTATTGTCGAATTGTAATTTTCTTAAATGTGTACACATTTGTATCTACGTAGATAATTGATAATGAATTAAAACAAGTGTTAAAGTAGGTTGAATAATCTTGAGCTAAACCAGTATTTTTACAAATTTATTTAGTTAATGTAGTTAATTAATACATGTTGTCATTATTTATTCATATAGGTTTGATAGAAGTGAAAGATGATTGTTAATGGATGTATCAAGATTCACTCCAAGGATTGCGGAGGATGGATTATTGTGATGGGGTTTTGGGTTTTATTAATTACATAATATCTAATCCGAGAAATATTAGTGGAGGCAGTATTAGGTGTTCATACAAGAGGTATAAAAATAAAAAATTTCTCAATCCAGATGTTGTAATGATGTATCTTCATAGAGGAATACTTGTGTTGGTATACATACGGAGAACCATTTGTTCCTCACGAGACCATGCAAGAAAGGATGGTGGGGTCAACTTCTAGTTCTAGCAACGTGTATGGAGTTGTAGATGACAACAATAATCTTTATAGGACTATGGTTACTGATACGATAAGAATGAATCAAGGCCATGTCGGTCAATGTCCAGTCGTAGATGAAGAACTTAATGCAGACTTGACCAGGTTTTTTGATCTTTTGAAAGATTTGATGAACCATTATGGGATGGTTGCACACATCACAGTAAATTAGCAGTCGTTTCACATGTGTTTACCATCAAGTCAGATTATGAGTTGAGTAAGGTCGATTATGACAAAACTATTGAATGAGAGAGAAGCATTTTACCTGGAGAGAACAGGCTGGAAGAGAACTTCTATGCAACTAAGTCCATAATGAAACCCCTTGGTTTAGGATACCAGAAAATTGACATGTTTCCAAACTTCTGCATGTTGTACTACCTTGAAAATACTGAGCTGATCGAGTGCAGGACATGTGGGCATTCCCATTATAACCCAGAACTGAAAGGGGAATGACTCTTGTCACATATAAAAAACTTAGATACTTTTCAATCACACATAGACTGCAAAGGTTATTCATGTCACCAAAGACTGCTGAGCACATGATATGACACCAATCACATGAAGTAGTGGATGGAGTGATGGTGCACCCTTCTGATAGTGAAGTATGGAAACACTTTCATAATGTGCATCCTTACTTGTCAGATGAATCAATGAACATGCATCTTGAGTTATGTATAAACAGATTCAATCCATTCGGGTCATTTGTTGCTCCTTATTCTTGTTGGTCGGTTATACTCATGATTTATAACTTGTCACTGAGGATGTGTATGAGGTTGGAGTTCATGTTTTTATCTACAGTCATACCCGGGTTCGAATAGTCCAAGCTGGAATTAGATGTTTGTCTTCGACCATTGATTGATAATTTGACGCAATTTTGGTCCTTCAAAACTTTGACTTATTACGTATCGACGAAATATAATTTTCTTATAAAGGTAGCTTTGATGTGGACTATCAATGATTTTCTAGCTTTTCAAATGGTTTCTAGTTGGAGCATGCATGAAAAACTAACATGTACATACTACATGGAAAATAACAAGGCATTCATGCTAACAAACAGCTGTAAAACGTCTTTTTTTTACTACCACCGGCGGTTCTTGCCAATGGATCACAGGTACAGAAAGAACATAAATGACTTTTTTGTTGGTAGAATTGAAAAAGATGTTGCACCCCCGCATCTTTCGGGTGAAGAATTGTATGACGTGATGTTAGAGTATAGTGACATTGTGTTTGGTTTTCAATCTAGTAAGCAGAAGTTTCTTTATTTTTGGTTAACCCATAATTGGGTAAAGCGAAGTATTTTCTGAGACTTCCTTATTGTAAGATCAATCTCCTATGTCATAACCTTGGCGTCATGCACAAAGAAAATAAATGTTTTTGTGAATATTTTCAACACAGTTATGAACATGAAAGGGAAGACAAAGGACAACATCAAGGCTAGAATGAATGTAGCTTTGTTTTGTCACCGCAAAAATATGGAGTTGGTTTATGCTAGGTCATGCGTCGCAAAACCCAAAGCAAGCTTCGCCTTAGATAAGAATGCACAACTACTTGTCTACTAATGGCTTAAGAGTCTGTTTTCAATGGACATGCCTTGAACATATCAAGGTTTGTTAATTTGGAGGATTACAAATTGTATTGAATGAAAAGCCATGACTACCACGTGTTTATACAAACACTCATTCCATTAGCTTATCAGGATTTATTGCTAACGGGGATATGAGATGCACTCACGGAGATCAGTCATTTCTTTAGAGATATATGCTCCGAGATCAGTCATTTCTTTAGAGATATATGCTCCAACAAGTTATAGACATAGCACATTGAGAGGCTTGAAATGAATATCATCCAGACAATATGCAAAGTTGATATTTCCTCCATCGTTTTTTAACTCGATAAAGCATCTATCCATATATTTATCGTATAAGGCAAAAATTAGAGCCTCGATCCAATATAGATAGATGTATCCATTCGAGAGGTTAGAGATTACACATGCAATATAATTAAAAATATATTTTCATTGTTTTTGTTAATTGAAAACATTCATTTAATTTCATGCAGTTACTTGTTCAACCTTAAGAAAAAAGTTAAAAATAAGGCCAATGTTGAGGCTTCGATATGTGAGGCCTATATTGTTGAAGAGATCTCAATATTTATCTCGTACTATTTCGAGCCTTAATTGAGAACAAAAATCATTCACGTTCCAATGCGTGATGATGGTGGTGAAATGGCTTCGAGTTGGAACTTATCAATATTCTCCAATCATGGACGACTCGTGCCAATAAATGTTGTCAGGGGAAGATATTTTTCTGAAATAGAATTCAAACAAGCACATAATTATGTGTTATTTAATTGCGATGAACTGAGACCTTTTATTTAGAAAGTATACTACTTAAACTTTGTTATTAATGGAATATTTCTCCCTTGTAATATCACAAGCTCATACATTATTGAATACCTCGTAGGCAACATCGTCAATATTTACTTTATAAAAACTCATAGCTGAACGAATCCCAAATTTTTCAATTACAAGATGAATAATTTGTCACATGGTTCATAACGCATGTAAGTACTATTTAATTATCATTATCTATCAGGATACTTAATTTTCTTACACATTTCTCATTCATTGTTCATTGTTGTACTTTATATACCAAGTTTATAAATTGAGAGAGAATATTAGTGCTATATTGTCTTTACTAAGTTTGGGTCCTAAAAAAAAGGTGAAGTGCTACAATGGGTATTTTATCAATGGATACATGTTTCATACTAAAAAATATGGGTAGGGTAAAAAGACATATAAAAGTGGGGTTTGTGTTAAAGGATCGACTTTTAATGAGTTTGAAGTTGACTATTATGAGAAATTAGAAGAGGTAATTAAATTGTAATATCATAGCGAACAAAATATAGTGTTTTTATTCAAATGTTATTGGTATAACACCACTAACAGAGGAATTAGAGTAGATTCCCATCATGGTTTGGTTGAAATAAATTCAAAAGCTAGACTTCGCAGCGTCAACGATATCTTTGTTTTCGTCAAGCAATACTAACAAGTTTATTACACATATATCCTTTCCTTTAGAAAGGATTGTTCAAGAGTTGATTGATTATCTGTATTGAAAGCCAAACCCAGTGATCGTGTCAAGGTTGTTTAGGATGAGAACGATGAGAACGATGAATCAAATATGGAAGATGATGTCTTTCAAGTTAGTGAGTTGGTTGATTTATATCGAGTTGCTCCATCGATTGACTTAGATAAAAATTTAAAATTTTTATATCTTCAATAATATTTTTATTGATGTTGATGTTGAGGAGTTGACACCAAGAGAGATTCACTCTGAAATTTTCATGTTGTTTCTTTTATACATGCAAATAGTGAAGCTTTTGGTTATTAGAAGAGCACCCGAGATGGATTTGTTTTCGTTAATAAGAGATTCTGATTCTGACTGGTCATAGACTATTTTAACATCTCGGCCCACTTTAAACAAATGGGTTATGAGTATGTATACGACGGATCGATTTCCGTGGTAAGCCCCCTCCAGATGGGCGCCTTTTATTCTATGAAAAAGACCGACACGCAGCCCGGAATAAAACCACCCAAAAAGAGAGAGCATTATGCTTACTAGCCCGCCTGAAATCTGACCTGGTCTTTGAGATGGCTGAGACAAATCTCATTCGAGTTTGGTCATATCAACCTAATCACGGATCAACCATTTCATAACATAAGTTTAGCCAAGTTAATATTTGATTTAGCTTAGGTTAGAATCCGATAACCTGCTCACGAAATCGATCTGCGAAATTTAATAGCTATGCTGCAAGTCTCATTGCTAGGCTGGCATTTTAAATGGTGTTAATTAATAGCTTACCAATGTGATTTCAATTTGCTGCATCTTCAATTGTATGTTTCATTTTATTTTTTAACAGTATATATATAACATAAACTCGATAGTTTTATTTAATGAAATAGAATTTGGATTCTAATAACTGTAGTTTCTCAATATTAATTATGTGCTGGAAAAAATTCGTTGAATCTTACATTGAACTTTTAAAAAACCTTTTAACATTATTTAGGCAAACCTTACTATTATTTTATTTATTGTAGGTTCATTAAACCGTCACAACTTGCATAGTAATATATATATATATATATATATATATATATATATATATATATATATATATTACTGTTATAATGGCTGAATTTCTTTTATTTTTTATTTTTTTGATTAACGTGGATGTCCGGGCTAGCTTGCGCGCATCTTAACTAATCTCACGGATCCTGAAATTAACGACCATGTAAGCCTCCAGTGACCATCATATTAGCAACCACATGGAGAGCAAACCCCTTAATTCCAAACTCTAACCACTAGACCACATATTAGATAGTTTAATGGCTGAATTTGTAAAGGTGGGCTTTGGTGGTGGAACTAGAAGCGCTGGCGGGAGTGAGTCCCTTCAAAGTTCATAAATAATTTTTAAATTTTAATAGTTATTTTATACAATTATTTTTTTTTTCAAAATATTTCATTCTAATAAAAAAAATTGTCATATATATAAGCGCTTTTTTATCAAACTCCCAGCTACTTTCTTGAAGATCTTGGAATGTTTTCTCAGTTTATTATCCCATCAAAATAATATTATTATATTTAGTCTTGTTTTTCTAATAACACAGTTCATTAATGTTATTTATTTATGTATTATTAATGTGGATATTCGGGTTAGCTTACGTGTATCTCAATTAATCTCACAAACCCTGAAATTAATAATCATATAAGTTTCCAGTGACTCTGAGAGAACTCGAACTCATAACCAATAAAAAATAAATCCAAAATTTAACTTTCAGAATTATTTATTTACGGATCAGCGTATGCTTGTATTTTGTTATGAAACAAGTGGTACGAGAAAGAGAAATTTGTAGTTTTTTAATTTCCATTTCACATAGTAGAGATGCCTGTCGTAATTTATATCAAAATCTAGCACAAGGGTGAATTAGCAGGGCACGTCACTCTCGCAGCCAAATATTTAATTACAAATATGATATTTAGCCGCCGAACGTCGCCAAATAACTTGCTGGGAAATATGCTAATTGAGAAGAAAAATAAAGACAAAAACGAAAATAAAAGAATCATCAGGACAAAAGTTTAGCCACTTCGTGTTTAATTTGTATATTCTAAAATTTAAGCTACATTAGCTCCTGCTAGTGTCCTCCATGTCCATACGGCAGCTCACACGTACATAATACATATATAGAAACAATTCACTTCGCTGAAAAGTCTGAATCGATCCTCCAATTAAAATCAGATTACTCTCTGTTAAATAACATATATATGTTATAGCTACATGTTAAGAATTACAAAAAAAAAAAGGGGTGAAAATAAATATTGTACAGACAGACAACAAGAAGAAAGAATATGATCTTCTCCCCTGCCTATCCAAAAAAAAAAAAGATTGAAAATCTCCATCCCTCTGGCCATGTACGTACAATGTTGTTACGGTTTAGTAACATTAGTAACTTGCCTGTGTCCCTGACCAGGACTAGGACCAGACTTCGAAGCCTCGCCTAGAGATTGGAAGTTTTTGTAATTGTGCCCTATTCCAGGGCTTGGCCCTGAGTTCTTCACTGCTCGGGCAGAAAATCCTCCAATAAGACCTTCAATTTCTCCAACATTAACATCTTTACTCAGCCTTGAACTGCTCAAAGGCCGAGCTTCTGTCCCATAAACCAAGTTGCTTAACAAGAGCGAGAGAAGAAGAAGAAGAACAGAAAAGACAGAAACAGATTTTAGTTCTCTGCCCATGTTAGATATGTTTATGAGCCTTGTGGTTTATATGACTTCGAAATATGTTACTCTGACTATGTGTTGTTTGCTTGGACAATGAATGGCAGGGTGTATTTGGAGTTGTATTTATAGGGCTTGAAAAATAGAATTTCGAACTCTTAAGCAAGTTTGGGAGCTGGTTTGACTAAGATGTGCTCCACTATTCAAAAGCATGTGAAGATTTGGAATTATTGGTATGCCGCCAAGCCACCATCTGGTTCATAGTATAGGGTGCCATCTTTGGCGGATTCTTTGGAAAGCGAAATCTCTAATTAGCTTTCAAAATTCCAACAAGTAAAGAGTTTGATTTCTAAAGAGGGACAAGTGGTGAAATTATGGCGAGTCAAAATAGAGAATTGATCACGAGCTCAAAGGAAGTGTTACTTAAGTCTTGGCTGGAGAAAACGATAGGGCGATATGCCAATTATATTTGAACCTAGCTGAAGTTTTGGATGGAATTTTGTGATCTGATCAGGAGTTATCAACAGTGAAAATCTGGCAACTACTCGATAGTGATTTATACAAGCAACCTGTCAAGTATAAGTAGTGGCATGGATAAACTTGGATCATGCAAGTCAGGTGGTGGACCACGATAATCTAAAAGCTTGTATAACTATTTACCTTCAATAACGACAGGAACATCAGAGATCAAAACTTGTGGAACTAGCTAAGTTCTTTTGTTTTCATTCTCGTTTTCTACCGACTTTCAGGGGCTCGCTCGTGAGCATCGAAGTGCGAAAGCATCAACCATCTATCTTCTTTTGAAAACTCGCTCCAGGTTTACCCGAATTTCTGTGTTTATTCAAACTTTAAGTTAGCTAGACTGTTTGTTGCTTGCTATCTTAATTAGCCGCAATAGCTGATGGTGGAGAAATTTTTATAATTACTTGCTTGATTGATTGATTAGATGGGTACCTATTGGGTTTTGAATTGCTCAATATGCACGTTCAAGCCAGCACGATTTCGTGATTGTTTTTATTTTTTAAAGTGATTTTTATTTGTAAATATATTAAATAATATTTTTATTATTTTTTAAATTTATTTTTAATATCAGTATTATAAAATAATTTTAAAATAAAAATAAACTAAAATAACTTTTAAAAAAATGAAGTGTAGTTGGACTGCAACTATCTTAATCAAATTGCTTAAAATAACAACGAAAATTAATTATTAATCATCTGTAATTAATTTAACTGATATTAATATTATTTTTTAAGACAAAATCTTGAATTTAAAAACAAGACGTTAACTCTTGTTCATTGAAAAATTGCCAAATTTGAGGACTGAGATAAGAAAATGGAGGGTTGAAAATCCTAATTAGGAAAATCAAGAACTCAGTGGTATTTTTTTGTGTTAAGTTATTGCGACAATTATCCAAGCAATATTGATGGAAGTTCCTGAAAAAGAAGTAATCTTAATTAAGACTAAATAAGCGCATACTTTTCCTGAGAAGTGGTGTATTTCCAAGCCGAAAACGAAATGTTCCGAACACTTCCATCATATAAAATATCCCAAGTAAAAGATTTAGACGGTGGACTTCAATTCTTTTATACTATGAAAGGCATGTATAATAAAGCTAGCTAACCCGCCATGATAATTCTTTTGTGGCCTCATTCGTGTTCCTGTTGCGTGGCTTTTCAACCGTCCAATTTGGAACGATTTGAACTGCCTATAACGGTCACAAAATTAAGACTGGTTAATGGGTTAATATTGGTCGCCAATCATGACCAGAAAGCTTGGACTTCGGACTTCAGCTCCTTTGCAAACAAAGGGGAGGGATGTTCCGGGCCTTGTAAATATACGCGCCTAAGGAGATTAATGTTTAATAAATGTTTTGGCAGTAAACCTATCACATGTCGGATGCTAATCATGAAAATAAAACAAATGTGCATTAGCCGTGGTTATGAAATCTCGCCTGACACGGGGTTTTTAATTCCGCAAACTCGTGATTTAAAGCTTAATTTATTTAGATTTTAACTTGAACCGGTTTTGATATTTGAGTAGATCAAATTTAGGATGACTCAACAAATTAAATTATGGTTTGATAGACTTGGTCAAATTCAGTCCGAATCTAGCCAAATTAACACTAAAAAGAATTTTAAAAATAAACTACAACGATGTTGTTGTGGATAAAAATAATAGATCCAGGTTAACCTAGTCATTCATGATTTAATATGATGACTCACAAGTTTATTGGATGATCTAGTGAACTGGTTTCTTAACAGAGTCAAATCTAGATCTAGCTCCAATAAAATTAGACAAACTTATCTCAAACAAGTCAAGATTTGGTTCTGCTTTTTTCTTTTACAGCCCTAAGGCGGGCTCGTTTGATAATTACATGATATTTGGGGACTAACATGTCCTTTGCTCAGAATAATAGATCAACCGGATTCGGGTCCGAAGAATGAAACTGCCCAAAAAACACAACTAGGAGTTAATTTCACTTTCTAAATTAAAGCTCCAAGTCGCCGGTCCCCCCTTCTTTTTTCTCTAGCGGGGGCAGGAAGTTTAAGAAATATGCCAAATTGCCAATAATGGCTTAAACAATAAACGGATATTCCTATTTTAAATCTTAAAGATTTCCCAGGGCGCCTGTAGCTTGTTGCACCGGGATATTGATGGGGTTGTTGTAAACCGTGGCAGTAACGAAAACGGAAAAGAATTACCATATCCAAACATGCACTAAAAAGCAGAAAAGTTTCTTTCTTTGTTTTTGTTTTTTTCCAAGTAAGAAAAAGATGGTAAGACCCTGCAACAGGAGTGGCAAATTGACAGACGAGTTTTTCACGTTCATCACAAAAAAAAAAAAAAAAAAAAAAAAAAAAACAAACAAAGAAAGAAAAGTGTGGTCATTGTAAAATAGAATAATCCTATATATTGGGAAAGGGAATCCAATAGATCATGAATAGACCAGCAGAGATTAGCTGGGTTCTTAATTTCTCGTCTCTCCTGTTCTTTAAATCTTTCAAACTAAGCCTTGCAACTTCAACTACTGGCCTGCTAGCTAGCTGTGCCTTTTAATGTTGCCTTGTCGATTTCCAAGGTACGAGCCCGTCCCATCAAATTTTGAGCTCAATAGGATTTTGCATGATCTAACCAATGGCGCGCCCCGTGACCTAACTTAGATTCGAATTTCAATAAATTGGGTGAGGATCCATTATATATAATTTCTTACAATGGGAATCAAGATATCAAGCATTTGCCGGCCCCTGGTATAGCTACATTAGATCTTCTTCCCCTTCCAACACTAGAATGAAAAACTACCATTTCCACATCTTGTGTAATGGAATTAGAGATTTTCTTCTCATCATGCAATCTTCTTCAGGCCAAAATTATGATATAGAATTCTAAGATCTTGTCACTTAGCACGAGAAAGAGGAAAATAATTAGTTTCTAATTAATGCCCTTAATCCGCGGCGTTTGATAGCAAAAACCAAGGAATGATAGTGCTGTGTTTCTCGCAATGGTAAAGAAAATGTTACCAATGGAGGTCACATGCAGCTTAAAACAAGAAAATTGTTGCGTGGATAGTCAAAAAGGGGTTGATTATCCCAATAGGGCTATAAACACGGTGCCGCTTCATTTTAGAATTGGTGCATGAAACAACGAAAAAAAAATTATATTAATCATGGAAACAATGGGGATTTTGTTGCACAAATCTTGGTGTATAGGCTGTAAGAAATGATACCCGGTCAAAAACCACCAAAACTCGTTTTCTCATGAAGAGCAAGGACATAATATATATATATATATATATACATATATATATATATATATATAACTGTCAAATCCAGCTCGTGATGGACGTAAGTTGTGCTTTATGAAAATTATTTTAGGGTTAGTTTGAAATTACGTTTCAAACAATATTTTTAAAATATTTAGATTTTTTTATATAAAATTAAATTTTTATATGTTTTTTTTATCGTTTTAATGTTGAAAATAATTTTAAAAAATAAAAAATATTATGTTGATGTATTTTTTTAGAATAAAAACACTTTAAAAATAGTTGTTATCACCTGCAAACATCTTTTAAGAGAAAAGATTATTAAAAAATACAGACAAATTGGAGAATTCATGAACCAAAGAAAGCTGAGAAAGGAACTAGTTGTCAAGGTTTAATTTTGAATGGGTTTGGTCCCCACCCGAAGGCTTAAAATTGCAAACATGTTAAAATTTGAGGATCGTCGGCCAGCCAAGAAAATTAGCATTGCCTTTGCTTTATATTGGAAATCGGCAATTCAGAAGTCAGAAGACAACTTTTCAGCTGGACTAACTACATTCTTTCTTGTGTCCTCCTAGATTCACGACCCTCTTGGATTCTTCAAGCTTCTTTAATTTGTTTTTACTGACAATTGAAAGAAAGAGAGAACATTCACATGGGATCTTACTCTAAAGCAAGGAAGGACGTAACTTACCTTCGGTGCTATAAAAGCAACCTACTTTCAGTTTTCTATATATTGCTCGACTCCAAGTTTCCTTGCAAACACTTCCGCAAGCATTATTAACATTTGAAACTTTAGTTTTGTCGTATCACTTAAAAATGTCTAGAAAACTAAGATCTCTATGTTTTCTATACCTCTGGTTTAGCACTGTTCTTTTCCAATCCGAAGCTCGGCATTTGAATGGCTTGAAGGTGGCTAGTTCTTCCAAGAATATGGAGTATTCCTTCACTAGATTAGTCCTTCGAGGTATAAAGCAATCTGGGCCAAGCCAAGGCGGTCCAGGCCACAGATCAGGAAATGCTCAGCTTCTTGGACAGCCTACAAACTCCGGTCCGAGCCCTGGCGTAGGACACAAATACTCTGTAGGCATGCACTACTAGCAACATTGCTGTTTCTAATGCCATTATTATTATTATTCCAATTTGTTTTGCCATTATCAATCTTCTTACATGTTTAGAAATTCTGATCCTCGTAAAATTGGATGCTGGTTTTTTTCACTTCGTGGCAGAAGTGAACAGCTATTACTTGAGCGCTGTATGATTTTTTTTCCGGTTCAAATAATCTTACATAGAGCGATATTATGGTGTGTTATCCTGTTACTTTTATTCAGGGAAATAATGTTTTTAAAAGATTATATTTACATACTGTCTTCTTTTATCTTTTATTGGTTAATGCATTCCTTGCTACATCAACAGTGCACCTTAGGTTTATAATTTCAGCGTCAGAAAATGACAAAGCAAGCTAGAGCAAGTCAACCAGTGGATGTTTTCCGTGCCACCTTAGGCTTCAATAGGCTTATCATGAAGTTTCGTTGATAATCCTGGTGTATGGACAGAGACCATCAATCTATCCAAGTACATCGACTCTTTTTTTTAAACTTGAGATTGTTTCGTCTTTTCACTTTTGGATGCACAGTGAAGTTTCTTAATTACCCATGAAAGCAGGGTTTTTTAAACTTGAAATTAAGACTTTTTTTTTTCTATTTCATTATGGTTTTTTAATTATAATTAGGTTAAGTCACGGATTATTTTAATAAATATAAAAAATTATTTAAAAAAAAACTGTTCATCACCGTGTAAAGAGGCTCCATACACTTCAAGTGATGCATGCAAAGGCATATAATGTTAGAAATTGATCATCAATAGCAGTATTGGAATCATCATGATATCCCCTTCTTGATGAAGTGGTGTGTGAAGTGTTTGATGCGATAGAGTCTCTTTTTTCTTCTTTTCTCTCTTTTTTCCTCAAAAAACAAGCTACCTAATAAAAAAATCTATGTTGTCCTCTTATTATGTTTAAGTTTGTGATTTATTCCTTTTGCTTTTGATTGTTTGATTTTTGTTTTGATTCCTTCCATAAACTTTAAATTTGTTTTTGATTTCTCTCATCATTGAAATGTTAATTTTCCTTTTATTTTATTTTTATTTCAAATTTGATCTTCTTCCTTCCTTTTATAAAATGTATGATTTTTTTTCAATTTTACTCTTAAATCAAACAATGTTATTTTTGTCTTATTGTATTTTTGTTTAATATTTGGTTCTCATTCTTTTAGATAGCTAATTATTTTTAGGGGGCATTTTGTCAATTTGATTTTTTTTTCAGTTTTGTCCTCCAAAACTAGATTGGTTAAGAATTAAGGGTCATGATTTTTTTTGGTTGGTGTACATTGGGCTCATGACCTAGGTTCAGGTTTGAAAGGTTAACTCAGATGATATTGGCCTTTTTTTACACCGATTTTCTTTTTCAATGTTATCCTTCAACACTTTAAATTTGTAAAGTGTTATTCCTGCTATCTTCGGTTTCATTTTTATAGAGTTATTATGCTCTCTTGATGTTAATCGTGGATTTGTCAGTTTAGTCAGGGTTTATTCTAGACTTTTTTTGGGTTTGTTCTTTTTAAAATGGTATTTGTTTTCCGGTTTCATCGTTCATTTTTTTTCCTTTTTGCATTTAGCTTCATAACTTTTCCTAGCTTGCCTTTTATTGTGGTGTCTCATACGCACAATCCAAGTCGTGGGATTTGGTAAGCTCACTTGGATTTGCTGGCCTTTTTTCCTTTTTGTTAATTGATTTGTTTTTTTTTTTCAAATTAGTCCTTCTACATTGGGTTTCTTAGGAATTAGAGCTCGCTTATTTTTTCAATTTGCTTTTTGATTTGTTATCATGACCTCATGAACGGGTTGTGGGTTTGGTAGGCGCATTCGAGATGACTAGGGTTATTTTTTCTTTTTTTGTCGATTTTCTTCCTAACACGCTCGATTAGATTGAAATTTATCATTGCTGTTTTTTTCCTTTTATAAACATTTTTTTTTATCATGATCACTCTTATTTTCTTAGTTTGATCCATCTAATATTATTTTCTATTTTTATTATTATTTTATTAGGTAAGACAAGTTTATTCCACCCCACTAAAAATCAATGACTCAATCGCAACTTTTTCTTACCTTTTTAAAACACATATGTGGTCTTGACATTTAACCATTAGAAGAAAAAAAAATTCATTCTGCGGGCCACGAGACTAGTAACCATAAATTAAAATGCAAACAGATAAAAAAAATACTATTAGTTAGGGTGTGGTTTTGATAATGCAATTGCAATTTGATTTCACAAATCAATTTTTATTTGAAATGCCTTTTCTTGCATTTTGTTCAATCATTTTGACATCGTTCTATTAAAATTATTCAAAAGCATAAGAAAATCAAGTTTTTAGCCAAAACAAAATACTTTGCATGAACACTTACAAATGCATCACCAAAAACACAGTTCTAAAGTAATTTTGGGGATCAAGCTCTCCAATTGAAGTTTTACATGAGTATAAGCAAATAGTTTGATTGCTTTTTTAATTGTTATAAGCCTTTGGAAATGTTTGTACCTTTTAGAAACAAACCGTGTATGAAACAATACTTCTTTTCAAAAAGGAGTCTCCATGTTTTGGGAGGATGAAGTTTTTATAAAGCACTAATTGAAATCATGTCACAAACTTCCCTATTATTCGTGGTTTCTTCATAAAACCTTATAAGCATTGCAATTTTTTAAAATATGAGTTATGCACAAAGTCTTCTTCTTCAAAGCTTATCCTTTAGGATGCAAGGCAGGCAGAGAAATATCCAATTAAAGATTGAAATTTGGAGAAAGCCCCAATTCATTGCGATTAAAGGAAGGAATAGGGGGCATGAAGGGATTTGGTATGTATAATTGATTTTTGAAAGAAAACAATTATGCTTGGCAACACAACACAACACAAGCTTTGTTAAAGAATATGGATGATAGAAAGTTGTTGGAAGAGAACGGATAATTATTTTACCGTTTTATTCTTTATTGTATTTCCATTATTTCTGCTGGAATTAGTTAGGAATTCTTTATCCTTTCATTTAGCTTTTCAGTCTGTCATATTGATGGTTACATGTAACATTCTTTTTATGTGGGATAGAATTAATTGGTAGTCTTGATGTATATATATGACCTCTTCTTTCTCTTTATAATTTAATCAAACAGTTGGAATGAGAATGATGTCAGAAAAGTAAACTTAATGGCCTAAACTCCCTTGTTTCTAACTATACCTTTCCCATTCTTCTTCTGCAACCTCTAACATTTCTTTCATGGTATCAGAGCTTATGGTTGCTTAGCTAACTATGGAGAAAGAAACCAAAAATTAATAAACACTAACTCTTGCCATGAAATCAACCTCATGTTTTCCCAACTTAACAAATCAAAATAACCCATACCGCCTCAACAATGGTGATACCTTAGTTTTCAGTTTAGTCACTGACCTACTAACCACAGAGAACTATGTCACTTGGACAAGGGCCATGAAAAAGGCTTTTAAAGCCAAAAACAAGTTTTGTTTTGTTGATGACAGTATCACAAAACCCTCAGATCTTAACGATTTTGGAAACTTGGAAGAGATGCAATGATATAATTGTTTCTTGGATTCATAACTTTGTAAGTCCTTTGGTGAAATCCTCTTTTGTCCTTATGGATAAAGTATATGAGATTTGGAATGAACTCTATGAGAGACTTACTCAGCAAAATAGGCCACAAACCTTTCAACTAAAAAGGGCTCTAGCTAACTTGAGTCAAGGGAATGATTTCGTCAATATCTACTATGGAAAACTGAAATCGATTTGGGATGAGTTAGCATTGCACTATCCTATGCCAGAATGCTCATAAAGGTCTTGGTTGATTGCTATCAACTAGATTATGTAATTCAGTTTATAATGGGTTTGAAAGAAACATACTCCAATGTACAAGATCAAATTATGTTAATAGATCTCATACCACAACTTAGTAAGGTTTTCTCCCTCATTCAACAGGAAGAGAAACAACATTAGATACTACCTTGCACACCTACCCCCAAATTGATGGCCCTTCTTACCGAAAATACATTCATAACCTTCAACCCATTTAATAGACCTTATTGCCTTCATTACAAGATTCAAGGGCATCTCTTGGAGGATTGTTTCAAGACAGGAAATGCAAAACCTCCTATTTATAGTCATTGTCATGTAAGTGGTCATTTAGGAGAGAAGTGTTACAAGCTGGTGGGATAGTATCCTGGTCACAAGTTACATAGCAAGGGAAATAGATCAAATATGCATATTAGTCAGTCCAACATGATTATAACTGAGGATTTTTCAAAGAATCACACTAATAAGATGAATCTGATTTGGAATTAGTATCAGAAAATCTTACAGTTACTTCATAAGAAACATAATTCAGCATATACTTATTCTCATATGCCTCACAATTCGCCACCCTTTTCGCCAACTTCACAAGTCTTCCATCTATGTCTGGTATCGCAACCTATCTCTCTATTTACACACACAAACCTTTTGATATTAATAATGTTCCTTAGATCATACATACATGAGCTACATATCATATGATTTGTAGCACCATTTTTTTTACAAAAATCACAACCACTGTGTCTTATAATATCAAACTTTCAAATGGTTAGGAGGTCCTAGTCACATACATAAGCATTATTAAGCTCTCTAAATTTATCACTCTTGAAAATGTTTTATGTGTTCTTTCATTTGCTTTCAATCTCATTGTTGCACCAACACTAGCTAAAAATATCTCTTATTGTTTTGTTTTTCTATCCAATGTTTGCTTTCTGTAGGACCTCACGTCATGGACAACAATTGGATTAAATGCAATAAAGAATGGTCTCTACCACCTCCAGAACATTGAAGTATCTCCTACTGCTTTAATGTGTAAAATATCCAAGTATTTTGATACTTATCATCTGTCTTCTGCTTGTGTTACAAATACTAATCATGTTTCTAATCTATGGCATTATCATCTAGGCTATATGTCCAACTCTAGAGTACAATTAATTAGAGATCCAGTTGTAATAAAAAAACTTATGCTCTACTATCAATGAAACTTCTTGCTTTGTTTTCCCCATAGCAAGACAACATAGATTATTTTTTTTTATCAAAGCATGCACAAATCTTTTTTCAATTTTAAACTTATATATTATGACTTATAGGGGCTATATTTTATGGCTGCTTATGATGGGAGTAGATATTTCTTGACCATTATCGATGATCTATCTCGTAGTACTTAGGTTTATTTACTCAAAAACAAGTCAGTCGCATGAAAATCTATAAAGTCATTCTATAATCTAGTTAATACTCAATTTAGAGCTAAGGTTAAGTACCTAAGAAGTGATAATTGGACAGAGTTCTAAATGGGAGATTTCTTCCATAAAAATAGCATCAAAAGGACTTGTGTAAAAACCTCACAATAAAGTGAGATCGTTGAGAGAAAACATCAACAGATCTCAAATGTTGCTAGAGCTCTTAGATTTCAAGCTAACTTACCATTTGAATTCTGGAATAATTATATCCTCACTGCAACTTATACTGTAAATTGTATCCCTACACCTTTACTACAAAACAAGACACCTTATGAAGCCATCTTCAATTATAATCCCTTTTTAGTTTTTGGGTGCCTCTATTTTGCCACCACTATAAGTCATAGAAGGAAGAAATTTAACTCTAGGGCAAGAAGGTGTATATTTCTTGGTTATCATTTTGGGGTGAAGGGTTATAAGTTGCTAAAATTAGAAACAAATGATACGTTTTCATCTAAAGATGTAACCTTTCATGAGCATATTTTTCCTTTTAAAATATTTGTATCCAAAACTTATTCTTCTGATACAACACCTCTTTGAAAAATGGTATAGCAACAACTTAATTCTTGTTATTCTTTTACTTCAAATCCTATATATGATACTCGCACTCCTTCTAGTCAAATGTCTGATAACCCTTGCTCACACTCCAATTCAAATGATTCATCTTCAAATGAAATCATTCCTCCTGATACAATTGACACAAATATTCAGTCCAACTCATCAACATTCTCCTATTTTCACAACTTCACCTCCTACACACATTCACATACTTCTTCTCTTCCTGTTTGTAAGTCCGCTAAGATGAAACAAGCTCTCAAGTACTTGCAAGACTTTCACTGTCACCTAACTTCCATCAACTCTCTCAATCCAACAGGTCGCGACAACTAAAGCTTTTCTAGGTAAACAATTCCATTTGAGTAATTTTCTTTCATACAATAAATTCTCTTTACATTTCAAGTATTCTCTAATTTCGTTACCTCACATACTGAGCCAAAAACATATGCCCAAGCTGTTAAAGAACCTCATTGACTCACAACCATGGAGAATGAGTTGAAAGCTTTGGAGTCTAACTAGACATAGATAATGACTGATCTACTTCTTAGAAAAGGCCTCTTGACTATATATATATATATATATATATATATATATATATATAAAAGATAAAGTACAATTCAGATGGCAACATTGAAAGATTCAAGGTGAAATTATTTGCAAAGGGGTACACACAATAAGAGGGTATTAACTATCATGAAACTTTCTCCTCGGTTGCAAAGCTAGTCACGTTGAGATGTCTTTTAGCCATAGTTAAACTTAAGGGCCAGGGTTTGTGTTAGTTTGACGTCAATAACGTATTCTTCCATTGAGACTTACAGGAGGAAATATACATGAAGCGACTTCCTATATATACCCAAGGTCAACATCATCAAGTTTGCAAACTATTTAAGAGTCTTTATGGGTTAAATCAAGTGTCAAGTTAATGGTACTCAAAATTCTCCACCTCTTTGCTTGAATTTGGTCTATGTCAGTCTAAATCTGATTATAGCTTGTTCATCAAACAAGATAATCATTCTTTCATAACACTACTAGTGTATGTAGATGATATCATAGTAGCAAGTGACTCTCTTATTATTGTCAAGTATATCAAGGCCTTCCTCAACAACAAGTTCAAGATCAAAGATTTAGGAAAATTAAGGTATTTCCTTGGGATCAAAATCATCAGAACAAAATAAAGGATACAAATATGTTAGAGGAAATATGCTCTAAACATTCTAGAAAGTTCCAGCACTCTAGGATCCCGGCCTTTTAAGCTTCATATAGATCAAAATATAAAGCTTAGTATAGAAGAGGGTACACTCTAATCTAATCCTACTTACTACAGACAATTAATTGGGAGACTTCTATACCTGACAATCACGAGACCAGATATATCTTATAGTGTGCAAATCTTAAGTGAATTAATGGATCACCCTATTGATCTACACTTGACAACAGCATTCAAAATCCTGAAATACATCAAAGGGACTCTAGGGCAGGGGCTTTTCTTTCCCTCTTCAAGCAACTTGGACATTATAGCCTATTATGATTTGACTGGGCATCTTATCTTGGCACCAGGTATTTCATTTCTAGATTTTGAATCTTTCTTGGTTCATCTTTAGTCTCTTAGAAATCTAAGAAGCAATCAATGATGTCTCATTCTTCAACGAAGGCTTAATATCATGCCATGGCTACCACCAATTTAGAGATTACTTGGTTTTGTTTTCTTCTAACTGATCTTCAAGTCTCCCATCCTCATGTTGTTGTGTTGTATTACGATAACAAAGTTGCGTTGCACATTGCTTCGAACCTCGTATTTCATAAAGGGACCAAGCACATTGAATTAAATTGTCACCTTAACCCTAATAAAATTCAAGAAGGGATTTTGAAGACTACACACATCTCTACAAAGTCCTCTATTTGTATACTTGTTGTCTTATCACATGTCTAAGATAGACATAGTCAGCTATTATGCTCCATCTTATAGGGGGGATGTTAAAGAATATGACAGATAGAAAGTTGTTGGAAGAGAAAGGATAATTGTTTTACCATTTTATTACTCTATTTCCATTATTTCAGTCAGCAGTAGTTAGGAATTCTTTATCCTTTCCTTAAGTTTTCCAGCATGTCATATAGCTGGTTACATGTAACATTCTTTTTGTGTGGGATAGATTTAGTTAGTAGTCCTAATGTATATATAGGACCTCTTCTTTCTCTTTGTAATTTAATCAAACAGTTGGAATGAGAATGATATTAGAAAAAGGAAAACATAATGGCCTGAACTCTCTCATTTTTTACTATTCCTTTCCCCTTCTCCTTCTACAACCTTTAGCATTTCTTTCAACCTTTGTATTTGCCTTCCTTTTTCATAACAAAACAATATGCATATCGAGGGTTTTAAAAACATCTTTTATTTCTTTCAGATTCCATCTTTTCAAAGAAAACAACGATCTTCACAATTTTGGGTCTCTTTTTCTTTATGTTGAATTATGTATTAAGAGAATGTTCTTTAAAGAGATTGTTGAAGATAAATTGCTTATGGTTTTAAAAGCATGTTGAAAGGCACATTATAAGTTTCATCGAATGAACTATTTTTCCTTCCTTTTAACTACAAGTAAATCAGAATTTATTCTGGTAAACAAATACATCAGGCAAAAATCAAACAAGAATATGATATAAGAAAGTTATATGTACTAATTACAAACAAAAAACTTACCTATATTAATGTTGCATTTTCTAAAGCTTACATTAGAATTCCTGAAGTTATCTATATTGCGCCTAAAGAGCAGTTCTATGACTAGTAGTACACTAGATAATTAGCTCACGCCATATTACGGGTCAGATTAATTTTTTTTCATATAAAAAAAAATCAGATGTCGGTGTTGTTAACTTGTTTTCTAGTAAAAAAAATTAAATCATGTGAAGGTTGACCCGATATAACCCAATTAACTTGACGAATCCAAAGACAATCTGGACATATGTTAAAAACATTGTTTGATTAAAAAAATTTCAAGACATCTTTATTTAAAATTTTGAGACATAAACATATTGGATCAACCTATGTCAACCCGGATTAACCTGTCAAATCCGTGACTTGTGTCATAAAACCAAGATAACCCCATAAAAGCAAATCAAAATAGATTATGAAACTCAATTCCTAATCAATCCAAATTTGAAGAATTAAATTAAAAATAAATCAATTAAAAAAACACAAAAACAAACAACTTGAGTCAACTTAGGTTAACTTGTCAAACCTACAACCCGGGTCATGTGATCAGAATAACCTCATAGAAAGCAAATTACAACAAATTATGAAGCCTAATTCTCAATCAACCCAATGTTGAATAATGAAATTAAAAAAACAAATCAATAAAAAAGGACCAAAAAAAGACTCAATTCAACTCGGATTAAATTGTCAAACTCGTGACCAATGTAATGAGACTGAGATAACCTCATAGAAAGTAAAATAAAAAAAAATTATGAAGCCTAATTGCAAATGAACCAAATATTGAAGGATAAATTTTTTATAAAAAAAGAGCAAAAAAATCCTGAGTAAATCCGCTAAACTCATGGCTTGAGTCATGAGATTATGATAAGAAAACTCGATGTTGAATGATGAAATTATTAATAATAATAAAATAAAGTACAAAAAAACCCGAGCTAATCCACTTAATTTATAACTTGAACCATGAGATCAAGATTAAAAAATTCAATGTTAAAAGATAAAATTGACAAGAAAAACAAATCTAAAAAAAACAAACATTGTACAAGTGAATACAATAATTTTAGTTTTTGTTAATGTATATTGAAAACCAACAATTAGGTGCACTTAAAACATTGTAATGGCATAAGATAGTCTCCGCTCTTCTTTTGCGTGTTTCCTTGACTGATATTCAGCAGGATTGGGCTGCTCTATATCAGAATTCTTTCTTTTGGCTTCATTTTTTCTCTTAATATAATCTGAAGCTAACATTCGCCGTACTAATCTTCATTTTAGTTTAACTTTACAATGACTTCTAAGTTGGTTAAGCCTTTTTGCTCGACATGCCAAACCTTATAGAAGATCCTCTCTCTGCATCAATATTAATATTAATATAATGCCATTTGCAATAGAAATATATAGTAACCCGTTGTCTGGTGCATTCAGCATGGTTTCTACATACATACATATCTATTACATGTTGCTGTTACATATGTATTTATGAAAGACTTCTCTTAACCTCTTATAAATAAAATAAAACTGCTTCGTGTTCAATACTATGAATTGGCATTGTTTATCTTCCTTGAAGCCAACTGTCTGCTTGTTGATCACTTTTCTAATCACCTTACTTCGACCACTTCCTGTAATATTTTAATTTCTATTTTTACTTTTGTACAAGTTATAATACCATTAAGACCTGAATATTGTGCACGTTTTTGACATATTCACAGCCTTGGCATGCTTGTCGGTCAGTATATTTGCTACTGAATTGGAGAAGCAGAGTTATCTTATGGGGCGGTAGAGATTCAAGAACTGTGAGTTTAATAAAATAAGAAAGTGGAGTTGATTTTCAAGGTCCTGCCTTAATGAAGTCGTTTAGTGGCTCTATATTGAGTCCTTTTCAGCTTAGTTGACATGAACTGGTCATGATTTAGATGGGCGATGTAAAATAATGGAGTGGTGGCCTCAGCCATCTTGAGCAATTGGCGTTGATGACTTTGCTGTAAGCATGCAATGACGACGATTATGATGGTGATGATGCAGGAGATGGCTTCTTACGCAGACAAGGATATAAATGACTAAATCTTTTTAATCTTTTCCTGATGCGGTTTTCCTCCTTTCCTTTTCATTCCTTGTTGACAAGTCTCGGGTTTTTTTCTCACTTAACCTTGTCAGTTGATTTGCTTTCCCCGTGTTTTTTTCATGTTAGAATAAAATAAGATTTTCATTAAATATCAATTTAGATATAGATGATTTGTGTCCACTGAAAAAGATTTGGTTTCAATGTGTAAAAGTCTTTGAAGAATACTGTGAGAAATTGAAATCTAAAAAGAAAGTTGACAGAAAAATATAGTTTGCGTCGCGAAAGTCAAGTGGGGTTTAATGAATTGCTTGTATGTTATCTCCATCACACCTTATTTAAGCAGAAGATTATCCCTAATTTCTCATCTTGGAAGATGGAACTTGAATTTCCTCGTGTGAATGCTTCCATTTTTCTTCCTTCTACAGAACGAACAAATCAAACCGTGTGAGATAATTAGGAAGGTGGTGGCAATTTGGAGTTCCAATAAAGCGAAAGGAAATTAAGTCTCGATCTCTGCAGAAAGTAGTGGGTGTGTGGAACTTTTTAGAAATATTCGAAGCAAGTCGAGGAATGAAGTTGGGGCATTCCTTTTAGTGATCCTGAAATTCCAAGCATGAAAATGCTGGTGGCGGAGTTCTTGGGCTGATGATGACCTTTTGATGCCTTAGTCTACTCTAAATTTGGATTAAAAGAATACTTCCTTGAGATCCTGTGATCCTTACAGAGAATTCCACAAAAACAAATGTAGATAACTAAATAACAATTCTGAGTGCAATTTTCATGGTAGAACATGATAAACAGTGTCGCTTACACTTAACTACCAAAAATTAAATTTGAAGATCAAGATTATAAGATTTTAATCCAAAAAAAACATTTAAAATAATAAAAATAAGTAAAGATCTGAGATGAGGAGATCTTAATTAGTTAAGCTGTGATATTTCTTTGATAACCAATGAACAAGCAACATGGTTTGTGACATATGGGATAAAATTTTAAGATTTTAAATTTGCAACGAGCTCCTTTTTAACACTAGTTTAAAAAATAAAAATGTTTATTTTGTATTTTCTTGAGCAGGGGAAAAGATACTAAAAGTCCTCGTTAGTTGGTAGTATTTAATTAATATCTTGGCAAAATTGTTAAAATACCCGATACAGCTTGGTTTGTGGCTAGTTTACTGTCTTAGCTATGTTACTGGTGGAATAAAAAAAAAAATTCAAGTCAACCTAAAATAAATCATTGATTAAAAGTATGTTTTGATTTTAATAAAAAAATTCAAGATAATAATTTTTTTAATATTAAAATAGTTATATATTGAATTAATCCAGGCTTCACAGCTTAAATCGTTTAATTTATAATCTGAATATAAACTCCATTGAATTTCTAGATTTAACAACTTTGTTTTTTAATTATTTTTTATTGAATGATACAATAACAACAATAAATCATTTTAAAGTTAAGTATTAATTAAATATTATAATATTTATTTCAAACTGTAAAACTTTTATAATTTTCTGAGCTAAATTGATTGATTAAGCAAAACTTGTGCTTGTTTTGATAAAATTCGATATTTTCCTTAGATTTGTGGAGAAAATTCCCAACAGGATGTCACCGGAACAAGCAGCACCGCTATTGTGCGCTGGACTGAAAGTTTACTGCCCACTTAAACACTTTGTATTGAAACAGAGTAAGCTACGAGGAGGGATTTTAGGACTTGGAGGAGTAGGACACATGGGAGTGAAGATAGCAAAGACAATGGGACATCATGTAACTGTGATTATTTCTTCTGATAAGAAGAGGGAGGAGGCTTTGGAACATCTTGGTGCTGATGAATACTTGGTCAGCTCGGATGGGGAAGGCATGCAAAAGGCAGCTGATTCACTCGACTATCTATCATCGATACTGTGCCTGTGGTTCATCCTCTTTAGCCTTACCTTTCTTTATTGAAACTTTATGGCAAGTTGATCTTGATGGGTGTTATTAATGCCCCATAGCAGTTTGTTACACCTATGGTTATGCTTGGTGGTGAGTCTCTTTCCATTTACTTTAAAGATTAGTTATCTGTTTTCTACTTAATTTTCATTTAAGAAGACATCAGGAAAAGATTTGTTATAATCCATAATCCCTGATAAGGTGCTTTCTCTTCTTATGCAATTTTTTGTGTAGGGAGAAAGTCAATCACTGGGAGCTTCATAGGGAGCATGAAGGAAACAGAGGAGATGCTTGAGTTCTGCAAGGAAAAGGGATTGACCTCCATGATTGAAGTGATCAAAATGGATTACATCAACATGGCATTCGAGAGGCTCGAGAAAAATGATGCGAGATACAGATTTGCTGTCGATGTTGCGGGCAGCAAGCTTAGTCCTTGAACAAAAATATTATTCATATTAAAAAAAAAAAAAAAAAAAAACTTAAGGTCCTCAATCAATTACTATGGCTACTGAGTGTATACACCATGGATTGAAGCAATTCTTCTCACGTGAAGAGCTGGATTCGTTTTGTGTTCTCGAGCGAAGTTGGGGTTACTGGGGATCTGATTGCATGTTAGTTTCTTTCCATGAGATGGGGGTTTTTGGTATGTTAGTTCTCGGCCGAGTGCATCTTTGGGTTTGGGAGAGGCTTCAGGTTTAGGTTTACTGATGGCACTGTCCAAGAGGGGCACCGTCTTGACTTCATGGATCTAGTTGGTTTGTGGGGTTTTGACTTGGCTTGAGTTGCTGAGTTGTGGCTGGTCAATAGATGTTTGGTGGGCTCTCATTCTTCTGGTTTGTTGAATGTGGAAGGGTTAGCTATTAAATGCAAGGCTTACCTATAATGTTCCCGGTTGCTTGATGATATTGTTGGGAGAGTGTTAGGTTGGTGCAATGGGATTGGATTTTAGTTAATTTTCAGTCTTGTAAGTTTAATGGGTTGTAGTTTGCCTTTGTATTTGACAAATAAATACTCTATTATTGTGCTGGGTTATTTCTTTCGATTATTTCATTTAGATCTTGCTAGATTCAATGGATTTTGATTAGATTTCACGTCTAAAATTACAAAAATTGGATTTAGCATTTTTCATGAATACGTGATCTATTGTTATTTATGTTCAGACAAACAGGAATAATACATGTAAAATATGCAATAACACATAAATAAGATTATAATAATATAATCAAAGTATTAAATAATTGATTATGTATGAATAATCAAACAACCAGCTAAAATCATTACAGTTCCGCAGCGCAAGGATAAATGATCCATTGATAGTATTGAATTGTCTTTCAAACTTTACCTTATTATGGATGAAACATAATGACAGCATTGACATTTTGTAGCCTTTTTTTTCTTCATTGGGAAAACACGAACTGGTTAAAAACAACCACTACACGCAACCCTTTACATATTGACCCCATCCACCTAAGCGACCAAATTTGTCAACCTCGCGACGTGATCGAAATGGCAAATAGGCAGCACGACAATCATTATGAATCCTGAGGTAATCATTAACGAGTTTATAGTGCTATTTTTTGGTGCTTACGAACAACGAAGAACACTCTTATGCGTGCCAAAAACTCTGAGAATTATTGGAATAGATGGCACAAAGAATATCCACCGCAGCTACTACCCAGTAACATTTATCAAATATGCCAGCGCCAAGAGTAATGGCTATCACATTATGGATTTCATTTTGATGATAACATCCAGCTACTCGGCCCCAGTTGGAGGATGCAGAAGATGCATACAATTTACATCGTGAAAAGGGATCTATCATATTCACGTTCCCAGATAAAAGACATCTGCAAATCATTACATTCAATAATAGATCCGCTTGAACAATGATATTGACTGTCAAAAAAAAGAACGATTCTACCCTGCCTTCAATCGGTTTGATTTCCACTTGCAATGGGAAAAGGCCTACAAGAAAGCTACAAAGATCTTCATTTTGCAATCCTCCGTCACTTTTACTACATGTATGTGAAGAAATTATGGCCAACCCATTGTTGATGCAGTCTCTGAACTATCTCCCATCACATAGATGTGCCCCCCGAGGTGTTAGCTTAGTAAATCACACCCTTTGACTAAAGTACACATTCATTAAATATCTTGAAGGATTGAAGCCACTTAAAATCACTGCAATGTTGAAAGAACTAAGAGGTTGAGATACAAAACAACCTGATACCAAGGTCCAGTGAGAAATTGCACTCAAGTACTTACAAATAGGAGATAGGACAATGACAAGACCGATTGGATAGAGGAAAAATGTTGTTCTCTCCAGGAAGGGCAACACTGCAATAATTTAAAGACATGTTATCAGTACCTTAATTGATTAAGGTTATCAGCAGCTGTATCATTGCTGCAAAAAAAATAAAATTAATAGCCATCCAAGTTTGGAACCCATATCCAGGCAAAACCTTCAACTGAACATGTTTAGCAACCCTTCAGCAGGGACTTTCTTTTGTTTTCTGGAAGCGGAAAAGAATCACTGGATTTCTGGCAGTGAGCTCCTGCCACTAAGACCCAGTGTTTCAAAAACCGATCCAGTGATTGAACCAGAAAGAACAGGAGGCAAGGTGTCAGAACCTCATCCAGGATTATGCTGGAGTAGATATATACTACGGATCTTTTGGTGTCAACTTATTCAACTAAACCTATATCCTAAATGCCATTCATGGGCGCCTACAACCTATCTTTCATGCAAAAAAGTTAAGCAACTGCAATTTTTATTTTCTATCATTTAACTCTTTTATTATTTATGTACAGCATTTGTGCGGTTTATTACACTATTACAAATGATAAGAATATCTCATAGGTCATTTATTTCATAAAAAAACACATGATGTGATTACATCGAAACATCCTTGGCAATAGTGTCATCATGTTCAATACCAGTGTTTGTGCACTTTAATTTCCACAGCCTTGGATCAAGGCTCCAAGAGAATATGCAATGATGAATCTTGAAAACAACAAGGTGAAATTCCAGCAGTTCAACAAGGGTTTCCAACTGGGTAATCAGTCTGACCAGGTCAATACAGTCCAACTCAGGCTTATATCAAGAACAAGTAGAAGCTCTAACTCAGACTAGGAAAAGATGATGCTTTAAGGAAACAGGTTTAGCATTCCAGTTCAATCTAGGTCCAAAATGCTGCTCGAAACACTTAATTGAGGTAATGACATGGATACCAATTCATCCAAGACCTTGAAGTTATCTCTAAATAATTTGCATGCTAGTGATCTTTTGTAGGAAAAAAACTGTTCAGAAAAGCATTAAATCAGATACTATGAAAATTTAGCTCACCATAATAGCCTAAAAAGTTGAGGTAATGATAGTACGAGGCTGCCACCATGAACAGCAGGTTCGACAACAATACAGGTATGAAACCATGGGCAACTAGAAGGGGTGACAGGAAATAATGTATAACTGCAACAAAACCAACACATTAGCAATACTGTGGTAGCATAAACTGAGATTCAAGAACTAAAAGCTGAAACATATATTAACATAGCACTTACCATAAAGCATGACGAACATTGGGAAGAAAGAATTGCAGTGCACATCAAACGCATATAGCCTTCAACCAGAAAGCAGAATGACAAAAGGGGTCAGCACTAAGCGTTATTAATGAGGAATACAAGAGAGATAAATAGCATCTATAAAACATCAGAGACAGAAATGGGCAGATCTATAATGATTTGCAAACATTTCACATGCATACACCTGTTAAGAACATATTTCTAAAACAACCAAGAGCATGAAGTTCTAGACTTGCCATTCAACCCGTTGCTCAACAACATGACTATTTGGAGCCTCCTCCCGAAGGTAAGCATTAGTTAGGAACCTGTATGGAATTGAGAATGGAATCACTATTAGGCAAGCATGATGTAGCATCCATGTTCGAGATCTGATCACACAAGCAGGGGAAGGAAATCAAGAAGTGAAAGATCTAATTATGAATGAAGAAAGAAAAAAAAAAAGCATCAACAAAAGAAATCCAGAATTAGTTTCTTTATCTAGGATTAAATTCTTACAAAAAGGGAAGGCATCACCAAGGCAATTAATGTCATCTCCAGGTGGCAAAACAATATTTTGATGAATTGAAGGCTTTACAAGTTTAAGATTTCAGAACAAGTATCTCAATTATCTAATTATACACAAAGCATTATATTACTAATGGTACAAAATCTCTTCTCTCTCCATTGTAGTTTCACACATGTAAAAGTCGATTCTTTCATTGGCTTCAATTAACAAAATATAATTCACCAACTAAATATCATGTGCAAGGCCTGTGGCATTGGCGGCAACATAGGAAGTGCGGATTATTAAAGACGAAAAAGATATATTTATTAAAATGCCAAATTTGCATTTACATGGTCATTTAATTTATTAATAAGGGCAATCAAATATTGGGAGAGCTGAAAAATAAGATAAGCACATATTTACTATCAGGTGTAGAGTGGTTCTTACCAACAACATGTAGCCAGACCAGCTCCAGTAATTAAAAAATGAAAAAGTAACACAGAAATAACTACAAAAACAGCATGTCCAGCACTGTGGTCATACCTGAAATGAAAATAAGAGACAAACAAAGATTTAATCTGAAGGGAACATTCAAATAACTCATTGAATGCAGCAATAGAAAATAAAACAATCTATAAGTAACGAGGGCTAGAAAAATGAAATGCACTAGAAAGTTTTTTCCATAACATTGCTAAACTTGGAAGTTCGAAATTCAAAATGCAGCCTAATCATGCATGTGCAGCATTACCAAACTTGGAAGAAGTTAGACATCCAAGAGCATTGTCTAAGCATGCATACTCATAATTAACAACTGCAGGCTTAAATTTCAAAATAATCCAAAAATAGGAGGTCCTGGAAGGTCTCTCGTTAAAAAAAGTAGGAGAGCTTGGAAGTCATTTATTATTTTTACCATCATTATAACAGTCAATCAAGAGAGGTTCCTAAAGACAGGAAACTTACGCAGCACAATAAGCCAAAGCTGCGACTGCCAAAAGGAGGCTGGAGATAACAACAAAAGCAGGGTCATCACGTGCCCATTGATTCTTAGTTTCTGGAGAGGAAAAAAAAAAGTAAAGTAAATCTTTTTCAAAGTGCATGTAATTTTCTACAGAAAATTTCATAGTTCGAGACCTCCTATGAGTGCTCGATAAAATTCAACCAGAAAGACAATCAAATAAAACATCCAAGGCATCAGATTATCATGCAACATTGCATTTTAAAATTTTGGTGCAAAAAATACAACCAGTGGTTTTCTATCAAAACACGGGAGATAAACTACAAAAAAATTATTAAAAAATAGTCAATAAGATTTTCTGATTTCCAAATAACCATGTACCACAGGAAAGTAACAGTTTCTAGTCGCCAACCATCAAGTGAAAAAATAAATGATTCTTTACTTGGAGATGAACTTACGTTTGTGAAACTTAGTATGCTGATAGCTGCATTCAAAACATAATAACTCAATTAGAAACTTCCCAACTAGAAAGTAAACAAAATAGTTATAAACAACTTAATCCAAAGTTTGAGCCAACGTTAAAAGTAAAGGTTTTCCCCTTCTACATGCCAGTTTTGCAGGAAAAAAAAAATTTTAAAAAAAGAAAGATGGTATAACAGTCTCAATGCTCCAAACCCTTATGGTTCTGTCTGATTCAACACTCATCTTTCCAACCATACACCAATAAAAAGATAACATAATCCTAATCATACTCATAACAGCAATGACAGTAGCGAGTAAGTTCAGGTGAAGCAAACTTACACAACTTTCGGTGAGGTGCACAAGTAAAGCATTTGCCAGAAAGTGTATTCAATGTCCATTTGTTGCCACTGTAATGCACAGCAAAAGACAAGGGTTTGTAAATGCCGAAATCCACACTTTAGGCATCATCAAAGCAGATATCAACATCAAAATTCTACAATGCATGAGCAGATTTCCCCGTATCATTGACGAGCACCAAAAACTACGGAATGAATCCTCCTAAACTCGCAATTAGGTACCAAAAAAAAATCATTAATAAGAAAAAGTACCGAGTCATTAAAGACTCTTGGATGAGGCATACGTCATTGCAACCATATTTAATAACTAGCAGCGAAATCACACAATTCACTGAGGAAATTCACAATTTGTGAAAGCAATTAATAATTGAGAAGGTGAATTTTGAGAATTGGATGGAGTAAAAATGAGAAATATCAACAAGGAAGTCAGATCTTGAGAGAGGAGAGGAGAGGAGAGGACCTTGATAATTCGACGGAGGTATTGAGGGAAAGTGGAGGAGTTAACTCGAGAGGTGGAGGACGATGATGCACGCCCTTTCGATGTTGTAGGCAGCATCTTTTTTTATATACGTACTAACACGTTTGATGATTTGCTTTTCCTTTTCTTCTTTGTGATTTCAGGCAAGGTGTTCTTTGCTTCACTGGAGATCTGTGGAGAATTTTTGCACAGCCTTCTTCTCTTTGTTCCTGTTTTGAGATTGTGAGAAGAAAAAACGTAAAACGACGACGACTCGTGCAGAGTCTGCCCTCTCTGAAACCATATGGAGCGAAGGATTTACTGGGCCAAGTTCTTCACTTTTAACATGGACTTGCTAGCGTGGTTTTTGATACTGGGCTTTGCCTCTGAGCAACAGAGGAATGATTGTGGCTTTTCTCGGCCTTTTTGATAATCAAGCCAGTGACACAAAATTAAAAAACCCAAAACCAATTATCCATCTGCTCCTGCAAAGGTTGACTTGAAAATGAAACGCCAGGAAGAAAAAAAGACGTAACCTGGGTCATCTAAACTTCATGATTTCACTAACTTGGATCGATAAAAAAACATATTATCTTAATATTTTTAAAAAAATAAAATTACATCATTTAAAAAAAATTAAATCAAAGAAGATTTTGATTATTTCATGAATTAATCAAATAAACAAGATTACATCAGATTAACCCTTAATTAATTTACTATAAACCACATACCTAACAAGGTCTAATGGTATACAGGTTTTCCTGTCGCCATAATTGGGATTAATAACATCATAACCAACAAGTTTTCATCGACAATATTATTTTTATATTATTTTTAATATATTTAGGTCAAAATTAGCATAATATTATTCTTTTTATTAATTTTTTATGATTATAATGCATACAAATAAATATCATCTTTAAAAAATACCTAAGAAAAATGGAAGGCATTAACAAGATAAAATGAGTTTTAATTAAAGAGATATTTTTTTTTATCTTTATTTCGAACTGTTCAATTTTTTATAAATACTTGTTATGTTTGCTTTTGATTTTTATTAAATAAAAAACATGAAATTTTTGAAAGATATTAAAAAGAAAAGGAGAAATTATAATGGCAAATTATTTTATCTTAATGGAATTTAAATCATTATTCATATAAAAAAATTATTTTCATATAATTAAATTAAAAATTTAAAGGGCTTCACATGTCACTTAGATCATATATTTTAACACATATATATCTTTCAATTTACTGATTTAGTTTTTAGTTAGCATTAATATTTTTTTTAATATTTATAAATAGATGCAATAACTCTCACCTCACAATTAAAGTTTTTACTAGAAAATATATCGAGAAAGCCTGCATATTATTTTTTTACGGAAAAAAAAAATAATCCCCATAGGAGAACGGATCAGGTGAACTGACTAGCTAAATACTATATAGTAAACAGGAAATCAGAAAGAAAAAAGAGGTTAACTGGCTAATAAAATCATTAAACAAGAAACAAATTAATTTCCAGTAAAACATCAAGGAATTTTTTTCTCTCCGATGAATTTTCCTCGAAACAACATTAATTTTGAATGAGAAACACCGCTGTGATCTAGATTTTCCCACAACGAACAAAACAAAACAGCTTAGCTTGTTTTATGTCTTCTGCTAATCCTGAAACCTTGCTAACTCATCAACACATGTCCAATCAATCCATCTAATCCCTAATCACGTCTTTCACCAACCCATTTGTTAACCAATTCTATTTAACCTTAATTCCATCAATCCTAACCACTTTTTCCCCCAATCCCAACCATGTAATCCCTCACCTCCTTTCTAATCATCTCCTGCATAACTGCTAACAACTTCGGCCCAAACGTCATCGTTTTCTCTGCATCTCCCGTTAACAATCCTTTATTACCCACCCCATGATGTCTCCCCAACTGTCCAGACTTCATCCCTGGAACGGACAACGTAAGTTCAGTCGAAACGTCAGCGTTGTTACTAATCCCACTTTCAACAACAGGCACGTTTTCTTGTACCAACAACGATGACGTCCCTGGTAACCCAGCAGCATCGCTAACTTCAGATCCCGAAGGAGTATTAGCCCTCTCGAGAACAGAAGACGACGACACCGTTTTAGCAGATTTATCCTTCACTCCATCTTCATTGACCATTCCGCCATGTACAATGAAGTCCGCGTATTTCCTCTTTAACTTGGAGTTCCAATGATTCTTGATGGCGTTGTCAGTACGTCCATCAAGGAGTCTTGCTATGGCAGCCCATTTATTACCATACTTGATATGAGCATTTATGATGATCACATCTTCTTCTCGTGTAAACGCTCTGTGCTCTACCACCGGTGACAACTGATTACACCATCGTAATCTGCAAGATTTCCCGGACCGACCTGGTACTGCTCTTGCTATCATTGTCCAGCTACGCGGCCCGTGTTTTATCACCAAATGCTTCAATAGCGCGTCCTCTTCCGGGCTCCAAGGTCCCTTAACCCGATTACAATCCATCGAAAACCCTAAAAAATAAAAGATGGGATGATTGTTTTTCTAAAAGAGAGGTTCTCTATGTTGGAGACGAGGAGGAGGAGGAGGAGGAGGTGGGTGATTTATAAGAGGAAGGGTTAGGAGAAGTCATTGAGATGAGCCGGTTAAGGAAGACAGGTGGATTGAGAATGTGGGTACCGGTATTTTTCAGTTACCGGTTTTAAATTATACAACTGTGTAACTGCCACGTAGGTCGTTGGATCGCTGAGAATCCAATTAAAAACTCGGCAAGTTTGGGAATTTGAAGGATTTTTTTTTCTCGCGGTTGTTACCATAACCGATAACTCCTTTTAAGGGCTGTTTGGTGAGTTGGTGTTTGTTGTGGCCGTAAATCTCAATGTGAAAAATAAAAGGATTTTGGTAATATTTGTCATTAAAAATCTGAAAGTATTTTTGATATTAGAATGAAAAATAAATAAATAAATAAATTATAGTGATTTACCAATACGAACATGGTGTGTGAAAAGTAACATTCTTTTAATTCCATAAAAATATTTGTTTGAATGCAGGAACCAGATTTTGGTTTAAAATTGAATTACACAACAAGAAAAAATTATTTTTTAAAATATATTAAAAATTTTGTAGATCTTCTTATGCCACGACATTTAATTTTGAATTTTTAACTCAAATAGGAAAATAAATTGAGAAATACTCGTATTTAGCTATCATAAATGAAGAATGAACTTAAATTTAGTCATAAATGGCAATTAAATATGGATTTGTGACTAGAACAGAAGAAAGTTTTCAGGAAATAATATTAAATTATACAATCAAATCTAGAATATTTTTCATCCGAGCAAAAGATGATTCTCAATAAATCACATCTATATTTGTCTATTATGTGATAAGTTTCATCACCCAGAATTATTGAATTCCTTCAAATTATCAAAGTAGTGAATAAGTTTTGAAATTTAAATCTTTCCATATTAAATAGCACAATCACAACTAATGGAATTAAATAATTAATAATGCATCAATCACAAATTGATTTTGGTAAATTTAATGATTCTGAATTTTTATTATTATTAACGTGGGTGTCCGGGTCAATTTGAGCGCACCTCGACTAATCTCACGAGTCCTGAAGTTAACAACCATGTAAACCTCCAGTGGCTATCATATTAGCAACCACATGGCTCGAACCTGAGACCACAGGAGGGAGCAAATCCCTTGGTCCCAAGCCCTGAATATTTTATTTGTTTGGTTCATGATAGGAGGTGTTGAAATAGTACTAGTATTATTCTAAATGCTTGATGTGTTTAACTGTTGAGGATAATCAATATATATATAAAAAAACTTGAAAAACAATGTTTATAATCTTAGATTTTTCATTTTTTTAATTTCTGTATTTTATTTCACTTATTTAACTATATTGTAACTCAAGTAATTAATGGTACATGAACAAACTTTCCATACAAAATTAATTTGTAAGCAAACACTGTGACAATTACTAATTTCAATCCTTATTCTTTTTATTTCTATTCTTTGATTTTGGCTTTTTTATAAAAGTGTTATTTGTTTTTAATTGTATCATTCTATCCAAGTTTATAAATATCATATTTTTCAATTTGGTCCAAATTATTTTGCTTTCTATTTTTTTCCTTGGTTTTTTTGTAAAAAAATTATTGATTTTTAATTTCATTCTTTAATTCAAATTGATGATATTATATTTTTTGATTTGGTCCTCATTGTTTTGATTTTGATTTTGATTTTTTGCTTTTTTGTAAAAAATATTATTCTTTTTATCTCCACCCTTCATTTAAAACATTGTTTTTATTTTTTATGTGAATTATGGTCCTCGTTCTTATGACCTCTTTTTTTTTCCTTTGCTAAATTGGTTATTATTTTCAATTTCACATTTCAATCAAATGAAAAATTAATTTTATTTTTTAATTTTGATTTTCATTCTTTTAATTGCTATTTTAAAATCCTTTTGAATAATTAAAATTATTCTTTCAATTTTATCTTTCAATAGTTAATTGATTGAGAATTGGATTTTATATTTTTATTTTTTTTAGATTAGGTGTTTTGGGTTAATAACCTAAGTCACAAGGGTTTGAAAAGTTAACATGATTTTTTTTAAAAAAAATATTTTATAATTCTTTTTATTTTTTTATCGGGTTATTTGAATCTCATGATCATCTAAGCCGCATGTTTAGTGGGATATCTCGGGTTGGATCGGTTTTAATTACCGAGGTTACAAGTTTGTCATAACTAGTATTTTATGTTTTATTTTTAATCTAATTTCAACATCTAAATATTAGTTTTTTATAAAAACAAAATAAAATTGTTTAACCTCAAAGTGCGATACCAAAACCAGTACAAATTCTAATTATAAGTATTTTTTTTTTATTGGATCTTGAAGGTCTCCCACGACACATCCAGACATATTTGTATTAAATTCATCTTCTTATGACTTTCACTAGGAAATGAGTGGTGCTAGGGATAATTAGAACTCTCTGTTGTCATGGATCCGAATTTAGTCGTATTAATTTAATTTAATTTTAACAAACACTAGAAGATGTGGAAGATTTACCATGCAAAAATATATTATACATCCTCTCACTAAACTGTACACTATTCATAGTTTTTTTTTTCCAATACTTTTTTTTATTTTTACCCTTATAGGACCAAATTATAAGCAGTTTAGATTAACTTATTAGAAAATGATAAACAAAAAATCAAACTAGAAAAAATAAAGGAGATTTATGGCTTTTTAAAACTTTGGACGAAATGCTCTTGTGAACCTCATACTTTTCAAATTATAAATATTGAGTTCCTTTAATTTTCAAGATTTTTTTAAATAATTTCAATTTTAATCAAAAACTTAATTTTCCTTGTCTCCAAGTCCATGGTTAGAGAGAAAGTCGCTAAATTCAGGTGATAAATATAGAAAATTAATGTTGACACCGATTTCAACCATTTAAATAGTCGATTTTAGTATCAACGTGTTTCATTTGGTGAAAGGAGTTCCACTTATGTTTTTTCCACCTTTAGATTTCCTAAAAAATCAAATCTAAACTTGAAAAATTCTTTGGTTTCGGTTTAATATCATGTTTTTTATTTGATTTTTTTAAGGTCTTTAATAGGTTTATCAAGGTATCTATGGTATTTTTCTAGATGTTTGGGTCAAAATGGCTTGAAAATTGAATTTTCAAGCAAAAAACACTCGGGGCTTGATTTTCCAACAACCCCTATTTTTAAATTACTGGCAGTAAATGACGGGCTGTATGTTGTTTTTCTTTTTAAATTAAAAAATAAACAATGTGTCATTCAATTCGCCCTCTATTATTAAAAAAAATAAAGGTGTGGCTCGCTGACCAGGTCTTTTTATAGGTTAGGTGTTTGTAGGCCTACTCACCGGCTTTTTTTTATGTATTTTTAGCTCTTTAAAATTAAAAAAAAAATACATTATTTTATTGTTTGTTTTTACTTGACTTGAAAGAAAGAAAAAGAGTCGTTTTGTTATCCCTAATAAAAGAAATAGGGCTATTTTTTTTAATTTTTTCAGTTCCATGCATAATCTCTATTTTATTTTTATTTTTAAATTGTTGTTTGATATATAAAAAAATCCATTGCATCTAGTTGATGTATAATTAAATGGGGTGTATAATTTAGATTACAGATTTAATAGGTTAATCTCGATTAAATAAAGTTTTTTTTATCATTTTTTAACTTAAATGTTTTTATTTTCATCTCAGCATTCAGCCTTTTATTTTATATTTACTATTAAAAAATATATTGAAAGAATCTGCCTATTCACATATTCTTTTTCTTAAAAACAAATTCCGACTGCGGTGACTAATTGCGGGTGAAATGGCTAGCTGTACCTAAAACTTTTCTTATTTAACTGTAGGGTGGTAGAAATTGAATGGCACGCAAAAAGAGTTTAGATGAATTAAAATAAAATTGAAAAAGTCGAATCACGGTTCTATAAATACGAGAGAATTGATCATACAAGCCTGCGGAGGAAAACAACCTAGGAGCAACTAGGATGCGATGACAGAGCATCAAATGCCAAATTTTGTCAATGCGTGTCAGACCAGGAAAAAAATAAAAATAAAATGAAATAAGTGGAGGATTTTTTATTAGGACGAGCCGAACCCTTTTGCAGGTAATCAATCGGCCCATGTTTTATCATTTCGTGAATGTGAAAGAGAAAAATAATAGGCTCACACACACCTCCATGCATATCGATCCCCTATGCACAAATGTACAAGTACATTCTAAATGTATTTCATCTTAAAAAAATTAAATTAATATTTTTTAAATAATTTTAATATATTAATATTAAAAATAAAAAAAATGTAAAAACAATCGTTTTACGCTTAAAAAAAAAACACGACCACAGTAACAAACAATTGTTGCCAAGAGGAAAAGTTACTGGACAGGCTGGAGCGCAATTACGCGACGTTTTCTGTTTTGTTTTGTCGTTTAGTCAATCGCGGAGTTATTAGGGGGTGCGCGGATGTGATGACATGGACACAACGACAAAAGGAATTAGAGGAGCGATGTTTTCCGACAAGTTGGCAGTCCATCCAGTCTAGTCTGTGAAGCTGACACATCTTTGAATGATAACGGCTCTTCTTGTCACCGACATGAAGCGGTCACCGACTCAACCGAATGTTATTATATATTAATTAAATGAATTTCTAAGAAATTTAAATCTGATTTATCACTGTCAGTTCACTGCAGTAGCTGGAATAATTGATTTTAAAAGCATCTAGTTGCTAAGGAAAGCAACTCTTCAATCCAAAGACAGACCCCGTGCCAAGAAACGGAGCGGTGATGGGCTTGGATAATTTGAGCTCACTCTCTTCTTTCATGAATTAAATTCTTGATGATCAATTATTTAATTGTTTTTTATTTCATCTTTAAAAAACAGTGCCAAATATCATGTTGAAACACGCAATTCTTTCTTCTTAAGTCGCTTAAAATGTCGGCATTTTTTTCTGAAATGTCCATTGAAACTAGCTAGTTTTGCTGTCGAACATATATGGAATCTATTGACAATTACAGCACTTTGTCCTAACTCCTAAGGTCACGGATGCGGACAAAAACACAAGACTATAAGCAAGGGCATTATACTGTGTCGATCATATACAAACAATTTTCTTGCTGCAGCACCGATCAACATGATGTTGAATTCAAGGTATAAGAAAATCGAATTTAAAGAAAAAATCATCGCATTTTCTAGATGAATAGCTGTAAAACATCATCTTCTAGTCACTTAACAATGTAATATAAGTGTTTTTCTCATTGATTTAAAACAACTTTTTTTTTTTCTCTAGATGAATAATATCAACACAAGGTGTGTAGGAAAATTGAAACAAGGCTCGATCTTGGAAAGCTAGCATAATATATATTTTTGCATGTTGCAAATGTTTTTTACTCGCAAATTAAGTGCATTGGGTTATGGACATGATATGAGTAGATTATCATATAAGCAATGTGCACGTGTTAAGGAATAATCGAGGATGTTTCATTTTCAGAACAAAATGGTGGATATTACTTTCCCTAGGCATTCACATGCTGCTGCACTCATCGCAGGTCGTTGTAGGAAAAGAATCAAAACTGGATTTTTATTCACACAAAGGATATCAACTTGCAATATTTATCTAGGAATACAACCAGCTAAAGACGACTGGCCATATTGAAACTCCCCTAACAGAAGACATGCTGCAGTCAACAGCACTGAACCCTTATCATAAATTATAAAAGCAGCATAGGCTAGTGCAGTTAGGTATGTTCTCGTTTTGAAATCAAAGTGCATTGGACACTGGGGTTTTTGATATAGAAATAGCTATTAAAAACGATATTTACATGGCAGGGAACCATGGAGGATGTTTCCTTTGCTGTTGCTACCTCCGAAAAGTTAATAAAATTCAGGGCTTGCTTTTCCCAAGCTAGCGTTGCACATGTTGCTATCTTGATTGCAATCGAAAGTGATGATGATGCTTGAATGCCTCGAGCCGGTGGTTAATTGATTCCGCTTTGAATTTGTATTTATGTGATTCAAGAAAGTTTCGGGTGACATAATCGGGACAGGGGAAAAAGATTAGAGGTTGACGTGTCAGGAGAAAAAGGTTGCTTTTTGAACGCCTTCGGTATGAAGAAGGGAGGAAACTTAAGAGAAAAGGGAAAGTAATAAATCACTGGGAATTCGTAGCTGAGTGGACGCGATCGATCACACTATACACAGATTTTGATATTTATTCTATTTTTTTGGTATAATGCTTGCTTATTTTCTTAGTGTGGTATGAACCGAGAAGAATTATTTAGTACACTCGAGATTACACTATTTAGTATCCTGGCATATTCTTTGTGATCTAGATTTATTGACTTATCAATGGTTTTCTTTAGTAAAAAATAGATTTCAAACTTGGGCTTGAAATCTCCTTTTCTTCTATATAGCATGGAGTTTTTTATTCATAAAAAATAATCTAGTTTTTAACAAGGTCATTTAGTTAATACATTCAATCATTTTTGTTTTTTTTTATGAAGCATTCTCCATTAATCACATTCAAATGAAGTAGTTGTTCATGTTAGGCTCTAGAGGGATAGCCTAGGTGAAACTGGGGGGGGTGTTGATTAGATATGCAAAGTAAAACTGTGGTTAAAAGTAAGTAATATAGAATAGATAGACTTTCTTTAATGTGAGTGATTGGTCACAAATGGAAACCGTGGCTACAAGTCATTTTCAGACCAAAAAATAGCAAGAAGATAGGTGATGATATCATCATTTTTTAGGAGTTGTCCAGCAATGGCAAGGTTGTCATCAAGGCGTTTGATGTGCATGAAGTATTCATTGGTTGTGTTGTTGGTTTTGCGGGCTGTAGAAAGTTGAGATCACACTTGAATCACTTGAGTCTTGGATTGAGATTCAAAAGAGAAGGTGAAAGCTAGCCATACTTCACGAGGAGTGGTGCGATGAGCAACATCTGCAAGAACCTCATTAGTGAGAGAGGTATTAAAACACATTCCAACCCAACCTAGCTTAGAACACATACTGTTGCTGGGGAGGCAATTAACCAGACCCTGTCGGACCCATTTCCATTTTCATCTCCATCTGTATTCGGCTCTCTGACATTTTAATGGTCTTGATCTGCTCTTCACATTGTAATTATGGACCTCGTCTTATGGGTTAAGAAACTCCAATTTGGTTTTAGCTGGCCTTCGATCACTTATTTTAAGCCCGCCAATTTATTATTAATTACTAGCAATGTTTCACGTGGAATTCTATACTTATTATTATGCAATAGTTATGCAATTGTGGTATGCTTTCTATATCGTTACCTCTGTCTCATTATTGATATTGTGAGTTTGACAGATTAATCTGATAGACTTGATATTTTTGTTTTTTTTAACTGTTTTTTTTTCAGTTTCATCATTTAATGTAGAATTATTAGGGATTAGACTTCATGATTTATTTCGATTTGCTTTCTATAAGATTATCCCGATTTCATGACTCGGGTTACATATTTTACGGGTTAACTAAGGTAAATTAAGATCATTTTATTGTGTCCTATTTTTAAATTGAATTTTTTTTTTTAATTTCATCATTCAACAATGAGTTTATTGAGAATTGAGTTTCATAATTTATTTTGATTTGTTTTTTTATGGAGTTATCCAAGTCTCATAACCTGGGTCACGAGTTTAACAAGTTAACCCGAGTTGTCTCGAGTTATTTTTTCTGTTTACTTTCTATGAAGTTATTCCGGTCTTATGACCGAAATCACAGGTCTGACATGTTAACTCAAGTCATCTTTTTTATCATGGTTTCATGACCTGAGTTGTAGATTTAGCAGGTTAACCTAGTTGATTTAATATGTTGTTGTTTTAATATTTTTTTAAAAAAGATATTTTCTTGAATGTTTATAAGAAATTATATTTTTACAAATCGTTTGAGGTTTTTTTAAAGTTATCAAGTTAATTAAATCACATTAGGTCAATCTATATACAACTTAATTTTTTTATTAGAAAAATATTAATACCGCTTGGATATTTTTTTTGAAATGTAAAAAAAAATAATTATCATGCAGCGTAGCACGGCCAAGAATCTAATTATGTTTCTATTTAACAAGGATTAAAGGATGAAAATAAAGGCTGGCATTAAAGCTTCAACATATAGCAAAAGCTGTTTGCTATGTTCCATCAGCCATGTACAAAACATGATTAAACATTTTTCCAAAAAAAAGAAGAAGCTATTTCTAATACAGCAAACTTTGAATATCGTGTTGTCCCTTGTGTCAACTCAGAAGAAATGCCTAACAGTTCAGAGGACATGATAAATCATCTAGGATAGCCGGATGGTTTTGGAGCTGAACGGACAAAATACAAATATCTTGCGACTTCATGGACAGCATAATGAGTGAGCAAGCACGTGTGTGACTCTGCTTCCACATGTGTTAGCAGCTTTTGTAGGCTTAATTACGTGTCGTGGCTGTGCAGAGCTGCATTGGAATAAAGCTCGAGTGGTCAGGTAAATATGTGCTCGATTGACAGAACTGAATGCATAAAGATTGCACGTGTCACCTTTTTAACCCGAGCGAGAAGGCTAAAAATTGAGGCATGGTTTCGGAGGGTTTTTCTCTCGAAAAGCGACACCTTTCAGAAGTAAATAAATAAACACAAACAGAAAAAGATCTTGAGAAATATAGTTATAGGACCAATGTTTTCTCCATCAATTTCTTTTGAAATATGAATTAAATCCTAAATACAAACCCCAAACCTTACGTTCTAAATCCAATTTCTTAAATTCGAACCTTGAATTTCATTTGGGAAATTCCAAAAAGGCGCCATCTTTTATGTGCATATCACCCGATGGGACATCCTTTGATTCGAGATGTAGAGGAAGAGGAGTTTTCATCGTCGATTCAGCTAGAATTCGAATCAACAATTGCTTCTTTTTACACTTCACAGCAAAATGAATTTTAGTCCAAGAGGGCCATGGGACCTTCATATCTAGCTACTTCCTAGGACAACATTCTACTGTTGGAGGGGATCTAGGCGAGAGATTTTTCAGGTGCTGGCATTGACCCTTGGAAGCAATGACGATGCAATCACAGATGTTCTTTTCAGCTCCCTCTGGTGTGTTATCAAAGGGGTTAGGCTAACACTAGTCTGGAAACATTCAAGTAATAGCGTTGCCCATGAATTTCAAGGTTTAAATTTAGGATTTAAGTTTAATTCTATAAGGTTTTCAGATCCACAGTGTATCTTGTAAACACAATACCAATCAACAACTTGAAAATCATGATCCTCGTTTTACATGGGTAATAACAATGTAGGCCTGGGCCTGCAATCTAAGCCCACGCATATAAGCTTGGGAAGCCGAGATCTTTTTTATAGATAGTGAGGAAAGCATCGTTTACCTGCAACATTTTTTTGGTCGTGAAACTTGTTTTTTAGTCATTATGCACTTTGAAAAATCAAATTTAGACCTTTAAAAATTCATTTGCAACCATAAATAAAATTTAACTAGTTACATGACCTGCGCAATGCTGCGAGTCAATGATTTTTACATAAAAATATCAAAAAAAGTTAAGATCTAAAAGTATTAGGTCTTTTTGCAAAGCTATACCCAAGAGTCTTGGGTGTGGCTGCAACGCCTGATCCAAAAGTAATATTTATAATATTAATAATAACATTAAACTTGCATGACCCAAGTTTAAGTGAGTCTGATTGCAATACCAGACCCAATAGTCTTGGATGTGGGTCTGGCTGCAAGGTCGTGTCATAAAAGTATGATAATTAAAAAGATTAATTAAAAAGAAAAAAACAAAGAAAAAAACCAAAAGGAAGAAAAAAAATTAATGAAGAAAAAGAAAAAAACTGAATTAACTGGGTTAACCCTTCAAATCAGGTTAACCCATCAAACCTTGGATTTGTGTCGTGAAAGTTTGATAACTAAATAGAAAAAAAAAATTGACAAGTTAACACAAAATTAATTGGACTAACTCTTCAAACCATGTTAACCCGTTTGAACATTAACAAACTAAATTAAACGAAAAAAATTATTTAAAAAGGAAAAAAACAAACAAAAAGGCATCAGCCTTTTTCACTATGGACTCCAATGTGCAGTCCATAGTTAAAGGCATAAAAACAGCAAAAAAACAAAAAGAAAAACTAAAGGCATTAGTCGATAACTAAATAGGAAAAAATTTAATATTGATGAACTAAATTAAATAAAAAAATATTAAATAAAAAGAAACAATAAAAGAAAAAAAACTTATAAGAAGAAAAAGAAACTAATAAAGAAAAAGAAAAAGAATTTATTAACTGAGTTAACCCATCAAACCTGAGATCCGTGTCATGAAAGTCTGATAACTAAATAGAAAAAAATTTAATATCAACAAACTAAATAAAAAAATCAATTAAAAAAAAGCATCAACCTTTTCACCGTGGACTGCACTGTACAGTCCACATTGAAAGGCATAAAAAAAAAGCAAAAAAAAAACTAAAGGCTTCAGTTTTTTCACTATGGACTGCATACAATATTAAAAAATGAAATCGGAAGAACAAAACTCATGAGGAAAAAGAAAAAAATCTGAATCAACCGGGTTAACCTGCCAAATCAGGTTAACTTGTCAAACCTGGAATTCGTGTCATGAAAGTGTGATAACTAAATAGAAAAAAGATTTATTATTAATGAAATAAATTTAAAAAAAAAAGATTAATTAAAAAGAAAAAAGCAAAGAGAAAAATAACCTACAGGAAGAAAAAAAACTAATGAAAAAAAAGAAAAAAAAACTGAATAAACTGGGTTAACCTGTCAAACCTGGGATCCATGTTATGAAAGTCTAATAATTAAATAGAAAAAATTTAATATTAAGAAACTAAATTAAAAAAAAATTAAAAAAAAAGACAAAAAAAAACTAAAGGCATCAGCTTTTTCACTGTGAACTGTATTGTGCAATCCACAGTAAAAGGCTTAAGAAGGAAAAGAAAAAAAAAAACAAAGGCACACACCACGGGTCAAATTTTTTTTCTTGCATAAAAAATATCAAAAAATGGTAAGATCTAAAAGTGTTAGGTCTTTCTGCAAAGATATGCCCAATAGCCTTTGGTTTAGCTGGAACGCTGGACCCAAAAGTAATATTTATAATATTTATAATAGTATTAAACTTACATGACTCAAGTTTAAGTGAGTCTGGCTGCAACATCGGACCCAAGAGCCTTGAATGTGGGTCTAGCTACAAATTCGTGTCATAAAAGTGTGATAATTAACTGAAAGAAAAAAACTAATGAAGAAAAAGAAAAGAATCTGAATTAACTGGGTTAACCCTTCAAACCAGATTAATCCGTCAAATCTAGAATTCGCATCATGAAAGTTTGATAACTAAATAGAAAAACAAATTAACGGGTTAACCCATCAAGCCCAAGATACGTGTCATGAAAGCCTGATAATTAAATAAAAAGAAATTTAACATTAAAAAACTAAACTAAACGAAAAAAAATTAATTAAAAAGAAAAAAAAAAGCAAAAAACAAATTCCGGGTTAACTTATCAAACTTTAAAAAAAGCAAAAAAAAATTCTTGGTTAACTCGTCAAACACGAGATCCGTGTCATAAAAGTCTGATAACTAAAAAAAAATTAACATTAACAAACTAAATTAAACAAAAAATATTCATTAAAAGAAAAAAAACACAAAAAAAAGCAAAAAAAAAAAACCCATAAAGGCATAAAAAGCAAAAAAAAAAAAAAAAAAGAAAAAAAAAACAGCTTAGCGTTTCACTGTGGACTGTATAGTGAAATATTGAACAGTTTTAATATATGTTATTAATTAAAAAGAAAAAAAAAAATTTTAGATTAACTCTTCAAACTTGAAATCCATATCATGAAAATCTAATAACTAAATAAAAAAAATTACTGTTGGAGGGGTTCTAGGCGAGAGATTTTTCAGGTGCTGGCATTGACCTTCGAAGCAATGACGATGCAATAACAGATGTTCTTTTCAGCTCCCTCTGGTGTGTTATCAAAGGGGTTAGGCAAACACTAGTCAGGAAACATTCAAGTAATAGCATTGCCCATGAATTTCAAGGTTTAAATTTAGGATTTAAGTTTAATTCTACAAGGTTTGGGTTTAGGATTTTAAATTTTGAGTTTAATATCTACGTTTCGGGATATATTTGATATTTAGACCCTATTTGTTTGCTGAAAAATAATTTTTTTTTTAAAAAGTGAATTTCAGGAAAGTGAATTATTTTTCGATATTTGGTAGTGTAATAAAAATAAGTTGGAAAACACTTTTAGAGTTCGGTTCGGTCATGGAAAATGAGCTGAAAAATAACTTATTAATATTTTATTTTTTTCAAGTTTATTAAAATAACGAGGAACAAATCTTACAAATTAAAAAGTTGAATGAGAATGAAATTGAAAAAAAATATAATTTCATAAATTATCTCAAATAAAATAAATATTAATCAAAATAATATAGATCAAATCTAAAAAATAAAAAAATTAAAAGATGAAGAAATTAAAATAATAATAATTAACATTTTATAAATTATTTCAAATAAAATAAGTAACAATCAAAAGAATGAGGACCAAATTTGATAGATAAAAATTTTAATTAAAAATGATAAGAGCATCTCCAACGCATGAGGTAAATGAAGAGGCAAATGCTAAATATTGTACTTTAGCTTTTATTCTTTCAGCTTTTTCATTCCAATGCAGCACCCAAACAAATAGCCATTTTGGCTATTTGTTTGCTGGCCAGCCATTTCTATATTTCACTGTAGAAATGGCTAAAATAAATAACTGTTGGCCAACGATTATTTTTATAGCCGTTGGCCAACAATTTTTTTTTTTCAAAATTTAAAAATTTAAAATGTTGGTGGTTATGTTGGCGGTCATTTTTTCAAAGTTTGAATTTGAATTTACTTTTTAAAAATTAAAATTTTAACAATAACATATAATACCTAAAATTAAAAATATTCATATAAATAAATTTTAAATTTAATTTTAAATTATATCTTTTAACTTTCATATTACTTCATTAATTTTATATTACTTTTATAAATTACTCATATTAATTATATAATTAATAACATCATAATTATATTATATATAAAATATCTAAATTAGTTATATAATTATATTAAAATTAATTTAACATGAAATATATTAAAATATAATTGGCTTTTCTAAATAGTTTTTTACCATTGGAATGCACATAATCAAAATAGCTATATTTACACTATTCAAAAAGCCATTTTCTCTATTTGGCTCTTCAATATTAGCATTTTCCATTGGAGATGCTCTAAGGAAAAAGCAAAATAAAAATTAGAATCAAAGTTAATATAAAAATTAAATTCTAAGGGATGAAATTGAAAAACAAATATTCAAAACAAAATATACATAGCAATTAAAAGTTTGAGAACCAAATTTGATATAATCAGCAAATAATATGATATTTCTAAATTTTTTAGAACTTTCAGAAAATATTTTTCATCCAAAATAAAAGAAAAATACTTTTATAAAAACTAAACCAAATTTTTTTTTGATTGAAAAATATTTTTGATTGACTAAATTTTTTAATAATAAATAAATACATAAAAATTTAAAAAATCATTTTTCAAAAAATGAACGCATCCTAAAAGAAAACACTGCTGGGAGCCGAGGACACGCGTTTTCACTCTAGCTATGCTTTTTTTTTTTCCTGCGTGTGCCATCTTCCCTATTTTTTTTTCTTGAAATGTGCAATTTGTATTTTTTTTTAAAATGATTTTAATGTCAGAATATCATGAAACATGATCGTGTTTATTTAACCTTTGAGCAAGGCCCATTCTGTGTATTTGTAAACACAATACCAACCAACAACTTGAAAATCATAATCCTCGTTTTACATGGGTATTAACAATGTAGGCCTGGGCCTGCAATCTAAGCCCACGCACATAAGCCTGGGCCTGCAATCTAAGCCCACGCACATAAGCTTGGGAAGCCGAGATCTTTGATAGTGAGGAAAGCATCATTTACCTGCAACATTTTTTGGTCGTGAAACTTGTTTTTGGTCATTGTGCACTTTGAAAAACCAAATTTAGACCTTTAAAAATTCATTTGCAACCATAAATACAATTTAATTAGTTTAAAAACTTAAGGAATAAATCAAATTTTAAAATAAATTCAGACCTTTTCTATTTTTTCTAGTATCTATAAAAAAATTGAGTTTATTTTTCAAAACTAAATCTATAAATACTAAAGTTTTTTGGTGGCTTTCTCTCTGTTTTCTTAATTTTTAGGAATTAAAACATGAAAATAAATTTTAAAATCAAAATATAATAACCTAAAACAAAAGGGATTCAAGATGAAAAAAATGAAAACGTGAGGGATCAAATTAAACTTTTTACATGCCTTTTGCAAAAAGGGGCTAGGTTTGTTCCAATTTGGTTCTTAATTTCTCAATTTTGTTTTTAACAATAAGATAAAACTTGAAATTAATTGTTAATTTAATGTTAGAATGTATTATAATATATTATTCAAGCGACAGAAAACAAATCTAAATAGATTAAGTTGACAAAATAACTTTAAAGAAATAAATTAAAAAGAAATGAAGTTAAGTGATGTAAGTATAAGACAATAAAAAGCTGAAGGATCTAAAAGACAATTTAACTATAACCAACGGGGTGAACATGTTAAGGGCTGAACGGTGGTTATCAAAAACATCGACCGCTTTTATTGGAGTTTTATTTTCTGCTTTTTCTTTCTCTTTTTGGATAGCTTGGTAATCGAGCACCGTGAAATCTCCAAACCAAGCTGAATTCCGAACTCCGATACGAGCGATTAACACTAAATTAAACCCATCCATTATTTTTCAATCGATAATTATTTATAATCACATCAAAACCGATATCCAAAACGACAGAAACCCTGAAGCAGTGAATTAGGGTTTTGGATCAGAATGTCGACGGGCGGGGCCAAGGACGGTGAGTTGCAGGTAGTAGCAGCGCCGGAGAAGACAAAACCGGCGCTCCCTCCGCTTCCACTTGCGGCAAGGACGGGATCGACGGCGTTGGTGGAGTACACGGCGCCAGTACTCAAAGAAGAGGAGGAGGACCTAGAGGTGAAGCTTCGAAGAATACTTGAGAATGTGCCAGTTCGAGTTAGTAATACCTCCGGTAGTTCCGCGGGTTCTGGTTCCGGTGATTTTCACCAGGTAATATGATCATTTATTTTTTAATTTCTAAATTGTAAGCCGAGAAGTTTTTGTGTAATAGTTTTTTCAGTTTGAAACTTTCTAAAGTGTTTTGTATTCGTGTTATATTGATAAGAGTAAATAATAATTGTACTGCAGGATTAAGATTAGGGTTTTATTTGTTTGATATCAGGAGAGATCGATGCTGGATTGATTAACGTTTGTCTAGACGAGTATATTCGGTAGAAACTGAATGTGATTTGGAACTTGGTTTTAGGCAGTATCGAGTTAGCAGTCGTTGCCACTAAATGCAATTAACACTGATTCATGCTGATGACCTTTTCCGCCATGACCATAGCGCTTTATATTAGAGATGCATGCTCATGGCGTTGTGACAGTAGTGATCCTTTTGTATAATCTTTGCCAGTGGAATACATTGGCTCAAACCTCTTCTATTAGAAAAAGGATTCCTCTGCCGTTTATGGTTTGTTGGCACCCACTATAAATCTAGAAAAGCAGGAATACAGGGGTCGAAATGCACAGGACATCTTGGTGATCTCAAGAGATCAAAGTAATTGGATTGTAACAGACTGAGGGTTGTATTGAAGTTGTGTTTGGTGTCGTTGAAAGAAGAATCATGCCAGGTTAAACTTATCTAATAATACCATGTTGTTTTGCACCATCTGTGTGCTCAATGTCTAACATGTATTATATTTGTTCATCGGTGAAGCAGGAAGACATTAGTGTTGTGGGTGTGTGTGTGTGTGTGAATATCCATGATTGCATATGTTCGTCTCACTAATTTGTTTTTTTGGTTTTTTATTTTTTTGGGTCACAACAGTATCGGCAAATGAGACGGAGAGAGCAAGACAGGCTTGCAAGGATGGATGCTGATTACCAGAGAAGGAAAGAGTTAGCTGAATTTACTATGAGGAGAGAGCAAAGGATGAAGGCTGCAGAGGAACAAACAGAGAAAAAGCGTTTGAAAAGGCAGAGGAAAAAGCAAAGGAAAAAAGAGAAGAAGATGAAACCAAATGCTGGTGGAGAAGAGTGCCGGAGAGAAGATGACGACGAGGACTCCGATGATGATGGCGATGAAACAGGAAACTAAACAGGCTTTTACCTTATTGTTTTAGTCCAAGCTTAGGTTCAAGCTTGATTCCTGCCGGAATCTTTAGGCAATGACCTCAATCAGCTTTCTAGTTGTTATGCTCGAACTTCCTAATTATTGAAGTCAGATTCCCTTGTTTGTAACCGGTGAAGTAGTGCCTCTCCATAGAGAGATGGAACTGGACAAGGAAAGAGTCAACTTTGATTGATGCATCCTGAAGGGCAGCCTGATGGCCTCGTCTTGTTGATCATCAGAGTGCCGGGTAAAACATACAAGATGAAATTTCATCATTGCCAAGCAGGTTTTTTATTGTAAAGCACTCGTGTTATTTTGAATGAGCTAGTGAACTAGTTAATGCCCCAGAATTCAATTGCAACAAAATTCCTAACCGGCCCATTTTCTACCATAATTTATACACCCAATGAGCAAGCAAGAATTATTTTTCAAAGGCCAGACATCAACACTAATCAGCACGCATACCAAAACTAATTAGTTCATTCAGCTCAGATGATAAGCTACAGATAAAGGGAGGCAGTGCCAGTAGCATATTTACCGTGAAAACATCAATTTAGAAATAAATGACTTCCAATAAACCCTGCAGGAAGTAATGACTACAGGTTGGCTAGAAAGTGAGGTTAAGCAACGATATCTTTAAAGTAAAACCTTAATGCCTGGGCTGATTCCATTTTGACCCAGCCCAGTTCTACATCGTCCAGTCCTCAGCGGACGTTATGAGCTAGATTTTGCGTCGGTTTCCACCGTTTGGTATTTTATAGTATTCTCTCTAACACACTTCCTCTATCAGTCAACTCATCGATCGATCTCTGAATTAGCTACCTCTAAAATTGAATCACAATGGGCGAGTCCGTCACCCCTCGTCGCATCTCCGTCCATCAAGCTCTTGGCGGCGGCCCAGGTATCCGTTTACCTGCACGTATACACGTATTTATGCATGTATAGGAATACTGGTGTGCATCAAAACCATATACCTTCCTCGATCATTTTGATTCTAAATAGATCTGAATATTTTTTATATCAACTTAAATTCTTGATTTTAATGTTAAGTATTGGTGTTAAATGTGTAGTGGCTGATGTGTTGTTATGGAAGAGATGGTACGCAAGCGTTGGTGTTTTAGTGTCTGCAACAACTCTGTGGATCTTATTTGAGAAAGCTGGTTACAATTTGTTATCGTTTGTGGCTAACGTGTTGTTCCTTCTTGTTGTTATTCTCTTCTTTTGGGCTAAATCTGCTTCGCTTCTCAATCGGTAATTAATTTATGCTTTTTTGCACCTTTTTAAATGTTCGCGATTTTATTTTTCTAAATCTTTTTTGTGGTTATTGATTTCGTATGTGAAATTCTAACACATTTCACAATTTTTTATTGGTATAAATTTTTAGTTATGGATGTTGTTTTGTCTTAATTTTTTTGGTGGATTACATGCATCAAAGAGAGATGTTTCATTGATAATTCTTAAATTTCAATTTTATTTACTGATTTTAAGTCACTGTTTGCTGTTTTGGGTGACGAAATCTAGATTTGTGTGCATGTGTGGTTTTGGATTCTAGGAATGAATATTTATTAGTAGTTGTGATTTAGGCCATTCCCTCCACTTCCAAATTTGGAAATTCCCGAGGAGATTGTTGCCAAGGCAGCTGGTATTATTCACGTGTATGCCAATTATGCATTGTCGATTGCGCGTGAAATTGTGATCGATAAGAATTTCAAGGTTTTCCTCCAGGTTAGTAGCCATTTCTATCTTTCCACGAAAGAATTAGCTATACTTTTGTTGATGGCAAGAGGGTGGAATTTATATGTGTGATGCACATGTGGTTCTGCAGGTTGTTTCTGGTTTCTGTGTAGCATCTTATATCGGTAGTCTCTGCAACTTCCTAACTCTTGTCTACGTTGGTGAGTTCTTTATTGCTTATTGTGTTTTCTTAATCAGTCCATTATATGAGGGCAGGCATTAGTTCATTATATATGATTACATCTACAGGGGTTCTTCTTAGTCTTTCAGTTCCTTTGGTATATGACAAGTACCAGCACCACATTGATGAAAAGATTTGTGTAGCCCATAAAATAATTCAAGAACAGTATAAGAAAATTCATGATGCCATCTTGAAGAAGATTCCATTACCATCAAACAAGGAAAAGAAAACACAGTAGGTAAGTTGCTGCCTCTCTCGTAAATATAGACTAAAGTAGGAAGAATTTCATTGGTAAGCATTTATGATTCCGTGTCTAAATAGTGCACATCTGACTGAGATTATGGCTGTGTTTTTATTTGGAGCCAAAGCATGCTGTGGCCTTTATTATGTTTGAAATTTTGATAATGTCATTGGTGCAATCTCAATGTCATTATTGTTGAGACTTAATGATTTTGCTAATGTTGTGGAAGGATACATGACTGATTAGGCAACATGATGAAGGCTCTGGTAGAGCATTTGTTACAAAAATCTGATAATTTACCTCCAATAGGTTAGAAGTCTTCATTATAATGGGCTGCAGTTAGGTTGCTTATGACAAGGGCATTTTGAGTATATGGTACTTTTATGTTGAGGATCTGATAGCTTGTGCGTAAAATGAACATTACATCTTTGCCACATTGGATGCGCGATGAAGAGAGGCATGCTCATTTGCTGTCTTAGTTGCTTTTTATTTTTGTGTGAATTATAAATAACATACTTGGTGCATTTTTGCTTGAAATTGTCACCATGGTGAAACTAACCTGTGATTTAACATGTCGATAGATTAATGGACTTGCCTTGGTATAGTTTTTTCTTCTTTGAGACTTCCTTGGAATATCATTTTCCATAAGAAATTGAGTTTTCATGAATGTTGCAACGAGGAGGTGAATTAGCACAGATCATACTGAAATTTGCCAATACATGGGTCTCCAAGCTTCTTGCATTCAGGATTATTATTAAGGAGTCACTGTTGAACAAATGTACGATTACAAATATTGCTCTCCAAATTTGCTTTCTCTGGTGAAAGTTATCCTGATTGTATTTTCATCTAATGCTGATTCACTGGCCTTCCTCCCATCTGGTCGCTCATCTCAGCATTGTTTACTTTGACCTTCCCTGTAACCATCTCCACATGAACAGCCATGGTAGGCGGGATGAATGTCCTAGGTTGTCTATTTATCAGCATGCTACCTTCATCTAGCTCATCAATTTGCTTCCTTTATTTGTTACATGGATATCCATATACTGCATTTGTTGTCAGAATTAAAACCATTTTGGACAAACTCAATTCATACTGGATGGATCTGGTCACTGGTGGTTTACTCTGTCCTCTATCTCTCAGGCTTTTGTTCGCTGAACAACTTTGAGTAAACTATCTTTGGATACAGGGTTTCAAGTTGTTCAGCAGACAGTGACTAGTGGCGTAGTGAATGGATTTTCAGCATATGAAGCTGTTGAGGGGTGATTTTTGTTTTTGGTTGGGATGCTGTCAATAGTAGCATCGAACATCAGCTACTCATGGTAGTTCTTTAGGAGCAGAACTAACCTTAATACCACCAATGAAGAACACTAGATTTTTCATTATTTTTTATCTGCAAGAAAGCCATTGTTTTGATTCTCTTGATCTGTAATTTTGTCAGTCCTTGCTGTTGTTTTTATTTCTCACTATTTCATTCCCACTGGATTATGTTCTCCGATTGTGGAGAGGAAACTAGCTTTTGATAATGGAAGTCTATGATAGCCAACTTTTTTACTTCTTTCTTTGAAGAGCAAGTAAGCTTGTTGGTATTATCACAGCTTTGTACTTGTTTAATCGCTTCAACTTTTTACGTTATTGCCGTACTGCTCGCTTCCTCTACCCCCTCCAGTTGTTGGCATAACAGGTATTGGGTCTGTCATTTTACTGCGTTGATTCACCTGGTCTTTCGACCTTTCAGTCTTGGAACACAACCATCTTTTTTTTCTTTTTTTCATTAACAACGGTTTTTGTTAAATTCAACTTTACGATTGCAAGCGTGACGCGCGGATCTACCACCTTTCAACCTGTTTGCATTTCCTTTAACAATTGAATTGAAGAATAGCATCCCAGACAAGTCCAAATGTATTGCTTCATCCAACTTCTTAAGAGTTGTTTCTTCTGAATACACCAACGCATGCTCCTATGCTGCTTCCACGACATAATAACGAGGGCAAAATTCTCGCTGTTATGCAACTACCGTACCATAGAAACAGGTTTTTAACCTCCCTTGTTACTCTGTTGCTGGTGGATGTTATTCCGCTTAAGTGTAGAACGGATTGATTTATACCACGAGATCAATTGCAAGTGCTCGAGGTTTTGGAATCAATCAAATTTCATTGGAACGGTAGGCTACAAATTATCACTATGAGAATTGCGCGCATGTTATAGTATCATGCAGAAGTTTTAAAATCACTATCTTCAACCTCGGCTACAATATCATGCAGAAGAAGCTTATGCCACCTTAAAGACTGGAATATTTTCTGATGGTGGTAGTGTCACTGAGCGTAAAAGTTCCGAGGAGAATACAAGCCCCAGGAAGTGAGAAAGGATGGTGTTCGCTGATGCCTGCACAAAAGAAGCGGTGAGGACTGATATCAATCAAATAACTGGGACCAAAATGTTTACCCCAATTAAAAGTTATCATTGATTTATCCGAGAACTGAACACAGATGTTGGGTTAAAAGAACATCACTTAAGTAAATTGATGGAAGGTAAAAAAATTTACTTCTTCCATCGTATAGGCAAATATTAAAGTTATCCTTTGTATCCTCATTGATTCATTTGTTGATTTATTTGGCTGAGAGCATAAATGCTAAAACTGATAAAGCTACCGTGACTTCTATATGTGATTTCTGAACCTAACTCCTACCATGAGTCTGTAGTCAGCAGAACTTTAAAATATGATAGTAATTAGATCTGTATAATATTTACCTGCACCAAAAACACATCCAATGCAAGAACTGGACTGTAACCAGGAGAGATTTGCTGGTAATAAGGATTTGCAGAAGAGGTTAGGGCCTTCGCAACCAACAATCCAACTGTGGCTTGCATCCCAAGAATGGCAGCACCCATTCCCAACAAATTCAGTATTATGCCATTTTTCAAGCTTTTCACAACATCAGCACGAGGAGGTGCCTGAAAATATAAAAAATAAACAGAACACCAAGCATAGAAAAATATTTTAGAATTATGTAAACAATATATGTCTGGTTATTTAACTTCAGCAAAAGAGTCTTTGAGTAACAGTATGACAATCAAAGGAGCCACTTCATGTGTGCTTAATTCTAGCACCATATTTAGACCACATCATCCTCATGAGAACCTAATGCGATCCACATTTAGTATGGTTTTCTATTTTTCTTGTTTCTTTTAACAGGTGTGAAAAGCTGTACAACCCAAGCTCAACAAACACTAGCAGTTTACTATTGATGATCTTCTGCAATTCAATGGTATGGAGTTCATCTTACTTGTGTAGTCCAATGACTCACATGAATAAAGAAGAAAAATCACATGGATAGATAGATGGGAAGCAAAGACAAAGGACACAAGATGAGCCAGCAAATACAAACTGCATGAAAGTTCCTTCAAGAGATTCTCGTTGACAAAATAAACCTCCCCAGTCATTTTTAAACTACAAGGACTGTTTGTAGATATAAAAATGGGATCCAGACTCTAATTGCCTCTTATCATTCTTTTCTCTTCAAGAGAAAAAAATATCAAGGAAAATATTTGCTAAATTTGAATGTCCACTTATCACAATATCCCATGCCCCAGCATTGCGAAACCAACCATTAAGTTTCTTGCTTCAACATGGACTTCTCCTTAAATTACCGCAAATGGCATTTGAAGGAAACAATGTCTCTATTTCCCTAAAGCGCCATATTACCAATTAATTCTTTGGCATACAGAAACAACAAGATTCTCTCATGTAAACCCACCGACTTCATCATGCATAAGTTGTACAAACTGCGACTAGCATAAACAAAGTAATTTGCCCAAGGTCAATGAGAACAATCAAATTCTTAAACAGACTGCCAGGTTATTTCTGTCAATCAACCAATAAACCCTGAGGGTTGAAATTACGAGAAATATATAGGCCCTCACAACATGCCTGGCTCTCACGATAGTACATTGCCAATTGTAAAGGACACATGGCACTCCCACCTTAATCTACCTAATGCAGGGAGGACAGTACAAGTGAAAGTTGTACCCAAAGCAACATCTCCTCCTGACACTTTCGACAGGCCACGGATCATCATGAATGGGCCTACCACAAACATAGGTACACAATGAGGCTTGTTTTGCAAGTTGCATTATGACTCTTGCTCAATTTGGCAGCCCACGTTTGAGGCCCGTCATCAAGCTCATCATGTTACCAAATCCAAAAGACCTCAAGACGAGAGGAGACACCTCATCAAAAAATCATTCAGAATACAAATGACAACTGAATAAGTAACATGTCCTTTCCAATGATTAAGTTGAAAATCCTTGGAAACAACCATTATTCAGAACGATCAAAATAAACACTGTTTATGATTGCGAATAACACATAGTAAAAAAACTAAAACAGTATGTATACATACCTTGGAAGGATCATTGGCAGTTTTTCGGAGCTTCTCAGAAAGCCGGATGTACCCAAATGACCAGAACACAGAAATGAATGCAGCTGCAATGCCACCAAGAGTAGCATAAAAAGTGGGAGGCGAAGTGATCTTCCCAGTGAAAAGCACAGAAAAGGAAAGAATCACAGCTGCCACTGTACTACATATTAGCTGCCCCCAAAATCCTAAACTACCCAACCGCTTAAAATACCTTGATGTATTCTCTAATCTCTTAGCCACCTGCACACACAATAGCAATAATCTTACTCTAGTCTCCACAACAGTTCCCACATTTTTCTTGGTAACCAAATATAAAAATTAGCAACCAAGAACGGAAACTAAAATGACATTTAGAAACCCGTTTTAAAGCAGCTCCTTTCCTCAACTCAAGTCTCATATTCACAAAAAATTGCATTTCGCTTCGATTTCTCTTCATTCCCATCATCTCTTAGTAGTCAAACAGAAAAATTACCACACAAAAAGCAAAACCAAAATGACATTTAAAAATTAAAATCCCATATGAAAGGCAGCTCCTTTTTTAAGACATGCTAATGGGTTTCCAAAATAATGCATGTATAGCCCCCCATTTAAGCAAAGAGAAAGTAGTGCATAAAACAAAAATAACATCAAGTGAAAAAAAAAAAACCATATAAAAGACAGTTCCTTTTCTTATACTACACAAATGGATGGCCACATAACAAAGTGAGGTAGTAAATTAGACTTCAAATTCTAAAGTAACTTTCTTTTAGAAATCTTGAGCAAAGAATTTGGAGAGGGTATGAACCTGAGCGAGTTTTGCCCTTTCTGCCTCGTCGTTTTGGGAATTGAAAGCAGGAGCAGTTGCATTAGAAGCGTTTGTTTGGGTAAATAAATTTTTTGGTGTTTTGTTCCTAAGATGATCATAACTAGATAATGAGCTCATGTAAGAGAATGATGGGAGAGGTTGTGTGGATTTGTGAAAGATTAGGATGGAGTTTGGAAGAGGGAGGAGAGGTAGGTGTTTTGCACGGTGGATAAGAGGAGGCGTTGGAACCACCGCCATGGATGCCGCCGTGCCGGAGCGAACTGCCGGCTGGAGTAGCGTTTGCATTTTTTCCGAAAGTGTGAGCGGAGTAGGCTAGTTCGAGACAATGTACTCCTAAATAAGAATCGATTTTTTTATATGAGCTGCATGTCGTTTAATAAGGTCATGTAAGAAGCTTGTCGCGCGACTATCTGTCGTCCATGTACTAAAAAACAATGTGTCGTCTGATGTGTAGACGACACTCGTCTTACTTGGATTATTATTAACCTCAACTAATTGAGGAGGGAATTCATTTTTCCTTCTCACAAAAGTTTTTTTTTTCAATTTCTTTTTAATTTATTCTTCAAAAGATTTGTTTATTATGGTTTCATCATTCTGGTTATAGATTTGATAGATTAAATAAGGTTGATTCATGTTGTTTTTTTTTTTTTTTTAATGTTTGGATTCTCTTTGAAACAATTAAGTTGATCGCATTATATCAGGTGAACCCCTAAATAGTTTAATTTTTTTCTGCTAGAAAACACATTAACAATACCTAGATATTTTTTTACACTAAAAAAATTGATTTATGACTCCAGCCACAAGTTATACCGGTTGACTTAGGTTTTTTTTTCTATTTTAATTATTTTTTTTAATTTCATTATTTAATATTGAGTTTATTGAAAATTAGGCTTCATAATTTATTTTGGTTTGAGTTTTTTTAAGTTGTTCGATCTTATAACTCGGGTTACCAATTTTGTCAATTGACTAGGGAGGTGTTTTGTGTATATTGAAAAGTATACACGTAGCTAATTAAATAAACAAAAAACTTAAATTGAAAAGCTTATACATGTATCTAATTAAATAAATAAAAAATCATTCGTGTAAATAAATGAGAAAAAAAGTCATTAACAATACCTAAAATCAAAATTGAAAAAAATCGAGATATATATGAAGAGCAAAATATTTAATCTCGCAACATAGAACATTTAGCCAGTTGTGTTTGCTGAATTTATTTATTAAAATTAATTTTTTATTCAACCAAACGATAAGAAAAATAGATACCCACATGAAACTAATTGAATAAAATAAAAGAAAAAAATATATTATGCAAGGCTATAAATATCAGAAAATTATCTAAAACTAAATATTTTTTTATTTTAAAAAAGAAAATTCATCTATATAAAAGATATAAAAATATTATTGATAAATTAGAATAATATTTTCAAAAATTAAATATACACGAAACAATTAAAAAACAAAATCTCAATTCAAAAAAGATAAATAAGTTAAAAAAAAATCACACAGGAGGGATACTAATCAAAACAAAAATTAAAAAATTATTTTAAAAAAGACTAATTAAAAAAGTACCAGTTAACCAAAAAAAATTAAAAAGAAAAAAAACAGTCCAGTCATTATGTCTTAATCTGTCAAACTTGTGATCTGGATCATGGACTCAATTAAGTATTTTTCTCATAAATTTATATTCAACCTAGATATAAATAAAAAAAATTAAAAACAAAAGAGACAAAAAAAAAACCCAATAACGCTAGCCTGTGGCTTAGCGTGTTTGGGCCATTACAAGGTAGAGACCAGGCATGCGGGTGGGCCTTCAAGCCCAGACCCACGATCCTGGAATTAGTTCTATTTATTTTATTTGTTTTTAAAGGTCCACCCTATATTTATTTTTTTAAAAATAGACAGGTCATTATGGTGGCTGGAAAATCAGGGCAGTGTTCTTTAGGGTTTTAAAAAATGATTTTCAAGTCATTTCAACCCAAAACCTCCTCACCAACACCCTTATAACACATACAAACCAATACATCGACCCAAAAAACCTAAAAAACTATAAATTGAATTGGATTTGTCTTTCTTAACTTAGATTTATTTTTTAAACGACATTGAGGTTCTAAATAACCATCACCAAACCCCCCTCCTATCACATGAAACCTGTGGACACAAAGAACAACCATTATGGTGGTAAAAATATGGCATTAACACTTTCTCTCTCTCTCTCTCTCAATTCAATGATCTTTCTATAACTAGGAACTAAAAAAATAATAAAAATAAATTTTCATATCAAAATAGAATCTTCAAAGTTTAAAGGGACCTAAATTTTATTATTTTAAAGATTGAGGACTTAATTGTATTTTTTTAAAAACATTGGACACACCAACCATTATTGATTTTTTTTCTTGTTTTGGTCTCTCTTCTTACAATTTCATATTTTCTTAAGAAATAAAAAATAACTAGTCTTTAATTAAGATCAAATTGCCTAAAATTAAAGTTTGATAACTAACTTGAAAAATTAAAAAAAGAACAGTGCATCCCATGAAAGTGGATTTGGAATGTTTTTTTTAATATTGAAAAGACCACACTTTTTAGATTTCTATTAATATTCATATTCAGACTCATCTGTTTAAATAAAAAAAAATAGTATTTATTGCTTTTATCAGTAAATATGGGAATTGCATTTGTTTCTATAGGGCTCAATCTCCAACTATTCCAATGAAAGTGGATATGGAAGGATGTTTGTGACGATAGAGGTTGTTAATGGATATTTATAGAAAAATAATTTTTGTAACTTTTTAAATATATATCTAAAATAAAATTATGTAGTTTTTCTCTTATATTACTTATATTAGCTTTGTTTGATACATATAAAATATTTTAGCTATTTTTTTAATGGCTCTAAACTTTCTTTATTAAAAACGGAGTGTGAAAACAAACATGGGATAAATTGATTTAGAAGCCAAATTCAAATGGAGAGTATTATGTCAAGGCTATGTGTAAACTGCTTTCATCCCCTAATCATATTAACTCCATTAATGGTTTGTAGAAAGAAGTGGTCCCGCTGAAAACTGAAGTCTTTTGTTGGCTGAGATAGAAGAGAAACTATTGATACTGATGCTCTATGTGTCCAATTTGCTAACTGTCAGAGGAATATGTTGATCGTCTCCTTGTCAACTGTCAGAAGCATCGGTTTATATGGTCTAAATTTATAGATTTGTGGGGTCTTTCTTGGTGTGTTCCAGGAGCATGTCGGCCTTGTTTCAACAGTAGGATATCTGGCATAAGGAGTATTTCAAAGGAAGGTATGGTCTATGCTATTTTTTGCTATATCATGGTCATTATGGCTTCTGCGAAATGAGTTTATTTTTAATCATAAGAAGCCTGACTATGATACAATCTTCATTGTGTGTGGATTAAAGCCTTATTTCCAGATTTCCATTGTTTTGCTCTTGACTTGTTGATGGATTGCTTAAATGGACTAATACCAAAAAAATCTAGACCTGATCTAATCATATGGTCTGCACTTGACCCTTCTGCTTTAAAATAAAATGTGGATGGATCTTCCTCTGGTAAGCTTGGTCCTGCTGGTATACGTGTATTTTGTATTGGGTATTTTCTCCATCCCTGCAGGGATCAGAGACTCCAATGAAGCAAAACTGTTAGTTGTGGTTAAAACCCTGGAATTATCCTCTTCTAGAGAAGATTTATCTGGTGTGAAGATTATTGTAGAATTTGACTCTTCTAATATGGTAAACTGGATGCATAAACCATATTAGGCCATGGTATTATCATGAAATCTTTGTCCTTGCTACTCATTTCTCTTCTCGCATGGCTGATGGTCTTGCTCAACAAGTTGTGTCTGGAATTGTGATTTTATAGCATGGCTGTGAATTCTACAGAGTTTTCTCTAGGGATTTGGTATTTTTTGAAGCTGCTGGAGATTCATCTGAATATATTTTACAGTGGCTGAGTTTTGTAATTTGCTTCACTTAATTATTTTGAAGAACTGCTTGGAGTAAAGTTGAGAACAAGGGTATGGTTGCTCGGACACAAGTTGTTTACTCTGTTTTTTTTTGTCTTGTTTCGGGGCTCTGTGGTCTTGTTTCGGTAGCTACCTTGTATAAAAGGGTGAAGATATATATATATAAAAAAGTTAAAAAACATTATGGACTGAAGTTCAAGTGTAAACAACCAAGAGGAGGGTATAGTTTTTTAGATGAAGAGATAAAAATACCATTATACTGTTTCAGTAAATAATAACTATAAATCTGGAGCTAAAATATTTTTCCTAGAGGTTTTAGTTCTTTTTAAAGCAATTATTTTTTAGATTTTATAAGAGAAGTCATTTAAGATACTGAAGAAGTTGAAAAAACTTCAATGAATTTCTGGGATTTTCCCTCACTAGCAGTGGATTGAGCTTGTATGTTCATGGTTGGGTTACTTGTAAAAACAAAACCTCGACGCTTAGGTCAATTTGAGTTTTTTTGTTAAGTTACTAAGCATGTTAGGAAAATAAAAAAAAATTCAAAAAGATAAATTGTGTGTTTTTTTTTTTTTTTGTATGGATCATAGATCCTTTACCTCACAATGATCCCTAAGTTTTTATTGAGAAAACTCTTGGCATAGATTATCTTCATCTTTTTCAAGGGAAAAGGTTACATGTAAGGCAACATAATTATTTGTAGCTCGATGCATGCGTGGAAAGGTTTTTATGGAATAATAATAAATGAGTTTTATTGGTTTAGAGAACGGTATTTGATTGACTATATAGGTTGTCTAATAAATTTATTGATGTGAATACATGTAGAATTTATAGGATTGAATGCAAAAGAAAGTAAAAGAATCTATAGAATTGTGTATAGAAAAATATTAAAAATAATTGTACTTACAATGAAAGAAAGAGTAGAAGAAAATATACATAAAAATATATAAAATATGCACAAAAGAATCCAAAATTTTCCTGGAAGTATGGTTATAATTGTTTTTCAAAGTGTTTTTCACTCAGACAAGTATGTAAATAATATTTTTTTTATTTTTAAAAATTATTTTTGAGATCAGTACATTAAAATGATTTAAAAATATTAAAAATATATTAATTCAATACACCTGATGGCGTGCCCAAATACTAAAGCTGAGCTCAGCCAAACTTGATCAAACCTTTAGAATTTTTTATTTTTAATTTTTAATTTCTTGGCACATCATGTACTAAACATTCCCGTGTTTGTTAAGCCAAAACATCTCATGTTTCAAGAAATCTCAAATGTCCCATTGCATTAGGTTGCTTGCAAGACTAGGAATTGAATTCTTTTCCAAAATGAAATGAATTTGAGATGCCCTGTAGGAATTTAAATGCCAAGAATATTTCTTTTTCATCTTTTATAATAATATTAAGCTATCTAATATCCCTTTGCTCTGATCACCGGTAATTATACAATTTTTTAAATGACTAGTATACATGATCGATCCATTTAATTACTAGAATATAAATTCGAACAGTTAATATATATGTGTTTTGATGACTTTAATTTAGTATAAAAATAATTAATATACCACGTAGGTTATGTAATTTGTTAATAGATACATTATTGTATTAAAAATTATACAATTTTATAAATTTAAATTTATTGTTGGATATATTCACTTCTATATATTAGTTTTAAACACAAAATAACATAAGTACTGTTTATATTGACAAAGATAAATATGATATTATCAAATTGTATACGTTAAATTTTAAAAATAAAATACTAATTTGTCCTCATGTCTCATAATTAAATTTTTAATGATAAATTAAATACAATAAAAGCATATTTTCCATTTTTTTCAATCTTTTTAATAATTATAAATATTTTCAGTAATGACATCTCAACAAAACATGTAGTAATCCTTGTATGAAGTATATATTCGCGCAAGTTTGCCATGAGAGGGAATTCAAGATATTCGGTAAAGATGCAAGGTCCAATATGGCAAACACAATTGTCTCTTCAAACACCCACAGTAATTAAGAAAAAGAAACCAGCGCAGAGCCACAGGCAGAGGTGCTTCTCAACAAGCTCCTTGAGCATTTTGATCAATGTAGACTGGAATGGATTGGCAACATGTTTATCCACAAGGAATGGAGAAAATGGTTACATATGTGAAAGAGAGATACAATAATACTCCTATCCTATGATCATCACAGAGAATGGTAAGTACAGAAGCTAAAAGAACTTAATTTAGCTAGATAAATTTTCTTATATAGATGCAATGCCTCTTGCGGGTATATGCACAGAAGAACAATTCAAACCTCAGCATGGAAGAATGTCTCCGTGATGTGAAAAGAGTAGAATACATGTCTAGCCATTTGGATTCTTTGCTGACAGCAATGAGGTAAAATACGTAAGAATCCATTTTCCCGCAGAAGGTCGTCTTGAAGCTTCTACTATACATAGTCCAGCCCAATTAGAGTTCCAAAACAGAAGGGATCGGAGAACTGATATTTGGAAAAATTTTCAACTTTTTGTTGGCAAAATCTTGCCTTCCATTTCCATGCAATCAGGAAAAGAGCAGACGTGAGAGGGTATTTTGCCTGGTCCTTTCTCGACTGTATTTTGCCTGCAACCTTGGATTGCCGTTGCTATTCTGATTTTCAGGCTGAGCTGCACAATATATGTTAGCATGTCAGAAATTACTTCTGGTTTGAACAAAGAAAGGAATATGCCATCAAGAAAAACTTCTTGTTAACTGTTAAGAGTCTATTCTCAATATTGATGATGAAATAGTATTTGAATTTTAAAAATTATTATTATTAATTTATTAAAAAATATTTTCTATTTAAAAAAGTAGATAGATGAAGTAACTTTCCAGAGAGCTAGCTAAAATTTAATTAAAAAATAAAGAGAATGGAAATGAATTAATGCCCTTACTATATCTGTCCACTCGTTTTGATCTTGACCCGGATCTAAAACTGTTGCTTTTCATTTCACGTGCAGACGTAGGTAAATGAGACAAAAGTAGTAGCTGCCACAGAACCCAAGCCGTGTATCGCAACAGTTACATTATGATGATACTTGAAAGATAGGATATCTGGACAGGTTTTCTGCGTCCAATTCACAAACATGGATAACATGGGGGGGCTAGCATTCTAGCTGCTCTTCTTTGCAATAGTGAGATGCAGTTCCTATCTAGAAAACTTTCTAACTAGCTCACGGAATTTGTCTAATTCAGGATAGCAGGAAACTGTGAACTGACCGGGGTTCATGTGGGTGTCTAATATAAAACACGAGAAATGAGCTCAGTTTGACCATGCATGACTTGGTCATCATTTGCTGATATTCTGTCTGAAACCCAAAATGAATAGCCTATAACGCTGAGAGAATTAGAGAAAATAGAGTGTTGGTCGCGATATATCAGAAGCTGAATTAGGATATGGTTCTACTCGGCCAGCTATAATCCTAGATCGAAGGGGAGTAGTGCTCAAACATGCTGCTATAACCCTTTGAATGGGTCTTTCAAAACAACATTTAAATCCTCTATCACGAGGCAAACAGCGGTATATTGTGAGTTTGGATACAGCCAAACCTTGTATTTACCACTGTCCCTAGTTGCAGAACATCTGCCCATGGTGAAGTCTAGGCTCCATAGATTCTTGGGAGTCTCTCTAAGCTCGAATGTGGATCCAATGATTAACATGATTTGGAGTGACTGATTTCAAATAATTAATTGTATATTAGTTGAGATGATGTAAAAGATCCGCACGTACCCTACTGTCTGTTAACATATGGAAGATATATATCTTCAACCATTTATAGATAAACAAGGACGACGGTAGCAGACTGGTTTGGAAAAAAGGGCAGTGCTGGTAAATGGTGACATAGAAAGTAAAATATTCTGAGTCAGGAACAGGAGGGGCATATGAATGCACATGGTTGAAGTCATCTGAAGTGTTAAATTGTTCTAGATGCACACCATTTTCACGCTTGTTACTTTTTAACCAGGTGATGCAATCCAAGAGTATTTAGACTTCCTTCCATCAAAGTACATTTGATTCTATTATGTTCTAGTAGCAAGGAGAAAAAGGAGTAAAATTCACCGTTAAATCGAATGAAAAAGGTTGCTGTTACGTTTTACTAAAGTTTATGAATGTAAGTAGAAGGAATTAATGTACTCAGTTCTCAATCATTTGCAATTAATGGAAAGCACCTGCTAAGACATTATGTAGGAGCTGAAGAGACATGAATTCTTGCCAAACCTAGCTAGCTTCTTCACTTCTTTACTCATTCATTGAGCTTTTATGGGCATTAAATTTGAAAGCTCATTGATTATACTATGAAAAGAAATCTTTAGATATCCTAATTGTCTAAGCCCGTACTGGTGGTAGCTCTAGTTTTCACCAAGGGGCATGGTCTGCGTGTGAATCCTGTCAAAACTAGACAAAATTAATTCACATTTCAATGCTTAGTTTAGATCTGCTTAAATTAAAATGGGTTTCAATGAACCAATCAAGCGGTAGGTGGAGCTAATCTATGGCAGCATAATTCTCAACACTTGTAACAGTGGCAGCACATGCTAGATAACAGGCCAAGCATCCCAAGGCTATAGGTAAAATGGAACCGCAGCATATTATCGTAGTATGCGTGATGATTGTCATATAAAACACAGAGAAACCGAATTAGATTGATGTGCAGGGAAAGCAAAAAAAACTTAGGATCATCAGAAAAATGTTTTATCAGTATTGGACGAAAAAAGAAGTCAATCCATTAATTATATGGTATAAATTAAATTCTTGATTAAGAATTATTGAATCAAACCTAGAGCGACAACTTTTTTTTAATGTAACTTAAAAATGACTGGTTCTTATTACAAAATCAAGGCAGCCAGTACCAGTGTACCACTATGGCATCACATCCCCAGACTTGCCAAGGAAAGATATTGGACACTTTCACACCACAAGATCAACACGTGCAGTTCAGACAAATCAGAAACGTTGCACCATTTTTGGAGAGGGGAGAGTTGGGTTAATTTGGGACCATTTTTTGCTCCTGCAAGATGCACCGTCCCACTATGGCGTAAGTCTTGTCGTGCTCCCTCGTTAATTTAGGGTCAATCCAAGTTTATGAAACAATACCGGCATGCATTTTCACGAGTAAGGATCGTAAACAATACCGGCTATAAAGAGAACTAAACTTTTGGTGTGGTATGAATTGATGAGATTCTTGAATCACGAAGGAACTATGAATCTTTAAGTTGGTTTGACATGGTTTTAGACATTAAACCTTGCAGTATCATGCTGACAGGGCTGGCCGGAACTAGGTTGAATGATGGGGTAATGGCACCTCAAACTTGAAAGATATTTACATTTTAGTTCTTTCTTAAATTATACCCTTTAAAATACAGTTTATTTTATAGGAAATACACGTTTTGCTTTCTCAAAAATCATTTATAATCTGTGTGGATTTCTCTTTGTTATCTTATTTTCCAGCTTACCATGTTTTTTTTTTTTATATATATATTGGCCCCTGATCCTAAATTTAAGTTTACGCCCCTGGTACCGTGGCCTTTTTTTAGTTAAATCTTAACGAGCTTGTGATTTATGAATTTACGAGTCTTGATATTTGCGAGCATTTGCTCTTCATTTTATAAGAGTTTTCCAAACTTACTCGCATGAACAGAACTATATTTATAATTCTTGGGGCTTGATTTGATTTGGCGGAGGTGGTAGGCAAATCTTATATCCTCACAAAATCATGCTCGGCATATATAGTTTAGCTGACTTAAATTATCATTCAAATATGATGTTCTATGAAGTCATCTAAGATTTGATAAAATTGACTCGGCTTCTTCGTATATATATCTCCTTGCTTGGAAGCTTGTCAAATTTCGGGACTGTTTGATGTGAAGAGCATCAAGAAATTAAGTTCTCGTAGTTAATACCTGATGATCAATTATCAAGTGACATGAACCCGTGACTCTGATCTAAAGGTGCCTAGGGGTTCGGATTTTATGCTGTTCAAAGAATTTTGAAAACCTTTCCTTGATTTCAAGCATGCGTGGAACAAAACATCATGGCCCCACAAATAAAGCACTAGCCATAATGGAGTTGTTTATCAACTTTATAACTGGATTACCATAACCGAGTATTTCTAATAAAAATCGTTAACTGATAGGGTGAGGCGAGCTGCAGTAAAAGATGGAGAAAGGGAGGAGTGGATATGGCCATGGATGTTTCTTTTCAAGTGTGTACAAGGCTAGTTGTCCTGGCTTTCGGCTATGGGAGTAGTTTTATCTGGCAGACCACTAGCATACGAACGTCCAGATTTGATCAAAAAAAGATTTATCCTTGGTCAGGGCCCCTTTCCTGTGTGTCAAGAACACGTCAAGTCTTTTTCCTCCCCTCCACAAATTAATGACTTGATTTAACAGGATTAACTTAACTATTTTAGGGTTGTAAAGAATTTCAAGTTACATGTACTTGAATATTGCAGATGCTGAAAAATGGGAGGAATGTTTATAGATTAAGGGATTCACTTACTTTCTTTTGTGTGGTATAGGAATTTAGTAGCTTTTTTTTTTTTTGTTTGAATGAAGTTAAAAAGGAAAAATATAAATAATAAAAAAAACAATTTTACTGTGTAGATTAAAGTGGATTAATATGGTTTTTAACTGGTTTGAGGTCATTGGTTCGAGACTCATAAACTTTAAAATTATTGGAGACTTACATAGTTATTAACTTCAGGATCCGTAGAATTAATCGAGGTATACACAAGCTGGTTCATATTAATAAAAAAAAAAGTAGATTAACATAAAAAAGATGATATAATTATGTATTGTGTGGATATATTTGCGTATGATAGAAATTCAAATTCTAGTTTTAACATGAATGATTTATCTCACTAAAAAAAAATTAAAGTCTACCAAGAGAACTAATTTGGTTTGAGAAATAAAAAGAAAAACTATAAATTCTTAGATTCTTTTAAGAAAAAAATATTCAACATAAAAAGATATTGTAGAACGAGGAAAAATAAATTTAATAAAAAGAATCTTGCTATTTATTATGCATGGAAACAATATAATTAACACGTAAGCAATCATGTTTTTTCACTATAGTATTATTATTATTATTATAATATTTTTTAACCCCTTGTTTGGAGTCTCAAATAGATGAGCCATCTTGAACGCAAAATAATGCGTGCTTGAAAATTTATTTTTCTACTCGGAATCATAATTTAAAAATCTGGTACAGTGTGAGAGGCTGATTGAGGACTAAAAGTCTAAAACTGGGCTTAGTTTAAACAAAATAAAAAAAGACAAAATCTCAGGTTTATCCTGGTTAATTCAGTAAAAACCTGTCTAAAATCTGGTTATAATTTGTTAATTATTTAATTATTTAATAAAAACAATACCCTTTTGTTTTTTTTTAAAAAAAAATTAGAGGCGAGGCCTGGAAACAGTTTGTCTACCGGGCAGGTTAAAAAACTATGCTCTGAATTGAGCCCTGGACAGGCAACTTAGCAACGTTAATTATTTCTTCTTCTTCCGTCTGACATGGGATGTTCAAATTGAGTCAATATTGAATAGGATGGTGGACTTATAGTGTCCTCTGCAATCTGATGAGCTCCAACTCACATACGTGTCTTGTAGCAGCAGATACAAGATTCTTTCCTCCCTGCTTTCCAAAAATAAAAATAAAAAACAATTTATTAATTAAAGTTAATATTAATTCAATGGCTCCATTTGGACCATTTCTATTGTTTCTCTTCACTATACCAACTACATGAAGTACACAGTAAATAATAAAGAACCACTCTTTTTGCTAGCCTCCCTCTCTGCAGCCATATCTAAACAAACCAGCTTTTTTCCTCTCCAGGGCATCCATTCTTACATCCAAAAACATAACATTAAGCAAAAGACACAGCTAAATTTCTGTTATGTCCCATGTCTAGTTAAGTTCCTTTCATTACACCCACAGCACTTTACCTACATTAACTGCTTCTGTCCGTCCCTCCTCTGCTCCATCCTTTTATTCTCATCGATTTGGTCACCAGAACAACTACAACTGCAGTGGGTCACCATCTCCTTCTCTCTCTCTCTTTCTCAAACTATGAATACGTGAAGCGCAGTTCAACTCCAGGCATGGTTCAGTAGCTCAAGAAACCATGAGTTCCAGTAGCATCAATTATCTCCATTTCTTTGCTTTTTTCCTTCTTGGGATTGCACTTCCAACCTTTGCTCTCAACACAGATGGGGTACTTTTGCTTTCTTTCAAGTACTCCATCCTTAGAGACCCATTATCAGTCTTGGAAACCTGGAACTATGAAGATAAAACACCATGCTTTTGGAAAGGAGTGACATGCACAGAATTAGGCCTGCCGGGAACACCAGATATGTTCAGGGTCACAAGTTTAGTCCTCCCCAATAGTCAGCTTCTGGGTTCTATCCCACCAGACCTGGGCTACATTGAACACCTAAGACATCTTGATCTTTCCAACAATTTCTTGAATGGGTCATTGCCAAGTTCGTTTTTTAATGCAACTGAGCTACAAGTGATTTCTCTTTCAAGCAATGAGATCTCTGGTGAGTTGCCTGAGTCTATCGGTGCATTGAAGAGTTTACAGCTGTTGAATCTTTCTGATAATGCCTTGGCTGGGAAGGTACCTGAATATTTGACAGCTTTGCAAAATCTTACAGTTCTTTCTTTAAGGACTAATTACTTTTCAGGTTCTGTTCCTAGTGGCTTCAATTCTGTTGAGGTGTTAGATCTGTCTTCTAATCTACTCAATGGTTCTTTGCCTCTTAATTTTGGTGGGGATAATTTGCATTACTTGAATCTCTCTTACAACAAGCTTACAGGACCAATTTCACAAGCTTTTGCAAAGAGAATTCCAGAGAAAGCAAGTATTGATCTCTCATTCAACAATCTAACTGGAGCAATCCCAGAGTCTCTATCTTTGCTCAGCCAAAAAACAGATTCTTTTAGAGGAAACCTGGACCTTTGTGGAAAACCTTTGTCAAATCTTTGCTCAATACCTTCAACCATCTCTACTCCGCCAAATATTTCAACTACTTCACCAGCTATTGCAGTCATACCCAAATCATTGGACTCGGGCTCCCCACAACTAAACTCAACAGGAACCAGTCCAAGTTCCACTCGAAATCAAGCCAAGAGTGGGCTAAAACCAGCCACAATTGTAGCCATTGCAGTCTCGGACTTGGCCGGTATAGCCATTCTTGCTTTGGTCATTCTTTATGTGTACCAAATCAGAAAAAAGAAGACACTCGTCAACCAAACCAACCCACCGAATAAAGAGCGAAAACTCCCACTTCCTTCAACAACCGTTACAGTAAAAGAAGAGATCGAAACAAGGAAGCCTATAAATTGGCCGTGCCTAACGTTAAAAGGAGACGAAACATCGGGAACAACCACTTCTGATGACGATCAAGACAACGAAGATACCAACAACGCAAACTGCAGCGAGAGCAATCAAGAAAAAGATAGTAAGCTGGTGGTACTAGATGGGGAGACAGAACTTGAGTTGGAAACATTGCTAAAAGCATCAGCTTATGTACTGGGAACAAGTGGAAGAAGCATAGTGTACAAAGCAGTTCTTGGTGATGGTACTGCTTTTGCAGTGAGGAGGATTGGAGAGAGTGGAGTTGAGAGAAGAGACTTTGAGAATCAAGTGAGGCTTGTTGCCAAATTAAAGCATCCAAATTTGGTTAAGATTTGTGGTTTTTACTGGGGAGGTGATGAGAAGCTTGTTGTCTATGATTATGTCTGCAACGGCAGCCTCGCAACCGCTGGTTACAGTAAGTCCTCTGTTCTCTCTCTCTGTGTTTCTAGCGCATGTTAGCATACTTCCCTACTTTTTGCTAAGTGACGCTAAATTATCAGGTTCCTTATACATAGTGTTCTGTCACAATTTCTTGCTAACGCGCACTTTCTTCCGCTTCACCTAGCTTTGAGGAGCAAGTAGTTGTGAAAATCTTGGGCTTTCGCTAAACTAGGCTGTTTGGGGTTAACAGTTAGATCTTTCCACGTGGGATCCACTATTAGTTGATCAGACGGTCCAAAACTAAGGAGTCAAAACTCTTAGACAAGGCCTGATTTTATGGAAACATTCGTTTAGCTTCGAGTTGAATAATAATCACGTAGTTTTAGCTCGGCTTTCAAGAATCAAAGCTTATTTTTTTCAATTATCAGATTTTACATGGAACATTTGCACCGAAATATTATTTTAATATATTTTTAAATAAAAAATATTTATGAGAACTTTCACAGTAAAAAGAAAACGCATGATGCGCCGATTCACGTGTCACTTTCGTAGAAAAACAGCAATAAAAAACCGACCTTTTTACTTTATATTTAATTGAACACCACCACGTCTTAATTCCGAAAAAGGAAAAGAAAAGAAAACAAACCTACTACTTGGCACTTATTGTATACCAATCTAGGAGACACCTGCTACTGGAACCCGTGTTAACTCCTCGTGAGTTCTGGACTGTGCTTTTTGTCTGCATCCTTTTAGTGTTAGTTTAATTCATTATTACACTATTCCTCATAGATCTTGTATTAACTGACAGCCATTGGAATTAATCCTCTAGTTTAATGATGGATTAACATCTCATTAGTTTAATGGCCTGTCTAATATTCCGGTTCTTTTTTTCTTTTTCCCCCCCTCAAATATGTTATTATTTCTATACAATTCAGGAAAACCAGGTTCATCACCGAGTCATCTACCACTTGAAGTCCGGTTCAAGATAGCAAAAGGAGTGGCTAGAGGACTAGCTTTCATTCACGGGAAGAAACATGTGCATGGCAGCATTAAACCAAACAACATCCTCTTGAACCTTGACATGGAGCCAATAATCTCGGATTTCGGACTAGACCGGCTTGTATTAGGCAACAATAGCAACAAAGCGAGCAGCTCGAGTCGCCATTTCAGTAGCCAAAGGTTCGCCTCCACGACACAAGACCTCTCTATAAATGCCAGCAGCCACTATGCGCCTTCCAACTCCTCCGCGGCTAGCTCATTGCCATACCAAGCGCCCGAGTCGTTAAATAATCCAAAGCCAAGCCCTAAATGGGATGTCTATTCATTTGGCATTGTTTTGCTTGAGCTTCTCTCTGGAAGAGTGTTTTCAGATGGAGACTTGAGCCAGTGGACTGCCGGTTCAATCATGGAGGACAAGAACCGGGTTCTGAGATTGGCTGATGTGGCAATCCGGACCAACGTGGAGGTTAAGGAGGATGCCATTTTGGCATGTTTGAAGTTGGGTTTTAGCTGTGCTTCTTTTGTACCCCAAAAGAGACCGTCCATGAAAGAAGCGCTTCAAGTCCTAGAGAAGATCCCTTGCTCTAATGTTTCAAACTAATCACATATTTGGGTCCCATAAAAGTGTCCTTTGTTGTATTAAAGAGTAATTGTTTCTTTTTATCTTTTGTTGACTTGAATATTGCATAAGAACAAAAGGAATTAATGTCGATATCTTAATTGTATGAGGAGGTGATGTATGTACTCTTAATTAATTAATCGAATGTTGTTTCCTAAATATAATAATACTCTTTGGTACCAATATTTGTCAGCTTTGTTTATAATTTGATAGTTTTTTTGGGTACAAAAGATTCTAATGGTATCAATCCATGTTCTCATTAACAGGATGTTCTGAGATTCTAATTGTATGGAGGAGGTGAAGTATGTACAAAAGATTTTAATTTTTAATTATTTTTTATGTTTTTTTAATTGTTTTTTATCCGATAATATGAAAAATATTATTTTAATATATTTTAATAAAAATTGCCATACTAAGAATTATTTATGCTTTCTTTTGTTTTAAAAAAGAAAGAGAATACACGGATTAATTTTTCTAAGTGAATATTAAATCAACCATCTGCATTCAAATTAATTGTTGAATGAGAGATTTTCTTTTGACAATCTTATTTTATATTTGAAAATGAAATAATAACTATCAAGCTATCTAATTTGCTTTCACATGGCATAACAGCTTAGATGTGATTTGAGAATGTCATCCATATATAATTTTAGATATGCAACGATTATTATTGTGGTTTCAGATTTGAGTCAATGATTATTAATATTGATAGCTACCAGAAGCTTCTCTAATCGTTAACTTCAAGATTTATAGAAATTAATCGAGGTATACGCAAATTGACTCCAACATCCCATGTGAATAATAATAAAAAAAGACATGCAATACTTAATTTGAAGTGGGTATCCAATCAATTTTTTTTTTTAAGTTTTGGCGAGTTCCTGAATTAATGTTCCGAAATGGATTGGTCATGTATTCTGGGTGGCCAAACATGATGGATTGGTTGGCTTCTTGTTGGGGAAGGAACGACTCCAAAGGTTGTTATAAAAATGGGAATTATAGCTGCAGGCCCATCTCAAAAGCAAAGGCATAGAATATTCAAAGTCAGTGTCAATGTCGTGATCCAAAATGGACCATTGCGGTCTATGGATGATCGTGACCCAGCACCAATGGACAAGGAGACGGCTCCAACGTACCAACCGAACGTGGATCTCCTAATTCTTATGATAGAAATATTTGTTCAGCATAATATCTCATAAGCTCACAAAACAAAGAGGATGTTTACTTAGCATAAAAAAAGTTTATCAATTAAAAATATTTTTCAATTAAAAATTTTGATTTTATTTTTAAATATTATTTTTCTTTTATTTTAAGTGGAAAATATTTTTCAGAAATTATAAAAAAATTAAAAATATCATATTATTTATTGATTATATCAAATTTGATCCTCAAAATTTTGATTGATATATATTTTGTTTGAATCATTTTTTTTAAAAATTTATCCATTAAAATTGAATTTAATTTGATTTTTATATTAACTTTGATTCTTATTTTTATGATTATTATTTACTTTTCTCTTATTAATTTTTTAATTGAAATTTTTTATCGTTTGGTCCTCATTCTTTTGGTTGTTACTTATTTTATTTGAAATAATTTATGAAATTGTAATTATTATTATTTTAATTTCATCATCTTTTAACTTTTTTTATTTGTTATATTTGATCTCTATTATTTTAATTATTATTTATTTTATTTGAGATAATTTATAAAATTATATATTTTTTCAATTCTATTCTCATTCAAATTTTTAATTTGTAAGATTTTTTCCTCATTATTTTAGTAAACTTGAAAAAAATAAAACATTAATAAATTATTTTTCAACTTATTTTCCATAACATAACCAGATACCGGAAAATGTTTTTCAATTTATTTTTCATGACACTACCAAACATCGAAAAATAATTTACTTTTTAAAAATTTATTTTTAAAAAAATTATTTTTTTTAAAAAAACTACTTTCCAGCTGACTTTAATGCGTTTTTGCCCTAACATTAGTTACCACCTAATGGGTCGGTTGGGCTCAATAGTCAAAGACAGAAACCAGCCCCAAATTTATCTTACAAAACTTAGGAGTTGTAGTGGACCCTAATTAGTTCTTCAGTTCTTTTAGCCCATTAACATCTGGAAACGGAAGAAATGGCCCAAGCAACCAAACAGATTTTCATCTTAGGATGGCAGAGCAACAGTTCCGGTCGCGGCGGCGTCGTCAAAGACTCCCACGACACCCATAAGATCTGGGACGGAGCGGTACCACTAGAGTGCCAACCTCACCCAAACTTCCTCCGTTAACCAGCCAAACAGGAACAGGAACAGGAACCAGCAGTTGAACCAATCCACGCCGACATTGCCACCAAAATGAAGTCTTATATTAAATTTTTTTATTATCTCTGGGTCATCTTTTTAGAATAATACCAAATGTTAGTTTATTTATCCTTGGTGATTCGATCATGAGTGATAAATTTCTTAGTCAAAACTTAAAAAATATATTTATTTCAATGATGAGCAAAAAATATTTTTTTCAAGTAATTTCAATATTTTTTTTAATCAATTTTAAGGATAAAATCATTGATGGTTGAGAAAATTCATTAAATATTTATTTATCTCACGTCAATCATAATAAAAAAATATGATTTAAATAAATGTTTTTATTATTACTTTTACATTCACTGTTGACTTCTAAAGATAAAAACCTAGTGAGGTTTTTACTAATGTTTCATAATCAATTTAAATCACAAAAATTATATCAAACAACATTTCAACCATAAAAAAAAAAATCAATTCAACGTTGTGAATGAATTAATAATTTCTTCAACATTCTTTCCAAATCAAACATGTAAATTATAAAAACATACACACAAAAATGATGCATTAATCCAGGAGTTCATGCTTCAAAAGTATGAGGATTAGACCTCCAATAAAAAAAATGGAGACAAGGCCGCTGGACTTCGTTACTCATGGACTGCTATTGCCCACCACTGCACTGCTGGACTGCCGCTGCTGCTCGGATGCTGCATTGCTGTTAGAGCTGGAAGTGGTGCGCTTCTGTTGCTGGAGTGGAGCTCATGGTGTTGTGCAGAGGTGCAGTCGTTGCTGGTGCCTGTGGAGATGGAAGAAGCTGCACCGCTGTGCAGTCGTTGCTTTCTTTTTTTATTATTTATTGCTTTTCTTCTAAGTTTTATTATTATATTTTTTCTAGAAAAACTTTTCGATACAAAAAGCAGTGCACAAAATGATATAAAAAAAAATGAAATGACTAGAAATTAGCTAAATCTCATCGAAAATATTTTTTTTTTATGAGTTTTGATGTTTTTATTTTCTTGAAAACACATCAAAAACATGAATAAAAAATGGGTGATGACAGAGAATATGATGGAGAGTGAAAGAAAGATTGTGAAAGATGGTGGAGAGATTGAGGGTTTTATTGTGGTTCCAAGGAGAGACTACTCGGATTGATGCTGATGCATACCAGGAGAACATGGAGAAGCTAGCTGGTTGAGAATGTCAGTGAGGATCTTGGTTTGCCTTCCCTTCCCATCATTCAGGTTAGGTTTACACCACTTGTTTTTATTACTTAATTTCTTTCTTGAGTCATTTTCTTGTTTTCTTTATTAAGTTGCGTATGTATATCTCTGTCTGTGTGTGTGTTCTGTAGGTAGCACTTTATTTCTATCCTTGATTAAAACAATAAGGCGAACAAATTCCTAATCTGCTGTCTTGTATTCAAGTTGTTTGTTCCAAGTTTTTTACTTCACCTAGTCTGAAGACCCGTAATGAAGTGATGTTGTACGAAGTAAAATAAGAAAATGCTCGATTAAATTTATCAATTTGTTTGCAATATATAGCTCTATATATAGATGCAGTGTTTTCCGATATATAAAAACTTGTGCTGGATTCAAGTGTCATAACGCGGCGCGATGTTGTCTAGCGACGGCGGAGGCTCCTATCATGCCTCTTGATATAAGGTGTTGTGTGTTGGGAAGACTTTTGGATTTAATCATAAAATTATAATTAATGTTTAGGAGTCGCCACCTAGTATTATGGTCACTAGGAACTTATGGTCTGCGAGAGTCTGGGTAAGGAACTGGTTGTGCAAGGGGAAGACGCATCACCCCCAGTACACCCTACCTAAGGTAAGCTGCATTGTTGTTTGATTATTTTTTTTTTCTAAGTCGAGTTTCTATTCGTTGGTCTTTTCTAAGGTTCAAGGCAGATCTTTCTTCATGAGAAAGTCTCTACCTTATTGGGTTAAATCCTAACCATTCTAGAATCTGAATTTTAGCATCGCATTTCTACACTTTGTATCTTTAATACATGAGGGTATACTTTATAACGTAATTTTACACCTCACAAATATTAAAGTCTACTTCTGGACCCTAAAAAAAAGATTGGAAAATGATTTTTGACATGTTGGCCAAATCCTAATGGATAATTATAAACTGTTACGATATCCATTTTTGGATTTTTTTTAAAAAAAAAACATGAAAAAGATGAATTTTTTTATGAACAATATGCTTGAAAAAATTTCAGGATTTGGCCATATGCAACAAAATAATTTTTTTGTTTTTGAAAATGTTTTGAATTTTATTTTTTTGAAATATTTTGGAGAAAATCGAGTATTTTAATACTGGATTTGTATTTTACATTGTAAATATACAACCCAATATTATGAAAAATTGTTAAAAATATTTTTGAAATCACAATTTTTTTAAAAAAGATTTTTGATTTTTTTTTTATTATTATTTTGTCCACTGAAACTGTGGACGTGAATTATAATTCACGTTCCACTGTTCAAAACAGTGGAACTCTCACGGGGAAGACGAAGAACCAGGGGAAGGGTAGCGAACCACCTGGCGTGGCGGTGATGGCTGACTGGCGAGGGAGGATGACCTGAAGCCGGCAGTGGAAACAGCGGTGGGGTTGGCTGGAGCAGCTGCAGCTGGAAGAGGAAGAAAAGCAAGCAATCTGCAGAGGGGAGAGAGACGTTCACGGTGGCTTATTACAGACGCAGTGGTGGCTGGCTGGTAGTCTTGGGAACACGTGGTGGTGCTGGTTGCTCAAGGCGGAGCTGGAGGAAGAGACGTTGACGGCGGAGGAAGAAAGAAGAAGAAGCAAAAGAAGAAAGTCTGCGGCAGGAAGAAGTAGGAGAGGAAGGAGAGGATAGAGACGCGGTGTCTGCTCTACCACTGGTAAACGTCTGTTGGTGCAGGAGAAAGGTTTCTGTGGTGGAGCTGGTGGTGGGAAGACCAGTGATGGTGTGCTGCCAGCGGTTGCAGCGGTGGAGGGAGAAAGAAAAACAGAAAAATAGAGAGAAAGTGGCATAAACCGGGAAGAGGCTGATTTTTTTGCTTATTTTGGACCCGATTTTCTCCTCTCTCAGGCCATCAATTCCACCTCTATTTATAGGCGGTGGAAGAGGGAAATCTTGTCTACACTGGAGAAAAATTTGCAGCCCTTGATTCAGATGGGAAGGATCCCAACCGTTGGCTCAACATAGGCATGGTGCACTGTCAAATCTGCAGAAAAAGCTGCCTGAGTTGGCATGTTTAGGCCGGATTCTGCGTCGATGGGATGTCATTCGGACTGAAATATTCACACCATGATGTAGAGGAACTGTAGAGGATCATTTTCGTGCAAGTTTGGTTAAATTTGGTGGATGTTAGGGGCATTAAATGCACCTGTAAAGTAGGTAACCGGACCAACTATTTTAGAGATTTAAAGAAGAAGATCAACAATATTAAAGTTCTGATTTTGGCCAAAGTTCATTTCAGTTCTCCCTCTTTAAATTGCTTTCAATTGAACATCTAATTGACCTTATACTTTTTCAATTAAGCTCCTGATGAACTTCAATTGGAGCCCCGAAGTTACGCGCCTATTGCGATATGGTCCTTGGTCTTGAATTTCTTCAATTTAGCTCCTAATTGATCCAAAAACTTCAATTTTCTTGCAATTTGGCCCCTAAGTTCAATCAATTAACTTGGTAAAAATTAAATTTGATCTCTTAAAATTCCAATCTTCTCAATTAAGCCTAAATTAGGCCCCCAAACTTAATTTTTCACCAATTAAGTGCCAAATAAAATTAATTTGACCAATTTAAAGTATAATTAAGTCCTTGCACTTAATTACATCCTTCAATTGGACCCAAATTAATTCTTAAACATAATTAAAATTTAATTTGGCCCATGATTAAATCAAATTGGCCTATTAACAATTTAATTATGTCATTGGACTTAATTTTTATGCAAATTCATCCAATAATCATTTAATTTGACCTTGAATTTGCATTTTTTTTCTCCATTTTTGGGCATAATGGGGTACAATTAGGCCTTGAATTTCCTCCAAAAATTGCAGCTTGATTTTTCGACCTGTTTTCTCCACGTTGCCAGCCTTTATTTTATTTTTTGATTTTTATTTTGAAAAAAAAATGAATTTTTGGGGAATAACCCAGAATTGGGTTATGACATCAAGCATGTTCCCACTAGATAGAAGTCGAGTCGTGTGTAGACTCTCGCCCAACTTGAGAAAGAGATGATAGGATATGAATGAAAAGTTGTGCAGGTTAAAACTTTACTTAAAATAAATTCGTGTGTTTTTAAACCAAAAAATTGTAATTTTTTTAATAAAAAAATTATATTAAAATTAACTATCAAAATTGCTAACAAAAAATAATAATTCTTACATGATTGTGGAGAAACTTTTTGATCTTCTTTTACCTTTTTTTAGTCAGAACTCTTATAGAGAGTGATATATAAATTTTAGTTCGTTGTTTGTTCTTAGTTGTATTATTAAGAATAAGAAATTGAGTAAGCCTATGATAAGTCTTAAAATTCAAGATACTTAGGAATAAAACTGATTTGTTGGATAATTGGTTGATCTCTTAATTTAAGCAATTTGATCTATTCTTCATAGTTAATGTATCTGACAACTTGATATGAAAAGTACAGAGGGTTGGTAATTGGTAAAAGATGATGTTTGGTAAGCAAGGTGACCAGTAACTATGGTGGTTGTAGGTAGTGCCTGGTAAGTCAGGTGACCGGTAGCTAGTGCATGGAAAAAGGTCTTTTTTGATAGACGTTGAGACTCTCTAATGGTAAAGTCAATAACTTTATAGAGAAAGAAAGTGCAATAATATTATAGAAAGAGATGCTTTGAAAATATATATGCAGTAGAGAATGAAGAGATTGTGAACCTTTGACTTAAATAATTCATAATGTATTTATAGCTCATGAATTTTATTCTTTTATGGAGAGAAAGGGCTAAAGTGTAATCTCATCTTTTAAGATATTTTGAGTTCTATTCTACTCAAAATAATATGTATTGGATCAGTATAAAATATTGGGGGATCCGCGTGAGGTTTCGAAAAAAAAATCTCTGGTGAGTGTTAGGCTCAGGCCTTTTAGAGATGAGAAATGGATCCAAGTGCGCTGCCTAAACTCAAGCATGTTGGACTCAGGGTGTGCTCCCGAGGCTGAGCACATTAGGCTCGGGCGTGGAAGCCCGACTCCACAGGGGTGTTGAGGTGCACGCCCAGTAGCTAGGGGTGAGCAAAAAAATAAAAAAAAATAACCGAAAACAAAAATCAATTAAACCGATTAGAATATTTAGAAAAATATCCTGTTCAGTTTGGTTTCCGGTTTTGTAATGCTTAAACTGGACAACTCGAACCTAACCAAACCGGTTCGGTTTAGAAATAAAAAAATGCTTTCTACCCATTAACCCTAGCAGATTACAGTTCACATAGCCGCCCCCCTCCCTCTAAAACAAGTATAAATAACATATTTTCTTCTAATCCTAAATTTCAACATTCCCAGCTGCCCCTCTCCCTGCTCTCTGTCTCTCACTCTCAAATCTATCTTCTTCTCCTTATATAGCAAAAATCTCTCTTTCAAAAACCTATTATCCTGTGCATCTTTGCCATTCTTACCTGTTCCCTCTCGTTGGGCTCTCCTGTCTGAGTGTGTGCTGGCTTTTGTCCTCTCCGCTTGCTTTCCTTTTTTTTTTTGGCATCCCTGGTCTCTTCCTAGCTTCAAATCAATTAGTGATGAATCCTGACTATTAGATTCCATGAGAGAATTCGAATGATTGGACCTAGATTTCATTGATGAATTGGAGGCAATCATACAATAAAGAGAGCCTACTACTAGTTTACTTGAATCAATACCAACACAACTACCACCAAACATCCCTGCACCCGTTTTGCTTACCATGAAAGGGTTTTCTTGGGATTTCAGAGAAACCAAGATCTAAAAACTCTGCACTCTCAACAGTTTCTGTATCAATGCTATCGATGCTTTTCTTGTCTCTCATCTCTCAGATCTGTATTCTTCTCCTCCATGCTTTTTGATGATTTTACATTTCAATAACTTTTGATTTTCTCTTTGTTTTTTTGAAGTCAAATCCTTTTGTTTTGTGTATTTTTTTGCTGGGTTTAACTTTTGGACAAGGAGAACAAAACGAAAATTGGAGTTGATTTTTTGGAAAATGGAAGCAAGTATAAAAATTTTAGTTTGAACCGGTTTGGAAGGGGAAAAAACCGAACCGAACCGAACCGAACCGAAATTAATCGGTTTGAACCAGTTTTCGGTTCGGTTCCAAAACTAAAAATAAAATAAAATCAGTTTGGTTGTTTATTTTGGTCCAAAACCGGACCGGACCAAAAATGCTCAGCCCTACCATTAGCAGCTTGAGCCCAGGCTTTTTGGGTGTTAGGCTCGGCTACCACGCTCAAGTCCAATAAGTGTTGTTAGGCTTAGTTTAGAGAAATTTTTTGGATTTATTTTATTTAAACCCATCACCTGAGAAACAATATTACTATCATCAAATAGCAATCCTTGTTTCAATCTACTTCTTCAAGTCTTTTTTTCATTCAACAAATACTGTAAATTAGTTTTTCCTTTCTGTTGTTGATTTATATACATATTTTATATTTTACAGAAATCTGATCATTACATTAAAGAAAAATAACAATCGTAGAAACTATTTAAACTGTCCAACAAGATCTCGTATACTTGTCAAGCTTTGATATGAAACAATTGTAAAGACTGATGATTAATAAAATGGCCGACACGAATAAGCTTGACAAGAGAAAGTGTTGGTGTTCGTTTGCGAACTTTTGGGAATGGGACTGTGGTTGTGTTCTTAAAAAATTTTAAATTTTGTTTTTGTTAAAATATAATATGATTTATATGTTTTGGATCGTTTTGATGTGCTGATGTCAAAAATAATTTTAAAAAAATAAAAAAACATCATTAGCATGCATTTTGGCATGAAAAGTTATTTGAAAAGCACCCATAACCACACTGCCAAACACGCTCCTATGCGTTTGAAGTTGTGCGATTCTTTACGATCCCCTGTGCAGGAAAAAAAAATTACTCGCGTAAATTCATGAAGGTAGCCATCAAAAGGAAGTTGAGACAGAAGACGATTGGTACTCCTTCCCATAAACAGCTAGATATGCATTTAATTGCAAAAGAAATTACACAAAATTTGAATGTGGGCTGGAGCTAGCTGTAACCGGGCAGCTCGTAGAAGTGGTTTAAAAAATCTTTAAACTTTCATGCGGAGTAATTATTTAGAGTAATGCTATCGCTTAAGAGTTAAGACTGAATTCTTATAATGAGCTGCACTGGCATAGCAGTCAAGGCGGACAATCCATGTAACAATTTCTTAAAAAATAACCAATTTGACTTGATGAATTTTTTTTTTCTTGGGACCCCCAACTCATCGATCCATGAGTTTGTCCAACAAGAAAGTGATTCAACAAAATGGCCCCAATCGAAATATGAAATATACAGATCCCCAAAGGGAGAATACCAGAAATCTGTTCAAAAGCATCCCTCCAATTTTCCAACCGAAGCCAGCTCTCACTAATTAAAGATATCTGAGATGGAAGAAATACCCAAAACAAGCAAGCAGATCTTCATATTATCAGGGCAAAGCAACATGGCCGGTCGCGGCGGCGTTTGCAAAGACCACCACCACCACAACCACCAGTACTGGGACAAGTTAGTCCCACCAGAATGTCAACCCCATCAAGACATCTTCCGTTTTTCAGCCAAGCTCCATTGGGAACAGGCACATGAACCACTCCATGCTGACATCGACTCGAAAAAAGTTTGTGGGGTTGGACCCGGCATGTCGTTTGCTAACATGGTGAGGCAAAAGATGAGGGTGGTGGTGGGACTGGTGCCGTGTGCGGTGGGTGGGACGGCCATCACACGGTGGGGGCGTGGAGAGGTATTGTATGAGAATATGGTGAAAAGGGCCAAAGAGAGTGTCGAAGATGGTGGGGAAATCAAGGGGTTGCTATGGTACCAAGGAGAGAGTGACACGTCGGATATTCATGATGCCGAGGTTTACCAGGGGAACATGGAGAAGCTTATTGAGAATGTTAGAGAGGATCTTGGTCTGCCTTCCCTTCCAATTGTTATGGCTAGTATCGTTCTATCAAATCATAACATCACATTGTTCTTTTGTTTCAATTCAATAGAAAAATTAGAACACTTCATGTGGACAAACTGTTGGCTTGATCGGTGCAGTGAATTTTCGTATAGTTAAAATGAAGTGATTTAACACATAGATTGTAGTAGCTTATTACTAATTAGAAGAGCTGATGGATTGTTTGTGTGATTAAATTGGTGATATGTATTGTGTTAGTGCAGGTAGCAATTACATCAGGAGATGGCAAGTATGTGGATAAGGTGAGAGAAGCACAGCTAAGGATTAATCTACCGAATGTGGTATGTGTGGATGCCATGGGATTGGATCTTAAAGACGATCATCTTCACTTAACAACTGAAGCTCAGGTTAAGTTGGGCCACATGTTGGCAGAAGTTTACCTCAAGAATTTTGCACCAACATGGAAACGTTTCTTTTCTTGCTTGCTTTGCTAAAAATAAGGGGAATGGGTTCCCAGTGCTTGACCTTTTGCTGTATTCTACTGTTGATTTAATTTTTGTTTCTACCCCTTTTCTTTTTGCCGATTCCCGGATTCCGATGGAGCAATTTGGGGTTCGGTGGATCTGGGTAGCTAGAATTGTTATTGGGACTTCTATTGTCAAGTAACTTTTGCAGTCCAAAAACCAGTAATCTGTTTTTTGCGTCCAGCAAAAAATCAAGTGTTCATTGCAGATCATACCAAAATATGGAACAGAGAAGGAGAAGCGCATTGCTTTGCCCCACTCAGGTTCCATTTTGGGCTATGCACTTGTGAGCTGTGACCACCTGGGTTCCATCGGAGGTTGTATGCTTATGTTGGCTCTGTTTAAGGCTTTAAGCTGTAGCAAACAATGACTACGTTAGATATGGGCCATGGCCTAAGCTTAGCCGACATAAGACTGTGTCCCCGTTTATAGAAACAGCGATGAATTATTACCCCGGAGTGAAGAGTTCAGTCCCCATACCGCTTCAAATTTAAACCGGGTCAGGCATGGGTCGTCTACTGTATTATTCCGATCGGGTTTTTGGCATTTTGGGTATCTAGCAAATATGGACTAGGTCGGCTTCTTCTGTTTTTCTTAATATTTTGAATATATTAATATTTGCATTATCTTACCATGATAGAATAATCAAAGTCAGATATTTTAGATTACAGTGGATCAATTAATTTAAGAAATAGATATCATGGTTTAAGATTTTTAAAATCTGGTGAATCCAATTCTATTTGTACATCTTATGCTCTTTTTTATCTTTTTATTTAATACTTTTATGGATTATCATTTGTTTTTATTTTATTTAGAAATATTTTGAATTTAAAATTCTTATTAGATTTTTTTAATATAACAAAAAAGTGCTTGTTTCTTTACTGGAGGAGAGTGGGAAGGTAATTATAATTTATCGATGGTGTAATGTATAAAAATTAGATTTAATATTAAAGGGTTGTGGAACATGTTCATGTTGTGCGTTTATTTTTAAAAACAAACTTATAAAAAATAATAATATAAACTTAACTCATGAATATTTATAATATTTACAAAAACAAATTAATTCAATTGTTTAATTCTAAAAAATTATTAATGGATTAAATTTATAATTTATAAAATATTAAAAATTAAATGTAATGGCTTTAATAGGAGATCTTAACATCACACCAAAAGGTATATAAATAAACAAAATGGTAGTAGGTACGTACACACATCACTATGTGCACACACGGTTCATGCATTAATTTTTCATTGGTTTAAAACTATTGGATCTCCCGGTATGTTATGTATGGATTTCGATGCATCCAATTTTCAACCAGTCAGGAGACTCCACCTCTGCAACGTGCTCCAGTCATTTTCTTGCAAAATTATGTCATTGTGTGATGGAATATAATAATTTGACACTAAAATTACACCTTCTTCTTTCTTTTTTTCTTTGTAGTATTTTATGGTGTATCTTTCTGCATCGGTACACGTGTTAGTTTTTATATTATTTCGAGTTCATATTCAATTTAAAATATATCTTTATAAACACACTAATTTTTTTTTAATAATATGAGTGTCTAAACCAGCTTACGCGCATCTCGACTAATTCCACGAGGTCTGAAGTTAACGACTATGTAAGTATCCAATGACTATTATATTAACAATCATATGGCTCAAACTTAAAATCACAGGAAAAACAAACTTCTCGATCCTAAAATCTTACCGTTAGGATACCTATCACATAGTTAAACACACCAATTTTATCATATAAGATATTATTGAAAGAAACTAAATCCGCTGTAGTTCCTAATCAATTAGCACTGTTTACTCATTTGTTATTTTTAAATTATTTAAAGGTAAATAAATTTTTTACTATGTTAATTCAAAATAATATTGGAAGTAACAAATTTAAACTTGTAGACAAGAAATGTACTAATTTTTTATAATTATTAAGTTAACTAATGAATAATTTTATATTTAACTAAATAAAAAAAAATAGCAGCGTGCACGCCTGCACGGCATCCAGGGGACGGGTGCAGCACGTCCTGATATCTAAAATTACCTTTTTTTTTTTTATTATGTTAATGGAAACGTGATCGCGTTCTCTTACTCATGATGTGGTGAGGTGGATGTCTCCGGCATTTTTGTTAATAATCCAAATCGCTCACCAACTCAGATTTTACACTTCCAGGGCTAAAAGTAAAGCGTATACGACAGATCTGTTCAACCCCCTTCCCTCACCTACCCAAATCCAACCACCCTCTGGGTCCACATCCCACCATACTCCCCGTCTTTGATTCGCCCAGTCTAAACCTTTCCACTTCCTTAAACTTCACGCTGTTGCAAAGAGCGTGGATGTTCTTATAGTTTTTTTTTGCATTTCAGGACCCTTTTTTTTTCGCTGTTAAAACCGTGATCCAGTTTGTTTGTTAAGGGCTCTGTTGCTGCGACAGCGTGGAAAAGCTATATCGATAATTATGATCTTCCATTTTATCATCATCTTAGGAGTTAAATCACATTTACGATAAAAACAGTAAAATTGAGAGTTAAAGGACCAAACACACCATCTTCGTCCACCTGGACCCCGTGAATTCCCAACCCCCACTCTCAACAATCAACGCCTACGCACACTCTCTCCCCCTTTGCCACTTTCCCGCCCCGATCATGAACTCCCACGCGCGTGCACTACTTTTCCGCTTCACATCCCAAAAACCCTCACCAAACCCCACACATATAAAATCGCACCTTAGATCCTTTTTTCCTTTATACAAATCTTCACCAAAATGGCAGCCACCACCTCCACCGCCGCCTCCAGCCTCCTCGCGACCAAGAAAAACCTCTCCTCCCTCTCCCTCACCTCCGCCAACAAACTCCCCGCTTTCTCACCCCTCCTCACCTCCTCACGCAGACAACGTTTCATAGTCCTTTCCGCAAGCCTAAACTCAAAGCCAACAGTCCTAGTTGCAGAAAAACTAGGAGAAGCGGGTATAAATCTCCTGAAAGACTTTGCAAACGTTGACTGTTCTTACAATCTAAGCCCAGATGAACTTTGTACTAAGATCTCACTCTGTGATGCGATTATTGTACGTAGCGGTACGAAAGTGAGTCGTGAAGTGTTTGAATCTTCTGGTGGTAGATTAAAGGTTGTTGGCAGAGCTGGTGTTGGTATTGATAATGTTGATCTTGCTGCTGCAACTGAACATGGATGTTTGGTTGTTAATGCTCCCACTGCTAATACCGTTGCCGCTGCAGAGCATGGGATTGCGTTGATGGCTGCAATGGCTAGAAATGTTGCTCAGGCTGATGCCTCTGTTAAAGCTGGTAATTAATTGTTTTCATTTTCTTTGTTTTCTGGGTGATTGAGTTTGTTGAGTGATTAAAGATTAAAAAAGATTGAGTTTTAGATCCTGGTCCTGATTGAAAAGCTGGTTCGGCAAAAACCCCTTATTTTTGCAGCGATGGTGTTTTTAGGGGTTAGAGTTTTAATTTTTGAAAGTAAACTCGTGTTAGTTGGATTTCTTTTAAGTTGGAGTGGAAATTAGTACTACTACGTGGAAAAAGACAGTACTTTTGTACTTGGCAGATCCAGGCTTGTCGTGCTTTGTTTTTTCTTTTTTCTTGGCGAGATCTGGTTTGCATGTGTTTTTTTTTTTGATGCTTAAGAGATTTATTATTGACGCGCTATTCTCTCAAAAAACCAATTAAGACTTATTATCCTTGCAGAGCATGCTTAACGTATATATAGCTGACTAACTGAGGGTGTTTATTCGACATATCTAGGAAAGATTACGGTGGGGGTGGGTTTAGAAAGGGTTTAAGGATAATGAGTTAAGAGAAACATCGAAATTTTGCGTTATTAGAGAGATTTCAAAGAAAGATTTAACCAAAAACACGGCATAATTCAGGTAACTGACTTGTAGCTAGTAGAAAACTTTTAAATATTGTCAAGGAAAGGTATTTTTAATCCATGTCCTTTTGACTACATAGCATCTTTTCATAATGGCCACTTCAAGTTTATGGTTCTGTGGATATATTGAATGCGCATCATAAGATTACAATTATTGAGTTCTTCCATGATTGCTAATGCAGCGATCATATGTCATTTATTTCTGGTGCCAACTATGTTAATTCATATGAACACATATTATGGTAAAATTGGATTTGATTTACTACTGTCCAGTGGCACGTATTTCATATGTTTCTTGATTAATGTAGGAAAGTGGGAGAGGAACAAATATGTGGGTGTGTCACTTGTTGGGAAAACGCTTGCTGTCATGGGATTTGGAAAGGTTGGATCAGAAGTTGCTAGGCGTGCTAAGGGGCTTGGCATGCATGTGATTGCTCATGATCCATATGCCCCAGCAGATCGTGCTCGGGCAATCGGTGTGGAGCTTGTGAGCTTTGATGAAGCCATAGCAACTGCAGATTTCATCTCCTTGCACATGCCACTTACTCCCGCTACAGCAAAAATCCTCAATGATGAGACTTTTGCAAAGATGAAGAAAGGAGTTAGGATTGTCAATGTTGCTCGTGGAGGAGTAATTGATGAAGATGCCCTAGTAAGGGCATTGGATGCTGGAATTGTTGCTCAGGCAGCACTTGATGTTTTCACCGTGGAGCCTCCTCCACAAGACAGCAAGTTAGTGCAGCATGAGAGGGTCACTGTCACCCCACATCTTGGTGCTAGTACTAAGGAAGCTCAGGTGTGGCCACTGGTCAGATAATAATAATACTCCTTTTACTTCTTTTCTTTACCATGGAATGAAACAGAATCCTGGTTTGATGTGCAGGAAGGTGTGGCTATTGAAATAGCAGAAGCTGTTGTCGGAGCCTTGAAAGGGGAACTTGCTTCTACTTCTGTCAATGCACCAATGGTGCCTGCTGAGGTATCATTACAAACCGTGTCATCTTTACTTCGATTCTCTGTTTAATCCATGCAGCTTTTCTGGTGAAAGAAAGGGACATAATCTTTTCTCCTGTCATTGTTCTTACTCCATTGCAGGTTCTGACTGAGCTGAAACCATTTGTTGAGCTTGCTGAGAAGCTTGGGAGACTGGCTGTCCAGCTAGTGTCAGGTGGAAGTGGTGTGAAAGATGTGAAAGTGACTTATGCTTCTGCTAGGGCTCCCGATGACCTTGACACCAGGGTGCTCCGTGCAATGATCACCAAGGGTCTGATCGAGCCCATATCCAGTGTTTTTGTGAACTTGGTCAATGCTGATTTCAGCGCTAAACAGAGGGGACTAAGAATAAGTGAAGAACGCATTCTTGGAGATGGTTCACCTGAGAGTCCACTTCACTTTATCCAGGTTCAAATCGCTAATGTGGAATCAAAATTCGCCAGTGCCATATCTGAGAATGGGGAGATTAAGGTCGAGGGACGAGTGAAGGATGGAATTCCCCATTTGACCAAGGTTGGATCTTTTGAGGTGGATGTGAGCTTGGAAGGTAGCATTATACTATGCCGACAAGTTGATCAGCCAGGTATGATTGGCAAGGTTGGAAGCGTGTTGGGAGTAGAGAATGTCAATGTCAGCTTCATGAGTGTTGGAAGGATTGCTCCACGAAAGCAAGCTGTCATGGCAATTGGAGTTGATGAGCAACCCAGCAAAGAAACTTTGAAAAAGATTGGCGATATCCCAGCCATTGAAGAGTTCGTTTTCCTCAAGTTATAGGGTGGCTTTGTCATTTTGCTAATTTTTTTCTATGGCAATTCTACTCGAGTGGGTATCATTACTTCATTGTAGCGCCCGATTTTGATTTGAGTGTTCTGTAGTGGCCAGCGTAGGGAGAGGAAAAAAATAATTCAGGTTTGAGATTGAGAATATACTTGAAAGATGTACCCGTGTTTTCTGCCTCAAATTCAGGTTTCTTTTCATCTTCAATGTCCTCATGGATGAAATAGTTTTTAAATGTTTCATGATTCTCGTGCATTTTATGTCTTGCTTATTAATGAATAAACATGACAAGCAAACAGTTGTTGCTTGTTACTTGAATCTATAAAGGCATTGTTCTCTTGTTTGGGAGCGGGCTCCAATTTTTTTTTTTAAAAAAATAATTTTAATGTTTTTGAATTATTTTAATATTAATGTTAAAAATAAAAATAAATTATTTTAATATTTTTATAAATAAAACATTTTAAAAAATAATTGCTACAATACTTTAAACACTGTCTAGCTTGCTACAATATTTTAAATACCTTCTAACTAGTTCTATTATTTATTTTTCAAAGTATTTTTTTTATTGAAATATATCAAAATAATATTTTTTTATTTTTTTAAATTTATTTTTAATATAACAAATCAAAAAGATAAAAAATTAATTTAAAACATAGAAAAAATAAAAAATATATTTTTTTAAACTATTTTTAAAATACAAAAACAAGTCAGATTCGCCCAGCAATTTTGGAGGAGCACCGTCTATTTGTGGCCGGCGATTAAAGAGCAAACAAACAAATGTGATCATTCATGAGTGCAAGCATTTACAGAACCACCACATGATAAATCGCAAACACACGGCATTTCAGATTTTCATATTATTCAAATCATGAATTTATACCTAGCTGGTTAACCATCAGAGACTGAATACTAAGATTTATGAACCTGAGAGGAAAGGAAGCTCAGCTAGAGTCGTGGGTAGGGAGATGCTGAAGTTATGAACTGTCAAGTAGGCAGCAATACCAGCAGCATAACCGGCAAAAGCAAAACCGCTCACCTGAAAAGAAGAAAACAAATTGTTTACTCAAAAGAAGATAGACAAGGAATACCATTCATCCAGGAGATACCTTCCGCAGGTACCAAAAGAAGTCCACTTTTTCCATCCCCATAAAAGCAACTCCAGCGGCAGAGCCAATAACTAGCATGGAACCACCAGTGCCAGCACAATATGCAACTAACTGCCAGAACTCATGATCTTGCGGAAAAGAGGAGAGATCATACATTCCCATTGTTGCTGCAACCAGTGGAACATTGTCTATAATTGCTGACACTACTCCGATTGCACTTGCAATCAGTTCAATATTTGGAATATGTGCATCAAGGTAATTTGCCAGTTCACGAAGAAGCCCTGCTGCCTCCAGACTGGGAAAAAAAATATCATTAAAAATTATTATAACCAAGAAAATTAAAACCTTCTATTTCCCAATGGCAATATAGATTTTCATGAGAAAATATACAGAAAGGTGGGACGTTGTGTTTGCGAAAGGAAGACGAATTCTAGTCACTAATAGAACTTGTAAACATCAGTCAAAACCCAAATCTAGACATAACACAAAATTCAAAGTGAAATGAATGCAGGTAAAAATTGTAAGCACAATGTACAATCATGGAACCGGAAAATCCATTCATTGTTTGCATGTATACCTGCTCACAGATAAAAGGATTCCAAGGAAGAAAAGGGCTCCTTGAGTGTCGATTCGTGATAAAGCCTGTGGTACTTTTAACTTTTGCCCTTCTGATTCACCATAATGAATAGCATCTGTGAGAATCCAAAGAACTCCAAGCCCAAGCAGCATGCCCATGAAGGGAGGCAATCCAGTCAGGGCCTTGAACACTGGAACAAAAATTAAAGCTCCAATACCCACAGAGAAAACAAGCTGTCCTCGAGGAGCCATCTGCTCAGATGCCAAAACATTCGGCGTGTCCGGTCCCTTTCCATTAACTTCACTGAATGGAACATGAGTAACATGTATCAATCATCCATAATCTGTGAAGTTAAACTAACCCTTCAGAATTGTAATTCTTATTTTGTTTTAATGTTTCAAGAAGAATAGTACCTAGTTAAGGACAATAGAGACAGTGGGACAGCAAGAGAAACAACAGAGGGTACAAGCAAGTCCTGCAAGCAAAGGCCAAGTGCTTTTTAACTGATCTTGTTTGGTTAATTTTTTTCAAAGAGCTCAGTTATTACTTTTCCAAGCATTAGACTGACATGCATGCACTACCTATCAACTGTAACATAAATTCCAAGTGCTTCTCCACCTTCATGGTTGTAAAGTGTAATGTGAGATCATATGAAAAACATGTATTCACCATAGTTATTAAACCCAACTCAGGGGTTGACCTGGCCAAGAAGCCGGGTCCTAAGACACAGATTGACTTGGGCCAACCCAAGAAAAAAAATAAAAATGTTTTGAGGTTTTAATATCCCACATGAAAAAGTTAAGAAACAATGCATGCAAATGTAAGCTATATATGTTCTAAATAATGAACTCTAAAATATTATTTCAAAAGGTTTTTTTATCTCATATTGAAAAGATACTATTTTTTCCTTTTAAGTTGAAGTATTTAAACCAAAAAAGTTTCTTATTCTACATTGAAAATACACAACTTTCTTCTTGTAAATATATAGTATATATACTAATGGGTTTCCAAACCCACATTGGAAAAATAAAATCTTCTTCCATTGTTTATATAGTGAACTTGAACTAAAACCACTACTAAAAACTCATGCACTCTTTGTTATTTAAAACACAAGTAGAAAAGTTTAGAAACATGCTAAAAAAATGCTAAGACTATATATTCATCAATTATTTTTTTGGTTTATTAAGCAAAATGTAAACATTAAAAAAAAAGTCTCACTCGAGTTACCCGGGTCACCCGATTTCTAGGTTGACACGGCGGGTCGTCCAGGTTTTACAGGGTTAAATGTATACTTGAGTTTTGCCTACTTCAAACCTGGCCAAGGTCTTGCCAGGCTGAGCCGGGTTTGATAACTATGGTTTTTGCTTCACAAGACCTTGTTGAGGTTGTAAAATTACTAGCCTCCGGAAAAGAATGAATCTTATCCAATCATTTTGATAGGACCTCCGTAGTTAACCGGTCTATTTTGAGGGTAAATCCACTATGCAATTTGATGTATGACATATTTCCCTCCCAACAATGCATTTTAGCATATTTTCCACTATGTCTAAATGTACATTTTGGAATCCATTAAATCAAATCATGGATATGGATAGCAGAAAAACAAGAATACCAACATATCTAAAACAAGGGACCGATTTCTCCAGCATAATGAAAAATACCTTCATGGTTGGCAATGTTGATAGTTGCCCATGTATCCATAGCATGGTGGTTGTAACATCACCAATAGGAGTCCATGCACCACCAGCATTTGCTGCAATCACAACAACAGCTCCAAGAAGCCTGTAAGCAATATCCATATATGTAAACAGAGCTCAACTGAGCTAAAGAAGTTTCCAAATTATAAAATTATAGAGGGATTCCAAAAAATGAAAGGTGGTTCAGGCAAAGTTGAACGCAAATACCCTCTTTCACCCTCAACTAAAAAAGAGGAATGGAAAAGAAAAGGAAGATCACGAGAAAATTAAGATCCCAATTTTTCTCATAATCTATCAAGCAATGCCATTATGGTGAAACTCTATATTCGGGTTCTGATAAATCAAGATTCAACACCATTCTAGGATCATCCATTTTTTTTCTCCCCTCTCTTCTTTATCCAATTGTATATCATCTAAGCTAAACAGCCGAAAAGGATCCACATAGCCAACCCCGACTATTTTGGGATCAAGGCTTGATTGATGTCTCTTCTTTATCCAAATTCAACAACTTTTGATAAGGTTTTCATACAAAAATCCTAATCATCCTAAATAGAATAGACTTTAAAGGGAGAAAACTGGGTAAATTGCCTCAAGTTAACACATCCTAGTTTTGTTCAGGTAGTGTTAAGCATGGAAACATCCAGAACTTGTCCAAGTCAGTACAAATCTAATAACATTTTTCAAAGAGTTATGCTAGTTATATGAAACCAGGAATTTGAGACAGGATGAGAGACTAATGTCAACCTATATTCTACAAGATTCTCAATAGGACAGGATAAGTCAGTAAAAATGCCAGCACATACTTGCGGTATTCTGATGGAGGTACGAATTTCCTCAATAAAGAAACCATGACAATGGTAGATGTCAGGTTATCGAGGACTGAACTAAGAAGAAATGTGACAAAACCAACCTGCGGATCCAACAATCACTGGTCATGAACAGTTCATATGGAAACATAACACAAGAATGATGAGGATAATAGAGAAATTTCAAACTCAAAAATAATTAGAATCAAAAGCTAATCATTTTAGACCATAAATATTAGTACTTCGACTAACTACCGTAACAGAGGAGTTGACCCTGCTTTAGAGGAAAAAATGATTTTTTGAATTGGTATATAGCTGTAAGAATTAAGATATTGGACCACAAGCAAAAAACATCCTGCAACTATGCTGCTTCCTCATCCAATAATGTCTAATCTACAAAACATTTGAAATAAAGGACTTGTCGGTATGCCCATGACCGAAGAAATATGGCACTAACCACCCAAAGGAGAGTCCTCGGCTTTCGAGTAGTTATAATGTCAGTAACCAGCTTAAATCCTTGGTGAGCATCAACTATCTCTACTATGGTCATTGCACCAAGCAAGAAAAATACTATTTGACTGACTTCTGCAGAAGCATGTGTCAGCTCTGAAACAGCTATATCAGGTGAAGGAGCCTGCACAAGAAAGTCAAACAGCCAAGATTATAATACGAATATTTAATGGAAAAGGTATGAATTTCAGATAAAAATGGAACTTGAATATAGTAGCTAAATCGGTTCATGGTAAACAAGCAAATATTATGAAGCTTACCCCAATGCTTCGTACTACCCATAAACTCACAGCCATCAATAATCCCACTCCACTTTTATTGAAGGCTAGAAACTCTTCAAAAATAATGCCTGCATATCCTATTCCAAAAAGCAATGCCATAGCAAGATCCTGTCTCAGAAAAAAACATGAAGTAAACTACTAGTTTACCATTTTCCATAAAACCTGTCCTAATATGTTCAGATGCAAGTGTTGGTAACAATCGAATTAAAGAACTATCACATAAGATTAAGATAAACCTGATTGGCTGCAACCCAAGAATGGTTGATTGCTACTGCCCCTGTTGCAGCTGCAGCAAAAACTGCAAGAGCTTTCACCAAATCTGTTCTCGGCTGGTAGTTGGCTTCAAAATCTTGTGAGCTTGTTTCATCAAGTGAGCACAAAGGGTCACACGATCCGGATGTTGGTTCCAAATCCTGATTACATGCTAAAGGGTGAATAATAAGAGTGACAAATAGCATAGAGTGTAAGAAGACACCAATAAATTATAACAGCGTTCTCAACAACAATAACATTGATTCTTGAGTAACAAAAAAATGAGTTCCCAAGCAATAAGTTGGACTACAATCGATATTTCATGTACAGTCAGAGCCCGTCAGTATTTTCAATAAACTTTCCACTCCACAAAGAAAGAGAAATCTGCAGACCACATCTGCCTTTAAAGATATACGCATTCATTATCCATCGAAAATTCATAGTACGCGAGAAAATTAACATATGCATGGAGATAGCACTTCCCAGTAATAATTGCAGAACCATAGTGATAGATTAAACAAAAACATTCATAAGAAATGCAAAACCTTACTACCGGATAAAATTACAAAAAAAATTTCCAGTAATATGAGAGCGCTACATTCACACCAAACCAAATTCACATGCATAATATGCCAAAATCTAAAATTCAAATTCACCAACCAGCAAAACAAGTAAACGGGACATCCCTAAAATTGAAACTTAATGAAAATGCAACATAAAAGAGAACCTGAAGCTGGTTATCAATGTTGGGCTGTTGACCTTGTCGCTTATTTGAAGAAGAAGGAGGTGGTGATGATGACCCTTTAGCCCTGTCTTCAGCTCTAGCAAGTAGTCCATTACCAAGAATTCTTGAACCTCTTAATTTACACAAAGAAGAACCAAAAGAAGACTTATAAGGTAGTGAGGATAGAGGACTGGAAGAAATAGAGTGGAAAGAATGTTTCTTGAGTTGGTTTGCTGTGTGCGAATGGTGTGTCCCAATTGAGAGGGATGCCATTACAGCTATAGACTCTGAAGATTGGAGACGGGAAGAGGCGGGCTTCGTTTCAGTGTAGAGCTAATGATTGTGTGTTATTGCCACGGAGAGGAGAGATTTTGAGATTTTTTTTCTTTTTTCTATTTTGGAGGATAATATGGATGGCTTATCGACAGGATTCATAGGCGTGGAAAATCCAGAGAGGAGCAGGCTGACGCCACCACTTGTCGTTCTTCGTTTTTTTTTCTTTCTTTTTGGTCATTCTCTTGCAAGTTACTATTTGTCCACGAGGAGAGGGGGCTACTTTGAATTTCTTGGTGTTTGGAAGAATGGAATTTATTATTTTTTAAAGTTTTTTGCTTTTATAAATATATTAAAATAATATTTTTTATTTTTTTAAAAATATTTTTGATATCTAACATCAAAACAATTTAAAAATATATATAAAAAATTTAAATAAAATTTTATTTTTCAAAATTTAGTATTCCAAAAAACCCCTCTTAAAACCAATTTATAAATAGACTTTAATTGCATTGTATTAACTATAATTAATTGAATTAATTTGATCATTAGCAGCAATATTTATTTATTTTTATTGTACCTTTTCATATATATAAATAAGTTATTTTTTTATTTAAAATTATTTTTTTATATTTCAGAACAACAATATCTTTAAATTAAAATTAAAAGTAAATTTAAATTTACATAACCTTATTCTCATAATCATCATCTTTTTTTAAGATTCTATATAAAAAGAAAAATAGGAAACAATGTAATTTTGGAAAACCCTTTTTTAGAATCCAATAAAGAAGATCAATTTGAAAAAAAAAAAACTAATCAAAATATTTTAATGATCAAAACTATAAAAACCTAAGTAATACTAATCCCCTAATTTTTAAATAAAGCGCTCTTCTTGGATACAATTTGTACGGAAGAAATCTTGGGCTATAGAGACATGACAATGCTTACTTGAATTCAAGAATCCATAACTGGCACATTTCATTTTTTACCACAAGATGAGGAAGTTTTGCTGCTGGGAAGTACCCCTTGATTTCATTACTGAAAATTCAAATAAAGTACTCATTTTCCGCAAAAACCATACTCCTTTTCTTCCCTAACACAAGTTTCAGGAACATGAAGCATCTATCTATTTTTATAGTTATTAGATTCGGTTTAACCCGACAGATTAATTTGAAACCTGGATGATCACAAGCCTTGATCGAGTCTGAAGGATAAATCTAAACATGCAATTAATATGGAGAGACCCATGCAACCTACCGGGTTAACTTGAGATCCAGGTGACCCGGCCCAACTTAACAAAACCAAAATAACTAGAGTCACTTATTTTTTAGAGTGTTCACCATGCCTAGCCTAATTTTTTTTAGAACTGGAACAAATTTCTTTTGGGTGGGAGCTGAGCCAAAAACAAATAATTATAGAAGATAAAAGGTTTAGAAAATATAGGTATTGCCTTGCGCGCATGAGAGTAATCAAAGGTTTTTCTCTTACTTAACCTAATTTTTATATGCATGAGCCTACAACCATATCCTTATTGGTTACTAACTTAAATCAAAATTCATTATATAAACACTAGAAAAATATTTTGTTTTTTCATTGTAGGATTGGAAACTTATTAGTATATATATTTTATATTCACAAAAAGAAAATTGTGTTTTTTAAATATGGGATAAAATTTTTTTTTGATTTAAATACTTCAACTTAAAAAAATTAGATAAAATAATTTTAAAATAATTTTTTAAAATTTATTATTTATAATATATATAGCTTAATTATTTTTTAATTTTTTGTTATAAGAATTTAAAATTTCAAATATATATATTTTTTAAAATTTCCAGGTTACCCCGTCTGTATGTAATAACTATGCTTATTTCAGTAACATGAAAGCTGACTGTACTTATTTCAGCAACACTTTGCCCATAAAACGACATGTCGTTACTTTCTGCAACGACAAACCTTGTCAATCCAAATTACACGTGTCAGTTTGGCTCTCACCAATATGTCTGGTCATCTATAAAGGATGAAAGATAACAGATTGCTAAAGTTAGTTACTGTGGCGCCACACAAATTTTCTCAAACATCACCACTCACAAACCATGGCTGCAGTAGCTCAAGTCACTGCTTCTCTTTCCCTCTCCATTCACGGTACACTCTCTTTTCTCTGTGCGAGTCTTCATGTTTTTCTGTTCTATGGAATTTAATGTAGTTTGTGAAATACTAATGTTGCAGATGCTAGTGCTGTTGGCTCATCAAGAACCCACCTTCCAATTTCTCGATTGCCCACTTTTACTTTTGCACGAAATGGGACTACTTTCGCTACTGGGTCTCCATTTTGTGAGGATTTCAATTGTTTTGCACCTCTTTATTTTCTGCTACTTGCTCTGTATTTATTCCTTAGTGGATACCATATTCTAGCTAGCAAGCTGTGTGTTCAAAGTTCAAGACTTTTATCTTCATCATTTAGTAGGATCATAAATCAGAAGGCAGAAATTTTTATTTTTATTTTTTTTCAACTGCTCTATCGCATTGAGTACAAAATGAATTTTGACGGGCAAGAGATTGAAAAAATAAATGAAATGTAAAGACTTCTTATATAGAGGCACACTTGGTGTTATTGGTCTAGCAATCCTCACCTTTGGGGAATTGACAGCTAGTTAGAGTTATCATTTACTTGTGCTTGTGATCTCTGAGTCAATAAATTGGTGTTTTCTTGATCTATTGTATCTACTTGTTTGTTCTAGATAATCTGAAATATTTCACCCAGTCAATGCAATGATCCCACATCCACAAGATTTGAGCTTTAAATGCTTGCTTGAATAAACCTCAGTGCTCGGTAGATGCAATAAGGTTTTGTTGGTTATCTAGGGTGAATGCCAGGATAGTGGCCATGTGAATTTAAATCATAATATATAGTCTGCTCTTGCCATTCTGCTGCTGTATTTTTGTCGCCAAGAAGTTGTGCGACAAGAATAATTTGGAACATGTAGTTGAACACCTGAATGTAGCTATGCGGTTCCAAATGTTACTTTCTTATCCTTTAAGTTATTGGCAACTAAAGGAACATTAAAAGTATTGGGAGCTAATACTGAATTTCTATTCTAGTAATATCAAGAACTTCTCATCAGAAAAAGGCTGCTGGGAGAGCAACGTTTGTTTCTGTAAGATGTGAGCAAAATACCCAGGATGGCAGCAGTGTGGATGTATGGATTGGACGGCTTGCAATGGTTGCCTTTGCTGGGGCCATCAGTGTTGAAATAGCTACGGGCAAAGGACTTTTGGAGGTATGGCATGCGTTAATTATGAGTTTCAATGTCTCGAAAAAGAAAATGCTTATGTCGATTTTAAGAATCATCCAACCCCCCTGTCAATGATCCATTATAAAACTTGTTACTGATACACTGTGATGTAAGACCACAAGACTTTTAACATGCAGCTTGTATTAAATTGTGATTGCCTGTACAATATGATAGTGATGCTGCTTGATTGATTAGGTTTGTAACTGAACGGAGTAATCAATTTTGGGGCTACTTTATTCAAATGTGATTTAATTCCCACCCATCCCCCCTGCACACACACAGACATAATCTACATGTTGATGGAATAATTGGTACTTGGTGAGCAATTACTTATCAAATTTATGTCCATTTTGCTTTTGCAGAATTTTGGACTCACAAACCCCTTGCCTACGGTGGCCTTGGCAGTCACTGGATTGATGGGTGTTTTGGCAGCTGTGTTTATCTTCCAATCGGCATCTAAGAATTGATTACACTTAAGGTTGTGTTTTGTGCTCGTAAAGCTTGTGATTCTGGAGATATTAAAAGTTACACTTTTTGTTCAGGTTATATAATGTGGCAATATTTGAGAATGTAAAGTCATGTCGATCTTTATTTATTCAAAGCATTTTCCTCCGAGGTGTTGCGTTTTTTTGAATTCCAAGTTGAAAATAAACTGATTTGATATCATTTCATGGTATCAGATCAACTTCCGTACAAGGATATCTTCGACAGACCCTGTTACGAGGACAACTATCTGATAACGGGCGGCTTTGCTTGAATAAGCATTATTCCCAGTCCTTTTCAAAGGCTCTTTAGTCTATTCTTATGTGATGCAAATATAAGTGAATATATGTCTTTATAAAGCTCAGATATATTATGTTCAGCTTCCAGATTACAAGGAAATAGAATCTCAACTATCTCCACTAATGTCCCATAGATATCTCCTATGAAATGGCATCAACTGCTGATAGAAGAGCAACAAAGCAAATCAACTCCATTCTTTACTTGTTCAGAATTTATTCTTTTGCCTTTCTCATCAAAGCATTGCCTGCTATTTACACAAGGCACAAAAGATCTCTCCTTCTATACTCGTTGCTCTTCCATAAGTGCTTTTCATATTTGATCAAATCTTGTTCCTTGCATCTTTTATCATCGTTGGAAGATCTCTTCCTCGGTGCCAAGGCTTCAGCAGTACACCCTTTCTCTACCTTGATGCGCGAGTGTTTAATAGGTTTTAACTAATTGTCGTATGGGCGCAATCATATCCCGATTTGCAAGAAGGTTCCTTCCTAAGACTGAAGTTAGGATTCTCATGGTGGGGCTTGATGCATCTGGGAAAACAACAATTCTGTACAAGCTGAAGCTGGGAGAAATTGTTCTAACGGTACCCACGATTGGTATCTGCCCCCATAAACTCTTCACTTTCCATGACACAAAACTGGCTTCTGGTCTATCTTGTAGGTCTTTAGTTTCTTTCTTGGCAATATCTCCCAGTTGTCTTTCCCATCAAATGCTGCGTATGCATAAAGCCAAGGATCAGACTAGATAATCTTGTGCTTTCAGGGAGAATTTCCAATCATTAATAATCTGTTCTTAATATGGCAGGAAGAGTAGAAGTAGTATATACCAGATAGAAAGCATTACCCCTTCGTTTAATACTTGATCAGCTCTACCTGAGATCTTATTCTTATTCTTCTGATTCGGTTTCATTTATTCCTTAAATCTCCAGCAAAGTAGAGCTGTGGTTCTGGTTTTTAAAGATCTTCTGTTTGCAGCTGCTTCTTTGTTTGACAGAATGATTCGTCTCTCTGATCTCTTGATGTATAGTATGATTTTGAGTTTTGAGTTTGTTCATTTTGCATATCATACCTCTTTGCCTTGATGTGCTATGACACAGGTTTTAATGTGGAGACAGTGGTGTACAAAAATATAAGTTTCACCGTATGGGATGTAGGAGGACAACAAAAGGTACAAGCTTTGTGCTATTTTCTTAATTAAAGAAGAGAGTTTGCTGAATGTTTTCACAACAAACTAAGAAGCTGTTTTGAATGTTTTACTGCAAAACAGATTCGGCATCTATGGAGACACTACTTTCAGAGTGCCCATGGACTCATCTTTGTCGTGGACAGCAATGATAGGAGGAGAATTTTGGAAGCACGAAATGAGCTACATTGCATTTTATCTCATGTTAGTAAGCTCCATGTATCAAAAATTAAAGTTCTTCTTTGTCATTGATGCTAGAAAATCCCCAATTATGAGAGGCGAAGGGAATGATAATGGAGAATATAAAAGGAGAATGAACTATTGATCCTGATTCTTAGTAATCCAGATGGTTTTCCTTTATAAATGCAACTCTTTTCTATGCGATTCTTCATATGCTGCTTACTCTAGGTGAATCTAAACGGGTGGGCGCATTTCTTTTCATTATGCAGATCGAACTAAAGGATGCAATACTGCTTGTCTTTGCTAACAAGCAGGATGTCCCAGATGCTATGCCTGTTTCTGAGGTTGCTGATAAGCTTGGACTACCTACTCTTAAACAGCGTCACTGGCAAGTCAATGTGTTGTGCTTTAAGATTGGGCTTGCTTCTGTTTTTCTTTCCACTCATTTCTCCTTTCCTATGTTATAGCAAGTGTGCCAAAACTTGCACAACAGCTTCAAAGGTGGTAATATGGACTTCTTTATGCAGGTACATTCAAAGCTCTTCTGCGACTTCGGGACGTGGACTTTATGAAGGTCTAGACTGGCTATCTAACAACATCTCTAACAAGGCAGCATAACATGGGAAACTTTCCCCAGTTTTTGCAAGAAATCTAAAGGGACTTCTAAGGGTTGCAGCGTATCTTCCTTGCCAAATCGGCCCGGTCATATTACCCTTCAGAGGACGCATTATATGTATCTTTGGAACTTTCCCACTTATCTTGAGTTCCAATTTCCAGTCTTGTTTTGACTTATCAGTACGAAAGGAAGAGATATCAGAGGAATCTATCATATAGGATTAGAACCTCCTCGTGCACGTTGTATCCGCCCATGGTTGTTCTGTTTAGTGTAAAGAAAGATAGCATCACTGTATAGAATCACCATGAAGCAGTGCTCCCACCCGATGCCTTTAGCTTCGGTGCCCTAAATATGACCGTGGGGATTATAACAGGTCCAATAATAGAAATGGAAGCCGGTGAGGAATATGATTGACCATCCAATTTTCATTTAAACTTGAATGCTCGGATACATTTGTGACTTGGTCCTTGCACTTCCAGCTGAAAAGTAATAATGCAGAAGGCTACAACAAAAGGATATGACTCCATATATTGTCATGTAAAATGTGCCCAGAAAAAGAGGTTCAATTACACCACTCCAAAGATAGAGCATCCTATAGGACTGCCCGCTTGATTACAATTTTCAACACGATTAAACGTGCAAGGGAAGTGATAATCAAGATTTTGAGTGACTGAATCCTTAGGGTACGATATGGACATTATGGCTCATCAGAAATCCATAGACTGAGGTGCAGTTGATGCTTTCAATTTTTCCCCTTGACTTTCTTCCCTCCTTTTTTGTTTATTTTTTTGTTCGGCTTCGCCTCCGCAACAGGTTGTGTGCTCAGTAGTGTTGATGAATGGATCCCAGGGGATCTGCCTGGAAAGCCTGATGGTTAAGAACCATACTCAACCGTTTCCCTTCCTTCAATCTGATAGGAACAAACCAGTTGTCACATAGCAAAGGTTCATAAGATAATGCAATGGAAAAGAAGAAAACTTTGACAAGATAAAACATAATTAAGGAAGTGAAGCACGCACATTAGTTTTTGCCTTGTTTTAGAATTCAATTTAAACTCAGCAACAGGTTTTGATTGCCGGGGAGGCTTCAACTCAGGGAGGAACTCTGTGAGGGAAGAGAGGTCACATGCTTTCAATTTCTTCTGTCGGCTTCGAAGCTTGTTCTTCTGAATGAACATGAATTATTTGTTTAGTTCACCAGATAACAAGGCACAAACTAACAAGATCCCACCAATGAAAAAGAAGGAATAAGCAGTCCATAGTGAGGTATAGGCACCAGAGCCTATATAAAAACTCCAATTGGCATTTGCACATTTATAAACTTTTGCCTTTCTGGATTTATATCCATTCTGAGCAATTGAATCAGACCAATACATTTCTTTCAGCGCTCGAAAAAAGAAAAGGTCAATTAAAGCAAGCACATTCATCAAACCTCTCAAGTTGTTGTAAGCATTAAACAAAAAAAATAAGAAACCCTAGATACGGCCTATCATTTGCAAAATATCAGAGAGACATAATTGCAACTAATAAAAAGGAAGGTTCTTCTGGACTCAAAAGGCAAAACATGAATACCAACTCACTGGTAAGCAGTCTGAAACTAACTAATAGAGACACCATAGTTATAACAGAAGAAACTCTGGATGTATTTTCTACAAATACAGCCTTTTACGCAAGCCTGAAAAGGCAACATCCAGACCAAAATACCCTAGCTATCCAGATAAACACAAAAACCACATTCAAAGACAACTAAAGTACAGATAAATTAAAGTGCACATCTTGCTTACCGTTGTAATCAACTCTTGAGCATTCAAAACAGCAACTGCATCTCTAACCTCTGCATTGAAAAGCAGATACAAGAAAGAAAATTATATTGAGTATAGAGGTAGAGAAGATAATCCAAACGTTAATTAATCCGAACAGATTCAAGAAGCAATTACGGTGAATTGGAAGGTTTCTTTCTTTATAGCGTACCTTGACCTTCCCATGATTGAAAATTCTAAGTTCCAAATTAAACAAATAGTAATCCAAGGTATAAAACGCCAGGGAAAATAAAAAATGTGAAAGTAAATAAAGTATATACAACAAGGAACACAGAAGTTGTCGATGTCTGAGTGAGGGAGAATCTTCATTCAGGTTGCCAAGTTAGGATCAAAGAGATTGCGCCCGTATTTGTTAGTCCTTGGTTCTAGTTGTGTGGTCAATTATGCATGCATGGCATTGTAGGCCCTTCACGTTGGCGGGCTAAATATGTGGGCTTAGTTTTGAAAATTATGGAATCTAGGCCTGTCCAAACTTGAAGCCCAAAATTACTACACCTGCTAGGCTGCTACATGGAAAAGTTGTCGCATAAAATAATGGCTTTAGGTGGCCTTCTCTTTTCTTCTCTTTCATTGTTTTGGGCCTCCAAAGGGTATGATATAATTTTAGGAAAAAGATAACTATAATGAATAATGAATATGTAACAAATGCACTTAAAAAATCATTGTTATTAAACCCAACTCGAGATTAACCCGATTAAGAAGCTAGATCCTAAGTCACACGAGTTGATCCAAATTAACTTGAGTTAACTCAAAAAAATTAAAAAAAATATTTGAGGTTTTAGTATCTCACATTAAAAAGTTAAAAAACAATTCATGTTGATATAAACTATATATGTTTTAAATAATGAAGTTTAAAAGATTATTTTAAAAGGTTTTTTTTATCTCGTATTGAAAAGATAATATCTTCTTCCTTTAAGTTGAAGTATTTAAACAAAAAAAAATTATTATCCTGCATTGAAAAAACACAATTTTCTTCTTGTGAACATAGAGTATATATCTAATGAGCTTCAAATCCCTCATTAGAAAAATAAGATTTTCTTATAGATCCTAAGTCACACGAGTTGACCCAAATTAACTCGAGTTAACTCAAAAAAATTAAAAAAAATATTTGAGGTTTTAGTATCTCACATTAAAAAGTTAAAAAACAATTCATGTTGATATAAACTATATATGTTTTAAATAATGAAGTTTAAAAGATTATTTTAAAAGGTTTTTTTTATCTCGTATTGAAAAGATAATATCTTCTTCCTTTAAGTTGAAGTATTTAAACAAAAAAAAATTATTATCCTGCATTGAAAAAACACAATTTTCTTTTTGTGAACATAGAGTATATATCTAATGAGCTTCAAATCCCTCATTAAAAAAATAAGATTTTCTTATAGTGTTTATATAGTGAACTTTGATATGGGCTAGTAACCAATAAGAAAAGAATAGTCGGCTCGCGTGCATAAGGTTGAGACGAGCAAAACAAAAACCTTTGATTACCCCCCTCGCGTACGAGGTAACGACGACCTTTTGTCTTTGGTAGTAATTTGTTATTGACCCTTAAAATGAAACTAGCATTCTAGATTCCCTTATGAGGCTAGGTGTTTGTACATTAATTTTTTGGCTTGTTAGGCAAAAAACAACCTTTTATCTTTTGGTAGTAATTTGTTATTGACCTTAAAATGAAACTAACATTCTAGATTCTCTCGTGAGGCTAGGTGTTTGTACATTAATATTTTGGCTTGTTAGGCAAAAAAATTAGTTTGTTCTGGGGAGCACTCACCCATGAAAAAATTGTTCCTGTTGTAGATAAATATGTTAGTCTTGGTGTTTGTAAATTATTTACTTTGATTTAAGAACAATCACTTAAGAGAATTTGTTCCATCTCTTAACAAATAGGTATTTGAAATTTGATTCATTTGTTTATTAAAAATAAAGACGTTGAATCTTTATCGGGTTGCAGCAGGTCCCGGGTTTGCAACCCCAGTTTTCTTCTTCTTCAGACTCAGTCAGGGCCCCAGATCTCTTGGGTACCAAGTCAACCTGTTGAGCCGGACTGGGTCTAATAACTAAGCAACAAATAAATAATGAAGAAGTTTTTGTTAAATTACCAATTTAGCCATTGTTTTTATTTATCTCTTTCGTGTAGTAATTTGTGTGTTGTGGCAATGTTCATAGTTTTAATTTTAAGTTTGTGTATAGCATGCAATGTTATTTTTTTTAGATTATGTGCAATGTTCTTCACTGAATGTATAATGCATATCAAATTTTAATGCTAAAAGTTTTAAACCTAAAATCGATCCATTTATGAGGATTTTATTTTTTGTTTTTGTTTTTGTTTTTGTAATTTTAATGTGAGATCTTTCATGTCAAATGAGGAAGACATGTGATAAACCCAAATTTAGCGTGCCTAGAAAACTCTAAAGACCTTTCTCCCTTGGCACAACCAAATGAATGAATCTTCTTCATTGGGCTCAGTCAAAGAAATGACCCTTATCCTTTGGACTCAGCTAAGGGAATGACCCAACTCCCTTAGGCTTGGTCAAGTGAATGACCCATATCCTTTGGACTTTGTTAAGAGAATGACCCTTCTTTTTTGGGTACAAAAAAAAAAGACCCACCTTTCTTAGGCTTAGCCAAGGAAAAGACTTAATATACTTAGGTTCAATCATGTGCTGAGCCAAGATAACATGAGTCTGACAAGTTATCAGACCCAATATAATTAGGTTCCGCCAAATGAAGGACCTTGTACATTTAGGTTTAACCATGTGTTGAGTTTAAGGCAATATGGGTCTGACAAGTTGCCAAACTTAATATAATTGGATTCAGCCAAAGAAAGGACCTTGTACATTTAGGTTTAGCCATGTGTTGAGTCTAAGGCAATATGGGTCTGACAAGTTGCCAGACTCAATATAGTTGGATTCAGCCAATTGAAAGACTCAATACACTTGGGTTTAGCCATGTGCTAAGCCCAAGACAACATAGATCTGACAAGTTGCCAAACCTAATATAGTTGGGTTCAGTTAAGGAACAAACCCAGCTCTCTTGGGCACCGCCACAAGGAACATCCACCTTCTTTGGACTAAGCCAATGAAAGGACCCAACTCTATTGGACTCATCCAAGGGAAGGATCCACCTCTTTTAAACTTATCCAGGGGAAGAGCTTAACTATTTTCTGTATCATACTCTCCCTACATCTACAGGTGTATAAAAATCTTTCAATGACCTACCTCATTTATCTCTCATTAAATGCTATCAGGGTAAGATAACACCCCAACCTCTTCTCTTCATAAAAAAAAACTCATGGGCTTTAAATATTAAATGAATCTTTCAAGCTTCGGGTTCACAATCTCTTCACTTTCAATATTTGTTAGCATACATATTTTCAGAGTTTATCTTTATAAAATGCCATTGCACTTTATCTCTCTAAAAAAATACATACTTAAGCATCTAGGAGTTCTCTCATTCACCAAAGAGGATCTTTTACAGATATCTTCTACCAATCTTCTTAGCTTACTAGACACCAACTATCATCTACCTTGTCTAGGGAGAATTGATCAAATTTCTAGAACCAAGTGATTAACAAATTATCCAACACATGAACCTTGTTTCTAAGCTATTTGGATTTTTTGAGACATCATCAATGACGTCGTCTGTGAGAACTTGAGCAAAAAGCCATTGATTTCTTATTAAAGCTTGATTTTGACATTTCCAGGCCATTCCATGACACACAACTAATACCTATCTGGGTCAGGACTTGAGACAAGTCTACTCATTGCAGTGGACACTCCTGCCCAACTAGAGCTTCAACAACTCTTCAATCGGGTGTAACTCCTTATTGAGATCATTCTAGCCACTCAAGGTGAGATGAGAAAATTTGGGTTATGCTTTGCCAACTTTACAAATGCATTGGAGCCTCAATATTTTGAAAAGCTTTCAATAAGTACAAATGAAATGTTAGTTCAAACCGCAAAACATGTGAAGTATTTTTAACAACTATCCAAGGGAAAGAGGAGAGTCTCCCTCACGCCTGATACTATGCTTAAATGGAAATTTTCCATACCCAATTAGAATACGAATGTGAGTTTTTTTTATATACAAATGACTTATTTTAAAATGACTATTTTCATTTTCTCTAGGTGATGCCTAAAGGCCTTTCAACAATACACCTTGGAATGGATGGATCTGAAGCCTTCATGGTGCAATAACACAATTCTCCTAAGAATGTGCAATTCTTCTAGGAATGGATTGACTTGGTCTCCCTAAGGGAAGCGGTTCCTCAAATTACCAATGAATGAATTTAGTCTCCCCAGAGCAATAAATCTGCTCTCCAAAGGATTGGTAAGTGGTCTCCCTTAGGGTAATAATCTTATTTTTTTTAGAGGATTGGTATGTGGTCTATCTAAGGGAAACAATCCCTCAAATTACTAAGGGATAGACTTGGTCTCCCTAAGAAATTATCCCCACTCTCCATGGGATTGATATATAGTCTCCCTTAGGGCAATAACCCCACTCTCTTTAAGTGATAAACTTGTTATCCCTAGTGCAATAATATAATTATCCTAGGAATACGTAATTTTTCTAGGAAGGGATTGACTTGGTCTCCCTAGGAAAATAAACCCATGTAAACCCTCGAATATAATAATCTCATCTTGATTTAGTAAAATAAAATAAAATACAAAGGATGTGGAGAAATGATTAAATTGAACAAATTAATTGGATTAATAGAGAAGTTATTTAATGAGGGGTGAAATTGAAAACAATAATAAAGGAGTAAGGAGTTAGTAAAGAGAAAGAGAAGTAATGGGGGTCAATGGATTGATAAAAGGAATGGTGTGGTCAATATGAAAATAGAAGTAAATATGGGGGGCAAGATGCAAATAAAGAAAGAACATAATTATAAAGAACAAGAAATCTCTAGAAATCCCTAGAGTAATGGCCGGCCAAGAAGAGGAAGAAAGAGGAGAAAAGAAAAATTGAGAGGAAACCTTGTAAATTCATCTTTTGATTCCAAAGGAAAGTGAGAGTAAGTGAACTAAGAGTGTTTCATGTAAGATTTAGAAAAAAAAACTTAGAAAAAAAAATTTACTAGTGAGAAAGGAAGGGTTAGAAGAAGGAAGGAAAGAGAATAGGCAAAAGGGGTTGTTCTCAATCTCTTGACTCATTGTTTTGTAATAAAAGGTAACAAGCTCTCTTATTAAGTAACTTGAATTTGTTTATGTTTTTTTGAAAAAATGAGATTTTTCAATGCCTTAGTATAGGTTTAAGAAGTTTGTTAAATAATGATAGGTGGATGAAATGATGGGGAAAAAAATACATGGGAAACAAATTTATACTTGTTGAACTTAGAAATCAAAACTGGACAGGTTGTCTCTCAACTTCTCTGTTTAAGATTTGGACCCTAAGATGATAAAATTTGAGATACTTGTCTTCATAAAAGTTGTAGACCCATGTTATAGTGTTCCAAAGCAACAAACCATGCATAAAACCAATCTTTGTAGCTTCGATTATACTCAAAATACTAGACAGTGTTCAGACAGTAACAATTTAATTTTTTTGACAGTAACAGTTGGACAATAACAATCAAATGTTTGTTGATGAGCAATTTTAACTGTCTTGGAGGTAGAACTGGGTTATCTTTCCTACGTAGAACTTGTAGCCTCGTGTCTTAGCTTTCCAACGAGATCAATCTCGCTTGAAATAGAGTTCTATAACTTCAGATATAGTTAACAATCTGAGGAGAGGTCAGACAGTAACAGTTCAATATTTTTTACAGTAACAGTTGGACAATAACAATCCAATGTTCGTTGATGAGCAATTTTAACTGTCTTAAGGGCAGAATTGGGTTATCCTTTCTATATGGAACTTGTAGCCTCGTGTCTCAGCTTTCCAACAAGATCAATCTCACTTAAAATTGAGTTCTATAACTCCAGATATAGTTAACAATCTGAGGAGAGGTCAGACAGTAACAGTTCAATTTTTTAGACAGTAAAAGTCCAATGTTTGTTGATGAGTAATTTTGACTATCTTAGGGGCAGAACTGGGTTATCCTTCCTACATAGAACTTGTAGCCTCGTATCTTAGCTTTCCAACAAGACCAATCTCGCTTTAAATGGAGTTCTATAACTCTAGATATAGTTAAAAATCTGAGGAGAAGTCAGACAGTAACAGTTTAATTTTTTAAACAGTAACAATTGGACAGTAACAGTCCAATGTTCGTTGATGACAAATTTTGACTATCTTAGGGGCAAAACTGGGTTATCTTTCCTACATAGAACTTGTAGCCTCGTATCTTAGCTTTCCAACGAGATCAATCTCGCTTGAAATGGAGTTCTATAACTCCAGATATAGTTAACAATCCAATGAGAGGTCAAACAATAACAGTTCAATGTTTTAAACAGTAACAGTTGGATAGTAACAGTCCAACGTTCGTTGATGAGCAATTTTGACTATCTTGGGAGCAATTCTGGGTTATCCTTCCTACATAGAACTTGTAGCCTCGTGCTTTCCAACGAGATCAATCTCGCTTGAAATGGAGCTCTATAACTCCAGATATAGTTAACAATCCAAGGAGAGGTCAGACAGTAACAGTTAAATTTTTTAGACAGTAACAGTCCAACGTTCATTGATGAGCAATTTTGACTGTCTTGGGAGCAGAACTGAGCTATCCTTCATACATAGAACTTGTAGCCTCGTATCTTAGCTTTCCAATGAGATCAATCTCGCTTAAAATGGAGTTCTATAACTCCAGATATAGTTAAAAATCTAAGGAGAGGTCAGACAGTAACAGTTCAATTTTTTAGACAGTAACAGTTGGACAATCTGTTATGTTGAGCCACCTAAAACTTGTAAATTGGTAACTTATGTTTGGAATTGTTTTTGAATTACAAAATGTTGAATTATGAAGGTTGTATGTATATATGTGTATGTATGGTCAAAACTTGAAATTTAAATTAGTGTAGCTATTGGTACAGGTGAAATTGTGAAAAATAGACGGGAGCAGAGGACGACTAGCAGAGCATAGTTTTCAGGTAGGTGTCTGACACTTTAATTTCTAATTTAAAGTCTTGTGTAATTCTTTAACTTAGTCCCTGATAAGATGTAATTCAAATTTTTGTATTTATATGTAGTGTTTGAATGATGAATGGACCAGTGTCCTGGCTTGGAACTGGTGCCCTGTGAATGGGCTAATGGTTGGACCAGTGTCCTGGATTGGAACTGGTACCATACGAAAGGGCGATCAATAGAATTAGTTATTATTGGACAAGGTGGGTGTGCTGGCAGATGGGAAACTATAGAAATTGATGAATAAAAGAATTAAAAAGTAAATTGTTAGTGTAATGAAAAATATATTAGATTACCTTAATTAATTTAATTATATTCATGCAAATTACTATGCAGGTTCATCTCAACAGCATAACCCTTAGTTGATGATTGGGTGTTCCCTCTGTATAGTTACTTAAGTTAATAGGAAGATGAAAGAATTTTTCCTTTGGGTTGTATATAATAATATTCCTAAATTGTATGTATAAAGTTATGTAGTATTATTTTTGTAAAACTGTAAGTAGTAAATTGAAATTTAAAATCTTTATTATGCTAATGTATGAATGTAATTACGATGGTTAATTAATGGTTACCTCTTAAATCCTAGGATTCTTCTCATTTTATAACCTGATAATTGTGTGAATTTTATCTTAAAAGTCTATAGTTTGAGACTTGGAATGATTAGATTGTGTATGAACAATGAATATAGGATGTGTACAAATGATTTGTCGATAACTTAGGACGTTTCAGCATAGGGGAAACTCTGCTGAAATTTCGGTAAAAATTTCAATAAACTATGTATGAGTTCAATAAAGAGAAATTTTTTTACCATGTTTCCTTTTTTAAGGTTGATGCATTAGTTTCGGTACGAGGGATGTTACAACCCATCACACACAAGGGATGAACTTGCTCTTCCTAGTATAGTACCACAATTATCATAAGAATGTGAAATTCTTCTAGAAAAGGATTGACTTGGTCTTCCTAGACCAATAGCCTCACCACCACTCACAAAGGATGGACTTGCTCTACCTGATGTAGTAGCACAATCATCTTAGGAATGTGTGCAATTCTCTTAGGAAGGGATGAACCTGGTCTCCCTAGGGCAACACCCCCACTATATAAGGGATGGATCAGAGATCCCCCTAATACAATAGCAACATCCTCCACTGACTACTCTTTAGTGGGAAGGCTCTCATGCCTCATGTTATCGCCACCGAGGCCACATGCCTCCCATTCTAAAAAAAATGATGATGACCACTCTTTAAGGAGGGATCTTATACCCCACTCAAATGTAACCACTCCCTTTAAAGGGGATTGATTTATTCCCTGTAAAGGCAATAGTCCCACACTCTCAAAGGGATTGATATGAGGTTTCCCTCATGTAATATAACCACCCCATTTAGAGATTTCTAAGTACGAGCACCATCCTTTAATCAGAATTTCTTAAAAGGGAGTTGATTTCCTCTAATGAGTTCAGAGATAGGAGTTACTTAAATGGAATAAGTTCTTCTTCCTCCATTAGGTTCCTCAAACTTAATGAGTTTCTCCAATGGGTTCCTCCAGCCATTTAGAAAAAATTTTAAGTATAAGTCAACCCTTTATGATTCCCCTTTACATACTTTATAATTTCTTCAAACATGGTGCATGCCCCCTATACACAGGTTCTCTAGTGTATTACCTGGGGTTTCCACCCCTCTTCTCATATAAAGAGACTAAGAAAAACTCATTATAGCGAGCAATTTTACAAGTCCTTGCATATAAATATCACAAAGACTTGGAGGGTTTCAAATAAACCCAAATTTAACGAGCCTAAAAAATTGTGAAGACCCTTCTTCCTTGGGCTTAACCAATGGAATGACCCTCCTTCCTTGGGCATGACCAAGATAATGACCCTTTTTTCTTCTCGACCAAGGGAACGACCTATCTTATTTGGGCATAACCAAGAGAATGACCCTTCTTTCTTAGGCACAACCAAGGTAATAACTCTTCTCTCTTGGGCACAACCAAGTGAATAACCCTCCTCTTTTGGGCTTGGCCAAGGGAATAACTTTTGTCTTGGGCATAGTCAAGGAAAGGACCTACCTCTCTTAGGCTCAGCCAAAGAAACGACCCAATACACTTAGGTTCATCCATGTGCTGAGCTCAAAGCAACATGGGTATTACAAGTTACCAACCCAATATAGTTAAGTTTAGCCAATGGAAGGACCCAATACACTTAGGTTCGGCCATGTGCTGTGCCTAAAGCAACATGAGTCTGACAAGTTGTCGAACCTAATATAGTTGTGTTTAGACAATGAATAGACTCGGCTTTTTTAGGCACGACCGATAAACAAACCCAACTATCTTGGGCATAACCAAGGACCTCCCTTGGGCTAAGCCAAGGGAAGGATCCAACTCCCTTGGACTCATCCAGGGGAAAGGCCCACCTTTCTTGGCCTCAACCAAGGGAAGGACCCTTTAGGTCCAGCTTAGAAGAAGAGCTCAACTACTCTTTGTATCCTAGTCTCCCTACACTCATAGGTGTATAAAAATCTCCCAATGGCCTACCATATTTTTCTCCAATTAAATGCTATCAGGGTAAGATGACTCTCCAGCTCTTTTTCTCCATAAAAGAACAAAACTTATGGGCTATAAATACCTCATGAATCCTTCAAACTCCAGGTTCACAATCTCTTCGCTCATAATATTTGTTAGCATACATATTTTCAGAGTTTATTTCTCTAAAACATCATTGCACTTTTTTCTCTAAAAAAATACTTATTTAAACATCTGAAAGTTTCTGCATTCACCAAAGAGAATCTTTTGCAAGTACTTTCTACTAGCCACCTTACATCAGCTATCAACTATCTTGATTAAGGAAAATGAATCAGATTATCAAAAACAAGTGATTAGCCAATTATCCAATAAAGAAGACTTGTTTCTAAACTACTTAATTTTTTTAGGACATAATCAACATGTCATTATATTTTACAGGTTTTTCTTGGGGTGTGATTATATAATTTAGCCATCAAAAGGGTGAAGCCGAAGATGTCACCAATTTGAACAAGAATGTCCAAACTAGATATTAAAATAAGTCCAATAAGGTTGAGTAGATGAAGTCATTCGCCTAGACTTGACTTAAAAATACTACTGTGTAATAATCTACTCGAATTTATTGTGCCAGCTCGAGCTAATTTCCTTGGATTATTATCTATAACCTATTGTACGTAGTCGCCTATTTATTACCATTTATATCAATTAACTATGGAATTGTCATTCTATATTTTTAATTAAAGTTAGGATGATAATGTATCGGATTAAAATAAGATTTTATTCCATTCATTTTTATTTATTTTAAATATTTATGACTTTATTTTCCCTTTTAATATGACTAGATCAAAACATAAATAAGTATTCAATTCGATCATGATTTTTTAAATTTATTTAAAATAATAAAATATAAACTTAAAAACAAACTACATCTTCATTTTGAGAATTATAAAATCATAAAATGAGTATTCGATTCGATTATGATTTTTTAAATTTATTTAAAATAATAAAATATAAACTTAAAAACAAACTACATCTTCATTTTGGGAATTATAAAATCATAAAATGGAATGTAAACTATATATCTATATATAAAATCAATAAAACTATTCATAGATGATAAAATATAAATTAGTGCATTATATTAAAAAAAAAATCTATAAAAACAATTAAGTGACTAGATGGAGAACGGGTCAGAAGAAACCATAACTCGTCTCATCATTATCATCATTTTCTATCTTTGATAAAATTGAATCAAATTTTATATATTTTTAATTTGATTATGATTAAACTAGATGATTATACAATCCCATCAAATGGGATGATGCCGGATATTACACGAGTAGGATGAATTTATAATCTCTAAATGACAAGCATTGCGTGCCACTGATGCCGGAAGGCTCGTAGTTATATATTATTCATGGATGTCTCGGACTTGAACGAGCCACTGCATTAAAATATAAAAGATGTTCTGCACATTAACAAATATTTCCTCATATTTTAAGCCCAGCGGGGCCGAACAGTTGTTTCTTTCTAGGGGAACTGATTAAACTTTCGTGAAATTTGGATTTTATAAATTAAGTTCACATGCATTGAGATATTTTGCCTGCAGGTTGCTTATTGACCAACACGTAGGAACAAACCACTCCTGCCGAATCTTGGATTCCAACACAGATGCTCTTTTTTTCTTTTTTTAATTAAATGGGTTTTCCCTAATCACCTCAATGAGTCGAAGCATACTTTTTATTAATAGATGCATTCGAGGAGAAAAAAAGGGCGTATGAAAAGTTTTCTTTGTCTCGAAGTTGGATTGATTTTTGGTCGATTATCTCCAACATTATACAGTAAATGATTCGAAGAAAAACTTTAATTTATGACAGGCGTTGGCAACCTCGATCAAACAATGATTTGCAGTATTATCATTACAATAATCTAGCAACAACTCCTACCATTCTTCTTTTTCTTTAATTTGCTCCCTCACTTCACTTTGCTGCTGCTACTGTATTTTTTTTTAATATAATAATAGTTATTTTTTAAAATATTTTTTATTTAAAAATATATTAAAATAATATTTACAGAATTCAAAGTGATCACGTACGACAATGGAGACCCTACAATGCGGTCCTTGCATTTTTGTTGTGCTGGCTGGGATAAGTTGACAATGAACTGCTCCGACCTAATGAACTATCTCATAAATTATAATCATGTACTGTACTAGAATTTATGGTGAAATTTTATTGTAAGAGCGTTTCTATGCATCAAAAACTATATTATTTTTCTATTGGGTTTTAAAAAAACTATTCACATTTAAATTGATGCGGGACATGTCAATCTATAAATCAATTTATGACTTTTAAAATAAAATGAAATGGTTAATTGTTTAATTATTATTCCGAGTTCGATTGGTATAGATCTTAAATTGCTTATTAACTATACCTAAAGATTGCTCATTAATTTAATTAGAATACTGAGAATTAGTACTGTGATTTATAAAAACTACAATCTCAAAACCCAAAATATTTATGTAACATATTATTTAATTTGTGGGTAATAGTTAATTAAAATATTTAGGTAGATAATTTTCTTCTTAGCTAAGGAAGCACAAATTTAATGGAAAAGCTCTAAATACTTGCAAAAACAATCTCAATCGAAGGATTTAAAAATTATCCGATAATAAAATTAATAATTTTATGAGAAAGACAATAAAAAACTTAAAAATACATTTAATTCCAAGAACAAATTATGTTTGTTCTTGTATTTTAGGATAATTAATACCCTGAAATATGTTCAAGCTAATGAGAAATAAAAAGCTTCTAAAACTCCTATATGAAAGGTTCAATGAGTATTTATATTCATGAACCTTGTAGTTTTCAGAGAAGGAAAGGACTGAAAATTATCTTGCTTTCGGTGTATTAATGATGGACAAATATCCCTTATGTATATATAAAGGGAGAGGATAAGTGTGGTAGATCATTTAAGAAACTTTTTGTACATCTATAAGTATAGAAATATCATTACCCCATATATGAATAATTCATGTAGTTGTTCTAGAAGTAGGATTCATTAGTCTTAGATATTCAAGACGTGAGATGTAACTCATTCTAGATTAAAAGACATTATAGTTTATCTAACTCATAATACTTTTAATTTAGATGTTCATTTAAAACCTGATTTATTGTCTTGGGTTTAGCTTGTTACTGAACCCAAGTATGTTGAGTCCAACATCTGGTTAGACTGAAATTTTCTTGAATTTAGCATTTGGTCAAGCCTATATTTTATCGGATTTGATTAACTATTGAACGTAAATGTTTTGGATCTGGCATTTTATCAAACTCATGTTCTCCTACCTATATTTTTGGATTACTTCTCCTAGTACTACTTTTCTTTACATGTTGGGCATACAATTTTTGTTTTTTAAATGTCTTCCATGAAATCATCTTTGGTAAGTTTTGCCACAGGATTTGTTGCCAATTCAAGGTGATTTAATTATAGAATATACCTAGCAGGGTAATCCTATATTTGTAACTTTTTTTTCTTTCAATTTTCTTATTCCATGTCTACGATAAGATTGACTTGCTCTATAATTAATGAGGTGGAGACGGAGGATTTGAATTTTTTTTCCCCTTGAGAAATGATATCTAGTATTGTAGTTTTCATTAAGTGTTTTGAGTCCGTTATTATATTAGATTTATGTTTCTTTAAATTGAGTAGATTGTTGAAGGCAAATATATTAGGTTTGATAATTTGATAGGCTCATATTATAGCAGTGTAATTTGATAGGCTTATATTAGAGCAGTGTAATAATATGGTTCTTTTTGTCATGAAAAACTTTATATATGCCATTTATATAAAGCAGGGATGAAGTTATGCAATTCTTGGCTAATCTAGGCCAAGCAATTTATATATGCCATTTATATGGATGGAGATGCCAACTCGGGGGCCTAACCTTTGAAAGATATCGCTGTTGTTATCAAAAGTCGAGTCATAAAAGGTCCGGTGGTGTGCTTGGACTTTTGCAAAGAGTCTTCTAGCCCTTCTGAGAAGAGGTTATTCTAAATTACTTTTTATTAAATTTTTATTTTTTTTATTTAAAATTAATTTTTTATATATATATTTTTTTTTATTTTTGGATATTTAAAATAATTTTTTAAAAATAAAAAAATATTATTTTAATATATTTTTAAATAAAAAATAATTACTTACACCCTCTCAAACACTACTAAAGAGTAACCACCATCTTTGTTGTCCTTGTAGTAACCTCTCTCTCCTCTCTTGTATTTAACAACCAACTATTCAATAATCATGTAAACAAAGCGTTCGTTGTTTCTTATAAGTATTTGTTTTTGTGATGGAAAACATATTTTATAAAATCTAGAATTTTTTTAAATTTTTTTTATATTTTTGTATTGTTTTGATATGTTGGTATTAAAAATATTATTTTTATATATTTCTAAATTAAAAATATTTTAAAAAATAATAGGTAATGTAATAAAACAAATGTTGTTATTTGTTTAGGGGAAATGGTGGAAGGAAAGGGAAATTATTAAAAATCAAAGCCGAGTAGTAGATGGTGAGATTATCCAAAGAGCACCAAATACTCTCTGTTTTAGGCAGGCGGAGCCATAGTGGGTCAATAGAGGGCAATTGCTCTCTTAATATTTTTTATATTAAAATATTAATATATTAGTTTAGTAAATTATTGCTATACGGAAGGAAGCATTTATTGTTTATTATTGTTGACTCATTAATATATATATATATATATATATATATATATATATATATATATATATAATTACAACTCATTACTCTAATTTTTTTCCTTTTTTCCCTTTTTTTTTTTATCTTTCTCTATTTAACAAAGATTTTTTTTTTGTTGAGCTGCAGTTCCTGCCTCTCCTATATGTAAATTTCTCATCAATTATTTTTTTTTACCTTTTACTTATGCTTTAGGTAAATTTTCTTTATCTTTTCTATTTATTTCATTGTCTAATTTTAGTTCTATTCTCTTATAATTAGTTATAAAAAATATTAGGGTTTATGATAATTTAGGGGTTTTGATATGAATATGTTCAAAGTAAATGTTTAAATCTGATAATTTAATCAATTAAGTATTTATTTTCTTATTATAAAAAAATAAATTAATATTCGTCTTGCTCTCTTATATCAAAGAAAAGTTTATTCGGCTTACTCTTTTTTATTCTAGTGAAGTGAATTCTCTATAGTGGACGTTATGGTACTTGGTGACCAACTTGATACATATATTATTGATCTACGCGGTGATGATGAGTTCTCTAATATTGAAGGTATTGCTAGTCTTGCAAAGAAAATAGTAAAAACAAAGAAGAATTTGATATTTTCATTAGTATATATGCTTATCAAATTGTCATTACTTCTACCAGTTGCAACTGCTACAGTGGAGAGAGTTTTTTCTGCTATACATATTGTCAAGAGTAGATTGCGGAATAGAATGATAGATAAGTGGATGAATGATAGTTTGGTTGTATACATTAAAAAAGATATCTTTGATAAGATTGATAATGAAGCTATTATGAAATTTTAAAATATGAAAACTCAAAGAGAACAATTTAAAATATAAGTTTTTTTATTTTAAAAGTATTTTTAAATTAATTTTACTTGATATAAATTAATATATATATTTTTTAAATTGATTTTTAATACATATCTATATAATATAGTATTTATTAATAATTTACCCTTTCATTTAACAAACTCTAGCTCCGCTGGCTGTAGGAATCTCGTCCTTAGACTTTGGACTAGAATTTGAACACAAATATCACCCACGTACAGTTAACTGGCAAGGATCGTTGATTATAATGGCGAAGACCCACCACATTCAAGATGTTCACCGTTCCACCGACAGATGACCGCGGACATCTACCTTCAACGACTTTTCTCTGCTCTTATACCTAACTTTTCTTTTTTTTGGTTCGGATAACAAAGCGAAATCAAGCACCTAGCACAGATGTTATATGTCGAACTATCCCCACATTTGACTGGTGCAAAGTAGTAATGATAGATCCGAGATAATTGAGGTGAAAATGCTTTAAAGGAGCAGCCACCAAATATCATTTTTACCCCTTTCCTGAAGCGTGTTCACTTTGTCGCCAATTTCCTCTACAGTGTTAGTGATTTGTGTTCTTTGGGATAATCGATATTTAATGCATGTTTCATATACAAAGTATTAAGTAATTAAATTTTAGAAGTATAAGTAATTATATAACAAACATTAGTATAAACTAGCTATTTGATCCGGTTATGCTGTAAATCAGATATTTTTTTCCTATAAAAAATTATCTATGCAAGCTTTTCTTACATATATTTGTATATAAAAAAAATACAAGTGTAAGTTGAAAAGTTTATGCATAAATATAATCAAATACATTGAAAACCACGTGTGTTTAAAATGATAAAAAAAAAATTAACAATAAATAAAAATGAAAATAAAAAATATCAATAGAAATATATAAATCAAAATATTTAACCTTGAAACAAGGGTCTTTGATTTAGTTGTATTGAATGACTTTGTTTACTAGAATTAAATTTTTATCTAATCAAATGATAATAGAAATTGATATACATAAAATTGATTGGATAAAATAAAAGAAAAAAAATATTATGTAAGGTTCCACAAATTAAAAATATTATCCAAAAATAAATATTTTTTCATTTATATAAATATAAAAAAAATATAAATGAATTAGAATAGTCTAATAAAAAATCAAATGTATACAAAATAACTAAAAAATAATTGACATTTAAAAGAGAGTATATAAACAAAATAAACTAGAGAATGAATATATATTTTAATATAACTAAAAAGATAATTTTTAAAAAATACATATAAAAAATCACTTAAAAAAACAATTTTTTTTAAAAAAAAGGTCAGGCCAACCCACCTAATCCATTTTGTAAGGGCATGTGCACTTAGGCCCTTAATATTTTTTTTTAATTGCATATCATAATCTATTTTTGGTTTATTCTTCAAATTCATCTTCTTCTTTTTTTCAAAATAAAAAATCAAAAAAATAAGTGACTACCTTACATGAAGGCAGTATAGTGTGCTTTTTCTCTGAGCGCGCTTTTGAATCCTTACTTCAAACACTTCTAAAAGAATTGACCATTTCTTGATCTGGTGGGTCCTATCATATCTTATATATATATATATATATATATATATATATATATATATATATATATATATATATATATATATATAAAGCTTACTATTTAAAGTCTCTTACAAGACTTTATGTCGTAAGCACTGTAAAAAGAGGATAATTGTCATAACTCATTTCTGGGTTTATACCTAAATTCATCTTCTTTTTTTTCAAAATAAAAAAAATAAAATAAGAACTAGTATTTTGACAAAAGTAAGTTGAGAGGATTTCAAATAAAGAAAAATCAAGCTGCAATTTTAGATAAAATCGGGAGCCTAATCTTATTTTTTTTATTTTTTATTTTAGAAAGAAAGAAGATAAATTTGAAGAATAACTCAGAAATGAGTTATGAACATTGCAAATAGGGTCCACCACAAATGTTTTTGAAAAAAATAAATCAAATGACATGTCATTTGATTTTACCTAGATTCTAGTAACCATAGTGGCTGAAAAATTAAGGCTGAATGTTTTTTGACCAAAAAAATTATTTTTCAACTTATTTTAACCCAAAGTTCCAAGAAAACACCTTAGACATTTTGATAAACTCATTCATGACCTCACAAAACCCAAAAAACCTTCCTAAAACCTAAAATCAACTTGAAACAAAAAAATCTTAGGAATTTAGATATGTTTTTTAGGCACTTTCAAGGTAAAAAAAACACTTAAGTTGAACTCTCTTCATTAAATAGAATTGTTTTATACAAAAAAATAACTATTTTGTTGTTGTAATTTGCGAAAACTTTTTATTTCTTTCGATTATTTCCCTCTCATCGAGACTAAGAAATAACAAAATCTTATACCAAAATTGAATTGAAAAAAATAATAAGAGACTATATAGGTATAATTTATAAAATCTAAGAACTAAATTAAAATTTTTATGTGAATTTGACACATCATTTATTTATGATGTCTTTTTCTACTTTAATCCCATGTTTTTTAATTTTATTTTTTATCAATAAATTTGATTCAATTATTAACTTGGCAGAAAAAATACAACCCCAAAAAAAATTTACTAAAGGAAAATATGTGCATATTGTTTTGAGTTTTGTATAATATAATATTTAAATAAAAAATAAAGAACACTGATCATAATAAAAATCTAGAAAAAGTGTCATTTCAAGGTAGCAAAGCAACAGAAAACAATCCAGGGCCAGGTGAGGCTCGTTTATCCTTTCATTTCCAAAAGTGACCATTCACTATTTAAAAACTCTCAATACACATTAGTGTTATTTCGTGTAATTAATAAAAAAAATAAAAATATCTATATAACATTCTGACAAATTAAGACCTTGGTTTTCCACCATAGGCTTGCTTGCATACAGAACTTGGCTTCTGTGAAGGCATGCACAGCTGAAACGAACCTGGGCATGCTTGCAGACAATTATCCCCTAGGCTACCGGAAAAAGATGTGTCGCCGGCGAAAAAATCTGGTGGTGGCTTCCCAATCAAGAAATTCCCATCGAGAAACAACCTTCTCAAACTCTTCTTTCGACTATACTCCAATGGGATCGTGCCACGTAACCGGTTGTACCTTAGTGACAATGAAGACAGCAGTGGATAATCGGCAAAATGCAAGGGGGCATTTCCCTCGATTTTATTGAACCCAAGATCAACAGCAACGAGGTCACTGTAAGCATTACTAGGCTTTGATACCTCGACACGTGTCAAACTGTTATTGGCTAAATCGACCTGCTGAAGTGCAGGTAAGAGAAAGAACCAGGGTTCTAATGTGCCAGTGAACGAGTTTTCACTGAGTTCAACAACTTCTATACGAGTTAACCTGTCAAAAGATGATTTTGATAACGAGCCAGACAAGGAATTGGCCTTCAAAGCCAGTTCTAGTAAGTTATAAGGTAGTTTTGGTAAGGGGCCAGTTAGTTTATTGTAGCTAAGATCAAGTCTTCTTAAGCTTGACATTGAATTCATGGTTTTTGGGAGGTACCCAGATAAATAATTATGTGAAAAGTCTAAAGATTCGAGGGATTTAAGGTTGGTGATTGAGCTAGGGACTGCGCCAGAGAACGAGTTGGAACTCAGGGTCAAGGTTTGGAGGTTGATAAGCGAGGAGATGGAGGAGGGGATAGGGCCATAGAAGTTGTTGTCTGCGAGGTCGAGGATGTTGAGGCTAGTGAGTAGGGAGATGAGTGGGGTGAGCTGGCCTGAGTAGCCAGCTGGATCAAGAGTGAGCTGGGTGACTCGAGTTGAGTCAGGGGAGCAGGTGATGCCACAAGTGAAGTGGGTCCGACGAGGGAAGGCACAGGGGTCGGTGGTGAAGTCCCATGAAGCTAGGCAAGACCATGGCTGGATTGAACTTGGCTTGACCGAGGCTTTGAAGGCTTTGAGAGCTGAGATGTCTTGTGGCGAAGTGAGAGCCACGGCAACGAGATTTTCGGTGTTAAAGAGAATAAAGGAGGAAAGCAGGAACGAAAGGATGCTAGGCAACATTTTCGCTGGTTAGAGATCTTAAGGGGCTTAAGAGGTAAGAAATGGCAGCGTGGAGAAAGTTGGAGGGTTGTCTGTGTGGAATAGGGGCTTCGATGAGTTTATGTATGGCTGGACAGCACTTCAAAGAGAGGAGTTGATGTATGGTCAGACATGTACATGTTTGTATCAAGACATTTAGTACTGTTTGCTATGATGACCAAGTGCATGATCTGGAATTTTGGTTGGCTGAGCTTTGGACTCGGTAGTTGTTCTGTATAAACAAAGTGCATAACTGGGGGCTAGTAGCATATAAATCGTCGAGTTTTTTTATTTTGTTTTTTAACACGTAGAATATATCTCGAGCCAGCTTATGTATACCACCGAACTAAATCTCTGCATCCTGTACAAGGTGAAACACTTGATAAGTTTTCTAATAAGACAATCACGATTTTCTAATGTAATCATCGCAACACTGCAACTTCGAAGGATATCCAATCCTCCTCTTTCATCCATAATTTCTCATGTCATAATTTCTGTGATTCAAAGAACTTGACGTCAGATTCTTAATAAAAAATAAAAAGAAAGAACATGAGGTCGGCAGTTATCCGTTGAATTACCCATCTCCACCCTGCACATTTCTATCATAACATCCTTCTTTTTTTTATTTTTTTTAGTTTAATGTGAGTGTCCGGATCAGCTTGTGTGCACTTTAATTAATTTCACGGATCCTGAAGTTAACGACCATGTAAGCCTCCAGTGACCATCATATAAGCAATCACAGGGCTCGAACATGAAACCATTATTTATTTATTATTTATTTATGTCGATTTTGAACATATCTTAAAATTAACGATAATTTAAATCCACATTGGCTTTGAATTTATTATAATAAAACATTTTTTTTTCATATATATATATATATATATATATATATATATATATATATATATATATATATATATATATATGAAAATTTATTGAAAGGAAGGACCTGTCTAATTATTGTTGAAACAGGGAATCGGATACGATTCCGTGTTTCTACCGCCAATAATTATTGCAGAAACAGTTTTTGTTTTTCACCAATCATCTGAGTTTTATTGAAAAAATACATTAATCTAAATATATAATTAATTATTATCAAAACACCGAATAACATTATTGTTGAACATATATAGCTACCTGATCGATCCAAAAGACGAAAGATTTTACTGGTCAACAGAGCAAAGTGCTAGAAGAGAGCGTTCTCATTAACAAAACAGCTATTTATTGTTTATCCGTCAGCCCTGCATGCATTTTACGGCTTAGTTGTTGTTAATTAATCAAAGCAAAAAAATATATTTTAGAGATAAGGAAATCGTTGCTGTTTCGCTGACAGTGTTATATAAAACAGTACACATAGCACACTGATATATGAAGAAATTAAATAGTAAATAGACATGGATATGCACTGGGCAGATCACGCCACGGAAATACATATTGTTTAAAGGATACCTAAGTGAATGTTCGAAGGCAAATTGTCAGGCTGGTTTTTTATTTAACAAAATTTAAGACAACAACCGCACAACAAATATTAAAGGATTAGAAATTAGCTGGCATGTTTCCATTAGTTTTATTTGCCCTGCTCAACATGGTATTGGGTGCCAGGTTTCAACATGGTGTTCATTGGGCTTGAAGACATGGATCCATGTGACATTGCACAGCTAGGTTTTAAAGATACGTGCGGTGTGGCTTATTTACACGGGCCGCTATAAAAAAAAAACAATTTCAGGCCTTGATTGGGAATTCTTGTGCGACCATATCCTGTATAGATGAGGTCAAACAATTTCATCCAATTGCTTACACTTGATTGCTTACCCAAATATACAGGGGTAGGTATTGCAAATAACTTTACCCATTTAAGCTCATTTGGATGGACTTTATTTCTAATTTGGATTTCAGAACCTCAAGAAATCATGCAAAACGGTTAGATGGAAGTTTGGACTCGATGAAATGTTATGAGTTAAAATATTTGATTAAGGTTTTTATAAAATTTTAACAAAGTGAAATGAATCTGATAAACATGTTATACTAAAAGAATTTAGCTAACAACCAAGTCTAAATTTTTTGGGTTTGATAAACATACCGGATTCAAAGTATTTAGATTCAATCATTGTTAAGTTTTAATACTATATACCTAATCCTAGATTATCTCTTAAAATAAAAGTATTTAAGGTATGATAAATTGTCATGTCTTTTTATCTAGAATAATCATTCGTATTAATATAATGATTTTCTCATGCTCATAGATGTATAAAAAGTCTTTTAAGGGACCTATTATACTTGCTGTTTCATTAATATATGTACATGATATTTGTCTCTCATTAATGTCGTCGAAAGTATAGGACTTTTAGTCTCGTTCCCTTCTCTAAAAACAACAAGATTTAGGGGTATTAATACTTTCTAAATCATCCAGGTAAGAGTTCATAACTTTTTATCCCGTAAGATTGACTCTTATATATTTTATATTATTAACTCACTTAAAACTCAAGAACAAACATCTTTATTTCTTGAATTTAAAGCTCTTTTAAGATATTTATTACCTTTCCTATACATACTGACTTTATCATTAAATCTTCCTGAGATTGTCTTTGCAATCCCTAAAGTTTTTACCATAAGTTTAGAATTTCTAAGACTAAAAAGATAAAATTCAAATAAACATGTATGTATTTGGAACGTAAACATTTCACTACTCTCCTCCATCATTCTAATTCTAAATAACAATCCAAGATTACCTAACATCATTTAATAATCTATACTTTATATCATAATTATTAAACATGAATCAACCCAGCGGGTCAACTCGATGGTTGGACTGGTAAGGATAAGACAAAAGACCGAGATGAGTAAAAATCCGACAAAACTTGGTTGACCTGCTAGGTTGACTCGTGACCTAGACGACCCGACAAAACCTAGTTGAGACCCAATTTTTTTTCAAATGTGTTTTTTCGCTTAGCCAACAACCCATCTTTTTTTATATTTTTTAGTTGATTATTCATTCTTTTTAAAGTTCACTATATAAATACTAGAAAAATATTTTATTTTTTCAATGTGGAATTTGAAGCTCTTTAGTAAATATACTCTATGTTCACAAGAAAAAAAATTATATTTTTTTAATGTGGGATAAAAAAACTTTTTAGTTTAAATACTTCAACTTAAAAAGATAACATACTAACATAATATTTTTTCAATGTGAAATAAAAAACCTTTGAAAGTAATATTTTAAACTTCATTATTTATAACATGTCTAACCTATATTCATATGGATTGTTTCTTAATTTTCCATATGAAATATTAAAACTTTAAATATTTTTTTTAAATTTTTTTAGGTTGAATTAGATTAACTCGGGTCAATCCATGTAACTCGGGACCCAGCTTCTTAACCGGGTCAACCCCGGGTCGGATTTGATAACCATACTGTATACCCAAATAATAATAATAATAATAATAATTCTATACTCATTTTCAGCATGAATTATGAATTCCAGGTTCTCTGGTGACCACCTTGAAAAAGAAAATCCATCCAACTATAACATTGTTAGCCAGAAGTATCATGAGCTAATTTTGTTGATCTAATTCAAGTTATAAATTTATAGATTACCAGATTTTATAATGTGATCTTTAGAATTTAGATAATTTTTCAATTTCAATTTGAGAATTCACATATAATCCACTTCCCCTAGGCCCTAGGCACTTCCGTCGCTTCCCAAAACAACTTACGTGCGAGAAGACAATCCAATTTCAACAATCATAAAAAAAACACTTCGCTTCTTACTTCGCCATGTCCACCACCAAAACCATGACCCCTCTCCTGCTCCTCCTCCTCCTCTCTCCCCTCTCCACCACCGCTTCAACCGCCGCCTACCCCACAATCCCGGGCACCATAGACACCTCAGTCTCCTCCTCCCAATCCGACAACCTGATTCCAATCCGCAACGAAATCTACGGCAATGGTAAAATCTTTGACATCAGTCACAGATACATAAACGATATGCCGGTTTGGGACTCTAAAGACGGGCTGGGAAAGTTCCTGTCTTTACCAGCAAGCATGAAAAATGGGTCTCTCGCTAACAACTCAGAAATGAAGTTACCTACTCATACTGGCACGCATGTTGACTCACCTGGACATGTTTTTGATCATTACTTTGATTCTGGGTTCGATGTTGATACTCTCGATCTTGAAGTCCTTAATGGTGATGATAAAGAACAAAACTTGCTTTCTGGGTTTTGTTATCTCTATAATTTGATTACTTCTCCTTTGTTTTGCATTGGATTTACATAAAGAAAGAAAGAAAATTTATTAACTTGATCGTGGGATTTTGTTGTTATAGGTCCTGCTTTGCTAGTCGATGTTCCAAGGCATTCCAATATAACTGGTATGTATTTTTGATACTTGAAATCAGAAACAAATTAGTATTTTCCTTGAACTTCTATTTTGGATGATGTAATTATGTTAAATTGCTAATAATGAACCTTAGGCAGAATATCTGAAATTCAAGTCATACAATTTTGTGCCATTGCATCTGTGTGTGGATAATGTTTCTGAAAATTTGTGCTAGTTTAATTACTGGGGTGAGAAAGATAATCTGGTTTAGCTTATTTTCGTTGGTAATTAATTATGGATTCATCTGATAAAACAATAAATTATGAGATAGTGGCTTAATAGCTTCCACACTTTACCTTCCACACAATGGCTATTCGTATGTAACCACCTCAATATATTGCCATATAAAGGCTTTAAATTTAGTGCTAGTAACTTCAGCCAGTAGTAGTATCAGTAAAATTTAGACAAGTATGTATCGCTAATTATTGCCATACTGCCCCTTCCCAGCAAAAAGCTGTAATCAGTATTTCTTTTAATTACTATTTTTTTATATGTCCTCTATGCTTTCCTCATCCCCTTCCTTTTCCCTGGAGATTTAATAATACTGCATGATCTTGCAGCTGAAGTTATGAAGTCCTTACACATTCCAAAGGGAGTGCGTCGCGTGCTTTTCAGAACACTAAACACTGATAGGTGAACAGTTTCATCAACTTTTGTGTGGTACCATTATTTTCTTGAAGATACTTTCCTATCGTTTTCTAACCATAAAAGGATTCCATCATTGGAGGTTAAGGAATTAATCAGATGTTGCTTAAGTAATTGTTATGGTGCCATAATTAGTTATTCTTTGAATTGTTTTTTGGTCTTGTTTAACTATTTTTGTATGGCAAGTGCTGTTTGGCGTATGGTTACTTTTTTTTTCTGAAGTACTTCTCGTTATTTGTGCCTTTTCTTAGATAGCTTTTGAACTTCGCACAAGTTCATTTACTAGCTCTATGGGTATGGATTATTTCATGGGATTTCTATGTTGTATTGGTTTATCTAGGGATTGCAAATCCTTAGAACTATCATTAAATTTTATTTTTTATTTAAATGCAACAATTTTAACTTTGACAGTTTAAAAGCACATATCATCCTGTGTCATTTGAAGGGATTTATGAATCTTTTTTCTCTCTCTTAAGAAACCGTTACTACCCATGTCCTTCCATTTTTCTCTTGCATTTTCTTTTCTCATTTTTCTTGGAGTTATATTCCATTTAAGTCTTTAAATGGATGTAAGTAATGATGATTTAGAGTGTGGAAAGTGGTTAATATCAAACTACCAAAGTGCATCGTAATGTGCTGATGTAAGTGATCTTACACTTTACAAGGGGCCTATGACGATGGAATCGAAAGATTTTGTAGTGGTGATGGATGTTATAACATGTTAAACAGTTTGATAGACTCTGTTACAGCATTCTGTCCATTTTTAGTTTTCTCTAATTCAAAATGAGTGGAATATTATGAATGATGATGGCTGGTGTCATCGAGTTGCAGAGTCTTGTAGTCACAATTCATCTTTTTTCTCACTGTTCTTTTTGCTGAAGCTCTTCAGGATATTCACCATAATATCCTAACTTTTTTGCAGTGCAATGATAAAGATAGTGAAATGTCTCTTGCGTGAATTTTGATTCAATGAATGAAAGTTTCTAAATGAGTTTGGACTCTGTTTATGTTACTAACTCTAATTTAATTTCAGGCGGCTTATGTTCAAAAGGGAGTTTGATAGAAGTTATGTGGGGTTCACGAAGGATGGTGCAAAATGGTTGGTAGACAACACTGACATCAAGCTTGTTGGTAAGCTATATACTTTCGTCAGCAGTTTATGTTTTTCTTTTTTTTTGCTTGCTTGAGCATCTTTTATCTGTGTTGCTCGCAAAAAAAAACTTTAGTCTTCATGTTTCATGAGTGGGGTGGCGCGCAGTTCTTTGAATCAAACGTTGTTGAATGAAATCGATTAACAATGGTGATAAATTATACCATAAAGACATCGTTTAATACATCCTTAGATGAATTTTTTGTTATACAATTTGCAATAGGATGGTTGGTCCTCACCTTTTTGTGTGTTTTGGGTGCTCACATTTATCACTTTTAATGGGTTCAAATTCATATGCTCTGTTTTTTAATCAAATTCACTTTTAATCATTCATATGCTCTGTTTTTTCTTTCAAAACTGATATATAACCAACAAGATTTTCTGTTTCCTGATGCAGGAATTGATTACCTATCTGTTGCTGCCTGGAGTGATTTGATTCCATCTCATCTTGTCTTTCTAGAAGGCAGGGTATGGCGATTTTTTGTCCTATGATTATGGAATGTTTTCTTTTGAATATTTTTGTCAGTTTTTCCCTTAAAAACTTAATCTTTTCCACTAGATTTGAATTTTCATTTTCATTCACTTGGCTTGTATAGCAGAGAACTAAGCTGGGATTCTGGTACTTAAGAGGTTAATAGGACATTTTGTTTTCTGGAATTTTGAAAACCAAACCAGAATTTAAGTTTGATTTCTTTTTTTCCTCCCAAGTCTTTAGATTTAAGACAAAAGGTTTGTTAGCGATCAACATTAAGCACTAACGGTGGTACTATGCTTTCAGGAAATCATCCTTGTGGAGGCTTTAAAACTGGATGACATCCAACCTGGAGTATATTCTGTCCATTGTTTACCCCTGAGGTTGTTTGGCGCCGAGGGATCTCCAATAAGATGCGTTCTCATCAAATGATAACATTCAGTGTTAGTTATCGATATCATCGCAAGACCATGCCAAACCGGTGCACGGGTTGTGCTTAGGCTAGAGCAGGAGACAGGCTGGCTGTAAAGAAACTAATAATTCGAACTCTCTATTAGCTTTATGGACGTATATGAACTTATTTTACCTTGAATGTTTATTTCTTGAGATTTCATCTCTTATCATTCACCTGCGTTCATTTTTGCCTTTGCTTCCCTTATGGAGATACGTGAATGATAATGCTCTTTTGGGGAATCTGATTATTTCAAGGCACACTGGCCTTTTTAATGAACCCTAAAGAGATCCGGTTCTACTATCTCTAACAATTGTTGAATGGCCATAAATGGAAGTTTGAGTGATCTGACTGATTAGAGGATGAGAATTAGAATAATGAGTGGTATATAATCATAGCGTGCAATCTTGGCCAGTCGTTTTGGCTGTTCGGTAGTTGCATTTGATCTGAAAACAGGGGCTGGTTAAGATCTGTTTTCGATTGAAAGCAAAGCATTTGGCTTTTTTGTTATGATTCAAAAGTAAAACCATTCATCCAATTTTCTCTCAAGGAAAGACGCATTTTTTAAAACTTAATTTCAATATATAAAAAACGATCAGTAACAAAGGATATGTCGCATTTTAGAGTTGATTGTGACGAGGGAGACACTCTCTTGTCTTCTTTCATGGATCCTTTATTCGCACTTGTTCAAAGCTGCTACCAGCTCACATGCCACACCATGGCACAACAGGCAAGATACAATCTACCATAACAAAAGCCTACTGTTTATCCCACGTGAATTGTCTAGTCAGAAAGGATCACAAACAGAGGCCAGTGTGAGTGACCAACTTCATCTCACATATTTTAGCAGTTCCATTGTCTCTTCTCAACACATTTTCCCAGTGAGCCCAAATCGCAGGCAGGTCATATTTGCCTAGCCTGTGTGCTGGTCTAATGATGAGGGAGATACATTCCTTTCTGATCAGGATTCAAATTTAGGCTGGCGCTTCATTGACTGGCAAGTGGCAACAGAAACCTTCCACCACCCAGGATCAGTGCTTGTATAGATTTTCTTTATGCTCAATTAGAAAAAACTCAATCACGCAGTTTTCTGGGCAGATTTGTTTTAGTTTTGTTCCTGGCGAGAAAGACAATACAACAACAAATTATATCAACGGTTGCATTAATGTGAGGCTGTGTTAGTAATTGATGATGCCACAATCAGTTATTCCTTGTTTTGAAATCTTGTTTGACCATCTTCACATGGCAAGTGCTAGTTGGCATTTGATTATTTTGTTTTGGAGCAGGCACTTCTCATTATCCTAATTTCATTTGAATAACTTTGAACTTCATACAAGTTTTTTTTTTAATTACATTAGTTTGTTCCTTCACTAATCGAAATGAGAGGAATAGCATGAAGTTCTGAACAATGCTGGCAGGTTAGTGTTGTCATGTAGTAATCCATCCTTTCTTCCACCATTTTTTCCGCTGAACTTCTTCTTCAGGATATTCTCAGTCATATTATGTCATACTTTTCAGACGAACGTGGGTGTGAGTGATCAACTTGATCACAGGCGTGCTGTATTGATGACTTTAGCAGAAATGCTTTTTCCTTGGTTAGTCTCGGACTAGATAATTTGACCTATGCAATCAAATAACAAAATTTAATCCTATCAAGCAGAATTGGCATAAAACTGAAGAAAAAACAAAAAAAAAAACTATGCATACAATACTGTCAAATCAATGAACTTTATTGGGGAAAGAAAATCGGAACCTCCGGCTCCAATTGGAAATCTATAAGTCTACAAGCAATCACAATTCACATATTTTTACTTCAAAGATTAAGGACTTTAATTAAATTAATTTTTTTTAAAATAAACTAAGGGGAAGGAAAGTTATTGTATCCCAAGGAAAAAAAAACTTTATTTATTGTAAAAGTATAATAATAAAATTATAATTTAACCATTCAATTTTTGAATTATATATTGAAAGTAAGATGATTTTTTTACCATGACACAATTAACCTTTACAAATTATATGAGGTTAGATTGAATTTTTTTTTGCATAATAAAATTACTAATTTAACCCTATAGTAAAAGAATATAATGCCTATTACTAAGGAGCATTTTGATCTCTTTAATTTTAAAAAACTTAGTGCAGTGTGGACAGTCCCTGCACTATTCAGACAACGTGTGTGAGGTTATTCGACCAACAATTATTTTTTTTCCTTTCTTATTCTTTTTCTTCTCCTTGAAATCGACATCAACCCCTTCAAAATTTTAGACAAGCCCCTTAAATTTATTTTTCCTTCACATTTGGTTATGTCATTTTAATTACTATTTTTATTTATTTTGAATAACTTATAAACTTACAATTTTTTTTTAATTTCACCCCTTTTTATCTTTTAATATTTCAAATTTGCTCCCCATTTTTTTTATTAATATTTCTTTTATTTTGAATAAGCTATAATTTTTTTTTCAATTTCATCCCCTTTTCTTTCTTTTTTTATTTTTTATTGCTATTTATTTTATTTGGGATTATTGTTTAGATTGTTTTTTTTCTTACAATTTCATCCTCCATGGGTGTTTTTGATTAAATTTGATCCTTAATCTTTGTATTGCTATATTTTTTTCTTTGACAAGTTTTTTAAATTGATATTTTTTCATGATTTTATTCTTAAAAATTAAATTGGCTATGAATTAAGCTTCTTGATTAAACCGGGTCAAGGATTTCTTGATTTATCTCAATTTTATCTTTAAATATTTAATCTATTTAAAATTGATCTTCCTACCTTTTTTTCTTTTCTTTTCTATTGGGTTATTCTAATCTTGTGTCATGGTCGCAGGGTTTGTGGGTTAACCTGAGTTGACTCATTTTTGTTTTTGTTTTTATGGGGTTAGTCTTGGGTTCATGACCATAGTATTTGGTTTCAAAATTTAACGTGGATTGACTTTTTTTGGGTCTTTTTTTAAATTAATTTATTTTAATTTCATCTTTTAACATTTAATTTATTAGAAATTAATCTTCATACTTTTTTTCCTTTTCTTTCTATTATGTAATCTTGATCCTGTGCTCATGGTTGCAAGGTTTGCGGGTTAACCACGATTGACTCATATATTTTTCTGTTGCTTTTTTAATTTTTTTTTTCATCCTTCACATTAAGTTCTTCATTAATTAAGCTTCATGACTTTATTCAATTTGCTTTCAAACATGGTCATCTTGGTATCACGACTAGGTTAGAGATTTTGTAGCTTGACCTAGGGGGCTCGAATTGATTTTTCTTGAACCTTTTTATTTACTTTTTAAAATTTTTGTGATTCAGCATTTTATTTACTAGAGATTGAGCTTCCAAAGTTTTTCTTTTCATTTTTCTTTATGTAAAGTTATCATATTCTCATTTGATTTATTAAGAATTCGTCTTCAATTTTTTTTTTTATATATTTTTTTTATGAAATTATTCTAATCTTATGTCTATAGTCACAAAGTTTTCGAGTTAATCTAATTTAACTAATTTTTTTTTTCTAGTTTCACCTATCAATATTTAGTTGTTTAGTAATCCGAGTAAACTCAAGTCAGGTTCTTTTGATTTTTTTTTAATTATTATTTTTTTGTTTTATTTAGTATTATTGCATTTTTTAGTCATATTATTTAACCTCAATTTTCTTTTAATATTTCTTTTTACATTCAATTTTTTTTTATAGACTGGCGGTCGAGAACGGGACACAAATCTAGTAACATCTAACACGGATTGGTTGTCAAAATAATTAATGTCACAAGGTTGTAGAAATAAAACACTATATGATTCAAAATATAATATAAAATATTATAAATAACTTGTAGAGTTGCTTCTTCTCTACAACCACAGGTATCCCCAAGACCCCATCGTAATCTTTTAGATATATACAGTAACTTCAACTCAATTTTCGGTGATTTCAATTGTCATTTGAGTAGCTAAGGCCAAAGCCATGGCATCCCTCCTCTTGTTACTGCTCCTGGCTCCCCTCTCCACCACCGCAGCCTCCAGCGGCGCTTACCCCACCATCCCTGGCAGCATGGACACCTCTTTCCCCGCTTCACAAGACAGCAAACTTATCCCAATCAGGCGTGAGGTGTATGGTGATGGGAGAATATTTGACATAACCCACAGGTACACAAGCGACATGCCGTCCATGGGATCAGAAAATGGGCTGGGTCAGTTCCTGAGGCTCCCTGAAAGCATGAAGAATGGGTCCTTCGCCAACATATCGGAGATGAAGTTGATCACTCATACTGGCACACACGTCGATGCACCTGGACATTACTATGATCATTACTTCGATGCTGGGTTTGATGTGGACACTCTTGACCTTGAAGTACTTAATGGTAATGAAAATATTCTTATACTTACATATATAGTTGTGGTGTTTTGTTGGTTTAATCCTGTTTTTTTCTTCTCTCTTGTTAATGGGCTTGTGGAAAGGAATAAGGTTTGTGTATGGTAGATGGTGCGTATATATGAGAACCTGATCGATCTTGAAATTGTTGTTTCAATAGGTCCTGGACTATTAATTGATGTTCCAAGGGGGACGAACATAACTGGTATGTTTTCCACTTTGTTCTCTGTGCATATTTTATAGTATAAATACTAACTCAGAGAATTCTCAACCTTTTTCAACCATAGTTTTATCAGCACTGGTTTTTCTTTCTTAATTTTCTCAATGTCCTTTCTTCGGCTCTTTTACGGGTCAACAGTAGGTTTTTTTCTCTTCCTCTGTTTTTTTTCCAGGATTTATTCAACAGAATTGTCTATTTTGTACAGCTGAAGTTATGAAGTCCTTACATATTCCCAAAGGAGCTCGACGTGTTCTTTTCAGGACAGAAAATACCGACAGGTAATTCTATGTGGGTTGATGTATTCATTGGCTTAAAAAAAATGATGATTAAATTAAAAAATATAAAATTATATATTAAAATATGAGAGAATAAACAGTGAGGTCAATGCACTATAAAAACACAACACCATTTAGATTATAGATAATTAAATTGTCAAGAAACTCTAATTGGATTAATTTTAAATATAAATAATTTAAATATTAATAGTATACAAAACTGTTTAAATAATATACTAAATCAACCTCAATTAGATGGTAAAAAACAAATCTAAAAATAACAAGAAAAATAAAAAATTAATCCAAAAATAATAAAGAAGTAATGAAAATTCCAAAACATAAACTTTCAAGCAATACTTGGGCATGAAAACGACTTTAGTCGGTGCTAACTAGCTTATTTTATATATAGACCCGAGTATGTCGAACGTGCTTACAAAATTTCAGAGTGATTTAACATTTGAATTAAAAATTATGCTCGTTTTATTATTTTAACTGGTTTGATTAGTTCGAACTTTTTTTAGATTTATAACTGTGATGGTATATAAATTTACCTGTTAAACGTTATGCATGAATTGATACGCCTTTTGCGTCAAAATGAATGCTTTATATAGAAGGGATCATGTCATGCTTCAATCAAGGATAAAAAAACTTATTATGAGTGCATCCATCCATAGCCTAAATGGAGCCTGAAAACTTATGGTAAAACTTTCGTTTAGTTTCATGAGTTTTCCATGGAAAAAATTGTGAGGCCAATATGCTGTAAGAACCTCAAATACGGCGGGGGCTGGCCGAGACCATTAGATTGGGTATGCTGCTGATTGCTGATCTCGGTCATAGCTATTTATTTACGTATCTGATAACTAAAAATTTCAGGCGACTTATGTTCAAAAATCAGATCGATACAAGCTTTGTGGGATTTACAACGGATGGAGCAAAATGGTTGGTAGACAACACTGACATTAAGCTTGTTGGTAAGCTACTAACCTTCTTCAATCTAGCACTTCTGTTCTTTAGCTATGTTTTTCTCAAAACTTCTATGCATATGTTCTTTTTCAATGTAGGAATTGATTACTTAGCTGTTGCTGCTTGGAGTGATTTGGTTCCAGCTCATCTTGTCCTTTTGGAAAGCAGGGTGAGACTAATGCAGTGTAAAGTAATTAAATGATGTTTAATTTTGACTAGCATGTTGGAGCACCTCTTCATGTTGATTAGAAGCGATTATTTAAGCTTCCAGCCGTTTAATTTGGATTCTTCTGTTAAGCCACCTTCAGAATTTCGATAGTCTTCTCCGCTACAGTAGAAAGTCACTTTCAATTTTGTGATGATTAGAGAACTAAATTAATTAAGGTGGTATTATTGGTATCTATGAGCTAAAAATAATCAACATCCAGAACTAAATATGCCTAGTATGTTTCAGGAAATCATCATTGTGGAAGGCCTAAAACTCGATGACATCCAACCTGGTGTGTATTCTATCCATTGCTTGCCTATAAGATTGCTCGGTGCTGAAGGATCACCAACGCGATGCATTCTCATCAAATGATAACTTTATGTTGTAAGTTTCTGGCATCTAAAGTACTGATTCCAAACTTGATCGTAATTTTCTAAAATTATCTGTCAAAGATACATCCAAGCTTTGTGCCAGTGACATGTACATTTTTGCTTGTTTCATATACAATTAATGGATCTTTCTGAAATAAATTTTGTACCATGGCATATTAACTTTTATTTACTGCCTAATTTCTTGGAGAAAACTATGATATCAGCCCAGGGAGGTATTGAGTAGAATAAGATGGTACTAACAGCCCACCATCCTTGTGCCTCCTAGGACTCTTGACCATGGTATAGATAAGACAATAATAATATATTTTGAGTTCTCTGTTTTACGATTTATGAATGTGATTAATGCTATTAGTAATTAGATATCGTAATTCATATATCAAAATTAGCTTACCAAGAAATTATACTTAGTATTAGCAGGGTATATCGATTGTTGTCCACTGATAATAACATGTTCGAAGTTGGCTTACAAATCTTAATTATCTTGTCTTTCGCTTGATTCCGAATTTGTTTTTGTCTGAATTGTCCACAATACAACAACCAAAACTTACTACCAATCATTTATCCGACCACAAATCCAGCTTGATGACAAGTAGTTTGGTCTCAGGAAAATGAAGCAAATCAGTGGGTTCCATTTGTTCCGAATCTATTCTCCGAGCCAGCGAAGGACATCAACTAGTGTGCTATTTTACCGACAAAACCCGGTAAAGGAAGGATTGCTCAGGGCACAAAACGAAAAACTGAAGCAATGAACCCATTGCAACCTGTTAAATATTTAAGAATTTGTTAACCTTTGCTGCATGCATGAAGCCATGAATCCATCGGGACATTTGTTTCGTTCTCTTTTGCATCTTGGTTGGTGGTCGCATCTCATGTCTCTGGATACCTAGAAATGCAGGTGGCAACAAAAGTTACACGGCGGAAACCCCTCCTTTTCTCCCTCTACCTGTTCTTTTCTTTTCTTTTTTTAACAATCTCAGATTTAATTATTTTTAGGAGCCCAAATAATTATGAATATAGATGTGCAAGAGCTAAATTTCATAGTTTTATTTGTGCTTTCACCCCTCAATTTTATTTTCTGTGCCGACTACATATTTGTTGAAGGAACCATAATGGATAGAAGAATGGATTTACAATTGTACTGAGATTTCAAGAGTTAAAGATTTGACTGTAGTCTTCATTAGAGATAACAATTGATACCAGGCGTACGGCCTTGACAAAATGGTTCTTTTTTTCTAAATTATTTTTTAAATTAATGTTTTTTTTTATATATTTTTTAAATTATATTTGTTTATATTTAGATTAATATCTTTTTTTATTTTGTTTATAGAGCTTTTTTTAAATGACATTTATTTTCTAGTTATTTTATATACATTTAATTTTTGAAGAGATTTTTTTAATTCATTTATATTTTTTTTTTATCTTTTGTATAGATGAACTTTATTTTTCAAAAATATCATGTGCGAGATTAAATATCTTGATCTATATTTTATTTTTTATTTTTTAGTTTTATTTTTAGTTATTTTTTATAATTTTTATTTATTTATTAACATATATAATTCTTGATTTATTTAATTACATAAAGTTTTTCATATTCACTTTAAAACTTTTTTAATTACAGAAACATGTCAAAAAATTCCATGTATATAATCTTTTTTTATTGGAAAAAAAAGTATCTAATCTAAAACGCTAGTCAAATAACTAATACTATGCAGCTACTGCGATTATAGATCAAGATACCCTTCAAAGCTCCCAGAATGCGAGAGAGAGAGAGAGAGAGAGAGAGAGAGAGATAATATAGCGTTGGAGACCATATTGATGCTAGATCCATTTTATATGATTGGATTAAAATAGATAATTGCCGAAGCCCTGCTAGCTCTTAATTTCCACAGCTGCTACCTGTTTTACTCCTGTAATTGATATAATACTTGAGAGCGTGATTGATGATTTCATGCGTGCCACTGTCATCATCAGTCAGCAACTGCTAAAGGGTTACTGTGATCATTTTTTTAAACTTTAATGTTACAGTTTGTATCACTAAAATATGTATCCACATGTTTGCATTATTATTTGTGTTATGATGAATTTAATGAAAATAATTACTATTCCTAACCTTGCCTATAACCTCAATTAATTGTCCAAGGTTTGGTAGTCTGATATGAATGCTACTTCCATGTGTTCACATGCATGTTCTTGGATTAAATCTGGGATGGTGATATTATCATGTCACGTGTTCACTGGTTAAATGTGCCCTTACTTCATTTATCAAATGCTTATAGATCGAAGTGTCCTTTGTTTATTTGTCAACTAGCCAATATTTGAGAATGAAAATACCAGTTTGTGTTGGTGTGGCAGTGACTGGAACACCCATATTCTTGGCTTAATCTAGGCCAAGGTTCAGCCCAAATCCAACCCAATAAACCTATGTTTTTAAAGAAAAAGTTGCTAAGAACATTGTTTTCTCTTTTTTCTTTTCTCTGCTGTGACTTTCCTCTTTTATTTACAAAGGATTTCAGTTTTGAATTGAAGTGTTTGGTTCAAGAAAGATTAAAGAAACAAGTAACTGTCTTTTGTTTTGTTTTTTTCAATTAGGGATTGATTGTAGTAGGATATAACAACTAATTAGTGTTTTTATATTATTTTTATGAGAGAATGATTTAGGGGATTGAATTAATGTATTAAGATGCTAGATGGCTTGAAACAAACTTATTTGATGTCTGGAATGTGAATTGTTGAAGAACAGATTATGTTATTATGAAGTTTGAAGATTTAAAGATTGATAGATCGAGATTCTGGAAATCTTGATCAATCGGTAGATTGATTTGCTGAACTGGCCGATCGACCAACTGGTTGTTGCCAGTTGACTGGTTGGTCTAAACTGGCCGTCCGGTTGGCCTGTAATAGTGGTCAACCAGTTGGTTATTTCGGTCCATCGGTTGACCCAATAACAGAGTTTTATCGGGTCTGTTAGGTTTGATTAGTTTGGGTTATGTTCGGGATCAATTGAGTGAATCAGTTCGGCTTTATATTTATGTCGTGGTCTCTAAGCTTAGAGTTTTTAATCTTTTATGCTACGTTTCTTCGAGTAATCTTTTAAGTGTTTTTCGTATTTGTTATAGGTTCTGCTAATATTTCTCCTAACGATCTTCAGTAGTCTTTTGTTCTGCATCCGCTTGTCTTTTGCTTTTATTTTCTGGGCGAGTGAGATATTCTTTAATATGCATATAATATAAATAAATATGTATGTTAATTATATGATGAGTATAACTAGTTAATCTCTTGAACATTTATATATGTTGCTTTATTTTCTGAATAGTCATTCATTCTTGAATTTGCACTCACATTATGTTGAACCAAATTTCATTCGATATGATATATATTGCTTTGGTAATTATGTGAGTATCTATTATGTCTTGATGTCGGTATACTTGTCAGTAACTACATGCTAGCAGAGAATGGTTAGTTTATGTGCACATAGTATTTTGTATACTTAATTGGTGAGAGAAACACCAGCCTGTGACGACTAATCCTCCCATAATTGTTATCTTCGGGTGTCATTTGATCACCTTCGGGTTTCATCTGATCTTTGACAAATATTCCATTACTTTATGTTAATATTTTTAGTATGTATATCTATATTGAAATATATTGACTTACAAAATATTAATATCTAAGATGTAATTTATATGTATATATCTTTTGGTTAGAATAAAGAGGAAAACAATAAAATATCAAGAATATTTTTTTTAATATAAAAAAATGAGTATGGTCTTATATCCATCTAATTAATATGCGCGTAGAACTGACCAATTTCAGGGCCTATCCTAATTAACGGTGTAGAAAGGTATCAAAAATATAAAAATACCACACTTGTTCACTTCAATTTGACACTAAAGAGTCAAGGAGATAATAATATTTATGTAAATTTATAATGTCCCGCTATTGTTTTTGACGAGCAACACGGAACTCCATACACGGAGATTGCAGCTTGGAACTAAAAAAATGCCGTTCCCGATCTGATATGTAAGCCATATAAAAATATTTGTTCAATACAAGTTGATCACTGGTCGGTTCTCGAATTTAGACAAAAAGAAATAGTTCTTCTGATCAAGGCACTCCCAGTAACAATTTGATAATAAAACAGAGCTACGACTACTACTCTGTGTATTTGATACTGATGCAATGTATTTTTTTAAAAATATTTTTTATTTAAAAATATGTTAAAATAATTTATTTTTATTTTTATACTGACATATTAAAATTATTAAAAAATATTAATTTAATATTTTTTTAAGATAAACATATAAAAATATAAGCTACTGTACTTTTTACGGGATCTAAAACCAGAAGAAGGTGACAATATTCAAGAAACCATCTGTGCAATGTATTTACCAAACTCAAAGACAATTATAAAAGACATTTACAACTCTTGATAGCCAAGAAATTGAATAGAATAAAATGGTAAAGAGACACCTTATATGTATGATTTTTCAGCTAGGAATATAGCAAAATATATCAAAAAAATCATCACAATTTAATAATTTAAATTGTTAGATAAGATCTTAAGAAATAATTTATATTATTTTCTAACAAAAACAAGTTTCTTTTAAAGAAAAGAAAAGAAAGATTCATTTCGTTGCAATAGTGATATTGCTGATACCAAATTATAAAATCACGGTTTCCAAATTCATATACAACCATAAGTAGTCTTAGAAAAATCCAAGAACATGACCCTCGCTCCATCGATCATACACATAGTTTGTTATACGGATAATATAATTAAAATAAAATGTCCGTTTGTGCAATGATTTTGCCGAAGGGAGTTACTTATTCTTGAAAGGATTAGATTCACTGCTCGAAACCCAAGAGTACATTTGAAGTCCATCTCAGACAAGTATAATTAAAAAAAACAGACATGATAAGACATAATAATCGTACTTGCATTAATGTGTGTGTGCGTGTTTTTATATATATATATATCATGACAAACTATTTATAATTTTATCGTGTATAAAATCTATATGCGAAGGTTTTTATGATTTTTAAATAGTTGAGCAAGATATAATATCAGGTAAAAAGTTATTTAGAATGAAATTAAAATTACAATTATACTCGGAAAAAACCTCTTTATCTTGCAATTTCCTTTTAATATAGTTATATAATCTTGTCATTTATACAACTAAACATCCACATATTTAATTTTTTAAAATAAACATATATATATTTTTTATCTCTAACAAAAATTACCTCTAAATATAACCAATAAAAAAACTTTATACAAATAAATTATAATAGCATAAATAATATATGTTTTGTTGTCATTATTACATAAAAACATGTTTGAATTTTCACCAACCAATGAAAACCAAGCATGTTTAATTTGTATTTATACTTGTTTTTAAAGGGCATCGTTTTCAATCACAGATAAAAATCTGTAAATTTCCAGAACCAGCCGCCACAACGTAGAGCACCAAATTCTCTCTTCGTTTTCTTTCTCCCTCGGCCTAAAAACAACACAAGAATGAGATGTAATTACCAGTGCAACGAAGCATCTCACAGCAGTTGTCCTAGAACTTGGAGGAGAGAGCACAGTCGCTGTTGATTAAAAGATGGCTACTGAATAACGGGCAAAAAAAGATGTTTGCCTCCTCAACATCGATGAGCTAAAAGAAAAACTGGAGGAAACTTTTGGAAAGGATCCAATGGAATCAAAAGACTCATTGCGCATGGTGAACTCAGACCACTTGAATTGTTTGGAAAGGATCTTGGATGAGGATAAGGTGTTCAACAGAATCGCCGTCGAGGCAAAAGAAATCAGAACAAATTGGGAACAGAGAGGAAGATGGGCTCTCCAACGGGAAAGTTTTGCAATGTTAATTAAAATTATGCAGTGTCGGTGAGAGAGAGGAGAACATGGCAACAAAAAGGGCTAATTAATTTTTTTTTGATAATGAATATTATTGTTTGCAGTGTTTTCCGAACATCGACCACGGCAAAAGCAAGGCAGAGTTGCTTTTGCTACATCTGTCTTTGGAAAGCATATTTATGTGGGATCCAGATAATTAAAACTGTGATCAGCTATTAACCCAACAGCTTGCAAATTAGAAACGCATGAAATGTGGACACTACCACATAACCAAACAGGTTAAAATTTAGTGAATATTAATATTTTTGCAGCCGAGTGGCATGATAAAAAAAATCTCAAAATGATGAATTAAAGACTCATGCCTTACAAAATAATTAATTATGTGGATTTGAGATGTTAATATAATTAATAGTTTTGTTGCGTGCACTCCATTGTTTATGTGGATTTGAGATGTCAATAATGTTCCTGTGAGTATCTCTATGTAAACAGCAGGTGTACAAAGCAAACCCAGTTAAAGCCTAATATGACCGTTGTGGGTACGTATTCAAGATGGCAAGCCATGTGAGCATCTTTTTGTAAGAAGTAGGTAAATTAAACCCGGTCAAAACCCGATATGAATCTTAAAAAAAAACAGATAAAAGGTGATGTTGGCCATTTTTTTTTTTGCAAAGAGAAAGTATAATCGTTGTTGATTTGTTGAACACCAAAAACAAAAGAGTGTAGGCCATTGGTAAGAAGTTGATAGTGTCATTAAACCAGTTATAGTAGGTCTAATCTTAAGATCTTCTGACTCGATTTCTTACATATAATTTAGGCTTGAAATTAAACATATAAAAATTACTAAAATGTGACCAAATTGATTTGGTGAGGTCAAAGATAATTCAGAAGAATAATTTTTTTACGTATAAAAAAAATAAGGTGACATTTGTTTTAATATTGACAAATATATATATATATTATATCATCCTTGTGAAAACTGAACTTAACATCAAATTCATAACCCGTGTTATGAGGATGTTATAAGTCGGTCCCTTATTTCTTTTCCCTTTCCTTATCCTCACCCTAGTCAAGCTTTTATTGGGTTTCAGGTGGAATTGAATGTAGGTCTAAATTGAAGAGTTATTTAATAATTAAGGATTTAATTAAAATAAAAAGATTTGAATTTGGTTTGGACTGTCAATTGAAGGTTTAATATGAAAGCATGGACTAAATTAAACAAATTGTCTAGAAAGCATGGGGAGCGGGCATCATACATGCCTACACGTGGAAAGAAATGCAGGACTAAAGTGGCTCGTGTGGCATCATCCCGCCTATAAGGTGGTCTTTTTTGGTGTCTTCAGAAGCGTCTTGACATCATCTTCCAATACAAGCGATACATGTGGTCCTTTTCTCCTCATATTGGCGACGATGACCTTTTTCTAGGGGTGAGCAAAAAAATCAAAAAACCGATTAAACCGAGAAAACTGGAAAAAAAATAGCCGAAAAAACCGAACCGTGAAAAAAAACCGATTAAACCGATTAGAATTTTTTAAAAACCGACCGGTTCGGTTCGGTTTCGGTTTGATAAACCTGAAACCGAAAAAACCGAATCGAACCGAACCGGTTCAATTTAAAAAAAATACTATAAAAACCCCTTCTAAATTTTTAACCCTAGCAGTCCCCCTCCTTCTGCATCGCAGCCGCCCCCTCCCCCAAAAGCACACAACTCTCAAATCTCATTCTCTCACACTCTCGTCCATCACTAATGGCCAGACCTCCCCCCCCCCCCCCCCCCCCCTAAAAGCACACAACTCTCAAATCTCAATCTCTCACACTCTTGTTCATATCTAATGGCCAGATCTAGACTTCTAGTCATCTAACAAAACTTTAACATAGCTTCAATCTTCATCTTCATCTTGAAGGCTTCAGTAATTGAGCATGATGGTTCTCAAAAAGCTTATGATGACAGATTCATCTTCATGGCTTCAGTGATCTTCATCTTCAAGGAAACCATTCTCCTTGCAACTTTTTGTTGTCTTACCAGAACTCTATAATATGCAGTTCCATGATAGTTTTCATGAAGCTTATGATGACAGATTTGTTGTTTGTTGAGTAATTGGGCTTTTGAAATTGTGGGGTTTGTAGGGAAGAACAAGAAAGAAGCTGGAGAAGCTATAGAGAAGATTGTTAAAAAAACCCGGTCGGTTTGATTATAGGTTTTTCCGGTTTTTATGTTAAAAAACCGAACCGAACCGAACCGAAACCGGTCGGTTTGAACCGATTCCGGTTCAAATTTTTTAGTTTTTTAAAATTTTATTTTGGTTATTATTTTAGATAAAAACCGAACCGAACAAAAATACCTTTTTCCTTCTCGTTTGTTTTGGTAATCTACAATATCAAATTGTCAAATATAAACCAATTCATAGTAACAATTTAATATATATATATATATATATATATATATATATATATATATATATATATATATATATATATATATAATTAGCACAAATATAATCGAAAATTCCTCACCGCATTGCCAATCCCAAAGGGATGATCTGCATTAGTTCATAATGAAGTTATAATTAAATGATCGTAATATGGCGAGACAATGCAATTCCTCATCCTAGAAAAATGAAAAATGAAAAATGAAAAATGAAATTGATAATTTACAAATAGTTTAATGGTAGTATACAAAAACTTACACTTGCATTTAAATATTAGAATATTCTAGTAGGAAACTATCCAACGAGCTTCCTCGATCGGCATCCCCTCTACACGTTAAATATCAACCATGCACCCAAAGAAACCGCAACCATCGTCTTCACAAGATAGTACCTTGCTCATTTTCTTTAACAATCTCTAACTCATTTCACAATGGTCAAAGCCAAAGGAATGACGCCTTTCCTCTTGCTACTCCTCATCTCTCCCTTCTCTACCACCACCGCCTCCAACACTGCCAGCTGCCCCACCAATATTCCCGACACCACAGACACCTGCATCTCCTCTTCACAAGAAAACAAACTTGTCCCAATTAGACGTGAAGTCTATAGTGATGGTAGAATCTTTGATATTACTCATAGGTACACAGCCAACATGCCATCTTTCGGCTCAGAAAATGGACTGGGCCAGTTCTTGCAGTTCCCTGAAAAAATTAAGAATGGGTCCATGGTCAATGTATCTGAGATGAAGATGGTGACTCACACTGGCACACACGTTGATGCACCTGGGCATTTCTATGATCACTACTTCGATGCAGGGTTTGATGTGGACACTCTAGACTTGGAAGTGCTCAACGGTAACTGTATACAAACCATATCAATCTTGATTATAGTTCTTGTTTTAATCTTTACAACAAGTAGAGATAATAATTTAATCAGATTTCCACGGATAATATTCACCCGACCGAAAAGATAATTATTTATTAGATAGTTATTAATGAATAAAGTATGAATATTATTAAATTTAATTCAAAACTCGTTTAAATCTAACTCAAAATATATATATATATATATATATATATATATCATATTGTATTAAAAAAAATCTAAATGTTCTATATATATATATATATATATATTAACTATTTTTATTTTTTATTAAATGATAAATATTGATACTTACATGGATACTCAAAACTTGATAGATAATTTATAATTAAATATTTAAATTTTTTATTTGATAAATAATAAATATAATATATCAAGAAATATGATTCGTGGATTCCATTACCATCCCTAACGACAAGTCCCTTCGCGTTGGATATTAATATGGAGAAAAAAAAAGTATCCTTGTTAAAAAAATTAGATATGTTAATCTATGTATGATATTAGAATACATTTAACATGATTTATGAAAAATATTTTTTTAGCCTTGAGTTTAATTTTAAAAGTTATTTTTTTATAAATAATTTATGAAAAAAATTAAACTTACTTTAAGTTAAAAATATACTTTATAACAGTTATGATTCAAAATATTTTTTTTAAAAGAAGATACTGTATAAGTTAAATTTCATAAATTAAAAGTTAAAATTAAATTTTGATTTAATCCGGTTGGGGGAGGAAAAGGCGGTGAAGTTTGGCTTTTAATTCTGTAACTTTCATCTTCTTTTTTTTTTTTAAATTTTGAGTGACGAGATCTCGTCCGTTTTTTTTTTTTTTTTTGCTGTAGTGAATGTTATTACTAATTATTTACGTGCACTTAATTCTAAAGGTCCTGGGCTATTAATCGATGCTCCAAGGGGTACGAACATAACTGGTATGTATTTTAGTTACTATAATAATTATCATGTGTTTAGTTTTCTCCCTCTATGTTATTCGGCTATTTTGTGACGTTTGCACCTCCTTAATATTGCCATTTTGCAGCTGAGGTCATGAAGAGCTTAAATATTCCGAAGGGAGTTCGGCGTGTTCTTTTCAGAACAGACAATACTGATAGGTATACCAAATATCCTATAGATCTTAAACTTAAACCAAATAATAAATGATAGTGGTACAATATATATATATATATACCCAGATTTCAAGTTGTAAGGCCCAAAGGGCTAGAATGGAAAATACATGACTTTTATTGGGCTGGCGCAGGCTATTATTACATTCGAATGTGACGATTTGTTGTTTTGGAGCATTGCTAAAATTTATCATCTGAAGGAAATAAAATTGGAAATTTTCAGGCGACTTATGTTCAAAAATCAGTTCGACACGAGCTTTGTGGGATTTACTCAGGACGGGGCAAAATGGTTGGTAGAGAACACTGACATTAAGCTTATTGGTAAGCTTTTGATCAATCTTCTTCAATTAATTAAACATTTTCCACGTTCTATAGTATAGTTTAGTTTTTGTCAAACTTCTGTGTGCGCTGTTTTTTCTTGAAAATTAAACTGATGTTTCCCTAACAGATGAGTTTGTTTACCTTGCCAACGTAGGAATTGATTACTTATCGGTTGCCGCTTGGAGTGATTTGGCTTCAGCTCATCTCGTCCTCTTGGAAAGCAGAGTAAGACTAATTTGTCGTCCATTGATATTAAAGGATGTTCAACACTAATTTATTGTTATGCTAATTGTGTTGCAGGAAATCATCATTGTGGAAAGCTTAAAACTTGATGACATACAACCTGGAATATATTCTATCCATTGTTTACCTCTAAGGTTGCTAGGTGCTGAAGCTTCACCAATAAGATGCATTCTCATCAAATGATGATTTTCCACTGTAAGTTTCTGACATCTTAACGTATTTAGCTTCCGGCGAGATGTATTTTCTTTCTCTAGGAAAGAAAATCTTCGTTCAACCAAAGCAAACGATGATAGTAAATTATTTTTATATTACTTCCCACTATATATTTTTTTTTCTCTTTTATAACTGAACTTGATTAATTGTTATAGATTCAAGAGAATTGCTGAATTCTTGCAGGAAATGGGGATCAAAGCTTTGGTTGGTGGAGACAAATAAGATAAAGCTGACAGAGGATCATGGGCTCTGGCAGCATGAAGCTGTTTTATTGGGGTTTTTAGCCTATGGTGGTTGTATTTTTGCTTTTGTTTACGGGTTGTTCTTCATCATTGCGAATGGTATGTGTTTGATGGCAAAAAAATAAAAAATAAAAATAAAAATAAAAATTACGTAACTTCTCACAGCTGTAGTTGATTGATTTGGCAATCTAAATGGATGAAAACTGATATACTCTAAATAACCGAAATCTTAACATAGATCATATCGATGAAAATGGTTATGCATGGATACTATTTATATCCGAACCTAAACTTAAAATTATTATTCATATTCAACTTGGAATCCTACGAGCATGAATTTTTAATATCCAAACCAGAAATTTATCGGCTTTCAAGTATTCATACTTGACACCTATACACGTTAAAAAAAAATCAAAACAAAGAGCTTAATCAACTAGTTTTACAATTTAAACAAAACAAATTGGCGGATCTGCTACTAGAGCTGCATCTACTGTTGTTGGAGTTGGATCTTTTGCTTCTTCTGGAGCTGTTGCTGCACTGTTGGAGTGGCCCTTCCTTTGCCTCGGGTGGTTCTTCTGTTGGTTGGAAAAGAGAGTGGGAGGGGGTGAGAGGATCTAGAGGAAGGAAAGTGACCGGAAAAGAAAAGTGTTCATTTATATCTTGGTATAAACATATTTTTTAAAAATCTTTAGGTTATTTGTATTTTGGATTGGATTCAACTAGGGTTGAATAATATTCATATCCAACTTGATGGGTCATGGTTTTCTAAAAACCTCTTCCATTTAAAGGCCATCACACGAAAGTCATAACAAAAAATGGGGTTATGTTTTCTACACGCTCAACTCCAAGTTTGATCATGACACGTCCGCGCCCAACTCCACGTTGGGTTAGGGACATAATCTATCGATTTGGGGTACCTAAGATACTGATCACCAACAATGGAACCCAATTCGACAACTAGAAGATGAGAGAACAGTGTGAAAGGCTGCAGATTAATCACAGGTTCTCTTTAGTATCACACCCCCAGACAAATGGGCAAACTGAACTTACCAACAGGGTCCTACTTAGTGGTTTGAAGAAGAAGATAAAAGAGGCTAAGTCAGAATGGATAGAGCTCTTGAATGAAATCTTATAGACATACAGGACAAGAACAAAGACCTTAACAGGGGAAACCCCTTTCCTCCTCACATATGGAACTGAAGCCATGATTCCAGCAAAGATTGGATATCTTAGCGCTAGAGTATTACACTTCTCTCCTCAAAACAATAAGCAAGGAATCATAGTCAATCTGGACTTACTGGAAGAGTCCAGACTCACAGCTGCAATAAGAAATAAAGCTTACAGACACAAGGCTACTCAGTACCATAACATTAAAGTTAAAAACAAAACCTTCAAATAAAGGGACTTGGTACTAAGAAAGCTAGAAGCCACATGCAACATAAAAAGTAGAGGAAACCTAGCTTCAAAATGGGATGGTCCCTTCAGAGTGAAATGAGTGATCAGAGCTAACACCTATCACCTACAAGATCTACAAGGCTCTCACCTTCCTCATGCGTGACACTCAGACCACCTTATGTTATATCATTGTTGAATTCATTAATAAAGAATGTATATCTTTATCATTTGTGTTCTTACTTAATTTACATTCATTTCTCAAGAATACTTCCTCCCGATCCAAACGGGGTTACACACCCCTTGGCATCCGGGGCCCACTTCTCCAAGACGGTAGTGAAGTCTTAAGTGAGCATCAACCTCTACTATCACCAATCAGGGTTACACACCCCTGTGGCATCTGGGTCCACTTCTCTGGATAGTATTAGGGGATCAATGCTTCACTCTTCATGGTGACTTTCAACACCCTCTTCTTTCTTTTTGTCTAGCCTTTTTAGATGGAAGTAAGAGCATTGAAGCGACCTTATCAGGTCTATCATGTCTGTCTAAACGGGCTACATACCTATATATGCGATCTGGAACCCACATCTCTCCTGGCAGCACAAGACCAGTCTCTATGGCATTCAAGAGTACTGGAGCAGCTTTATCGGGCCTACCCCATCTATCCAACTCGTGTTACATACCATGTGTGCGGTCTGGGACCCACATCTCTCATGGATAGCACTAGTACCAGCCTCTACAACATTAAGAAGCGTTGGAACCAACCCTCCTACAACAACACCTCCAACTAGTCCAAATAGGGTTACACACCTCTATGGCATCTAGGACCTACTTCTCTAGGACAATAGTGAATACCCAATGCTCCTCTAAGGAAGGACAGAGAACACACATTGAAGACTCAAACAATGAACTCCATGTGCACATCATCCTTGCCAGTAAGGCCCTGATAGGGGGAGTGTAAAAGACATCCTGATCAGGATTACGACTCAACTAAGGTTAGTTAAAAAAAATTTTGGTTCTAAGTCTCTCCATCTTTCCAAAAACAAATGAGCAGACTTGGGAGGCTACTAATGGGTCAAGATTTTTTAAAAACCTCCCCCATTTAAAGGCCATCATATAAAAGTCATAACCCAAAATAGGGTTATGTATTCACCACACCTAACTCCTAGTTGGGTCATAATGTATCCGCGCCCAACATCATGTTGGGCTAGGACGTGCCTGCGCCTATCTTCAAGTTGGGCCATGACACGTCCGTGCCCAATCCAATGTTGGGTCAGGACGTGCCCGCGCCCAACCTCCCCTTAGGTTTAGCGTACGAGCTGAACCCAACTCCTTTTAAGTTTAGCGTATAGTAAGAGGTAACTCCACATTAAGCCTCCTATACTCCGAGTCTAGGTTAGAAATTATGATACTCATTACATCTCATTAAATACAAACAAATAGTCCATGCTTATATTAATTAGATGTGATGGTACGAGTAGTAGAATAATATTACTTTACCATTACGAGATTACATCTCTACCCCTCCTATGTTTTATGAAGCATGTCAAGTCAGGTAATATAAAAGGAAGCTTGAGTATACAGAAAAAAAAAGGTTTGAAACCTTATGCTCTTAGACATAAACACAATCCTTCTTCTTCTCTAACTTCTACATTTTCTTCTCCTTCTTCCTCTCTATCTTCATAAAAGCTCATTAATACCTTCATTAAAGTCTTTTCGCCACATAAAAATACCTTATATTAACTTGATCTTCGAAGGGTCACACAGCAACACCCCTAGGTGTCTCTAAGGGACATTATACAAGCATTCACTTAAGAGAGGATTTACAAACAATGAAGAAATCCATTAAAAAAGAAGTCAATGCATTCTAAAAGTAAAGGTCGAAAAACACACTGTGAATGATCTACAAGGATCTTAAGGAATAATTCATTCCATAATATTCCCTGTGATTTTTGTAGCACCATCACAAATTAAAACTTGATATTTTATATTTGAGTCAATAAATTTCTTACTTGCTCGGATCGGGTGGAATGTGTATCCATCAAGAGTAAAATTATCATCTTAACATACATGCATTTTCTATATATTTTTTGATCAGGCATTTCATATTGATCGTTGTATTTTATATATATAGAGAGAGATTTTAGGTTTATGTACGATCATAACATTCTAAATGAGTTAGGCAGGCAATGGAGACATTAGATCGATTTTAAAAATGATTTGGGACTTGGTTGAAATGACATTGTTTTATTTGGTTCTCCTCTGCTTGTGACGAGGCAACTCTATCTTAAGAGACTTTGTTAAAAAATTAAAATCATATCTTTGAATTGTTTAATAATTACATTTTAAAGATTATTTGATGTTATATTACTAATTCTTAAAAGGATATTTTTCCACATCATCAATTTCCATTATATATATAATGTGGGCTTTTTACTATAGCACTAGATTGTGAGTTGCTACAATGAAATTATAATTTTATCATTTAGTGCAAAAAAAAGAAGCCTATGTGCCAAGAGCAACTTGATCTTTTTCAATACTTCATCGGTTATTAAAAAGTTATTAGAGGGTATATGCGTCTTCAAAAAACATTTACATATTTACCCCCAAAGTAAAAAAAAAATAATAGAACTGTTAACCAAGGTTTTTTTAGTCATTTTGTTTTTTAGCATATAGTAAAAAGATATTTTTGCCCTTAAAAACAAAGAAAAAATAAAGCAAGCATTCTAGGGCATTTTAGTCCTTTCACACAGTTTTTTTTGTAAATTCTAGACTCAAAGAGTGCATTTTCATCTTTTAACATTGAATAATTAATTTTTTATTCAAAAAAGCTACTGACACGTGCTCATAACACGCCAGCATGTGAGAGGTGTCTGTACCATTTGAATGTCACATGCAATGCCTCCTAGTGACGGGATTTGCCCTTCCATCATATGTTGGAAGTGCCACCATTCCCTATTCCTCTTGGCGAGGTGCGTGATGGTGGTTGATGGGCAATTTGTCACTGGTAGTCGTTTCCTTTTTCCCCTTGTTTTCTCTCTCCAACCTAAAAAAATACACATTTGTCCTCTTTGTTTTTTATATTTCAATTCTAATCCTTATTCTTTAATTTTTTTTTTTATTCTTGGCTCTTTTATAGAAGTTGTTTTTTTTTTCAATTTAATTCTTTAATTAGAATTTGTCATATATTATTTTTTCCAATTTGGCCTTATTCTTTTGATTTTTCCTTCCTAGCCATTTTGTTAAAGTTTTATTGGTTTTCAATTTTATCCTTCAATCTAAGTTTATGGTGTATTATTTTTTCCAATTTGGATTCCATTCTTTTGATTTGTTTTTCCTTTTGCTAAAGTTATTTTTCTTTCAATTTAACCTTTTAATTGAAATTTTTTTGTTGCTCTCTAATTTATTTTTTATTTTGTTTTTCACTCTCATTCTTTTAATTATAATTTTTTGATTTAAATTTTTTTAGGTAATTGATTTTTTCTGTTTTCATCCTTTGGCGTTTGATTTGCCGGAGATTGGGCTTCACAGCCTTTTCATTTGTGACGCTTCTAATCTAATGACCCGGTCAAGGGTTTGAAAGGTTAATGTAGTTCAACATCCTTTTTTGGCATATTTTCTTTTTTGATTTCATTGTTCTATATTATTGTTTTTTTTTTAAGATTGGTTTTTGTGGTTATTTTTAATTGTTTTTTATTGATTTATCTCGATCTCATGATTAAGACCATGGGTTTTACGGGCATTTCTTGAATAGAGTGTTTTTTTTTTAAATTGATTTGTGTGTATTTAATTTTTATATTGTTTTGATTTATCTAAAATTTGTTTTGTTTTATAGAGATTAAATGTATTTTTTAAAATAAAAATATTTATTTTTTGATAATATTTCTAATGTGTTCGGCCTTGTATAATTTTTTTCCTTTTATTTTATTCAATTAATAAACGTCTATTTCTATTATCTTTCATTGATTTTAATAAACAAATTCAGCAAACATAACCAGGTAAATGTTTCATTTTATGATATCAAATATCTTAATCTACATTTATGTCTCAATTTTTTCAGTTTCGCTTTTAGTTATTGTTAATTACTTTTTTTTTTGTTTATTTACATAGATGATTATTGATTTATTTATTTAATTAGATGCTTGCATAAACTTTTTGATTTACACTTTAATTTTTTTTATGTTAGAAAACACGTTGAAATAGCTTGCACATCCAATTGTTTTTTGAAAAGAAAATATAAAACCCTCGGTGGAGCATGAGTCAATACTAGGTTGTTAGCCTACATTCGTTGTGAGTTGGATCAAATTTATTTTTTTAACATATAAAAGAAACATTCAAGCATTGCTAATGTTTTTCTAGTAAAAAGAAAAATAAATCATGTGGAGGTTGATCCAAAGTGACTTGATCGACTTGATGGGTCCAAAAGTAATTCGAAAGACTTGTAAAAACATAGTTTGACTCACATAAATTCAAGACAACATATTTTCAAAAAATATATTTTGAAATGGTAAAATTGTTTTATGTGTATTTAATTTTTGATATTGTTCTGATTTATCTATAATTTTTTTTGTTTTATAGAGATTAAATTTATTTTTTGATAATATTTATAATATGTTCGACTTTGCATAATTTTTTCCCTTATATTTTATTCAATCAATAAATTTCTTTTTTTTATTATCTTTCATTGATTTTAATAAACAAATTCAGAAAATACAACTAGGTAAATATGTCATTTTACGAGATCAAATATATATCTTAATTTACATCTATCTCTTAATTTTTTTAATTTTACTTTTAGTGATTCTTAACGAGTTTTTTTCGTTTATTTATTTAAATGATTATTGATTTATTTAGTTAGATACTTCCATAAACTTTTCTATTTGCACTTTGAGTTTTTTCTATGTATGCATATCCAATTTTTTTTGAAAAAAAATATATAATCCTTGACGAAGCATAGGTGAATACTAGGTCGTTCGCTGATGTTATGTTAAGGATCATATCAAAAAAAAATTGAACGTATAAAAGAAACATTCAAGCATTGCTAATGTTTTTCTAGTAGAAAGAAAAATAAATTATGTGGAGGTTGATTCGATATGATCTTATTGATTTGATGAAATAACTCGGATGACCTGTAAAAATATAGTTTGGCTCACATAAAATCAAGACAATATATTTTTTAAAAAAATATTAAGAAATTAATCAACACATAAATTAAATTGAAAAGACAACATAAATTCAACCCTGATTGGTTTTCTATATGATTACGGTGTATTTGTTTGGTGCTGTTGAGCTTATACTGTTTAACTAAAACCTGAGATACAAACAAAGAAATTATGCCTGGCTCACAGTGATGCCGAAATTTGCAGGGTTGAAACAGTCTATTTTTGTGGGTAAGATTGCAATTTGCATTTTCAACTCATCTCATGCAGTAAACTATGAAACAAAGACACACCAAGCGTAAGGTTGCCAACATCCACTGGGATGAAAAGGCTGGTTACTACGTTGCCGTGAAATTAACTCTGCTCAAAGGCTGGTTACTACGTTGCTGTGAAATTAACTCTGCTCATCTGTAATAAGAAGTTATTTTAGCAACTATGATTTCAAAGTACTCGGGTATGCTATTTTTTAAGTCATAATGTTATGTTGTTGCTGATCCAATTTGGTTCTCTGCCGCTATCTAATAGTTGTGCTTGCTTCTGAAACAATTATTTTCTAGGTTGTAGTATTAGATCCCGAGGCTTATACTAATGATGATGAAGTGATTAAGAAAGCAGAAGCTATGGGGAAACCCGGAATTATTGATATTCGCGCCAAGGAAGACAATTTTGTATTTATTGTGGGGTCTACTCGTGCAATCAAAGCTTTTCGGTTGGAATTTTCGGTTGGAATCATTTAGGTGGTGGCACAATAATAAAATTTTGGAACTAAAAGATTTGTTTTCTCTGTGGTTTCAGGTTCGAGCCCTGTAGTTGCTCATATGATGGCCATTGGAGGCTTATATGGTCGTTAACTTTAGGGCCCTTGGAATTAATCGAGATGCGCAAAAGCTGGCCCGGACATCCACGTTAAACTCAAATAAAAAAAAAGCTTCTCAGTTGATCCTTGATGCTATTGAGATTTTAAAACAAAAGCTTGACGCAGTTCGGCTTTCTGATGATATTGTTGAAGCTGACGATCAGTTCGATGAGCTCAGTGCGCGGAGCTAGATCAAATTGGTAAGCATGACCTCGTGCCTAGATTACCCAGCCTACTCCTTTTGCTTTTAACTTTATTTGCTGTACTAACAGCGTGCTCGTCTTGTACCAAAGGATGCTAATCTCTTTTGCGCTGTGTTATGTCCTTACATCTTGATCAGATATTAACATCTACCTACTTTCTGCACATGGAGTCGTGGTCTTGATATACAGATACCTTTTCTATTTGGCTTGTTGTATTTATTTATGCTAGGCAAACTGTTGGATGACAATTAGCTTTGCACAATTTCTTCTCATTTGAAAAGCTGTGTGATAGAAACATGCATGCTAACTTGTGACAAAGCTGTACCATAGAGAAACATGCATGTGTGACACAGTGATCTGTTGCTACGTTAGGTACGCAATTGAAGCAAGATGGCAACATGCTTGATCAGGTTTCTTTGTAGACTGTTCTCTCTGATGAACAGTTTAATATGTTCTTTTGCTTGGATTGGATATGTTTAGCATATCTTCAATATATTGGTGTCTTGTAATTTGTGCATCTTTTGTTTTTGTGTGTGACCACAACCACATACCATTTCTAACTCTGTTTAAACAAATATATTGATCTCGTTACATTGTGATTTGGGATGTGAAACTGGCTTTGAATTTTCAAGGATGTGGAGACTATGGATTCTTGTTAGCAATTAAGATCCATTGGGCCACTCTACAAGGAAGTGTAGTGTAATAGAAATGGCCCACCGAGCCAGCGTGAGAATTTCCACTAGCTGAAGTTTGGTTTGAATCATGGTGGTGAGAATTTCGGTTGACGATTAAATTTACAGATTCATCATTTTCGTTAATTCTCATATGAACTGAATTCCTGAATCTCCACTAGCTGAAGTTTGGTTCTAACATCCGCCGTTTCACTCCTTTTCAGTGCTATAGTTTTCATATGAAAATACCGAGTAAGATAACTTGTTGACTTGGATATGCAGAAGGATAGGAACAGTTCAGATACTTCAACAGTTCTGCTTCGCTGTGAGTTCTAGGATTCGTTCCAGTGGTTGAGAGGGATGTCCTCCAAATACTTATCGGGGTCAAAATGATTGAAAAATAGGTTTTTAAGTTAAAGAATTTGATTTTCCAATCTGACCGAATTCAAAAAAATTAAGCGATATGTCTTCTAATTCTTTTTAAAAAAACAAATATGAAGTAAACTTATTTGTCTCGATACAATATTTAAAAAAGGGCCTATGAGTGCGAGCTCAAAGAATAGATTAAGTGACCTAGCCTAGTCTTTTTTTTTTTTAATCAATGTTTTTTTTTTATATTTTTATTCAAATTATATATATATATATATATATATATATATATATATGTTAAGTACAAATTTAAAAGGAAAAAAATATTATTTAACATGTTTGAGTTCATGATCCGGATCACAGGTTTGACAAGTTAAGTCACAATACTAGGGTTATTTGTTTATTTTTTTTTTGTTACATTTTTTAATGTCTTTCTTAGAATAATTTTTAAATTTATTTTTCCAATTAATATCACTCATCTATGATTTTTTAAAAAATATTTATTGATTTTTTTTAATTTACTTATTTAACTTTTTTTGGATAGATATTTTTTATTTTTATTTTGTGTGTGTTTAATTTTTGAAGCGATTTTTTTAATTTGTATATAATTTTTTTTAGTCTTTTATATAGATAAATTTTATTTTTTAAAATAAAAAAATCAAATAGTTTTTATAATATGTACAACCTTGCATAATATTTTTTCCTTTTATTTTTATTCAAATAATTTAATATGTGTGTTTATTTTTATTATTATTTGATTGGATAAAAAAAATTATTTTGATTGACAAGATTTAGCAAACACAACCAAATAAATATCTCATCTTGCGATGTTAAAAATCTTGATCTACATCTATCTATAAATTTTTCTGATTTTATTTTTAGTTAGTATTAATGAGTTTTTTTTAAATTTATTCTACATATAGTTCTTGATATATATTCACTTAAAAAATTTTAGCTAAAAAAATACATCAAAAAATACCAGCATATACATTTTTATTTTCTTTTAATAAAGGCGCTAATGTGGGCTGCTTGTTATATTGGCCTACAAGGGCACTGCATCGCAAGAAACAGAAGAGTGGAGTTTGCATCTTTAATAATTCTGCAGAGAAGGTACTGTCAATTATGTCTAAGAAATAAATTTGATATGGACCAGAGGAAAAGCCAGATAGGGATGAAAGAAGGTTAATTCAGGTGTTACCGCAAACCAAGAGCATCTCTAAACTGTCAGTCCATCTGAAAGCCAGGAATGTTGGGATAGCGTGTTATAGGTTCATGAGCAGCTTGGAGATTCCTCTAATATGGATGTTATCATCTCGAAGCACCATTAATGCAGTCTGTCGAGAGGCATGTCTTCAATTAGACGGTCAATTTCACTCTAGTAAAATACAGATCTGTGGATTTGTCATAATGTAACTCGCTGGCGGAAGAACATCGCATTTTATTGGTTTACTGGTCCTCTCCCATCTGTATTGCTGTCAATTCATTTGGAGTATTTGTAGGCATTATCTCTTGAAAATGGTTTCATCAAATCAATTGACAGCGTTTGTGGGCATTCTCTCTTGAAAAAGGTTGATTCAAAAGATGTATATAGTGATGCACGTTTTGGAGGGAAGGGAATAGGGAGAAGGGACCATTGGAGTTGGCTTTTGGTTGCGTCCAAAAACCTTACAGGACAGCAAGAACCCCTCCCTCCCTTGAAAAATCCTGATGGTAGAGGTTGGGTCACCTTTACCCTGCCAAAAGATACTCCAAATCTTTGCCTGAGAGAGCAGACATGCTTGCAGTATAGCAACCAAGTTTCACAGGTTTGAGACATAGGCATGACCCCTGAAGACATCAAACAATCCTGTTGCCTTTGCCACTGTCCATGAAAAGAGACTCTTGAGGCCTACAGCAAAACTACACAGCTTAAGATGCCATGATGTGCACGGCATCAAATGATGAAGCTCTTTTCTATAATTAAAAGGAGATTTTAAATTTAATCATAAAATTATGATTGTAAAATTTAAAAATTATCATTTAATATTATGGTTATTAAAAATTCTAATGGTTTATGACAGTTTAGATAACGAGACTAGTTATGCAAAGAGAAAATACATCACCCCAGTGCATACTATTTAAGGTAAACTACATTGTTGATTGATTGTTTTTCTAAATCATGTTTCTATTTATTAGTCTCATTTAAGATTTAGGCAGATCTCTTTTTATGAAGAAATTTCTAACTTATTAAGTTAAATCTCAATCGTTCCAAGGGCTAGATTTAACATTGTATTTATTTTCTATTTTATATCTTTCATACCCGAGAGTATACTGTACAATGTAATTTTGAATCCTTCGAGTATTAAAATCTACATCTAAATTCTTAACACTCTGAATAATAAACTAATAATTGTTGTGGGATTTTTGGTATTTTGATCAAACCCCAACGGATAATTATAAACCGGTTAATATATTTATTTTGTATTTTTAAAACATGATAAAAATGTGATTTTATTTTTTTTTAGAAAATATACATGAAAATTTTTTAGGATTCAACCATATGCACGAAAACAAATATTTTTTGTGTTTTTGAAATGAGGTTTTGATTTTTATCAAAGTTGCTAGTTTTTGTTATTGTTATTGTTGTTATTATTATTATTATTATAGTTTTTTTATTAGTAAAAAAAAATAAATTTTTAAGGGACACCCAAAAATGAGATATGACATAAGACAATAAGTTTTTTACCTCCTAAAGAATGTTATTGTCGGATCCATCTATCTTCTCATTCAACCTAGCATAGGACCAGCTGCTAGCCACAGCATTGGCCTCACCATTATTTCTCTATTGAATGCTACTTGCCCACTTCCCATTTAACATCTAAATACTAGAAGGTTAAATGTATGGTGGGGAGGGAAATTATGGTCCCATTGAATTTATATATTCATTACGGCCCCCCCCCCCCTTACCTGAGATTTTTGAAGAGCTTATATGATGCACGAACCATAGCTGTCTCCGGGTTAGGCAAGTGCTTTACCTGCTCTGGGCTTGCAGGATGTCTAGTGGGCCGTGAGGAATAGTCGTGGTACGCGCAAGCTGGCCCGAACACCCCACGTAAATCAAAAAAAAAAAAAAACAGACCTGATGGCTAGTTCATTACTAGTAGGTTATTTTTTTTTATTTTTTTATTTATAATTTGGTATTTATTAGACCAACTTTTGTGCATCAAACAAACGCAATGTATTTATACCCGAACAAGCTTATTAGCTTCGATCCATTCAAAACTTAAATAAAATACACACATTTTCTATTTTGATTCGAACGTCTGTAGATCTCATTTAATAAAATTAGATGAAGGCCACCAATTCTGACATAAAAGGGACAAGACATTGAAATCTCAATTTAACAAGAATTTGTTCAACACAGTGAAAGGTAACTTTGTTAATCTATTAATTTACTGGTCGGACCACGGAATTGATGTTAATGATGGGCAGTGCTATGTTATTGGCCGGGTTACTTTTTTTTTTACCATGTAAAACAAAAGATATTCATGTGCCACCAATATTTAAAGAAAAAAAACATATATGATTTAGATAATCAAAAGATATTACATGCACTATCAAAGCATTGTCCTGAAAAGCAAAAAAAAAAAAAACACCATAAAACAAGTATTATATGCTTATATTTAATTAATTAATTTAATTTAATTCAAAAATAAAATTTATTTTAAAAAAGATAAATTCAACAAAGACCAGAAAAAAAAAAAGCTTGATATAACCCATGTCATTTTCAAAATGACTAAGAATCCTATAGAAAGAGAAAAAAAAAAAAGCAAAAAATGTTAGGAGAAGAAACTAAAAAAAAAAAACTTAAAAAAACAAAATAAGCAAACACGGGTAAACCTCTGAAACCTGGCTTAATCTTTTAAACCCTCAATTTATTAAATTTTAGACTCGAGCCCAACAAAGAAGCTAAACATCTTACCAATTTATGTTTAATGATGAAATTAATTAATTTAATTTAATTTAATTATAAAAAAATCCTTTTGAAAAAGCTAGATTTAACAAAGACAAAAAAAAAAAACCCTAGGCACCCCATATTATTTTCAAAATGATTGAGAAATCCCATAGAAAGCGGAAATATATTGGAGGATGAAACCGAAAAAATTAAGTTTTTTTTTAAAAAGAGAAAAACAAGTAAGCTCGAGTGAATCTTGTAAACCTGAGTTAATCTATCAAACCAATAATTCGTTAAATTCTAGACCCAGGTTAAACCATGAAGCTAAACACCCTACCAATTAAATATTGAAGGATGAAATTGTAAAAAACAAAATCAAGGTAGAAAAATAATAAAAAATAAAGATCAAATTTGATAAGAAAAAAACTTAAGAAGAGTGAAATTGTTAAAAAAAATAAAAATCATCTTAAATAAAATAAATAGCAATTAAAAGAATTGAGATCAAATATGACAGATGGAAAATTTTTATAGGGGATGAAATTGAAAAATATTTTTAATTTCATAAATTATTCTAAATAAAACATGATTGAATGGTTGTTTTGAAACATTAGAAGACCAATGTGAAAATCAAGGTAGGGTGGGGCAAAGGTCACGTGTACTAAACCAGAGATAAAAAGGGGTTGTCGAGACACTTCAATCACTACCATGGAAGCAAGCTTTCGGCTATCGAAAGACACCGCATGCATTATCCAAAACTCATAACCATTGTTTACGTGCCTCAAGTTTTTTTAAAATATTTTTATTATTTAGAAAATAGCGTTATCACTTTAATGAACCCGAGAATTACAAAACAATCAAATTTAAAAGACTAAAGTATCCTTAAACCAAAGGGCAACTTGTTTTTTTAACTGAAAGGGTAATGAAGTAATTTAATCTTTTTAAAATTAAGTAAGAGATCGAAAAGCCCCTAAATGCTAATTCCTGGTTTTTTCATCCAAGGTTAAGCTCCATGCCTAAAAAAGTAAAAGATCGACAGGCCAATAAATTTGGAAATGATTACTGGGTATTATGAAAATGACAATGATATCCTTAGAGGCACAATAGTAAAAAAAAAATTCCATCTATAGTAATTTGTGTATTACCATGTATTTTCACAGAAGCTCTGAGTTTTTTTAAAAAAATTTAATTTTAATATGAAGATCTCTTTCTTATCACATTGAATAAATGGACTGTACATTTCCAAGAAATGGTTTATTGCAAATGGATTGAGTTTTTGGCATCACCTCGGATGGTGATTGGTGACCGCAGGAAATAAGATCTCTCTGTATCTCATTGGATGCCAAATGGGTAGAGTATAATTAAAGGGGAAAATAACAAAAATAACACAAATAATGTTAGCACAATTACTTGATTCACGAAATGGACGTGCAATGTAAGACAGCTGACTCTGCTTCTCTGGGGCCTATGCTCTGATCTCTTCAGGGGCCATAGTTCTCAGGAAACCATCTGTTTCTTTGGGGACCATATTTGTGGATATAAGCTCCCTGAGAGTTTGAATTAATGCGTTCTTTCCATTACCTTATGGGGCGCAACAATTACAGAGGCAGCAGAACCTTCTATTCTATTCTATCACAAGAAAAATGCTCTCCTATCTGAAATATTTCACAACACAGTTCTTTCGGCTCGGAGAGATGGCTCGTCTTGTCTTTGGAAATGAAAACCATCGATTCTTATTTTATTTCATCACATCATATAATAAAATATATGATTTTAGGATTATTTTCGGGCGTGATTTTGTACCATATTAGTATTACAGGTTCAGATGGTCTGGATTTCAATCACATCGATCCCTATAGTTCCAAGAAAGGTAATTCAATTATTGATATTTAGATCGGTGACAAAGTTAAATCTCTTCGTCCAGTTTCCATTAAAATTAATGATCAATGGTCAAAATCGATGATGGCCGATCAAGATCTTTATCCGATCAATTCATGTCATGTACCGTTCTTGAGGTCAGGATTTTGACTCAAGAAAAACACTAACCGAAGCAGAGGCATGAGTTAACATTGATTCAAATCTCAAGTGTATATATAAGGGGATCAAATTCTACTTCTTGAAGCCGTGAGTTTCAACGTAGCTGGGTAAGTCCATAACATTTTGATGCAGTTTCAGACAGTCAAAAGGGCCATTGATTGTCCATGAACAGGGGCAAAGATGATGGAAAATACTACTAGTCTCGGCAGTGCTGCCCATGAAAACAGTTTCCATCTTCTCTAAATAGATATAAAAACAACACATCTAGCTGTAGAGATAGCCCAGGCATGGGGAGGGAGAGGCCCCCACATCTATCTGGTCCTGATCTCTCTTTTATCGTCCTGTAAACTTTACAGCTGTGGACAAGAAAAGAGTAGAAGAAAAATTACGTGAAGATTTTCGGTCCAAATGCGATTTGTTAATGAAACAATAACAAGGGGAGACCAGGTCAAAAGAAAGTTTAAGATCGCAATGGTAAAGCCATTGCCATTATCACATTATTCTGCAATTATTGGTGTAGGGACAGACTGGCCTCGAAATCTTTGGACCTGGAGAGCAAGCTGTTTCCCTTTGAAAAAACAACCCTCTCTCTCTCTAGAATCACGAGCACTAGGCATGCACATCTACTTATTAGCTAGCTAACATCTACACTCTACTAACCTTAAAGCGGAGAAACCAAAAAGAAAAGGGAAACAAGACAGCTCTCCACGACATGAAAGATTTTGTCTCCCAAATTCAAAATCTCCCACCATTCACCTTTTTAGTTTTTACCTTTTATAGATTAGTAGTTGAGTGACTCTTCCATCAAACTACTACAAACCAAAACCTTTTTCTGTCCTCTTGTATTTTCTTTCGTGACAAGACTTTTTGTTTTCTTCGCTCAATTGGCATATAAAATATCTCTACTGATTTTTAATTAATTTAATATTAAAATTAAAAATTAAAAATTAAAAAATTAACCCAAGCTAATTTAGATCAAATCTATGACACGAGTTTAAACCAATGATTTTTTTAATTATTAGATTACATATAAACAAAAATATATATTTTTTCTTTTCAGGTGATCTCGTAATATACAAAGGAAAACGGTACTCTTTTATAATATTATAATTAATAAAATTGAAGTTATTGATATTTAAATTTTATTTTATTGGAAAAGATATTGAGTTGTATCACATTATTTTCTTCATATTTCACATGGGTTAGTTGCATATCAGCCTCGTTTTCTTTCAAATTCTCACGATGGTATGGAAAATGCTTTCCTTTGAATTCTTCTCCTCTTTTTTTTTTTTTTTGTTACAAAAGAGAATACCACTAATAACAAATATCCATTAATTGTGCATTTTATGGAAGGATCATGTCTAATGAAATGAGGATACGTGGACACTTAGCCACCAATCCACACTGTCAGCATAGTCAAAATGAGGTGGAAACCATATTGCTTCTGATGAGGGACTGCCCGCTAGCTGGTGTTCCTTTTTTTAAAGCTAGAGACAGGACTAGTTTTTTTGTTGTTGATCTGGGGCCATGGCTAATTAGCAACCTGTCTGCAAGACACATCACCGAGGAGGGAAACCCATGGTCCGTTGTTTTTGGTGCAGTGGTGTGGCTTATCCTTCGGACCGGTTTTTTTTTTTAAAAAAAAAAATTTAAAAAAATATTTTCTTTTATGTTTTCAGATCATTTTGATGTACTAATGTCAAAAATAATTTTTTAAAAATAAAAAAAATATTATTTTGATGCATTTCCGAATGAAAAGTACTTTGAAAAGCAACCGCAACCACACTCTTAAACACCATGTTCGATGTAGGATTCTCCCCTACTCAAATCCAATTCATGCAATTACAAATAAAACTAAATAGCGTGAGGTTTTTACTGTAGCTCTAAATACAAATTACTGTAAATTGTGACAATGAAATTTTCTTGGGTATGGTGTGTAATTAAGAGAACCATGAAGACGTTTTAGTATTGTCACATTATCTTTTCTATTTTTTATTCAAAAAGTTGTCAACGCATGTTCCATACGTCTCAGTGAGTGGGTGGCATCCGCACCATTAAAAAAGCCCGTGAGACGCCTCCTGGTGGCCAAATCTGGTCATTCACCATCTAGATAGATGTGAAGACGTGTCCTCTCTCACATGGTGTGGCGTGTGTAGACATATCATGGTTGGATTGCCGTTGGTGATCGATTGTTTGCATTTTTTTCTTTCTTTTCTCTCTCCCGACAACTAAAGTGCACAATTGTCCTCTATCTTTTGTTATTTGCTTGGGTTTGGCAACCATGTTTGGTGTCAAACCCAGGCGTGAGCTAGCAGCCATGTTTGGTGCCGGACCCAACAAGCTTGGGTCTGGCTGGCCGCCAGACCCAAGTCTTTGATCTGGCTTGGCCATAAGACCCACGCAGCATGAGTCTAACATGGTTGTCAGGCCCAGGTGTTTGGGTCATGCTAGACCCAGGCATTGACGTACCGCCAAACTCAAGAGTTTTAGGTCTGGCGTGGTTACCAGACTCAAAAGGCTTAAAACATTCTCTATACTCTTAATATTTTTTACATTTTAAAAAAAATTATATTGACCGCTGCCAATCTACTAGTAAATTCTCTAGTTGTTGACATTAAGTTGTCAATGTCAGTGGGCAATACTATTTTAGCAAATCAAAAGCAAATATGTTATGTTAGTTGGAAATACTCACCTGACTAATGTGCAACACTTAACATGGATGGATATAGCAAAGGAAATCCAGGTGTTGCTGGTTGAAGAGGATTTATTCGTGATAGCTTGGGATCCTGAATTGGAGGTTTTGCTATCAACATTAGTTACTAATCTTTGGTCAAGGCTAAATTATGGATGGTGAGGTGTAGTTTAGAGTTGGCCTAGAACTTGGGAATTAGAAAAATGATTTTTGAGTTAGATTCAATTCTTTATCAGAGACTTCATCTCGAGAAACCAAATTAAGGTAAATGTCAACTATGCTTTAATTGACATAGATAGAGACCCAGGGGTGAAGATTCAACATGTTTATCCGGAAGCAAATTCAACTGCTGACTGGTTAGTTAATTTTTGTTTGTCAATGACTCTCACCGATAAGGATATTTAGGTCTTAACCTTACTATGGATTTGTATTTAATTTTGTATTATGACTTGATTAGTTCCTATATTGCAAGCTTAGTTTAATCTTTAAGACTATTGTTGTAGTGCGTGTGGTGTCGAATGGAGGGTCTACCTCCTGAGTGATGGTGAAAAGAGGGTTTTAGGTATATATAATTATAAAGTTATGATTATAATGTTCAGGAGTCACCACCTAGTATTATGACTATTAGGAAACCTATGGTCTGCGAGAGTCAGGATAAATGACTGGTTAGGCAAGGGGAAGACGTATCACGCCCAGTGCACTCTACTTAAGATAAGCTGCATTGTTGTTTAATTATTTTTCTAGGTCAAGTTTCTATTCATTGGTCTTTTTCTAAAGTCTAAGACAAATCTCCCTCCATGAGAAAGTCTCCATCTTATCAGGTTAAATCCTAACTATTATAAGGTTTAAATTTTAGCATCGTATTTATTTTGCATTTTATATCTTCAATACCTGAAGATATACTTTACAGTGTAATCTTGAACCCCAAGTATTAAAATCTATAGCTAAATTATAGCATTCCAGATATTAATTAAACTAAGTAATTGTTGAAGGATTTTTGATATTTTGACCAAAACCTAACAGATAATCATAAACTGGTTATGAAATTTATTTTATATTTTTTAAATATCATAAAACCAATTGTATCTTTTTTTTAGAAAATATGCATGAAAAACTTTTAGGGTGTGGTCGTATAAAGAAAGACAAAACATATTTTTTGTATTTTTGGAAAGAGGAAATTAATTTTAAATTTTTAAATTTTTTTAAAGAAAAATTTTGAAGAAAATCAGGTATTTTTAATATCAGGACTATATCTTACTGTGTAAGTCTATAGCCTGATATTTTAAAAAACAGTTGAAAAAACATATGAGAATTTCACAAATATTTTTAAAATTATTATATTGTTTATTTATTAGATATGAATTGGGCAGTATCCGGCCCAACCATCTGGACTGGGCTGGAACGGGTCCAGCCCGACTTAGTTGGGTTAGGCTGACTGCGACCCAACAGACCTCTCTCTCTCACTCTAGTTTAGGCTGGACCCTGCCCAACCATCTAGGCTAGGCTGAAATGGGTCCAGCTTAGGCCCGCATGGTCGATGGCCCAATCCAACGACAGTTTTGCATTCAAATGGCCATGGTTTTCTAGCAAAATAGAGAGGAGAAGAAGGCTACCTGGTGTGGGAGGTGGCTAGCTGGCAGTGCTGGGAAGTCCGGTGTGTGGCTGGTGGCGACAATGGCGGTGGAGGCATGGTAGAAGAAGTGGAAGAAAACTGTCGGGGAGAAGAAAAATAGAAACCAGAAAAAAAAGTTGATTTTTTTGTCACCTCCCCCCCCCCCCCCCCCCACCCCAATGCATGGAACCCTCCCCTATTTAAGGGACAAATCTTGGCTCTTGATTCAACCCAGAAGGATCTCAACCATTGGCTCAAATTGGTCATCATGAACTGTCAAATTTTAGCAGTTAAATGCTGCTTGAGTTAACCTCTTTGGGCCAGTGTCACGGCAACTGTAGTGTCAATCAGCTGGAACGAACCATACCGAGGTATAGTCAAATGTCAGGTCATCATAGTGGTGTATGTTTTGTCAAGTTTGGTGAAGGGATGAAGCATTAAATGCCCTTGAAAAGTAGTAACCCAGGCAACTTTTCTGGCAAAAAAACAAAAGATGATGAGCAATAACCAGACGACATGTCATCTAGTTCCTCTCTTTTTTTACTGTTTAAGTAAAAAACGGAGTCGTTTTGGATAAAAAGCATCATTTCAGTTAAATGAAATGGTGTCATTTTGGATTTTAGGGTTTTAATTTAGGGATTTGACCAAAGTTCAATTTAGTTATTCAGTTTTTGATTCCTTGAATTGCACTCCTGATTGGCCTAGAACTTTTAATTTTATGCAATTTTACCTCTGCCAAACTTTAACATTTGCCCTGAATTTTAGTGCATTTTTTATTTTGATCCCTGGTTTTGGATTTATATAAATTGACTCTCAATTGACTATTAAACTTTCAAATCTATTCAATTTCACCTTTGATTTCGATCAATTTAGTCACCAAAGTTCGGTGCCTTTTTCAAAAATATCTTAGGCTGTAAATTTCTTCAATTTAGCCCCTAATTGACCCTAAATTTTCAATTTTCTTGCAATTTTAGCCCTAATTTGAACCATTTGACTTTATAAAAATTAAGTTTGGTCCTCTAAAAATTCAATCTTCTCGATTAAGCTCAAATTGGGCTCCCAAACTTAAGTTTTCATCAATTAAGTCCCATATAAAATTAATATGGCTCGTTTAAAGTATAATTAAGTTCTTTCACTTAATTAAATCCTTTAATTTGACCAAAATCAATTCTTAAACATAATTAAACTCTTAATTTGGCCCATGATTAAATCAAATTGGCCTATTAAAAATCTAATTATGTCACTGGACTTAATTTTTATGCAGATTCGTCCAATAATAATTTAATTTGACCTTCAATTCACATATAATTATGCTCCAAATTTGTCCAAAAATTCAATCCGATCTTTCTATATATATCTGGGATCTTCTTTTGCCAACTTTTGCCACAATGTCTGTTCTTGCTTTTATTTTTTATTAAAAAAAATTTTAAAGAATAATCTAAAAATAGATTATGACGGCTATAAAGGGCAGGTTTTAACCAAGATAAAATTATGCATTTTGTTTTTCAAAGAGATGTACATACTTAATTGTAAATATTGGTGTGCGAAAGCTTTACCCAATGATACCCTGATGATCAAAACAGATAAACAAAAAAAAAAAATCAAGAAAACACTTCTTAAAAATCTAATTTAAGGATGTTATCACATTACACAGTAACCTACTGTACAATTATTCATGACGATAGTCTTGCATCATATTTTGTGGATTAACATTTTTCGACGCGGGTGGCTGGCATGCACTGCATAGATTAACATAAATAACGCTAGCGTGCAACACGTGAAAAAAGGAAGGGGGGAAATTAAAGAAAAAAAAGCAAAAGAGGTACCAAAAGGGGGTGAGCATGTCCTGTATTTAGAGTCCACTAAAATAGGGCATCGTGCAATTTAGGAAGGGCGACCAAGAAGTATACGTAAACTTTATAGCGTAGTGGGTATTCCCAACTTTTGTGATACACTACTTTAACCTAGAACTCAGTCTAATCCCATTGATAACAACCCATAAAGGAGAGGATGAAGAAAAGATATTAGTCTATACCAAAGCTATGCTAAGTAACTCTATTGTTTAAAGGGGAGGGAAAAGCACTAATGAGCATTCTTTTGATTGTCGTTTTATCGATGCGCTAGCGTTATAGTACGCGTTAGTACTTAATTGACCAATCAGGAATTCGAGATTATTGAGCATAAGATAATGAGAGAACATACCTTCTTCTTTTTTTACAGCGTGCTAGTAATTACTATATCTGGTTAATAATCCAGACATTAGTTACTCTTTAAACAAGTTTATTTTGTTATCTCTTGAATGGGAAAGTCATTCAACTATCAAGCCAACAAGATTTGGCAATGGAGGGAACATCTAGCTAGATATGATAAGACTGCCTATAAATATTATACTGAAGACTTTTTCTAACGATAGTGACACGCATTGGCCTACATATATTTGCAGTCTTGCCCATTTGCCCACGCAGCATGAAAAGCTAGTATAGTATGCTTAGATTTTCCCTTCAAAATCTCGAGCTTCTAACACCACGCATCCACCTACTAATAAGGTTACGTGCCTATGGCAATTACAAGGAAAATAAAAATAAAAAAATCCTACGAGGCAGCATGTTTGAAATCCTTATGAAATTAAAAATGTTGTAGTGTTTAAAATTGTGCTATAATTGCGAAATTGTAGTGTTAATTTATAGGAATAAATTTTTATTTTTATGTTTTTCATCTTATGAAATTCACTAGCGATATAAATAGCTATAACACAATATTTTTCTCACCTGTAGAATTATATATAACAGAGTTTGGTGGTTCTGCAAAGAGATATCCTTGCTGATGCAAATGGTGATCGTCGAATATTTGGCATAAACCCAACCTTACATATCCATGCAAGCTTCGTGGTTTTACTCAGGCTCCTCTTTGGGTGAACAGGGAAAGAAAGAAGTCTCTGTTAGTCTATGGCCCCTGGTAACAGGACACCACCATACGAACAGCACTTTGAACAAAAAAGATACAGAAAATCTAAGAGCAATGGATGGTGTTTGTTTAGTTGGGGATTAGTTATTGAGTTGAGAGAGAGAGAGAGAGAGAGAGAGGGAATTACGGTCACACTCGACTACAAAAGGAAGGTTGGCTCTTCTTGCGTGGTCAAAACCCTCCCAATCGAAGTCTCTCCCGAAAACCAAGCCCCATTAACCCACTGGCCGACAAGCTGCTCCTCTCTTCACATGCAAACAGACAAAACCATGATCTCTATCTAACAATTATTTATCCTTAATCATCTAGTGATGGTAGTTTACACATCCAGTACTAGTATTAATGCAACTTAGTTAATTTGTATCTGACCCACAGAACACACCTACGTGTCATTCTGCCCTTAGAGTTGAAGTTTTTTCGTAACAAGATCTTGGATTATACAGAAGAAGAATAGTCTAATTTCTTAGTTCCATCTCAATTTGAAGCAAAATTTAATTCATATCTCAGCAATAGAAGCAAACAAGTGAATATAAACACGAACGAACAAAAATGATTTTGAGTTTATTTTATGAATATAATATCAACATGTCCATATAAAGTATGCTCTCAAAGAGACTTGTACATGAAAAGGAAGAAGAGCATGCGCAAGAGACATTAATAAGGGAGATGACTCTCTTGCCCCTCTTCTTTAAATGGCCACCCTCTTATGATGCATATCTATGGTGGGGAACTTTGGAGTTGTCAAGATGGGAGGCAATTTAAAGAGAGAGCTAATTAACATAGTAAGAATATTACTATGGCAGATTTTTAGAGAAAGAGATGGGTAGGGAGAGAGAGAGAGATGAAGGTGGGCTGCTAACGATGTCCGCAAAGACCCATTTGTCTTGGGTTCTGCTCTTCTTAAAGAGAGGTTCTGGTGACGAAGAGACTGATGACCCTTGCACAGCCCAAGAATCGTTTGAGCTGTCAGAGCTAAAAACAGCACCAATTACGCCACTAGGGCTGCTAGGCATGGGCTCAAACTTTCTCTTCTGAGACTTGTTATTGGCAATGGTTCGGTTCCTTGATAGCTCCAGAATCAGACCGTAACATCCATTTACTTTTTCCTGTTAACAAACAAATGCAGTTGTTGAGACATTAATGTCATGCGCAATAATATGAGTACAAAATGTGGCCGTATTAAGGCCTTAAATACAAGACAAAAATAATGAATAATGTCAAGATATACGAACCTTGGTTATTTTGAGAACATCAAGAAGCTGGTTCTGGTAGTCAATGGGATTGAAGGTCTCAACTTGGTCTATAACATGCATCATTGTAGCAGTGGCTAATACAGAAGGAAGATAACTGACAGATCTTGAATCTACAACAACGAAAATTAAAGAAGCATAAGACACTAAACGTAAATCATACGATGAGGAACCAAAAGTAAAACTAAAGAAGGAATCTTTCTTTACACTTTGTTCTTATCGAAGATTCTAAATTAAAGTCAAGATGAGATTTCGAAGACAGCTATGCTTTACTTACCAGAGACAACAGAGAGAAGGAGATGCTCACATCTCCTCAGAAACTCCCAATGAACATGGGTCTTCAACCCAAGCCTCCTGATGATATGATCAAGAAATGACAGTGGAGTCACTGGGTGCATCTTCCATTTCAGTGTTGAAAGTACTAAGAGCTCCATTCTTTGAATGGTTTTGGCCTCAAACACATATTTTGTGTCCTCCACCTAAAACAGAACAGAAAGAAAACCCTTGAGTGACAATCTTAGAATCAAGAAGTGATAACAACAACAACAACAACAACAACGAACATACTTGCAGGTCTAAGAGAAAAGGAACATGAGTCTCTTCAACTTTGGCAGCCAAAGAAAGACAAGTGACAGCCACAAGCTGGATCATCCAAGGCCTACTATCTCTTTGATAACAAGGGC